>JBBMJY010000001.1:11951199-11969028 GCA_037833715.1 Toxotes lorentzi
AAATACCACAGAATTAAACCTAAATAGACATCAAACATGTCCAGTTGTCCAGTTGTTGTGGACCATGACCTTGTAGTGTCGTGGCCACACAGACTTGACACAACAAACTGGTGGGTACATGGAAATCTGCACAGGGCTGTGTGTACATCCTATGATGCCGAAACTGACGTCGCTCTCACCCTAGTGGAACCTTGTGTACTCGCAGATGCGGAAAGTATAACATTAGCCTTAAAAGTAAGTTTTTCAGGTCTGAAGGATCTAGGAAGGGTGACCAAATCTTCAGAAACAGCTCATCTTTTCCTTTTAAGACAGCCTGTAATGTTTCTTGGGGGAGGGTGTTAAAAATCTTTCAGTACCAGGGGATAACACTTGGTGGGAAGTCTTTGATCCAATTGTGCAAGACGCACGTTTGAGCAATTAAAATAAGCTTCTGAAGAACTTTGTAGTGTGATGCAGGGAGATGCAATTCCCTGGAGGGAAGGCCTAAGAGGTCTTTTTAAATTTTTATTTAAAATATCCCACTAATTACATTGGGGGGGAAAAAATAAACCTTGGAAAAAATCTGGAAATTAGTTTACCCTTCCAGAAGCAATGGAAATACAGCCCCCTATTAGAATGGCACTTCATGGGCAGAGGAAAAAGGGAACTTTTTATTTAACGCAACATAACGAGTGAGTGTCCCTCAGTCTGTTGCATATAAACGTGGATCTGATTAAGTCTATAGCTGCCTGCCAGTCATCTTCAATATATTCAGTAAATCTCTTTCCCATTTACGAGCAATGTTTGGCAACCAGTATGTGTCAGACGAACCGAGAAGTGCATAAAATGATTATGTAAAATGTTTTCCATCTTGGCGCTCCAAGTTAAAGCTTTCTACTTGTAACTGTTGGTAGGACAGTAGAGAATTATCTTTAAATAAGTCACAAAGTACATGAATCCCCGTGTCCCACCAAGAAGAGCACAGTGTTGGCGCCTGCAAGAAAGCTTTGGACCATGGGAGACAGTGAGGATTTCACATTTTACCTTCTCAGATATTTAGTTATATCATGCCAGACTCTGATACTGTTGTATATGACAAGATTGTACTTTACTTCTGAATTGCTAAATTTTTCACTTGGTTTCCAGTCCATCTTGTGGTTTTAAGACCGACTCATATGTTGTCTGTCTGGCTCCTATCTACACTCTCTCTTTCTCAAGTTCTGCAACACTTCTCTCATGTCTCTCTTTATTTCTATCTCTCTATCTGTCTCTCTCCGCCTCTTTCTTCCTCCACTGACAGCGTCACTGGATGTGGGATGTTATCAGTGAGTGGTATGTCAGACAGTCACAGGGAGACACAGCCCAAAGCAGAGGGGTTGGCTGGAGAAAGTTTGGTGGGACAGAATGTGTGTGAGCAGAGACAGGGAGTCAGGGATAGGAGGAAAGGAGGTGGAGGAAGAGCAGACAAGCATGAGAGGAGCAACAAGAGAGGAAAAGCTGGATGAATGGAGTTGAAGAGACCAGGGTGGGAATGTAGGGAGTTGAAGGAGAGATGGAAGATGTAAAGAGAGGAAGTAGCAGAACAGGAACTGAGAATCTAGGCTTTTAGAGCATAGGGTGTTAGACGAGAAGAAGAGGGACAAGATAATTCACGTCAAGTTTTTTTTACTAACGTAGCCCAGAGGGTTGATTCGTAGAGGGACATATGTACAAGGTGTACAAAATGTGACACTAGTTATCCTTAGAGAGTTAGTTTTGAAAAGGGAAAAAAATGAAGAAGAAGAAAAAAAATGAGAGCGGTAGAAAAGGGAGTGATAGAAGAAAGAGAAGGGAGATTTGATTGAGGGAAGCACCCACCTGAAGGGAGGGAAAAGGAGAAACAAAAAGGGGGATACAAGAGGTGAGAAGAAGGGACAAAGGACTGAGAGGAAGCAATAACTGATGAAGGGGTTTAGTTGACAGAATGAGAGGAGTTGATGAGAGGGAGGCGAAGAGGGGATTGCAAAGGGAGATGGACTGGTTGGATGTGGAAAATGTGGAGGACAGGTGAGATGGGACCTTCTGTGATAAAGGTCAAACAGGGACAGTTTGGTGTCTTCCACTTGTCAATCATAACGTACACACATATGCACAAACAGTAAGCTGCTGCATATAGATTTCCACTTGTGTAGCTTTAATAAAATAATCAGACAGCAGTAAAATATGTATCCACGAGAGGTTTCCAGCATTAGACATCTTTAAGGTCCCTTTTAATTTACTTTGACCTCAAGCTGTCACCTCTGAGGTTCTTACATCAGCAGAGCCTGTTCCACCTGTAAATAAAATGTTATTTTTAAGCCTTACACTGTGTGCAACACGTCAGATGTTTGAATGTCTGGCTGTTTAGTAAAAAAAAAAATCCATGGAACTGAATATTGAATGCAAAGTGAGTTGCTGAACTGAAATGCTTTAGTATGAAACTGCATTGTGACAGCTGTCTGAAATGCATAGCACTCTGCAAAAGGCTGAATTTGATGTGCTTGTGCAGGCTGTGTAAACTGTGTAAACAGGTCTATGACACTAAAGCGTCATAGACCTGTATTTTCTGCTTGGATGGGTCTTAGAAATTGAACACTTGCCTATATTTCTGTATACGTCAAAGTTTTGCTGGTAATATAATCTCTTGTGTCGCAGTGGTAAAGTGTAGGTCAGTGAGAGGTTGGATGGAGTTCATGGAAAATGACCCAGGTCATCAGGAAGTGTTGCTGCAGCCCATAGACACCTAATTCCTCTCCCCACTTACCATTGCGGTGAACTGTTAGTTAGCTGCGTACCCCTCTTGTATAGAAACAATCCCACATTAACCCCATTTGGAAAAAAAAAAAACTGCGAATATTAAGTAGATAATCTACGCAAATTTGTTTTGAGACAATTGTGCATTATTCTGAATTGAAGCATGCAATGTGCATAAGACTTTAAAATACAGATGATCCTTTTTTACTTACCACTCAAACTTACCACTTTAGTTGGCAAATCCTGAAGAGGCTGCTGTTTTTGTGGTCCATGTTGGTTACAAAAATCTGAGCAAAATTTTATTTTATATATCACAGTGTATTATTATTATTCATATTTTCTCTACCTCTCATACTTTTGTGGCCCACAGCTACAAAGTGAGCTTAGACGAAACACTGCTGTCCACACTCTGTACTGAGCCATGGCTTGGCAGGAGTGTGAAAATCGAGAAGAGCTTTAGTCAAAATGCCAGCCTACAGATCACTAAAAGCTTTCCACTCAGGGTTTTCCTGGGCTTTTAGAGAGGCTTAGGTGGTAACATTGCCAGTGGGCTGGGTTTTGCAAAGGGAAGGGTGCTTCAGACTCCCTAAGAGCACAGAATCCTTTAAAAACAAAGCTTATGGAAATTATTTAATAAGAAAAGGAAAATCATGATTTTTTTTTTTTGGAGAGGAGATATAAAATATGGAATGGTACATTTCATTTGATGGCCATGTCAAACATGAAGCATTCCCTGCAGATGGTGATAGGGTACAATATTACAGCAACCAGTGACAGAGTGGGAGAAGTCATAAAATAATTGTAGATAATATTATATAATGTGAAAATACATAATTTTAAAAAGGTGTTCGTGCCTGTTGTTAGTTTTAACGTGAGCTGTGACTTTGCAGGAAGAAAACATTTTAGCTGTAGGCAACCAGGCCAGATACTAATGGAGCTGTGAATGGTGGCAGGGACCACAGGTGGTGCAGGGGTTAAGATTCAATATCCAAGCTGGCCCAGGATTGAACCCTGCTGAACCCATCTCTCCTTCCAGTTTCAGCTTTAATCTTAATGTGACAGAGAGTTTGAGTTTACAGGAAAGAAGGGTAAAGCAGCAGGGAAAAAACACAAACCAAAGCCATAAGGATCAAGTGTTTATCACATCACTGAACTGTAATTTAAGTTTGCATGATTATGGAACCCATGTTATTTTTTTCAGATATAGCAACCACAATGTTTAAAGGAAAATTTAACCTCTGCTGTTTGTATTATGGGTTATTATTGGACATGGAGGCTTAAATAACCTGTACAATGCCAGGACTTTAAATCAGACTGAAAATGCAATAGACACCATACGTACATGCTACAAAACTGCACAATTATTAATTCTGTGAACACATAATTACAGTTAGTAATCACTATTTGTGGGCTCCGTTGTAGTTCAGTGTATATCTGAAAATCCTTGCAGTGATGGTACCTTAAAGTTCTTCAGTTAAAAGGCCTCAGTAGATTACATATCCTCTATATAAAGGGAAGAGGATAGGTAGAGTTTAAAGTAGTCATTTCCTTTCCTCTGGACTTAGTGGACACAGTCCAAATGAGACTAGTTATCAACGCTAAAGAAGTCTTTTCCTCTTTTTTTTCCTCCATTCTCAAAGAGCTCTGAAGTTGCACTGGCTAAAAGAGACAAAGAGAGGTAGAGGAAAGGAGGAGGTAAAAATACAGATGGACAGGGAAAAGGAAAAATGGAGGGAAAGTGTTTGTGAAAGCTAACAAAGGGGAGTTGGCTGTGTTTCAAAAGGGTGCGTGGCGGCTAAGGAGGATGAAGCACTTCAGGATTCATTTACATCAGGCCTGACAACAGCCTCACATCTCCCCAAGAGCCACACAGCTCTGGCTTAGAGATTCCTAAAGAGGGCCCTTCTTCTAGCTCCCTCTCTTACAGCCGCTCTCTGACTTTTCTTTTTCTCCCTCCTGTCTCTTTTTTTTTTTCTTTCCTTTTTTCACCCTTATTCTCTCCCGCACTCTCTCTTGTGCTCTCATGCGCTTGCCAGTCTTCAATCAGCCATCATGAAAGTGTCTGTCTGGGCGTCTTAACTATCCTCTGAGAGGCAGACACTTGTCTGGGCCTGTCTTCATCCCCTAAAGGCGTTTTTTGACTTGGACTTATTTCCCTCCTCACACCTTTTCAACTTCCCTAAAGAGCTGACAACAAGTGAGAACGACAGGGCAAGATAAACATGAGGGAAAGAGACAGGAAGGAAGATGAGAGGGGGAAGTCGTTGTCTGAGGGGGGAGAAAAAGTAAAGATGGCTATGAAAAATAGGGAGAGAGAAGGAGCAAATGAACATGAGGGAAACTCAAAAATAGGAAAAGGTGAAAGTGTCAAATGACCTCATGAAGAGGAGAAAGGACAAAGCAAGGAGGACCAGAGTGGAAGAGAGACGAGAAAGATGAAGAAGGAGAGGGTGGACTCTAGTAAGACAGGGAGAGTCACGTTTATCAGTAGTCCCACAGTGTGTTTCCCAAACACAGGATTTGGAGATGGGGTAAAGAGAGAGAGTGGGACAGGGCATATAATTTTTTTTTTTTTTTTTTTTTTTTTTGGGGGGGCGGTGGGGGGCTCTTATGGAAGTATCTTTCTTTTTCCCTGGGTTTGATGTGAGAGGGAGCTGCTCCTGCTTTGACGGTGTTGTCGGCCGTGCAGTTTTTAATATTCATGCAGGAGATCGGGAAAGGAGAGAGGAGCGGAGTGGAGAGGAGATTTTTGGTCAAACAGAAAGCTAATTTGCGTCTGAGGCAGTTTGGCCCGAGGCTCTTTTTGCTACTGGGGAAATGAGCTGGAAGATTAGCTGTATGTATAATTCACACACACATTGTCACACACACACACACACAAATGCATAGTGCATGCATACACTTTTGTAAAAAAGATGCACATATGCACACGCAGACCAGCTGTCATTCTCTCTGAGATGTGTGTTACAGCAGTGTAACCGGCTGCTAGGCCTTTACCGCTGGATCTGCCCCTCAGGCCGCTCCCTTACATGTACATAGGTTTAACTCTTAATGGTATCCAGTGATGCTTCATGTAAATCAACAAAAAAAAGACATTACATAACGGCTCAGTCCTTTCTCACCGCCATCAAATGTTTTTGCTTCTCTTAAAAGGGAGAGGGGACAAATAAAGTGATTTATTGTTGTTAGTTATGATTGGTTGATATTTTTGGTTTGCTCGCACAGAAAACACATGGACTGTTCACTGTGTGAAGCTGGGAAAACACACAGTAAATACAAAGTTGTCTTCTTCTCACTTTGACTGATTTCCAGGTCCATGACAGACGTGTCAGTCTATTCCTGGATGGGCTTGAGGAGGATGGGACCCCATTTGACACACGACTTTTGGCTGCCAGACTCGTTGACATCAGCGAAGATGGTGCCTTGTGGGTGGGACTCAGCTCTAACGGTAAACTGTTTTACGATATTTAAGCTTTTATATTTTTGGCATGTTGACAGGTTAACAAGTTAAATTAGTTTTACATTAGTTTAAGATTCCCCAGATAATTCAATTCTTCAGCAATACTGTTTTAAAGTATCTTCTAAATGTATCAAAATGATAAAACGGTCCAAAAAATGATTTAGTTGTATATTCAATCAAAATATTGGTGAGTTTCAGCACTGCCATTCAAGGAGTCCGCAGCAGAAACACAGAATAACAAAGCAGAAAATTTGTTTTTCAAACTTGAAATTAGCTCCACCTCCATCCTCCTCAACAGGGACCACCGTCTGTTTTTTTTTTCCCGCAAGTGGAGAAAAATTACCTCTTAGTTTATCACGTCTGTATATCTTAATACGGTGTCAATGACTGCTCCACCTTTATTTTCCTTCCAGCCCTTATCCCCCTTCAACTACACATCTGTGATTGATTGGTGGTGCCTGGGAGCCGTCTTAGAGTCAATAGGAGAGAAATTGAGAGAAAAATGATATCCGTTCATCTCCAGGGTGATAAACGAGTGTTTTTCTTCTCGTTTATCAGCATTGATCCGTAGTTCACTGCAGGTAGCATCTGATCAGCTGAAGATCACATCAAAGTGGGTGATCAATATAAGCGATTGGCTCAGGGGAGAGAGAGTGTGTGTGTGTGCGTGTGTGTGTGTGTGGTGGTTGAACCTGGGGCTGTGTCTGGAATTCTGATCAGTGGATTGATTATGCGAATGCTGATCAGATGTATTGATTAACAACTATGTCTGTTTTTGGAGGGGGCCCTGTTAACTGAAAACTGTGTGTATGATAAGTGCAATGAGAAGTTGACAAGACAAGAGCTTATTCCAAACACATTTTAAGGTGATTGATAAGGACAGCATGATTGGTTGTCCTGAATCAGCTGCTAATAACAGATCATAAATAACTTTTAACAGAACTGATTCGTTACTGTTGGGTGGTCTTTCAAATCATGCATGAGCTCAGATGGTCACAAACTTTCAGCAGTATGGGATTCAGATGGGATTCACGTTATTTTCATGAAATCTAATCATGATTTTGGAACTGTTTATGGTCTGCTTTTTTCAGCGAAAGCCATTCTCTACTTACTTTCTCTACGCAAATTTTCATTTTTCCTGGTGGAGTCCACAATTCCCATGCAGGATTCCAGTGGCCTTCACACATATGTGGGGTTCACAGGAAACAATGCAGCATGTAATCCAGTGTTAGTGTTCATAATTTTTCTCCAGTTGCATCAATCTTACTCATTACTCTTTACCTGGATTAAGTATTTGCTAATGCATTAATGTTCCTCAAAAGCATTCGATTGGCAAAAACATGGGGTGGCTTTTATTGTGAAGCAGTCATAGACTCATTTATTAAAACAAAGCAAGTTTTCTGGTTGCTCTGTAAAAGGATCCACCAGTTCCTCTTATGTGAGTATTTGTACTGTAAAACATCTTGGAGAAAAGTGCTATTTAAATGCATCTATTTATCAATGACTTTTTCTGATTAAAAGTTGCTTAAGGAGTGTTTGCTGCCCAAATTCCAGTACTCCAGGGGTAGTGTTAAACTGCAGTTGCTGTTACCATCAGTAATCATGTGTGTCAACCAGGACTTAAATCTGGATTACAACTTTAAGAAAAATACTGAAGTCTTCTTAAATATTGAGTCATGACAGGGTCAGAAAATAAGAAACAAAAGTGATCCCTAACTCCAAGTTGCCTGTATTAACATCAGTCATCAGTGCTAAAAACATAAAAAACAAAGAAGAGGAAAAGGACAGAGACGGTTGTCAGAATCGGAAACACAGAGAGAAAAGACAGAGACCTACACAGAGAAGAGAGAATTAAGGCTTATACCTTGCATCATCCCGGTAACAATAGAGAGAGTGCTTTTCAGAGGAAGGCATAATCCCATTTCCACACGCTAAAGAAATCCTGAGCCAAAGCCTAAGGCTGCACAACCACACACTGTTCTAACACACTTACATCCCATAACACTCTCTCGCTCATGCTCTGTTTTACACACTCATAAACCCCCAACACACACACTGTAGTTGGCCCAGACATGGCAAAGCCTCTCTCTCAAATGCAAATACACACATAGATGCACACACTCATACACTCTCTTTCTCTAAAGTGAGAGGATGTTTTTTGGAATACTCAGAGGAAAGCCTCAAACACACGTGCACACACTTTCACAGACAAAGCTAGACATGGCATGGGTTCTGTCGATGCTTAGAGACGTTATCCGTTTTCTAAGAGTTGTTGTCAAACTAGACAGAAGTTTGTTGGACACTGAAAGACTCTGGCTCTCTTTGGACCAACATCATTGTCTGTGTGGGTCTCTTATGTGGGTTTCTGTCCAACATTGTCACATATGTATGCTCGTCTGTGTGGATGTGTTGGGGGGTGCCTGTGTTTATTCATGTGTTTGATGGAGTCTCTTGTGTGCAGTCCAGTATCCACGTGTGTCTGGACATTGTGCTCGTATGTTTAAGATATTCCAGGGTATATTTTCCATGATAAACAGACTTTGGCCTCTAGGCATTTTGACATATTTGGCATCTCTTCTCTGACATCTTTGCATTTACCTCCTTGTGTTCCCAAGTTGAAACCTGTTGTCACTTGTTAGACAGACTATATATAATATATTTATTATAGCTAACAAAAAAAAGATAGTAATCAGTTAGTGAATTAGCATCTTATCTCATCTAACATCAGCCTGGGTTCTGGAAACATGTAATGGGCATTTTTCTAGATTTTCTGACATTTATAGACTAAATGATGAATCAATATATCAACAAAACACATGGCATTTTTAATTAATGATGAAAATAGTAGGCATTTGCAGCTTTGCATCTTACTGAATATCCTCTTTTCCTCAGTTTAGAGAAAAATATTTCAATTTGTCCAGAATGGACAGTGGTTTTGCACATCGAGGTTTCTGTAGTAAAGAATCGGATGAGCTGAAAACAGCACATCCTGTAAAGCAGAGTTTTCCTCAGTAGAGAAAATGGCTGTGGTTAATACCTAGTTATCCTTAGACAGGCCTGTTTTGGCCTTGGCCTCAAACCAAGCTAATGATTTTGCCCTTAAAAGTCCTGTTGCTCTCTATTGGAAGCAAATACAGACTGTGGCAGATCCTGTTCAGCTGTGTTTCATGAACTTGGCCATTATATGCAGCTGTGGGCAGCCTCACTTAGCCGGTATCAAGGAACTGATAAGATAATCTACTAAATACTGTGAAATCCTCTCACTCACTTCCTTCAGTACAAACCCATTAACACCTTCTCGATGTTCTTTTCTCCTCTCTTTTCTGCTCTCCAGGGTCTAATCAGTTCATTGGGTGGATGCAGGACTTTAGATTTTATCCTGCCACTCTGACCAACAGGTGAGTTGGATAGAGCGAGGCAAAGAGACGGGTAATGATCAGCTATCTGAAATAGGAGGAATCACAGGGACCAAAGGAAATGAGTGTTGTGAAAGAAGAGGTTAGATGGAAGAAAGAAGGTAACCATGATTTACACAGGCTAAGGAGGGGAAGTCATTGCTCTAGATAGATTGATTAAACAGGAAAAGGGATAAAATGAGAAGAAATAGAGATACTGTATAGATCAAAGCAACAAGGGAAGAGAAGCAGTGTGGAGTGATAAAAGAGAGATAGGGGAAAGAAGGGGAAGGCTAATCATTACATCTTAAGATCCATACTACTTCCAGAGGATTTTCCTGAGAATTCAATACAAAGCAATTAGTGTTTTGCTTACCAATGATGTAGTGCACATAGTAAGGACTTGCTTACAAGTTTGTCTCATCAAGATTGGGGTGAGACAAAATGAGGGATTGAGTTTTCAAATTATGCCTTTGATTTTCCACTTTGCACCAAGTGCTCAGTCAAAAGCCCTTCAACAGGTGCTTTGAGATTTTATCTCAAAATTGAAGCTACTACAAAGGTTCCCTGTTTGTTACTGTCAGTTTTGTTCAACCTCACTGTCACTGCACAGCTTATGCTGTATTAACCGTCAGTGCAACACATCTTGGGAATTCTTGTGTTTTTCTTCATTCTTGTGGTGTTTCAAATGTTTTTATTTCATTAGATTTGATTTAAAACAGTTTTTTGTTGTTCCATAAAAACTGCTAATGAATTAAACAATGTTTAATGTTTAACTTTATATAATTTTAAATTGGTCCTTTTCTTATTCCAGTTTAGTATGTCTTGGATTACATTTTACTCCAGTGTTATAGTATAGTTTAATAAACTATTGTTTGTTGTTTTAACAGGGAAATAGTGGAGTTGTACTCAGGAGTCCTGCCTGAGCTCCACGCCCAGTCAGAGTGTCGCTGTCCCCCCAGTCACCCCAGAGTACACCCTTTAGTTGAGAGGTACAGTATCACAACTTCTCATGTGCATATAACTGGTGACTGAATATTTTAAGTGAAAGCAGGTTTCTCCCCATCAGTCCTCAGCAGCTCAATAACAAAGATGTTTTTTACTTTTTTATTTTAATGTATGTATTCAGTTTGGTCACTTCTAAATGCCTGTTTAAAACTGTACCCTACATAATGATTATGGAAGTCAGTATTAAGACTTTATTTAGTATAACTGATAATCTTGTGTACCTAAAAACTTTCACTGTTTACAGATACTGCATTCCTAATGCTGTTGAGGACACCACCAATGACAGAGTCTTGAGATTGAACCTTAATGCCCATCCTCTCAGTTATATCAACGATCAGGACATGGGCACCGCATGGCTTTCTAAGATTATGACTACGCAGGAAATGGATGAAGGAGTCACAATGACGGTGGATTTGGCTAATGGACAATACCAGGTAACACATATTATATCGCATACTCTTTACTATTTACTGTCAAGATTCAAATGTGGATGTATAAACAGTGGTGTAAATTAGCCGGACATGTTTTTTTTAAATTTATTATTAATTATTGCAACAACCTGTGCTCTCATGTGAAAATATGTGTGAGATATAAAGTAGCAGAATTTATTATTTAGATGTCTAGAAAATGCAGTCAGTATTTACAACGGGGTTATAGTTTTAATAATACGATGTGAGTCAATCGAGGTCATTGTGTCATCTAAAAGGTGTATCAGCCTCCTTACCTACTCACTGTTAACTACGTAAGGTTGGACAGTCCACTAAATTCTGTCACTAGGGAGTTTGCAGTTGAGTACAAACACTGTACTGTATTTATCTGCTGGCACCTGTGTGTCCTGTGGACAGTAGTTTCATCTTCTTTCTGAGCGCTGCAGTGAGAGACACACGGGAGGGGGTGAAGAAAGAGAGTGTAAGCGAGTGAGAGGGAGCGAGAAAGAGAGAGAGAGAGATTGCTGGATTTGGGCATTGTCGACACTGGGGTTGTCGAAAGACTCATCCCTCTTCTCTCTGAAGTGTGTATGTGAGTGTGTGTAGGATTTTGGGAGCTGTCCTGACGTGGTCACACAACTCAAGTCCCCAGATAAAAGACACTTTCTGAAGTTTGGGGTGTGTGCGTTGGTGTGTATGTGGGTTTGAGCAGCAGTGGTGGCTTAATGCGCTCCCTGCTGTGTAACCCACTGTCCCAGCCCACACTGTAGTGGGGCAGATAACACTTAACACACACACTGGCACCTACACACAGACACGCACATGGTTTAGTAGGAAACTATTGGTGTGTGTGTTTGTGTAAGTATGTGTCTATGTGTTGTGTGAGGGCTGCCTGTTTTCAACAAAAACCTTTAATTATAGTTTTGGGTTGTCGATACAGAAAGACAAGCAATGATTAATGAGCAAAATGGCATTAGTGAGACCAGGACTGCGGTTTGGATCAACCCACAGCAACTGACCAATATGTTTTAATGTTTTGTTCATACCATTTAAATACATGAGGGGGCAGAAAGTGAGTAACATCCCTTATTATAATATGATGCAAAACAATAATATTGCAATAATCAATCAGTAATATACAGTAATATTTGACTATGGCCTTATATTACTGTAGCTGTGAATAAATATGTCTCACACTGTGTCAACAAAATAGCATTTAAAGCGTTGTATTCATTTGCATTACATGGTACAGATGCGCCTGATTCGCAAATCTGGCTCTTTTCATGCTAACTTTTACCCCGTCCTCTTCTCCAGGTATTCTACGTTATCGTTCAGTTTGGCGGTCTCTTGCCTGAATCAGTACGCATCCAAAGGCGGGGGCTAGACCTCACAGAACCCAAAAGTGGAGCCACCACTGAGCAGCCCTGGTTAGACTGGCAGTATATGGCCAGAAACTGCAGTGTGTTTGAAATGCAGAACAATGGGCCTTTAACGCGACCAGACTCAGTCAACTGTCTGCAGCTGCCCAGGTAGGTATGATGTGTGAAAGTGTGGGTGTGGAAAATAGTGTTAATAAATATTTCTTATGTACTAATAGACTGAAGCACTAATATTAAAACACCTGTGTGTGTGTGCGCTTGTACTAACATACGCTAAACATAAGTCAAAAGAAATCAAAGGAAATCAAACATATACCCATTACACACACACACATACACGTGCAGTAAAGACACACACAATGGAACTCTCACAGTGGCTAGATTTATAAAGCCTAACCACCTACAGCGTTGCATTGGCACATGACCGGTAACAGGCGACTGGCACCAGATAGAGAAATGGATTTGGAACGTCGTCTAACATACACACACAATCTCACACGCTAAATCTTGGCATAGCTGCTTGTATCAAGGCCTTGGTTGGCACTAGATAGAACAGGTATGAATAGATCACAGATTATGTAGTCACTGCTTATTTTTCACTTGACTGACAAATGATATCACACACAACCTTTCCTGGCACCGTTATACATATTATTTAATTTGGCATGAGAGCAATTGAACCCCACACTGGCAACATAATAACACACTCTGTGACATTAGGAGTTGATAAATATATCAAAAAGAACACTGTCTTTGATCTTGCAAGATTTATGTTTTTGTTTTTTTTTTTCTCTTGCAAGATTCATTTAATCCTGCAAGAGTCATTGCTTCTTCTGAGCCCACGGGAGTGTCTTGCAAGATAAATTTAAGAACGCCTCAGTCATTTCAGGTGTTTTCATACCAGTCAATTACAGTTCTGCTCCAGGAGCGCTGCTACTGATCCATTTGCATCTTTTCTACATGTACAGATAAACAGGTAACTTTGTGAGGCAATAGAAATGAGCACACAGCAGTGGGTAATACTGTAGTTAAAAACAGTAAAATATGTTTGGTGCTTGTTACTACAACGGCTGTAGTATCACTGCCAATTCACATTTTACTTGAAAAGAAAACTGTTGCTTAAGTTTAAAAAATGCCTGCGCTGAAATGTTACATTAAACTGATCTCCATCTTCATCATACATGTGTGATTGTGTGCTCGTAGCTTCTGTCAGGTGTGTTTCAAGCAAGTTTTCATTACTTTACCTATGTTAAAACCCCGAACTCAAGCAGAAACACTGAACATGTATAAATAGTTACATTAAGCACGGCCAAAACAGACTTTTGTGGACACAGACACACGTGTGTCTGACAGCGTGTACAATATTTATTATATGCCAGAAGCCAGACTAACATAAATACACACACATACATGCACAAGAGTGGTGGCCTGAATAAGTCTTTTAGCATTACCTGAAGACCAAGAGGAGGAGGCTGCTGTGGGGAGAGAAAGGAAGAAAGAAAGTGAAAAAGAGTAGAAGTGAGGACATAGTAGCAGTTTTTTTGTCTTGCAGGGCACTTGTCTGTTCGGTTATGCTTTATTATTTGCTATACATTATAGCCTGACCAGCAGTGGACTTTTGAGGCTGATATCAATATTTGGAAGTTTTGAAAAAAATCTTATAACAGTGCATCAGTTTTGGTGGTTAAAGGTCTAGGTCACCGTGATCTCGTGCTAATTATGAACAAAATGCACTTAATATCAGACACATAGACATACAACCGCAAGACATACAACCGCAAGGAGGTAATTGTAGTTCTTTTAGTTGTAGTGGTTGTGAAATAAATGTATAAATGTCATGTCTAAGCTCTAATCTTCACTGTTTTCACCCATGATGGGTTTGCGCCCTTGATTAAACAAATAGTGGCCATTATATCAGCCTAGCTGGTTTATTGGTCTATCTCGGTTTTACACACTTATTACATCTGATGTTGTTACTACTCTATACCCTCACTGCTAAGCTCAGGTATGACTAACAGCTCCTCCAAGATAAGAAAAAAAGTCCTTTTTTCATTCATGCTGTTGGAGTCAGTTGGTTTAAAGTGTGTTTGTGTTCCCTGTGTTCCAGCGTTGTGCCTTTCTCAGGAGGAAACATCACATTCAGCCTGCTGACCCCACAGCCAAACCTGAGACCGGGCTACAATGACTTCTACAACACTCCTACCCTGCAGAAGATGGTACATGCCACTCAGGTCAGGATACACCTGAGTGGACAGTACCACACCAGAGTAGCTGGGGTGAACCAGCGACACAGATACTACGCCATTAATGAGATCACCGTCAGTGGCAGGTGAGGAGGTACAAATATCTGTCCAGGGACCCACGATAAGTATCTCATCTATTTCTGAAAATTTTCTGGTGTTCGAGTTGTATGATAAATAAATAAATTTGCATATGTAATTTTATGACATGTCTTGAAGAACTTAAAGAGGCAATGCGTAAGAATGGGGCAACTGTCCAATTCATACTGCAAACAATAGGGGGCAGCACATACGCAAGTACGCAAAAAGTTGGGGTGTCCACTCCTATTGTGAGAAACAAGAAAATAAACTATTTGGTCCCTCCCCTTCCCCTGCACCATAGTTGGACCTGTCATCAGGCATACCAGGACAAATCCTTGTGGTCCACTGCGCTGGTTGGCGATGGTCCATCAAAAAATCCTTCCATAAGTTTTTGCCGGCCCTCTATCTGTACCTGTGATAGGGGGTGCGCATGAGAGCGTGCTGCATGCGTGTTATTGGGTCTGGGTTCAGTGGCCAGTCACAACCAAGTTTCAACCCTCAACTTCATGTTGAGCTAGCATCAGCTTAAGTAAATTTAACATCAGCATAGGCCAGTTGTTGACATGTTGCATGGACTGGGGAATACCTTTTTCCACAGAGGTTTACCTTGCAAGCTGGTAGATTGTTTTCTTTGGTTATTGTTAGACTGAAAACGATGATTTCACACCCAGTCTGCCCAGTCAGAGAGACAGGGAAGATGTAGTGGTGGCAGGAGGAGAGGATGAGCCATGAGAGGTAGAGGAAGAGGAAGAGGGAGCAGCTCATCAGCATCAATAGCTCAGTTTGAGGAAGGAGCGGAGGATAGCTACACTGAGGGCAGACTGGATGATACAGTGACTCACTATTGTCTCTTGAGGTACAAAGTGGTATAACAAGACAGAAGGGGCTGGGGCTAGCTGGTTAGCATGCTAACCTCAGTAGATTCAGTAGACAAATCAGTACACAGATATCTTTGATATAATGTCAAAACTGTTATTTCTTCCCATTCTGTTGATAATCTTAGTTAATTCTGAATGTTTTTAACCAAAATATTTACATATTTAAATTGTGAACCATGAAGTAAAAAGTGGAATTGTCATTCCATCTTAAATATAGCTAAATATAGTTAGGGTGCAGGTTTGTTGTATTTAATATTATAAAAATATTTATATTCTGGCAGAACAATGTCTGCTAGAAGAATTTAAATGTCTTTACATGTTTCTGTAAGTGTTTACAGTTTCACTAATTAATGAAAAGGAAGAAACGTATGTAGCATAATTCCAGTTTCGTTAGTTAACAGTCACCTCTGCCAGTGGGCAAAATTTTATTTACGTGGAGTAATTGGTTGAAAGCACAATTGAAGATCTTTTTAGGGTTGATTTGTCGTAAATGTGTGATTACAGTTTGACATCTTGAAAAAAAATTTTGACACAGACTGTTGGGTTTCAGCCGAGCTTTTTGAGAGTAATTGTGAACTCATCTCTTCATTAGACTGACAGAGTGACTGTTTTTTATGACTGTGGTAATTATGGGATCATCCAGGAGGCAATCATCTCTAACTCTTTCTCTCCCTCCCCCTCCCTCTAAGCTGTTTTAATTAGTAACTTGTTACAGTGAAGTAAGAGAAACAAAGATTTAGAGCTGCTGAAATCTCATCTGTGCATTCTTCATCCCTCCTCGTCTCCCTACATCTTTCTACTTCTCTTTCTCTTCATTCTTTATAAAGCATGTAAATAGGCATGTTGGCAAGAGAATGTACACTCATAACTTGAGCATGTGTGTCTTTGTGTATCTCTGCGCTCATGTTTGTCCTGACATGTTAGAACAAAGTACTTCTTTACATTTCTTTTTCATAAATTAGCAAGATAAATAAAGATAAAGTAGCAAGTAGTTTTTGTAGCTGGACCATTATTAGAGTTTTAAAAAGTCTGATTATATCAGTGGTCCGCTATTTTTTAAATTTTCATTTTCATTCATTCATTCATTTGTTTGTTTTTGTGACATCACTGCAAACTGAGTGAATCTAAACCTTTATTACCTGACAAATACACCAATACCAATGTACTTTATCTTCAATAAACAAATATCAGCCCATGCCAGTTTATCAATCTAACTCTGTTAGTTAAATTTTCCTATATTGGAAATGCAGGGTTATTTTATAAGGGCCTTGGTCTTTATATGTTCAGTGTACATTATACATATATCAGTTTCATCATAATGATGTGAGTGAAAAATACTGCATTATTAGTGTGACATATCCAATTTAGATGGCTGTTGTATATAACATTGTCACCACTGGGGTTTATGCAATTATTATTTACTTGACAATAATGATAATAATGACTTTATAATAATGATAAAAAATTCTATAATCAGATATGATATTGAATACCCATGAAGAGAGAAAAGGACTCAACTGTTATATTTATTTTTTTCAATCTTGTCTTTGCATTTTTTTTCATCCTTGTAAGGATAGTTATTGTCACTTCTAGCAGACATACACCCTTTTTTTCTTTTACAGCACTTTCCCTTACTGCCTTAATTTTTGGTTGACTAAGTGTGACTTGCTGTAGGTGGTGTCCCTTTCTTTCTGTACTCATTACATAGAAATTTATAAAAAAAAAAAAAAAAAAGACTTTATTTTTTTGCAAAAAGCAAGTTCATTTTTCAGTTTTACAACATTTTACTAGATTAATAATCTTATAAATAGTTTGTGTGTGAGCAGTGTGATTCCTGTTTTACTTTAGTGAATTAAGTCTTTGCCACATCTCAAAGGCAATGAAGCTCAGACTTGTGGGCAACCACAAAACAGAGATACTGTGCAAAAAGACTTTTAATTTGATTAGAAATAGAGAAAGTCTGCAGTGCTTATATGATTCAGATTTGATTGATCTAGGCAGCTTGTAACAGAAAGTGGCACAAAGAGAACAAGAGGTGAAAGGATACTCAGAGGGAAGAATGAAAGAGAGAAAGCAACTGAATATCTGAATGAATAATTAAATGACTGTTGTGTCGTGTGTGTGTGTGTGTGTGTGTGTGTGTGTCTGTGTGTGTCTGTGTGTGTGTGTGTGTGTGTGTGTGTGTGTGTGTGTGTGTGTGTGTGTGTGT
>JBBMJY010000001.1:11969128-11979248 GCA_037833715.1 Toxotes lorentzi
GTGTGTGTGTGTGTGTGTGTGTGTGTGTGTGTGTGTGTGTGTGTGTGTGTGTGTGTGTGTGTGTGAGAGAGACAAAGAGAGAGAGAGAGAGAGACAGGACTGTCTGCTACCAGCTATGTTGCTCTGATAATTCTCAGGATGGCATTTATAAATGTTGAATGGGAACTTCCTAATGGCACTAGTGCTGTTCCATGGACGACAGACAAGGAGGGAGAGCTTTTTGTTATTTTGTTGTCCTCTTACATTTATGTTGCTACATTTGTGTTTGTTTTTTTCATTGTAATAAAGTGGACATTTTGATTATAAAAGTTGTATAGCACAGTTTTGTTTTATGTTTATCTTTCTGTTTTTCTCCCTTTCTCTGTCATCTGGACAGATGTGAGTGTCACGGCCATGCAGACCACTGTGATACCAGCGTTGCACCTTACCGCTGTCTGTGTCTGCCTGAGAGCCACACAGAGGGAAACAATGTGAGTAATACGCATGTGATCACGAAAGCATTTCAAACCAATTTGTAATTTTAACCTCTTTTATAGATGCAGTGGTGGGCATCCCACACCCAGTGTCAGTGTTTTACACAGTGTGTGTTGTGAATTTATTAGATGGTCATATTATATATTATTTACATTGGTTTGTTTTTCCAGGGAATTTATATTCCCAATTATTAATATCAGTATTAAATCCCAATATTCAGCATCAGATGGCTCATATCATGTTCAGGAATATCATCTCACACACACACACACACTGAGCACAGAGGAATCCCCCTGGGGAAAATCTCCTCATGGTCTTAATTAAGCACTTTCCTTCTTAATAACATAGAGGGGACTTCACACATACACACACAAACACATTTAGTAGAACCCCTCCTTTGTAAGATATTTTTCTTTCGTTTTGTGTAGCAGAAAAATGTTTTATTCCTCATTTGCTGAGATATTGACTAAGTAGAGATAACTGCCGTGCTTTTGGATGCATGCATTATAGCAGTGCTGAAGCAGGTGGTTCTGCTTGGATCCTGACATTTGGGTCACACATTTGGACAGTTATCTGTGTGACCAGTCTGCAGAATAAGACATGTTGTATGTATGTTGTTTAACTTTACCCTAGTTTATACTTTGACTGATATTAGTTGTAGTTGTTCCATTGTTTTTATAATGCCCTAGTTTGTCTTAAAAAAAAAAAAATAATAATAATAATGATAGTTCAAACCTAAAAAGGTTGTGACTGTCTGAATGATAGCTATAAAAATTAAATGTGGTTTAAATTTATTTAAATTCCCAATAATGTGTGTTTGGTGATAAAAGAAAGCCTTGAACTGAGTTTGACATCTGTGTGAATCCTACATGAACCAGCTCTTGGTGCATGATGTATTCACACACTGAAATGCTGCAGAATTAGTTTACGATTCGATTCGCAGACTAGTGTGATCCAAACCAACATCCCGGGAACAGTACTTTGCCCCCAAAAGTCTCCAGTCGGTTGGCAGTGAAAAGTGCAGTATGACTGCTCCACCTCACTGTAGCACAGGACAGCCTGCATTATTCACTACTTATGTATCATTCATACACCTGCGTGTATGTGCATTAGTGTGTGTGTGTGGTGACAGAGGACATCAGTGGAGAAGTACAGCTGTCAACCAGCAGCTGTTCAATTGCTTCTTTTACTTACTTTTGAACTCAAATAACAAACACCCTCCTACACACACGCTTGCATTTAATAGTTTTTGTCTTACATGAGCTCTGTACTAAAATAAAAGTTTGTAGAAAAGAAGCACTCACACACACACGCATGTTGGTCACTCATGAATTCGCTAGTCCCTTACCCTGACCCTAACGATCTCAACTAAATGCCTAACCCCAACCCTCACCCTAACTCCAACCTAAACCTGATTACCTGAACCCTAAAACCAAGTCTTAACCCTCAAACAGCCATTTGATGTTGTGAGGACCAGTCAAAATATCCAAAAGCGTCCTAGCATTAAAGTAAGTGAACATTGCGAGGTAAACGCCATCATGTAGACTAATGCAGAAAAAAATCTCTCATCCTCTCTTTTTTCTTTTTCCCAACCTCTATATTTATCTTTTTACACACCACTTTTCTCTTTCCTGTCGATAGTTCCCAGTCCCTCCTCCATCCTCTTCTCTTTGTCGATCTCTCTCTCTCTCTCTCTCTCTCTCTCGTACTCAGTCTTTCTCTCCTGGGTCTCAGTTTAAATAATGTCTCAAATCGACTAGAACAATGACATTCCCTCAGCATGCATCTCTAATCAGCTCCCTTTCTCTCTCTGTTTGTCTTTCGCTTCATTTCACCCCCCCTCTTTATTAGTCGGTAACCCCCTCGCTCTTTATTGCCTCGCTTTCCAAGTGTTTAATTCATTCCTGTTTGACTCTGTTTCTCATGTTTCATCCCTGCATTTCCTCCATTTTTCTTACCATCTCAGGTCTTTCCATCCTGTTGATCTGTTTCTTTCCTCCTCACTTCTACATGCAGCAATTCTTTTGTTTCAGAGAGATGCAATGGAAATAAGCAATATGGATATATTTGTGTGTGTGTGGTTGTGTGTATGTTTTATGTAAATGAAACTCTCCAGCAGCTACGCCTCTGTGAAAGACATCAGTGTGTAAAGGAGCGTGTGCGACATGTGTATGTGTCTATACAGAGTCCTTTTTTGTGTGAGATCGTGTGTGTGCTCCTGTGTGCACTTTTCTCCCAAACCTGTCCATGTCATCTCTCTGAGTGAATATTCAGGACCTTTCTTCTGTCTCCATAATATTGGAGCATAAAAGGCTGTGGGGAATATTAGCGTTTAATATTGCATGCGTTCTGTTGACTTGGATCGGCCTAGCACCATGACGGATGTTGTACTAATCTGCAGAATTTCCACAGTGACATTAAAGTGACAGAAATGCTCAGACATGTGTCAAGATGATCAACGGGGGCCTTGGAAGGCACACACTTAAACTCTCTCTTTCACACACACACACAAGCACACAAAATCACACACACTCTGGTCCACTTTCTCACTCTGTCTTTTGATTCTTTCTTATGTGCACTCTGTGTCAGACTTGATCTCTCATTCTGTCACTCTGTCTCTGTATGTCTCTCCACAACTGATGGATTCAGTCATGTCTGAAAGCAATATCATATATTGTATTGTACATCACCTCATACTCTCTATTTATGTCGTACAATGTCTTTGTCATTTGATGGATCAGATTAACATTTTTGGGGATCTAATGTTGTCCAATATTAGTGTTACAGAAGTAAAAATGTGTCATCTTGGTAAGATGCAAACACTCCACACTACCTTTCTTTTAAGGCATGAGGCAGACTTACATCACTTACATCACAAATTGTGTGAATGAATTTTTTGAGCGTGTGAATGATCACAAGAGTGTGAGACAAATTTAGGTCTAGAACGAGATTAAGACTGAGTGAAGGTTAGGATTATGCAGAGGTTTTCAGTTTGTAGGAATTTTTTTGTTTGGTTTGGCTGTATTGTATATCATTTCTGAAATGTGTATGTGTTTGTGTTTGCATCTGTGTGTGTCAGCGTGTGTGTGATAGATATTGATGGCTAGTGACGTTAAGTAGCACGGCCCAGGATCTCTGTTGCTAAAGTCTGCCTCAGCAGCAGATTTTCACCTACGCTTGGGGTTAACCGGGTTAACTTCAGATACACACAACACGGGTGTGTACACACAGACATGCTCACGCGCGCACACGCCAGTGGCACGACCTTTCCAGTGAGAGCGTGAAATTGGTCATGGCATTTAGGATAAGATGAGTTGCCCCAGCAGATTAACACACGGGCGCACACACAAACACACACACACACAGATGCTTCTGACATGCCATCTGAATGTCCACATATCCATTAGAGCAGTCTCCTCACTCAGCAGAAACATTCAGAGTGAAAATAAGATGTTATCCTTTCCTCAGTTCTGCAGAGCACAGCACACACACAAACACATGCACACACACGCATTGGCTTGCCTATTATCTTTTTATGTATTAAACCAAACTTGCAAAGGGTAGAAAAACAAGTAACCACATTGCTAACAATATGAGTTGCACTATATTCTGTTTTCATTTGCTGAATGATAATACTCTTTATGAGTTCATATCCTGCCACCATTTGTTTACTCCCAATTTACTTCATTATGTGAAAACAGCGTGTTCTGCTGTGAAATTGTTGAGAAAGTAACCAAATGTGTGCTTTAAAGTCAAGCTGTTGCTAAAGTACTGACAGAAGTGCCTTGGCATCAGCAGATCAAACTTTTCAAATGTTCTTATTAGGTATAATGTCACAGTGGACTGACCATGTGCAGAAAGATAAAAGCAATAGAATTGAACCCATGTAAACTCAATCTTAAGTATGTGCTGTACCTTTTTGCTGCTGGTACTGTGTGCAGATGATGGAGCGCCATCAAAACCTTTTGTATGAAGAAGAGAATGAACGTGTGCGCTCTTCTTTTAACTCCCAAACACCAGTCCCTCGACTAATTAGCAGGCTGGGAGAGAGGGAAGGTAACGCAGTGTTGAATGATATGAAAGGAGAAGAAAGAAAAAAATTCCCCCTCTTTCATTTGGTATGGTAATATTTCCTGCTCACATACTCATCGTGGCTGAGAACAAGCAGTTGGGGGACGATAGAGACAGAGGGAACCAAGTGAGGAAGGGGGAGGTGGGAAACAGGGAGAGATGTACGGAGTGATTTGTTTTTAAGAAAGAGGGGAGATAGAGGAAGAAGGAAGGGAGGAAAGATGGAGGAGGCACAGAGGTAGAGGAGACGAAGACATGAAAACAGAAAGATACAGGAGAGGAGTGCTCACTACATCTTGCTCTTCAACTCATCCCCAGCAGATGAAACGAAGGGTGAGGTGAAGGGAGAGCTTTCTGTTGCAGAAAGAAAAGTACCTTTGATAAGTGAAACATTTTGGGGCACAGAGCTGCAGACAGACAGATAGGCAAACAGAAAGACAGATGGGCAGAAGGGGAAAAGAAGCTCGTACAAACAGAGAGGCAGGTAGTAACTGTAGTACAACAGATAGACTGGAGGCCAAACAGCATGACAGACATATGAGCAGGCAGACAGACAGAACAAACAGTAACATTCAAACAGCCCAGCACTCCTATGGAATTGCATGTCCCGTGACACACACTCCTGTGTGTGTAGGTGTGTAAGTCTTTACAGGCTTGTTTCTTTTTGTTTAATGTGTGTGTATGTGTTGGTGTGTGTGTATATATCATGTCTCCAGAGAATCTTGTGCTGCTTCGTTAGATCCTGTTAATAATCACCCAACAGGGAACAATGCTCTGGCTGCTGTGCTCACACACACACACACACACAAACATATAAATATGGAAACCCTTTAGATCTTGTTCATTCTATGGATAGGAAGCATATTTCTCCTCTTAAATCTTCTTCGTAAATGAGCAGACAGGCCATTGTTTCCTCTTCTTTTCAGTATTTCCTTAGTTCATTTAATCATGTTTAACCACCTCAGAAAAAACCAGAGATACAATATAGGAAGACTGAGACATATTTATTTAGAAACAAAAAAAAGAAGAAATAAATTACATGACAAATACTTCAAAGCTATTAATGTTGTGTACCACTGCAGTGGTTAGCCAATAGACTGATTTGATAATTGACAGAACATTGACAAGTAATTTTTCATGCAAAAATGCTTCAGCTTCTCAAATGGTAGACTTTGCAGCTTTTTTCTTGTCTCTCTTGCATTCTTGTAATTAATTGAATATATTTGTGTTTTGGACTGTTGGACACACAAGATATTTAATGATATCTTGATGATTACCTTTAGAAATCCCTCTAGAGAATTACAATGGACAGTTTTTGCCATTTTTTGAGTTTTGCAACCAAACAATTTATCTATTAATTGAAAAAAAAGAAGCAATGTGTCAGCAAAGGCAGTGAACAAGAAGACTGTAAGAAATCAAACACAGTTATAAATGGTTATAATAAGTGCACATTTGTTGGGTATTTAAGAATCAGCCTTGCAAATGTTTTATGAAGAAGGAAATACATTTGTTAGACCTCAAGGATACACACAGTACATTTTGGTATGAAAGACTGAATATAAAATTAACTCCACAGTTCACCTTTAACAGCAAACATTTTGCTATCTGTTGCATAGGATTTTTTTTTTGCGTGTGCGTATATGAATCTCCTGGGCCCTGTGTCATGTTGTAGCTACACATGGGGCCTTTTGTTTTATTCACATACTTACATTGATTTTATTCATGATCTCATTGTCTTTGTTCTTTCTTTGTCTTCTTCTTTTTCTCCCACACATCTTGCTCATACACTTGTGCGTTGTTTTCTCTGTCCTTCTCTTCTCTCTCTGTCCCTCTTGTTTTAAAGTTTAAAACACAAAGGGATTTTTTTCCCTCTAATTTCTGTTCACATCAGTTTCCTGCATTTTTCCCTACCCTTCCGCTCCGTTTTCTTGCATATACAAATTGGAGCCTCTTCCCCCATTTCCATCTCTGCTCTCCCCCTTCCCTTCTCTTCCCCCTGCTTTCCCCTCCTCTGTGTGTCATACATAATAGGCCCAGTGCAGGTCTGCATGTGTCACACATGGGAGGAACTCCTGTGTTTTTTAATACATTTTTAATCCCGCCATTTGATGCCCCCCTTGTCCACCATAATTTGTACTGACTGCTGAACAAAATCAAAGGGCTTGTATTTGCTGGTTCTTGCCTGTGCTGCTCTCTGCTACAGAAAAATGCATTTTTTATATCACTTTTTTCCCTTGCCCACCCCCCCCCCCCACACACACACACACACACACACCTTGGTATGTTTATTTTGACATGAAAGTGGGCCTGTATGAGAGCTCTGGCTGTTGCAAGTCACTCCTCATTAGTGTTCTGATTTCCCTATGCTGTGTGTGTGTGTGTGTGTGTGTGTGTGTGTGTGTGTGTGTGTGTGTGTGTGTGTGTGTGTGTGTAAATGTACTGGCTCCTTATTATATGGTGCAGAATACCTCTGTGTTTTCTATTCAGTTATGTGTATTATTCTTCTCTCTCTTTAGGTTTAGATTTACATGGGCCACTGATTTTTCTCTCTTTATATGTCCCCCCCTCTCTCATTCTGTTTCTCTGCTTCTCACTGTGTCTGTGTCAGTCTTTGTTCCATAAAAGCAAGCATTTCACTTGTCATGGGACCACTTTTCTATGCACACACATTTTTTTTTTCAGTAAATGCACAGTTTACTTTTTTCCATGCCATTGCTTAATACAAATGGTTCCCTTTATTCCTGACCTCTTGTCTAGGGATGCTTTGTTTTGTTTGTTTGATTTTTACCAACAAGTCTGTTATTTATTTAGCTGTACAGTGGGGTCCAAAAGTCTGAGACCACTTTCCCATTCTAGTGAATAGGAAGGTGTATTTTGTATCCTCAAAGTGGACAAAGTGTTTGATTATTGTCTCATACTCACTTGGGTTTGGGTCCTTGCATGTGTGTCTAGTTCTTTATCTTTGAAAACTTACATCTATGATTGCATTAATTAATTTAGGTCTGATGCCTTTTAGAAAAACATTGAGATTACAGTAACTGAAATGCTCAGGTATTGAAGATTCTGCTGGCTGTGGAGTAATTGGGGTAAACTAATAACAATTGGCAGCATATTCAAACAGTACGTTACAGAATAAATTAGAAAAAATGCAGTCTGACAGTATCTACCTGTTTTATACAGTGTCAGCGCTGTGCGCCCCTCTACAATGACAAGCCATTCAGGTCAGGTGACCAGCTCCAGCCTATGAACTGCCGGCCTTGCCTCTGTCATGGCCACGCCCTCTCCTGTCACTATGATGTCAAAGCAGATGACCAACCAGATGAGCACTATCGAGGAGGAGGAGGCGTCTGTGACAACTGCATGCGCAACACAGCGGGTATGGTGTTAGTTACATAATTTATCCTATGGTTATCCTTTCACATTTTGTAACAAATAAACCTAAATCAATTCATCATCCTTAATCACAACTTAAAAAAACGCGACCTTCCCACGATTTTCTCTGCTGCGTGCCCTGACTGATTTCATTGTAAGTGCCTTTCCTCCGTGTCTTTCTTCAGCTCCCTCACAGCACCAAAAGTGAGGAACAATAGCAAATGTTACCTTAGAAATGGTGTCCACTGACATCAACAAGTGCCGTATTTTTAGACAAAGAAACATCAGTACAAGTGTAGGATTGAGTGTGAGTATGATCATGTAAAAGTATAGTAGTATAGTTCCAAGAAATACAGATACTGTACAGTATATGGACACCTTAATGCTTACTATTTTAGACCTTCTCAGCACTGTAAAGGGAGTCAATAGGATGTGATGGCAGTGGTCATTTTGAGGATGTTTGTAAAGTTTATTTTTTGTGCCTTTGTCACACGTTTTCATGATGCTGTGAAACCAGTTTTCCAAGGAGACATGAACCTCTCTTTTGATCTCATTGTGTTTTCCATCTCTCCCCTCATCTTTCGTGCTCTCTGTCTCATCCTGCTTATATCTCTCTCACCATCAGGTAAGAACTGTGAGCTGTGTATAAGTGGGTTTTTCAGGCTTGAGGAATCCGATCCCACTTCACTTGACGTCTGTCGGCCCTGTAACTGTCATACCGCCGGGACAGTCAACGGCAGCATGGATTGTGCCCAGGTACACACCAACGCAAACAACAAATTGCTGCTAAATGGTCGAACTCCAAATTTGTTGATTAAATGTTTTAGTTCAGTTCAAAGGAAGGGTGAGCATGAAGGGTTAACATGATTTAACAACTAAAAAATCACACTCAGCACCTAATCACTGTTTCCTTCAGTCTATGTTCTTTTCCATAATGCCTTCATCTCTATTTACCAGCCTGTTTATTTCTTCTCTTCCTCGCACCTCCTCTCTCTCTTTATGTGTTTCTTGTCTACAGGTGGGAGGTCAGTGTCAGTGTAAGGCTGCGGTAACAGGCCGTCGGTGTGCAGACTGTTTGCCTGGCTGGTATGGTCTGAAAGCCTCAAATCCAAATGGCTGCATCCGCTGTAACTGCAGCGATATTGGTGTCATCAGCATCTCAACAGCAGCAGTTCCCAGCTGTAACCAGGAGACGGGACAGTGCCAGTGTAAACCCCATATCACAGGTAAACACACCGCTGATGCACATTAGAGACAACTAGGTTTTTAAAGTTGTCATTTCTGTGTTTTATTTAGATGATGGGAGGTTGCCAGTGCTGTAGCGGTTTGCACTTGCAATTCTGAGACAATCATGTGCTGGAGGAGTCACATGATTGACAGTACTGCTTCTTGCCCCCTAAATCTCACCCATAGAAGGCAGGCGATCTTACTGTGGGGGGAGGGTTCAATTAAGATAAGAAAAGATAAAAGTAATTTAAAGTAATATCAGCAGTCTCTTCACACCTTGGTATTTTAGCACAGCAACACATCTACAAAATGTCTGGTTCTTAAAATAGTTTCTGTTACAAAATGTCCCACAGTACTTTGATAACTTGTGCTTTTTATTAGAACAGTTAGTCTTTAATTGTCCATTAATGGCATCTTAATTAATACATAGGCTCAGCTGCTCACGGGGTGTACACACAAGCAAAAGTGGATATACTGGGTGCACACACCCAAACACAGGCATGTGTATACACACCGGCATAAACACATATCCCAAAGTGTTTTGCCAGCCAAAATAAACAGGCTTTTCTGCTGGCGGTGCTTCCAGCCGTTGTGCTTCTCTTTGTGATAAATGGTTTCATTCTCTCCCCTGTGTGTCTTTGAAGAGCAGGCTCGTATGAAATGCAAAACCGGCCAACACTCCTCAACTCAACGCATCATGGTTATTGCTAAGCCTTGCTATCAAGGGCCCGTGGTTGTGTGTGTGAGTGCCGGCATGTGTATGTGAACTTGTAAATGTCTGTTTATGTTAATGTATATGTATACGGAAGAAAGTCTGGATGTGGCCGTGTGTTTATGCACGTTTGTCTGCCTAACTGTATGCAACGAATGTAAGAGTTTCCTAGTGTGGTGTACATAAAAGTGTGTGTCTGTGTGTGTGTGTGTGTGTGTGTGTGTGTGTGTGTGTGTGTGTGTGTGTGTGTGTGTGTGTGTGTGT
>JBBMJY010000001.1:11991534-12005490 GCA_037833715.1 Toxotes lorentzi
TATATATATGTTGTAATGACAGAAATCCAAGATCTGAATAACCGCCAAAAACATAATCAAGTGATATTTTGGTCAAAATCTGTCCACTTGAGAATTTTACTGATGGATGTAATGAAAAATAAATTATAGAAAACAAATAAATAATTGAAACAAAAACAAAGAGGTATTTGTCAGAAGAAATGTAGAGAAAGGAAATCGGGAATGAGGCAAGAAATTTAAAAAAAAAATGTGTGTGGGGGAGGGGAAACTCATTAAGGTATTTGAATTTCAAAGAGATGATATGGCTCATTAGGACTAAACGATTGCCTCCAACATCAGTCTAAGCTTTGTGTCTGGATAACAAGCATATGATAACACCATTTTAAATGTGGAGTGTGTGTCAGTGTTTTGCACGTGCACATGTGCTGTGTTAGAGAGGAGTATGACTGTGGTTATGTCTACCATGAATCACATTTCACAGCATATTTCACAGCTAGATGCCATCAACAGAAGAATAAAAGAATGTCTTCTCTCTAATCTGTCATGTAATAGTGGCTTTCACAACCATAGAACTAGACCATCAGAGACAAATAATCTAAAAAAATCTTTTTAGATACAGATTTTTAGACTGATGTTCAACTATAAATAAATGAGAAACACTGTCGACAACAAATCTACCAGTCTAGAGCACAGCCAGTGATTTGGGTCTTATTCTCACCCTTTCTTACCTGAATAAGGGGTAAGAACTAAGTACTTTTTGTCTACATATTATGTACTTAACACAATCGAATTCGTTCTGGGAAATGCAGCAGTTAGAGATTCAAGAGTCTTTATTAACACAACTGAAGGTGAAGCCAAAGCATGCTCAAAGAATGCACAAAATTTCATCTTAAAAGAACTTGGAGAACTTGGAAGAATATAATCTTACTTAATGTAATCTTATTTACTCAAGACATACAGTGATAAGGAATATTTTAAATTATCACTCTGAACTCTTACATGAGTTCCAGATTTCAGGGAGCGTCATCTTAAATTCTATTGAAATTTTCCAGATACTTTTATAATTTGTCTGTGATGTGACGTCTTTTACTTAATTAAAACTGTTTTAAGTATTTAGAAACTGAAAAAGTTTACTGGCCAGAACACCAACTGCTCATAAAACTGCACAAGATAAAATGTCATTAAAAAACGACAGACATCATATTCTTTTCTCTCCAGCGTAGATTTTACTAGCATTTGGCGAGTGGCACGTGCTTATTTAGGACCAAACTTCTTTCTAAGGTTTTCATAAGTAGTTTGTGTTAGCAGGTGAGGGATTACTGGTCACACAATTTCAATGAAGAACTGTTGATCAGAACTTGAATCTTTATTATTTTGTCCATGTTCAGCAGGAGATTGATATTAGAAATCTGTGTAGGCTAACTTTTTAACTTAGCTCCGGGTCGAAGCTAGCCTAGCATTGTTCCCTAAAATATCTCAGATTTTCTAACCTTGTTGTTCTGTTGTCATTTACCAATGTGCATAAATGCTTTGTTAAAGATGAGTTAATGTCTGTTCCCATGTTTATAGTCCCAGAGTTGATGGCCCCTCCAGAAGTGTCTGCACTGTCATCCACCAGTCTCAAAGTTTCGTGGAGCTCTGCTGAGGGTCAAGGAGTTATTGCCAGAGGACAGGTGACAGAATACCGGGTCAACCTGCTCACTGAGCAGACCAACAATCCTTATGCTCCTCCGGTGGTTAGTCAGGTAAGATGCACACACACATGCACTTGCACCTAATGAGTAGGGCAACTGAAAAAGGTAAAAAGTCTGCACATACAAAGTTTTTTTTCAACTGATGTTTTACCATTTTTTTATTGTGTAAAAAATGCTCTCACCTCCCCTCCTAATGCTCTCGTGCTCTCTTTTCTTAAATATTTTACAGGTCTTACACAGGGCGGTACCGTCGTCAGAGCCTGTTTATGTAGTGAAAGAACTGAAGCCTTATCATGTGTACAACTTCACTGTTACACTCTGCACAAAGACAGGTTGCATTACCAGTCTGCCAAGCACAGGACGGACGCTGCCGGCAGGTAAGACAAAAAGATCAGCACAAAAACTCACATGAATGCAGACAAACATAAACACATGTACATGGTGTGTCACACCAGTATGAAACTCTGTATAATATGTTTGAAAATAGGGAAATACTTACAGTGCCAATGTATTAGCCTCTTTTATATAGTCTGTTCAAGGCAGGAACACGGAATGGATGGGCATTGTTGTTCCGGCACTAAGTCGGCAGCAGAGGTAGGGTGAGAACCGGATCAATGTGTGAGTGAAACAGAGATCTGGTATGATGGGACAGATGCAGATGTTGTAGTGTTACACGTCACGCCTGCATGCTTTCTAAAATCACACACGGGGAAGGATTATGTCTTGTCTTGTTCGGTTCAGTGTAAACAAGCAAAGTCAGCACAATGAGAAGTCTTTTTAATGTAAATAAAGTGGGATCTGTTTAAATGACAATAGCAGATCACTTACAAACTGCGCGTAATATTGAATTATTCAAGTCTGCTGTGTTCTCTCCATCACACCTGCAAAACAAGCCTCGGACGCCCTGTGTGCACACACACATCCAAAAGCACATAGTCAGTCACTGGGTACTTGAGTGTCGACAGCACTGGTCGTGTTAACCAGAGGGGATATTCATGGCAAGCGGCAGTAAAAACAATTTACTGTTAATTACAAGGAGAAAAATGTGGCGTAGCTCACACTTCCTGCTGGCCATGAATCAAAAACACACACACACACAGTTACAGAAACACACATACGACGTCTCTCTCTCTCTCTCTCTCTCTCTCTCTCTCTCTCTCTCTCGCTCTCTCTCTCTCTCTCTCTCCTCTTTAGATTTATAACCATTATGGAAGCAGGATGAATTAGCTGTGTTTAATAACTCGGGCACAAATCTCTGGGAATGAGATGAGCACTAATTGATCAGTGCAGGATGACATAGACACACACGCACAGAGTTTCTATGCAGTGTCTTAATCTGTCTGTTTCTTGCTGACAGTCTGTTGCTTTCTCACTTTTTCACTCAATCCATCCTTCACATCCATCTCTACCTGGCACTTTCACTTAAATACAAAATAGCACATGGCAGCACAGAGACATGAATCATTCTGCAATATCCGTATATATTGCACACACACGCACACTTGACCCTCCAACACAATTTTCCATCTGTTCACGCATGGACTTTACTCTTGTTGTTCATTTTATGTTTTTTCTGTTTTGTTTTTGTTTTATTTATTCTTTTTGGTGAATAGACAATGAGTGCGCTGAGTGGATGTGAAAAAAAAAACCCTTTCATCTATAAATACTTGCTCAGGGATTTGTGCTTTTGAACATGCTCTAAACAGCTACATCTGTTGACATAGCGAATATTTTCATTTCATACAGTTCTCAAAAAGTTCTTCCTTATGTTTATTGTGATGAATGATACTTCATATTGTAATCGGCGGACTTTTTAAATGTATTTTTAATGGCTACATCTGTTGACACAGCCACAATGTTTATTTCAAGTGATTCCAAAGACTTCTCTTGACTGTAATACAGTACAATACAATATGGCTTATTGTACCCAGTTGACTTTTTGAATGTATTTTTAACAGCCACATCTGTTGCCACCGTTTTGTTTCATCCAAAGCCAAAGATATCCCTTGTTTCAAGTATAAGAAATGATAATGGCATATGCTGTTTGGAAGATTTTTCTTTTTTAATCTCAAAGTAATTTGCATAGAATGTGCTACTCCACTGGGTGTAGAGCTCCTCTCTCCACACCTCATATTGCTTTTTTCATTCTGTTTAAAGCAATCATATCGAGAGTTCACAGACAATTCTTAATGATAATTTTTGGAGAATAATTTACGAGAGCTATCAGGAAGTGCACACCTCTTTAGAATTGTGTAAAGACACTTCTACCCCTCCCCTATAGAAAGGCTTGTATCAATAGCAGGGAACAAAGAGCTGTAGTCATGAGAAAGTTCCAAAAAGCTCTTTACTATCAAACATACCCATTCTTACCCTGTAGAGAGAATTCCAAAATTAATGTGTGTTTATATGAATTCTGTTTGTTTGCTTCTTCTGACAAATTTAGCCAGCCATTTTTAGTAAAAATCCTTCTATAGTTCCTACTTGTGGCACCTGTTGAGTGAAATCATCCTGCCTGATTTGCCCACAAATCAGTCCAAAAGTTGATCTTCCAGTGGTATTCTACAGAAATGGAATAAATATGGTGAAATCACCTATAAGGAACTCTGTTTGTGGAGGAAATTATCCGCACATGAAGTGTGCTCCTTGTAAGATCTGCTTGAGCATGGTACTGATGCGCTGATAAATCTACTGCACATAAGGCTGGGCCATTAGAGCCAGCTCCCATCTGCTGCAAGTGAGTCGACGACATCTGCGAAACCACTGGAGTTACACCAAAGCACATGACTAAACATTAGTGCGCACACTGAGACAGGCGTAACGACACAAGGAAAGCTCGCTCCCTGTCCATGTGTGTTGATGCATTTGCAGTTGTTTCATTGTGTGTCTTCCCACAAAGTTATCGATCACGACGTAAAGTGAGTGGCTAATCAGGGGCTGATGGTGATGTTTTATGTATCCTACATCCATAAAGGCTTGTTCTACAAGACATACACACAGAGAGACATACACACATACACACTCACACTGTAACACCACTCAACAGAACAGGAACTTTATTGATTTACGCATAATTGGCCTGAGGCCCTTCTTGAGGAGAGAAATATGCATGGCAAGGGATCGCCATGTCAATAAGTGGTGTGTCTGTGTGCGTGGTGTAACTGTACACTAAGAGCCTGTTAAGACATGTCAGTTGCTGTAAAAACAGAAAACACACACACACATACACAATTGCTCCTGGGAACTGGGCCATGATTTAGCTGCTTCATTACCATGTCGGCAGCTAAAATTAACCTTTCTGGTGGACTGTTAACCTTGCGTGTGTATGTGTGTGAGTGTGTGTGTACATGTGTGCTTGAGCACACTCATGATAAGGCAAGTGGCTTTCGTCAAACTGAATGTGTCATAGTGTTAAGTACATTTCGGTGAATTAACAAGCAGATACAATAAATGAGTACATGACACGCAAAGAATACAGGACAGCACTTTGGAAGGAATCAGTAGGAAGGAAAACTTTCGTATATGACTCATTACCCACACTCCAACATAAACACACACGCAAACACACTTCTCAGTTCTTTGAAGTTTGTCAAAGTTTGTAATGTTTTTCCCTGACATATATGTTTTGTGGATAGATAACTGGTTGTCCAGTTTTTATGGTGTGATGGACTTGTCACCTATCCATGGTGCCTTCTCACCGTCAGTGGTCACCATCTTGGTTACATAGCGCAAAGGGAGAGACCACCAAACTATTTTCAAACTTGTGAAAACAGCCAGGGAAGCTGCATCTTTTACAGTGGTTGCAGCAGTGAACGTTGCAACCATGAAAAGAGTGAGAGAGTGAAATCTTACGGGAAAGAACATGTCCTTAGAATAGAAAATTCAAGTAATCTGCACAAAGAAGACAAACGATGTGTTCATGTAGTTTTTAAAGAGTCCAGTCTAATCTTTGTGTACACACACTACCTAGGTATTAACTGATGTCCAGTGCCATCATAGGTGCCTATTGATCAACCAGGGTGAGTGAATCCTCATCATACCGTCAGTAAAACTGCAGTCTCACAGTCAGACGTAACCCAGGGACACTCCAGTTTACTGAGGTCAGTCCAGTTTGATCAAACCTCAAAACCAGCAGAACGTAGTCCATTTTGCCACTGGGTTTCACTTAGAAGCCCAGGAACCCCGGCTTGCCCTCCCTGTAAGAGGCTTGTGCTGCCTCAACTACAGACACTGCAAGGCAGAGTTGTTAACAAGATAATGGTCTCCTACATACTGTTAGACACAACTACTTTCCATTTTCGAGATTCAATTATTTAGTTATATATTTAGTTATATTTAGTTATACCGAATTCTCTGGTGTAATCTTAAAGCAGTCACATTCTTTTTCATCTACCTGTCTACTTTCTTGACATCTGCCCTAAACACCAAAAAGAATAATTTGTGTGTGTGTGTGTGTCTGTGTGTCTGTGTGTCTGTGTGTCTGTGTGTCTGTGTGTGTGTGGCACAGTCGATGTTCTAAATGTCACCATAGCTCAATTTCAATAGACTGGTAAGGTATCGATTGGAAGTAATTTATGGTTCTATGTGCCAAGATGAGCCGCTTAAGACAAGCTGTCCACTTCCCTTTTAAGAGCTCTATTAGAACTCACACTTTAGATGGTCCGCATGTGTGTCACTGAGAGCTAATTTACTCCTACCACAGACCATTTAGACCATTACTGAAACACACACACACATGGAACACATGACGATGGAATACACACACACACATCTTTCCCATCTCTGCACCAGTCCATCACTTGCTATGTTTCTCTCTCCATTCTTATGTATCTCCTCTCACCATATCAGCCGGTGTCTGGTTGATTTATTTATGATACACATAGAAACTGCAGCTCCAGTGGATCCCAGTGTGTTTCAAAGGGACATTTAATTTAACATCTAAAGTGAAACAAGGATATTGAATTGACCCTCTGTTAAATGAAACTGTGACTTTTGTCCACTCTGGACATATAATAGGCAGGAGAGTAATGCGCTAAAGTCATTCTACTTCAAAAATAAAATAGAATATCAGCATCATATTTTATTTATGATTACAAATGCAACATTAGAATGTTTTTGAGTGAATGAATTAGAATGTTTGCAATGACATTGTTGACAAAACACTGTATGGTAAAAGAAAGAAAGCAGCTCATAAATCTACATAGTAGAAGGTTGCATAGATTTGACATTCAGTCTCTAATTTTCTATCTTTCTGTCCTCAGCTCCAACAGGACTGTTTCCACCTCGACTGCATCCAGTGAATGAAACCACCATTCAAATAGAGTGGGACCCCCCTGTCCAACTGAATGGGCCACACCCACTATATCAGGTATGTAAGAGTATTGGTTTACAGTACATACAGTATCTGCAAGTTGGCAATGTTTGATTCATTTTTGTGTGTTTGTGAGTTTTTGCAAGAAAATATTTATACCCATTCATAGCCTGTTCTGGACTAGTGCACAGAATGTAATTTAGGGTGGTTTTTAGCCATAACAGTGTCATGGCTTTAGGGATGACAGTGTCTGTTGGTCGGGCCACCACTTTGGGCCAGAGTGAAATATCTCAACATCTACTGGATGGATTGATGCGAAATTCAGTGCAAACATTCGTAAATATTTGCATATTGTTGCTGTAAAAATGTCTTAATCTTATTTGATGTCATTATTATTTTTCCAGGTGGAGAGGACAGATGTGTCTCTCTCTGATCCACAAGTTCCTGTTATCAGAGGAACCAGGTTCCCCGGAAACAGTTACTACCAGTTTCCCAGTGACACTCTTCCCGTCAACACCGACTTCACAGGTAGTATATCTAGGTACATGCAGATCTCTCTGTGTGTATCAGAAAATGGACAGCATGTCTGTCTGTGTCACTGTAAAGCGTATATGTGAGTTTGTGTGCGCCTGCGTGCATACAAACCTGCTTTGTGGGTATGTTTTTTGTGTTGCGCAGTGAACGTGCTGCAGTGTTTCAGCCTTCCAGTGACATTCCTTTGGAATGACTTCCCCAGTCATCTTAAAGGTCAATTATCTTTCTGTTTACCAGCATCATTAGAGGGTTGAGCTGCTCAGCCAAACATGTTCTGCTTCATCTGAGAACATCACCCAGTCTGACGCTCATAATTAATGACTGCTGATACTAATCAGTGAGATTTGAGCAGGCAAAGCACTGCAACTGTCCTGCACAAACCTTGTATCGCCCGTTATGTCTTTCTTTGTCGACACAATGCTTAAATTTGGGTGGTAGATGAAATCTTTCCAAGCCACGTTAAAACTGTATGATAAAATGTCAAAAATGAACTTAAATCTGTGCGCCAACCAGCTTTAAAAAACTGACATTGTGGAGATAAAAGTTTTCATCTGTAATCCTTGTATGTATCAATTCTCAGCTGTAATTGAGCCAACAAAGCTCCCTGTGTTGGTCGCAATCTTGTTCCATCCAAAATATCCAAATATGTTTGCCCCCCACGTGGAAGGGATCCATGTACAGTTCATTTTCCATCTGAAGTACCAGGAGCTCACAGTCCAAACAGTATGCAAATAATACAAATACAACTGAAGAAAGACACAGGATGAGTGTGACCCTTTGATGGTCTTTGAGATGGAAAGGTAGGAAAAGGGACTTAAAAGGATAAAGAAACAAATTGAAAAAAAATGGATTAACACCTGTTTTCATGCACACACACATAAATGTCATAGCATCTTAGTGGTTAATATAAATCCGCCATTCAACATAACAAGAAATTCACATTGCCCCCACTAATGTCCACTGTATTAGACATGTCTAGAAGCATGTCTACTACATTCTACTAAGAGCAAATAAGTCTTTAATATTATCTTATAATTTTGACCAAATCAGATATAGTTAATACTGGGATGAAGTCTTGTGTGTTCACCACTCCCATAGTTTCTTTTCACCTCAAACGATAACATTTGTTTTATGCATGTGAGTGCTCTAAGTGTATATGACTATATGAATATGAAAAAGAGAGTGGCTGAGACAGAGCTTGCAGACTAAGCAATTTTCTTTTAAATTATAGTACATAAAAATCACTATTGTGATTTTTTTTATCTTGTATTCATCTTGTTTAAAAGTAATGGAAAACTCTTTAAATATTATAATTTACTCTGTGTTCTTTGGAGCTGAATTGTAATTCAGTGTATGGTTGTTTTATTTTAATTAGCAAAACCATTTTCTGGTTAAATGTTAAGAAATCCCAGCAGCTGACTTACCTCGTATCCTTTATCTTTACTCATGGTTTCAGCATCTTGTTCGTTGCTCTCTCTGAAGGCTGAATTTTTATCTCAAATCAACAAATGATCATTTTTGTAAATATCTCAGAACACTACCAGCAAATAGATGATGCTTTTTGCTCTTGAGGGTTTCTTCTCATCTCTCTGACTCTCCTCCTTCATAAAGGGTAATGGATCAGACGATCACTTTCAGACCCGATCTATTCTGGACCATCAATGTGTCGGCAGTCCTCAAACCATCGCCCTTTTACAGCCATCAATACTAATAGCATCATCTACAGACAATTATTCCCATCGAAGCGCACGGAACAGCGAACAAATCAAAGCCAAATTGGATTATGAATGTAATGCAGTGTAATGCCCCCTCGAGAGTCAATTGATCAGAGACTCGTCAATCGTTGGTGTCTTGCGGAAAACCCAGTAACTCCGGCAATGACAACTGTTAAATTTTCATATGAATTGAATCTTTGCATAGTCTTTTGTGTTCAGTTTCATAATACGACCCAATATTTCAGTCAAAACACATTACAAAATTTGAATTATGCATTCTTTTGAAATTAGGTTCTTTTGAGTCGTGAGAAAACGTTACATATGAGTTTCCTTTTTCTTTTTTTTTTCTTTTTTTTCCCAGCAGCAGCATAGGTACCTCAGAAGATCCTGATGGGTTTTCTGTAGGAAACAAAAGATCATCATCATTTTTCTCCATCAACATAATGAAGCACCATTCTAGGAATATTAATAATTTGTTGTTTCCTTAGATGGTTCTTCGGGGTTCTGACTGCAGGCTTTTTTATTTCCTAAGCATGTAAATTAAGGACAGATCTTTGAGGAGGGCCAGTATTATGTATGTTAAATTTAGTTAAGATCAAAGTGGTTTACCATGTAAAATCACTTGATATTTGCCCTTTTCACCTGTAAGTCTGTGACCCCTTTACCAAAATTATTTTCAGCCAAATAGGTTGTTTTCCATGTGCAGTTATTGTGATAGAAGTGCACATTACCATAAATGATAAGTCTGTTCACTTGAGATAAACGATGCTTCTTAATGCTGAATGAATTTAGGGCAGTGGAGGTCAATATTTACCACACTGAAGCTTACTTTAGGTAAAACAGGATTATAACTATATGTAATCATGCTGTGATATCAATAACCTGTAAGTGCTTGTTTCCATAAATTCATGTTAGTCCATTCATCTTACCTATAATGTTTCTCTATCTAAAACCCTGTGATGTGACTTCCTACTCTCCCTGTTCATGTTTGAATTAGGGACTCTCCGTTAAAACTGTACTGTGTTATTCTTTGTAAAAAAAATAAATAAATAATAATGTATTTAAATTGATACTAGTTCAAAACAGATTATATAGTGCTCTCTCCTCATTTATAATTTTTCAGCATTTGAGCATGAAATGGGCTGATTGTAATGAGGATGATGTCCCGCTCATATTTTCACTAATCCAGATGTATTTCTTCAACCCACAGTAAATGAAGAGAGATGAAACATCACAAACATATTTTAGAAAAAAAAAAAAAAAAGAACAAAAAATGAATGCAGGAACAAATAGACTTGGATAATTTCCAGACACGTCTAATACAGTACATTGCTGCAGCACCACTGCAGCAACTGAACAGGAAAGAGGGAAATGTTAAATGATACAAATTATTTTTCCTTAATTAATATGATTGATTGCCAGGCATTGACGTTGAGAGGAGAGGGGGAGAAATGTGTGAAGGGAAAGTTTGCACAGACATCATTAGTTTTTCCCCATTTAAAGATTAATCAGAAGAGGCTGGGCTCTTTAATTCTGTCATTTGTATATTTAATGGGCTGCTGCAGAATCTATGGGTGTAATTAGCTAGCTGCCGCGCTCTCATTAATACGCCAGGCTCTGATTAATGCCAGCAGAGAGCTAACATGACTGGAGTTATTCAGGTTATGTTGTGTAGATGATTACACACAACCTCCACTGTTTACTGAGACAGAGAGAGGAGAAACAATACAATAACACATCAAACAATTCTACCTAATAAATAAGACTATATTCAAAACTTAAAATAGTTTAGTATTGTTACTTGTTAATGTCACATATTGTGGACTGTAACATAAGTCCTCTCTGTTCGTTGCAAAGAGACATGAACATTCAGTATGAACAATCAGTTCCATTTTAAACAGTCCTTAATAATTTTTAATTTGTTAAAAACTCAGTTTAAACAATATGATTCTCTCACTCAACTCTAGAGTTGATGATGTGAGTATAATTGGTTTTATGTACTTGTAGGTCATAAAATGTATTCTTTACAGTACATTAAGTAATATCACTCATGAAAAAAAAAAAACCTTTGAATTTGACACAACAGCACTGTGAACAGTACATGCTCATTGAAGGTCTCAGAAAGCGTTTCTTTTTCTGACTCTTTTTGACTCTCTCCGACCAGAGAGAGAGAGGCTGGATTGACTTGATATACTGCATTGCGTGCTGTAATGCTGCTGGTGGCTTGTAAACAAATAGTCACGACATGTAAAATCTTTATTATGGATCACACATGCCATGTTTTTGCATCACCCCATGTTGTTGATGATGGTGTTGTTTGCTCAGTTGGTCGGTTGAGCGATCAGTCTCTTCAGCACTTTGCCCCAAAACAGGATATCTTCCTCATCAAAAGGCCTGATTGCTGTTATTGTTCGTCGTCCCTGACCAAACTTTCCACTACTGCACAAGAAGTATCAGAATGTGATGGGCAGAGATCCCGTAATCTGTTAGATTGTTTAGCACATTCATCCTCCTAAGGGGACGAACGGTTGGTTTTAATAACCCCATGATTAGTGCCACACATAGGACAAACTTGAAACTGGAAAATAGTAGACCAGTCTTTGAAGTAATTACTTTGGGGAAGACAAGTGACAATATGCAAGAAGTTCATTATACAGTATATCAGATTTAAATTTGATTAACTGCTTATGTTGTCTTTACTTTTTTTTTTTTACAGTCAAGTATTTATTATTGTTTAGTCATGTGTAGTACTTGTGAGGGCTGAAGGTCTGTTGAAGAAAGTGTTTGTATACATGGAGCATTATCTTGAGTGTGTATGTTTCTGTGAATCATTGATGTGCACTCTCAAGTCAAAAAGTGCATGCTGGTGTTTTGTGTTTGTGTGGTTGCGCTGTGTCTTCATGGGGGTATGCATGTTTGTGTGTGCGTGCTCGCATGTACTCTGTCTATGCAACTGAGTCACCTGTCATGATGCATGCTCAGGTTTGTCTGTTGATGGCTCCAAAGTGATTGTCAGTGTGAAGTAGCACAAGTCCTGTGGGGAAATCTGAAGGAAGTAATGCTGAGCACAAGCAGTGTCACTAAGATGTTCACATGTACGTTTGGACCAAACACCTTGGCCAAGCATGTGTTGACAGTCTGTCCCTCCCTTTCACAAGGGCTCATGAAAACATACTGTACATTATATGCAAACACTAACAGCTTAATAGTGACCTCTGTGCCATTGAAAATAATGTCAGAAAAACCATATCAGCAATTCATTACTACTGTTTGGTAGCTGTTGGACATTTAATGTGGACCATTTGATATCTGGACTACTGCGTTATGCATTGTAGCAAAGTTCAGGATATTGCACAACATTTGAGGAAGGATTAATAGTTATGTTATGTAGTAATGTTAACACCATAGTTAGAACTGTAGAACATGGAGAAAAGTTGGGATACATGGGAAGGAGCAGAGCTGGGAGTAAAAGAGGTAAAAAGAGAATTGAAGATGCAAAGAGACAAACATTCAGAAGTGGCAATAGGCGGAGAACAAAAAGGTCAAGAAAAAGACGAGGAAGGTTAAAAGCAGAAGGAAGAAAGAAAGGAAGGGATGAGAGATCAGGAGAGTGTGGTAGAGAGAGAAGAGAAGAAACGGGATAATGTAATGTCAGGTATATGTCATGACTTCACTCATCTTCGTGGTGACAAGGTCATGAATGTAAATGACACATGTCTGCTTGATGTACAGAATGTGTCATGTCCAATGTAAAGAACATTTTTGTTCTGTCTTTTTTAGCCGTAGACAACAACCACAGTTACTGCGCATTTCTATTTCATCTAGACGTCTTTATAAATCATTCATTTAGGTAAAACTATTGATTTTGTGCACTGTTTGTGATCTATTCACATATGGACCACTGAAATAGGACAAGTTTAAGAGGACACTTTTACATTTATTCCTTTATTTAGAAGCTTTTCAACCATTTATTTTTGAAAGGAAAAATGTTACAATTTTTCCTGTGATTCTTTTACACGTACGAATGTGCATATACAAGATTTTGCACAAATTGTAAAGGTGTCTGAGATAAATTTGTGTTTTTGGACTATGAAAATATGATTGACTTGACAAGTGCAAGTCACAGTCTTTTGCTATAAACCAAAAGCTATAGAAGAACAATAGATCCAGTTAGAACTCAACCTAAAGTAACAACACAGAAAGTACTTTTCATTCCAAATAGCATAAAAACTGGGAGCTCAGAGAAATGGCTGATCTGCATTCATCTTGTGCTTGCCATGTAACTGTTTGACTTCTCTCGATGTTAAGTGAATTCACACACTAATTATTTTGCTAACACCGGCTTCTGATGAACCCGGGACTGCCTCCGTTCAACTCCTTAGATCTTCCCACACTAATGTTTTCTACAGAGACAGGCGGAGCTGAGGAAACGCACACGTACTCATACACACACACACACACACATAAATCCGTGTGATCTGTGTCGCTATGTGGATCTAGTAGTGGATTAAGATTCAATCTCTGATCCATAGTAACATGACAAGACAGTACGCTGGATGAATTCTCTGCTCCACGTGTGTGCGTTAGAGAAACCAATAAGTTTCCCACATTGCTGAATCTTTGATGCACAGTATGGATTTAACAAATGAGGCACCTCACCATTTACGACAGAGGAGGGATAGCTGTGTTGTATTGTATCAGTTATTGCTCTGCTCAAAGATTAAAT
>JBBMJY010000001.1:12005590-12023083 GCA_037833715.1 Toxotes lorentzi
TATGTGTGTGTGCGTGTGTGTATATGTATATATATGTGTGTGTGTGTGTATAAATTTGATGTGTTTTTACATCCCAAAATCTGTTGTCATTCCAGGTGAGGTGAGGAAGATTTTATAGGCTTTATTTTTTGAGAATGGCATAGTTCTGCTTTTTCTGAACAATGTAAGAGAACTGGATTATGTTTAACTTGTTATGTTTTCTAAGGATTTAGCTAAAACGACTGAAAGTCTAAAAGAATAATCCGGCAGTTCCATTAATTGTATTTTCATAAAGATTCTTAATTCTATAATATAAAATGGAAGTTTATGGCTATAAGAGATAAAAGCGAGAGATTACAAGTGAGAGCTGTTAAAATTGGGGGAAGCAGGTCTGCTACTCAGGCTAGAAGTTCATGTTTTCTCTAAAGTATCTTAGTTGTAAGATTATCCTGGACAGTTGGTTTATAGTGAAAATGAAGTCAGCTTAAAACTTTGTTGCTTTTGGAAAACTCTGAACTTGAAGGCGATGTAAGAAGAATTATATTCAAGCATCTTTTCTTTATTGTAAACAGACTTATATGGTTTATCAGACTTCCAAATTTGAGAACCACAGAAGTCCTTATGTAAAATATCTGACTGGTCGATGAATTCCCCCTGTAGTGATGTACAAGTGGTATGTAGGGGGTTTACTTTGCACATCTCCAGTGTCTCGAGTTTAAAAGGTTACATCCTGAACTGTTTTAAGTCTGAAAAGGCACGCGTAACATGGATCCTCACTTTCACAATATTGTACTTAGAGTTTTACAACAGTATGAGAGATATTGTCGTCCCTGTTAAATTAATTCCTGAGGAAAAAATGAAAGTGAATTAAATCTCTCTCTCTCTCTCTCTCTCTCTTTCTCTGTCTCTACAAACACACCTGTCCCTGATCTTACGTTGTGCCAGGTATTGAGTTGGGTTTCAAGACTCGGTCCCCAGATGGCCTGCTGCTCTCTGCTTTCTCTCCTGGAGATCAGGAAGAGTTCCTGGCTGTTCAAATCAAAAATGGACGCCCTTACTTTTTGTTTGACCCACAGGTATGTACTTTTTTTTAAAATGCTGTTAAGAACATGAGTTGTGGGTGAAAAGAACTGATATTTCATGACTAATATGTGCAGTAATATAAATCAATCATATGGTTCAGGAGGACGTCTACATCAACCAAAGTTAGCAATTCCCTTTTAAAAGTAGGAGGGGAGTTAATGTGGTTATTTTTCTTCTTTTTTAAAATATTGTTTGAGTGAAATTCTTTTTCTCTGGTTCTACTGAGTGAGAAGCATCAGATACCATTGCTCACAGATGTGGAGTTGCAGCAAGCATGCTGTCTATGGCGCAACATTTGACAGCAGAAGTGTTCTGCTGTCCCGTGGCCATTTTACCCATTTTGTTACACCATTTCATAAATGCTTTTCATCCACATTCTCTCATTTGTTTCTGCCTCTTACTTTATTAGTTCATCCCACTCACTTCACTTACTTCCTCACCTTTACCTGTGTTTTTTCTCTTTTCTTCTGTTCCCCCTCTGTCTCTTACTTTCTTTCCCTCTTTTTCTTCCTCTCTCTCTCTCTTTCTCTCGCTCCCCGTGTCTCCCATTTTCTCACTCACTTGCTCTCATCTAATAAATGTGATCTGTAGCCCCTCATTGGTTTCTGTCAGGGAGACAGGGAAAGGGGAAAAAACTTTGAAAGTGTGTCAACGTTTGAATTGGACTGCAATTAACTCATTCCCTGCAGTCACCACGCGTGAATACCAATTGCAAGCTAATTAAGCTTTGCACTCTCGCACACATACACACGCACACACACATACATAGCTTTGCTTCCCTTATCCATCCATACAGACACATGTAGAGGGGTTAAAGAGTCAACGACTTCGATGATGAAAGTGATGATGGGAGATGATTACACATACTTCCATGAGGCCACCAACTAATTACACACTCTAACAAACACGCGCATACACACTTGCACTTTTCTTCCTCATCACTATCAAAAAGTCTTCATCAAAATGTAGCTATAGGATGTATCTGTGTGCACAAAGGGGTGTATAACACTGAACAGATCCTTGTTGACTTTCAATGTTGATGTGTGTGTCTGTGGTTATGTGTACTCCTGGATGTGCAATGGACTGTATGTGTGTCTTCTCCAACTGGGTTGATTCCTTTGTTTAGGCTAGTTTGGGGTAATTAACAGTGGGAGTGGTGTCACGGCTTATTAGTGTTCCCCTAGATACATATAGCTGGGCCCATTACTTCCCCCTATTAGCCTGTTGAGCTAGCCTAATGGGATTACCAGTGCAGAGGGGGGTAATTTAGCATGACACAGGAAAGTGATTTGCTCATAAATATGTGCACATGCGAGCTGCCGCACGCATACTTTACATACACATGAACACTCAAAAACATTTCCTGTCACAAGTAGAAGAGATAGGCCAAAGCACTGGAGTTTAATTACAGTCAAACTATTTAACACACGTGCTGAATCACCTGAATGCACACAGACATACAGTTTACACCTTGTTGATGTAGGTAAGTAGTGTTTTATGAACCTCTGGCTGTCTCAGTATACAGAAGTACATGGAGCTACAGGTAACTACAGTGTCTGTCACAGACTTTAATGCCATAATACACATGAAACACTCATCACGGACTCTAACAGTAGCTACTTAAATGTCACTGTCTGTTAAACACATTTGCAGCCACACAGTGACACAGATTGTTTTTTATTCTACCAGCGATGCATCCTGATTCTCTCATAGCTCCATAGCACTGATGGCTCTTGCTAAAATCTCAAAAGCTGTAATTTCCGGTCTTTTAGCTTTTGATGAACAAAATGCTGTAATCTTAAACAACTAAATATATGTACTAAAAATTTACCACTAATTGGTGCTGCTTAAATCTGCATTTAGAAACAGCAGTACTGCTCTATAGGAGGCTACACCTCTTTTGCTCTTTTTTTTTTTTTTTTTTTTTTTTTAAATAAAATGCACATGCCTATTAAACTTAAACTGGAAATGACTGCCAGGATTAACCATATTGGCAGTAGTGTCTCAGAAACTGGGGAGTAAACCTGCTGCCCAAAGAGGCATATCCCGCGGAACAACTGGAGTCTGGAGATCTCCTTAAACTGAAGTGAGATGACATAACAGTACACCAGTGCCACAGGTACCTGGTGGAAGTGTCGTGCAGAGTGGCAAAAAGGTCTCTTCCAGGTGCAAAAGCATAGCAAACTAAAGTCTGTGCAGATCATGAGGTGACTCCAGGAGAGGAGAGTGTGAATAGCGAGACAGCTTAGAGCTGTCCAAGTCCTGGTTTATTAACACCATCCGTACTCATCTCTCACACACCTCATTCGAGTGCTCTACACCACAAGTGTAAGGTACAGGGATGAAACAACCATCGTCACCGGGTCTTTGCTAAAAGGAGGTGTCTGTTTCATTCAGCTATTTACTTTTTACACACATAATGAGAGACTTGGCTGATACTATATGTATATAAATCAAAATGACTTCTCTTTACTCAGTCAATGGTGTGTGTGAGTGTAAGAGAAAGAAAAAGTAGGAGAGCATGAGTAATTGAGAAGAGGGCTATATTAGCAATTTCTGCCTAATTTTTCCTCAACTGGAGCTTCTCAATAAAACCACCATCAGTGTTCTGCCTGTTAAACAAGTCCACTTGAGCACTTATGTTCTTACTGCCTTGCCCAAGGGCACCTCTTGTTGGTTGCTTCCAATGCCAGCACCTCCCCAGCTATGGATTCAGGTGGGTGTGTTTGTGTGAAGAGAGTGAAAGGAAGCAGTGGAGAAACGCCTCCCCTGTTGTCTTGTTAAGTAGAGCTGTCTAGCAAAGGTAGTAAAGATGTCAGAGGCTGATATACTCTGGCATTCATACATTTATTGATCTCATCATTAAATCTTCATCACTGTGTGTGTGTCTGTGTCTGGATATGTTATGTCAGTGTGTTTGTGTGAGTGTGCCTAGTTTCTCTTGTTTTACTACATTACTCTTTGCCTACTTGCTAAAAGCTGATCACAACAATGATGTCATACTTAATAGGTAGCAAAAAGCCCTGTAACAACACTTTGATGATTATATGTGGATGTTCATGTCCTTTTGAGGGTGGTGTGTGTATGATGTGTGTCATCAATCCTTAATGTCTAACCTTGTTTGCACAACAGAGGGATAAAGAAGCAATAACTCTAAATGTTACAAAGTGAGCATGATGGCACTGTGATTTGAAAAGTGGTCTCTTCTGAGCCAGAGGTCATAGGTTTACTTTAGCGTTTACTTTAAAACACATAGTTGCTAGACCTATGCTCAGAGTCAGGAAACAAGTCAATTGGTTGTCTTCACAATACCATTAATGTATGTGTGTTTAAATTCTTGCCCATATTGTGGATGTGTGTCCATGTGCTTGTGTGTGTTTAGGGCTCAGCGGTGGCTGTGAGTGTACAGGGTGATGGAGGGCGACGCTACAATGATGGACAGTGGCACAGCATCATAGCAACAAGGCGAGGGGCCGTGGGAACAATCGTTGTAAACAATCAATACAGAGGTAACTCTTCTCATATTCATACTGACCACTGTGTGTATCAGCTCTGTGTGTGGGTGTGTGAGTGTAAATGCAAGTGTATTTAGGTTCGTCTGTAAGCAAGGGTGTGATTGAGGATGTGAATAGTGCGAGACTGACAAGTATGTGCATGTATGCGTGTTTCTATGTAAATCCCCCCGCTCTGCATGGAGGTATTAGCCAGGTTAATCCCACCCACTCCATGTCTGATGAGAAAAATATCGTTTCACACACAGAAACACATTTATGTTCCTCAGTTGTTCTCAAATATGTCTTTCAAATATTGTCTGGATAGAACTTGCATGAGTATAACACTTCACTCACTTGGTGTTTCTCTTCTGCTCTTTCTGTCTTTTTGCTTTCCTTTACCCCCCCCCCCCTTTTTACCCTGTCTCTTATTCTCTTATGTGACCCATTCCTTATTTGTTCCCTAAATGTTCTTCTTTCATATTTACTCTTATCCTCCCTTCATTCCACACTTTTGCTTTGCCCCACCACATTTATGTGCAACACCATCATCCTCACCACCAGGAAGTGCGTCAGCTTCCAGCGGCAGCACCATTATTGGCAACAACACAGGGGTGTTCATTGGAGGACTGCCTGAAGACTTTACTCTGCTAAGAGAGGATTCAGGTAATCCATCTCTAACCCCTTTCTTTTTAGTTATTATTATTTATAATTTCTAACTAAAAGTTATTTGATAAATTTTGTCCTTTTGAACTTGGATTAAGGCTAATTTCTTAATTTCTCCCAGCGTGTAATGTCCAAAATTCATTCTTCTCTTTTTCAAAAGGCAGGTAGTGCAGCCTCACTACTACTAGACCAGCTTCCTGCCTTCAAAAATTTTTTTTGTTCTTCTCATATTCAGACACTGATCCCCAGTAACTCTGTGTCATCTTTATTATAATCCCAAGCTTGGATCCATGGAATGAACACTTTTAAAGTAGCATATATGGTTTTTACTTTTATCTGTCTCACCAGGCGATGCCCGGTTAGTTAGACAGAGTTTCTCTGGTTGCCTCAGAGATGTGAGTTTTAAGATGACGGACAGCCTCTCAGAAGAGTGGACATCTCTGGACTGGGCAAAAGCCACAAAGAAGGTGGACGTGTATGAAAACTGGGAGGGATGTCCGGTTCACACTGTGGATGGAGCCCATTTTCTGGGTCATGGTAGGACCTTATAGATTGTTGCTGATAATAGAAATGTTTAGGATGATTTTTTTTTTTCTTCAACATCTTTGTTTCACAAGGACAGTGCACGATAACCTTACTATATGTTATAGAGGTTTATACTATGATATGGAAACATGACAAATGTAGTATGGTGAGTGTTAACATTGTAGAGAAGAAGAAAAACTCTGTGGTGTGTCATTTTTCATGAACAAGCTGTGTTCAGATACAACTTTAAGTGAACATTTTGTGTGCTTAATACACTGGCAACACTGTATATCTAAATAAGATGCTTGCTGGTGGTGTTTGCGGTAATGAGGCTGTTGTTTCATGTTGATAAATATGATGATAAGTTAATTGGTCTCTGTGTGAAATAACAGGTTCATCAGTGTACATTTCCTTCACTACTGCTTTGTGAAAGGGCCTGTTTATCTAATCTGTTATTTGGCTCTTACACTTCACACATTTTAAATGTGACTAAATGCTACAGGTTATTTTTCACAGGCCCCCAGTGAAGCAAAAGAACTTTGCTTTCTTTCTTTAGCCTTGAGTTGGGTAATAAAATGCCTTGTTATTGGTAATTATTTCCTCCTTGTTTCAGGTTACTTGGAGCTGGACAGAGACATATTCAGTGGAGGACAGGACTTTGACATTTCTATGGATTTCAGAACAGACCAGCTCAATGCACTTTTGCTCTTTACCTACAACACACAAACTGAAGACTACATGCTGGTAAGGAGCAGAGGCACATTTAAAATCATTGTATAAATACTGAAAACACTCAAATAAAGCTTGAGAAGACAAAGCTTGTCATATTCTGTTTATTGGTGTGTATTTTTAGGTGGAGCTGGAGGCCGGTCTCCTGTCCTTCATTCTTGCCTCTGAAGGCCATGTGAATGAACTCAGCATGTGGGTGGGGCTTAGCTACTGCGATGGAGACTGGAAACAGTTGTCACTGGCAAAACGTGGCTCGCTCATCTCTGCAGCTGTCAATGACTGGGCAGAGGAGGCAAGGGGAGTGGGAGGAGCAGCAAGGCTGAGAGTTGACTCCCCCTTATACTTAGGGGGCGTGCCCATGGAGCTCATACATCCTGCTCTGAACAGCCGAAGTCACAAACACGGTGAGATTAAACATGGCGGGTGTTCACTCAAGAAGAACTGTTTCTTAGCATTGATTGGAGCTAAACAGCTAAGTATGCTGGTATTTGCTTACAGTATTGTACTCAAGGTGGTAACAAATTCAACTTAATCATCTATGGTAGCTAAGGGAGGTGAGAAACTTTCCACTTTCAGCAGAAGAATCTGGAAACAGCCACAGCGAGGGTCAAACATCTGAGAGAAGTAACAATGACCGAAACACATTTTTGAGTGAATGGGGATCTTAAATGTTTTCAACAGAAGAAGCATTCAGATCCCATACTTTAAAGTACCAAGCCTTTTACTTTGAAGTTTTATGTATGAATGTATGAAAAAACACTATTCCCTCTGAAATGTAGTGAAGTAAAAATGGAACATTTACACAAAATGTAAATATTCAAGTGAAGTATAAGTACCTCAAAATTATACTTAAGTAGAGTACTTATTAGTTACTTAGTTACTTTCCACCTCTGGTTTTCAGAAAGATGTACTTTTCTCACTTTCTCTTCCCCTTTCTTCTCTGTTCCCCTTTCTTCTCCTCTTTTCTCTCCTTCTTCCACTCTTTCCCATCTCCTCTCCTCTTTCATAGGCCTAGGAGGTTGCATAAGGGATCTTACTATACGAAGGGATGAAACATACCCTCCTGCCCGTCACAGTGTAAATCTCTCTGTTGCCTACAAGCGTTCTGTTAGAGTCTACTTAGATGGATGCCCCACCGCTGAAAGCCGGTACAACTGCAGAGGAAACGATTCGGTGTTGGTGTATAATGGGAGAAACACCGAAGCCACAGATTATAGTCTTCAGCCTTTCACTGGTAACAATGCACAGTAAACATAAACTTGAGTACTCTAACACAGAGACAGCATTCACCTCAAAAGCAACTGTGGAGCCGACATTTAAAATAAACAATACAAAGTACATGGCTCTTGTACTCCAGTGTCTGTTGCAACAAAAATGGCATTTAATCAAAGGAGCACCCAAGTGAATTGGCAATCAGCAATGAATCTTATTAATAAAGAGCAATTCATGCACAGTATTTATCAGAAGGGAACATTTTGGACAGGAAGTTGTGTGAAAGTTCATATCCAAAATATCTAGATGCAAACTCGTAACTTCGTAACTAAGTATTCCTACTCATCAGTCAGTAAGGTCTGCATTAGAGTATGTATGCACTAAAATGGGCTCAATAAACAAAGGTTAGTCTTTTCAGCTTGTGTCACTGGGTAGTTCTTTAATACATGAATATCTATCTGTATGACCTCAAATCATCCAGCTGTAGCAAATACCATGTTAGTAGCTCACTCTAATTAGTGTAGCAATTGCTCTCTACATTATTCTCTGATATAAACTTAGACTTATTAATGTGCTCCAACATTTTGTGACTGACACTGAGGTGGTTAGGTGAAAACCATACAAGAAATCCATGTATATTTTAAAACTGGAAATTCCATCCCTACAAGCTATGGATGTTTTAATTTGTAACTGCCTCCTGTGAACATGTGATGCATTTTATGTGCATATGTTTCAAATATTTCCTCTTAATGTAAGAAAACTTTATCTTCCTTGTCCCAAACCCTTCTTCCACACACACACACACACCTTTCTAGAGTACTTGTACAGGTTTGTGGCCTTGGCTGCTGGAGGTTGGGCAGCAGGACCTTGGCAGAGAGGACGCAGCCGAGGCAGAGGTAAGACCTGCAGTAGCTGATGTGTGTTTCTGTTGTACAGTCAGACATGATGATGATGATGTCTTAACATAAATACACAGTCCTACACACAGCCCACTCATACTAGCACAATTGCAATACACAAGCCCAGTGCTCATTGTATACAAATATATTCTTCTGTACGTGTACTGTATGTTAGATTGATGTGTTGCATAATCTGTCTCAGAATTAGCTTTTAATTTACAAAGTCACTGATGTATATATTTACATATATGTACATATATATATGATTTTTGCTTGGAAAACTGAAAAAAAAACTGGCATGTTCAACATGGAGGAGATATTCCCTCTACTTGACTTAGTTCTATAGTGTTTGTCTTTGTTCGTACGCGATTTTGGATGTAAAAGCATGACTATCTTGTACAGTGTATGGGACTTATCCAAAGCCAGTGATATTACACGTGCCTGACTTGTATGAGAGATTGATAAGGCCTATAATAAAGGGCATCCCAGTAAAAGGCTGTTAACCCAGAATGGCCTGTGTGGTCCCTTGTGTAATATAAAGCTGCTCGTTAGTAGTGAACGATACACTGGTAGGTCTCAGTACACCACGCCATAACCAGAGAGATGAGTGCAGGGGAGTTAGGAAGGAGGTGCTTAAAGTATTTAAAATCGGGGACGGAAGAGGGAGATGGGGGACAGGGTCTGAGAGAAAATTTGGGAGGAGGGAGGAAGTACAAAAATAAAAAAAAACATCAAGAAGGGAAGAGGTGGGAGGAGACGAGGACAGACACAAGGTAAGTGATAATGAAGGGAAAGATAAAATCAGGTAGCTGTAACAATATCTGGAGATGGAAGGTGAGAAAGTGTAACGAATAAGAAAGTTAATGACTGACAGGCGAAAAACAAAAAGGTCGCAGGAGATAGAGCATGAAGCAGCTCCTCAATACTGTTTTATGAGTTAAAATACTGTACATTCCTGCTCAGAACCCAAAAGCACAGCAGACTGGAATGAGCGAGATCAAGGAGATGAAGGATAGATGAAGCAAAAATCTGTAAACATTTCTAAACAATTTGTATGCTGTTTGCTACACAAAAATATCTGCATCTGTAATTTTCCATTTTTGACAATTTTAAAACTTTACACTGACAGCTGGTCTACTTTTGGACTAAGTCAAATGGTTGAGGCAGATTTAAAGAAAGATGGACGGATGGATGGAGGCAGAGAATGAAAGACGGGGGGTAAGAGATGACCATCATGAACTACAGAGGATGTCAGAGAGGGAAAGAAGGGGAGTGCTATAGAGATGGAGGGAGGCTGATTGCTGTGAAATATAGCCCAGAATGAATGGCTGGCTGTATTAAATCAGTGCTGAAAAAGTTACTACTCTCATAAATACTATTTATGCTAATGGTGAGGTATGATTTACTGTGCCTATTAAAACACAGAGAGATGGGGGGGGGGTGCTTTTTCTTTAACGTCATGTGCTCCCGACCTGTTGTTTTGCCTTTTTTTCCTTTATATTCTTTGGTTCTTTTGTCTTTGATTCTCTTACTTGCTCTCTTGCTTATTACACATTTCTTAGTATAATTATTGTATGTAGTTGTTCTATGTATTTTGCTGCCTTGATCAACAGCCATCTTTCCTTCAGTCTCCTCTCACGGTTGACTCATTCTGTCTCTCTCTGGCTTTAGTACCACGGGCTGTACCGCCTCCTACCACAGTACAGAGCTTGAGTGGCTTCAGTGCCAAGGTGAGCTGGGTGCCACCCACTGGTGACATCAGAGGGCTGATTGACAGATATGAGCTGAAGGCCTACATCAGTGACCGGCCAGATGCACCACCTGTCAAGGCCGTGTTTCTGGCTAATGGAAATTTCACAGGTAATACACACACACACACACACACACACACAAACCTTTGATGTTTGTCTAAAATATATTGATATTTGGTTGAATAATATGCTGTGCAGTCTGAATGACATCTAGGAGGGGAGGAGGAAACTGAATAAAAACAGAGGTAACTCTTTAGTGAAAACACATTGACACTGTCTTTATCACTCACTTTCACTTCTGTCTCTCATACAAACACAAACACACATACACACTGTCCCAAGCAACCCTGTTAATGTTTCCTTGGCAAGTCCCCAGCTTCAGGAGACTGTCTCCATTTGGAAAACGACACTCAGGACTACCCCAATGATGTCATACCCTGGCATCGCTCCTTTTCTCTCCCTCTCTCTCGCTCTCTGTTGCTCACTTTTCGATCTTTCCTCACTTCATCTTTTATGATGATGATGATGTGTGCGTCCGTGGCTGCTATTCGTCCCTCCTCTCATCCACTCTGCCATGTCTCCAGGCAAATATGAAGATGAGCTCTCTGTCTTCGTCTTTCTCAGTGTCTCTCTTGCTGCTCCCCATTCCCTCCCTCTCTCTTTGCCAGACATTAAGTCCACCGTGATAAGGCTTCTTGTTAATTTATGATGGCCTCAACACCTGACTGCAGAATTACACCAGCGGCTAAAAAACACAGAAAGCAAATGAGGGTGTAATGGCAGCGGAGTGGGGCCCTGGCCCTTAATTGAATTAAAAGACATGGGTAACGGGGGGGTGGGGGGGGGGGGTGTGACTGGACACAGAGGGTGAGGAGAGTGGGAGGGGATGGAAGAGAAGACAGGGGATGTAAAAGAGTGACTTAGGAAATATAGAAGGGAGTCGAGAGGGCCGAGACGGCTAGGACAAAAAAACATCAGAGAGAGACGGCTGAAGCTTTACAATTAGAACGGACTGTCTTTGTTTGCCAAACGCTCTAAATTTGCTTAGCAACAGTGGCACACAGAAACAAGTAAAGCATTTAAATTGCACTATTGAAGCTTGAAGGTTTTAACACACACTAAAACGAGACCGTAAAAGGCATTTAGCCAGGTAAAGCATTGTCAGCACGAGAGAATGTTAAAGGAAAGGTTTATTTTTCTTCAGGTTTATCTTAACAAAAACCCATCTTCATGTAGCAAAAAAATGCATCCCAAAGTACAGCTGAAGCTGTATCAGCTGGATGTTCCCTCTGTGACTTGTTCACTTTCACGTCCTCTCCAGGTGTGTTGTCAGGTCTCACGCCATCCACTCAATACATTGTCACTGTAAGTGCCTGCAGTCCTGTTGGCTGCACTGAGAGTCTTCGTTATGACAACGGTGATGATAGTGATTTAAGATCGAGCCTCACAACCCCAGAGGAAGGTAAGACTGTAAAGCACAAACACGCATATATACACACATTCATACACCCATAAACAGAACTTCTGTCTTTATTCCTTACCAGCACCATTAATTTATGACCGTTTCTGCATCAGGACGCACACAGATACACTTAGAAACACACTCAGACGCTCTCATCCTGTCTCCTCAGTGATGGAGATTTTTAGCTCTTAAGAAGAGAAAAGGAGCAAGGCAAGAAAGAGGGACAAGTCAGAATGGAATAATTTCTTTGGAGAAAAAAGAAATAAAATGGCTGGATAGGGCAAGACACACAATCCTAAAAGGATGAAGCACATTGCAACTGAGTGAAAGGGAGATAGCACAGAGTAACATTTTACAGCTTCCTTATCCGGGAGGTCATAGAAGGAAGATATAAGGAAAGAAGAAGATGAAGAAGAGGAAGAGAAAGATTTCTCTTCATATGTTAGTCACTACATTAATCTGTGTTGGACTAACTGGCCTTGTTGGGGAGATAATGTGACGGCAGGGGTCAGTGCAGAGACAGCAAAAATCAATCTGAAGTAAAAGAAAAAAAAAACAGATTACTGTATTGATTCTCACTGAGCACAGAGTTAAGACACTGAACTGTGTTAGGGAGACTGGAGAAAGAACTTATTTAAAACTCTCTTTTGCCAGAGCCTATTTTTCAAACACATCACTTCTCCTTGAGCACATGCACATTTTTTTTCACCTTATTCAAGAGATCAAGGAAAAGGAAATCATAAAATGTTCTGCAGTGTAATCCAAAGCTGTGTCAGTGTCTAACACAATGTGGAATTAAATTAAGATTTTCATAACATTCGGAACATCTTCAGCAGTAATAAAATAATAAGCTCTATGAAATTTAGACTTACCATACCTTTAATATAATATTTGTTACATTTTTGCGTTACTATTAGGTAATGACTGTGTTCCCTGTGTGAATATAAGCATAATGCAGTTTAAAAATGAAATAAAATCAGGACAGAATAATGTCTCTCTAATGTCAGTGTCTTGTTTCCATTTGCTTATACCAATCAGGATATGTGTTGTAATAAACTCTTCATAATAAATATTTTGAATTTCAGCTCCAGATGCTGTCTCTCCTCCAGCTGCTGTCTCATCCCCCTCAGCTCTCTATGTAACCTGGGAACCTCCAGCAAGGTGATCTACAATCCAGTCTCACCTGCTTATTCCCCCTCTCACACCAGACCACATATTTATGCTGCTTGTTGTTATTTTGTTGATGTGTAACTTGTGAGTTGCTACCTAAGTAAGTACAGCCCTGATCTTAAGTTATAAAGCCTTCACTAAGTTTAAATGCTTTCCTTTCTGACCCTCTAATACAAGATAATATGAAAGACAGCAGTGATGTGACAATATGTATTTTAGTAAACTGATTCATACATAAAATAAACATAATGTCATATTTTTAACCTTGAATAAACATGCCCTAATTGAACACAACATAGAGTTTAACATCAGAATAGTATATGTTAAATATAACATCATAATACCCTCATTTCACTTTATTTTGTTCCAATGATAGGCCCAATGGAGACATTACCGAGTACCTCCTCTATCACAACAACCAAATGGTCTACAGGGGAAGAGGCAGACAACACAACATCACTGGTAAAAAGGAGAGAGCGTGTGTTTTTGTGTGTGCGTGCGTTCCGCAGGGTAGCGCTGACTGTGGAGGGATGGGGCCTCAGTGTAAAGAGAAGGGGAAGAGTGAAGAAAAGCAAAATGGAGTGGGGGATTAGCATTTGAAAGAGGAAAGAGCATCTCAGTCCTTACCAAGGGAATAGCACTTAGAAAAAGAGCACTAAACACACAGACACACACTCACACGAAAATGAGGCGGCAGAGAAACAAAGCACACTAAACATGAGTGCACGTGCATACGCACAATTTGTTTTGAAAGCTTTCACTAAAAAGAGTTAAAGAAGGTATGAAACACATGTCACACCACAGAGACCAGGTTGCAAAGAGACATACACACACACACACTGAGATACACAAACGCACACATAGAAGTGCAGACATAAAGTATACAGGGATATACGCAGATTCAGCTACACAGGAGAGTCATCCTATGTGGTGTTTTATATGGGCAGAATATATTATCACTCATTTTGATTTTAGACACACACTCACATGGTTAGCAAAACATCACACTGCCCAACAGTGTATCTGTGTCTCTTTGTAAGTTAATGAAGGCATGAGAGCACATATCATCCATGCTGGGTTAATAATGCTAAGTGTCTGATGTTCACAGCGATTGGAAGGATTATGGATGTAGTAATTATACGGTATGTGCAGGAGTAGACTGTGTTACAGAGAGTAAGACTGCAACATTGGGACAGATGGAGAATAGTTTTGAAGCAGTGTTCCTATAAAAATGAGGCAGTGTTCAGAGGTCAGGGTGAAATGAGGGTTAAATCCCCTCACAGTGACACAGTGTGAGAGCATCTTAATTTAATGATATAATTCAAGGTTTTGTTTTGTTTTGTTTTTTTTTAATTTATAAATCTGAGCTATCGTTGTGTGTGTATTTTTATGCCTGTCTCTGTCTGTTGCTATCTGTACTGGTGTATTTATTCAGGTCTTGGCGTGTACTCCACTCATGTCTTGCTACTGAGTGCATGCACTTCAGTGGGCTGCACCAACAGTTCACAAGTTACAATGGTGACCTCTCAGCTTCCTCCTGGCCCTCTACAAGCACCAAACCTTACCCTGCTTGACTCACGGACTATTCTGGTGGAGTAAGTACAGTGCATATACGTATTCACACGCAGCTCTCATCAGTAGAGTGGTTCAGGACACATACATATACACCCAGCCCATTCACTTACAGCTTATAAAGGTGCAGGACAGAATGCACAGCAGTGGTTGCAGTCTCATTGCTCCACTCATCTCCGTTCTCATCTTCCACTATTTTACATTTCTTCAGTGGGCGTTTAAGTCACAGGCTTCATGTATGTCATGATTTCTTTGCTAAGTCTGTTTCCGCTGGAATTTGTCGCATTTTGCTTTTACTAATGCATCAACGTTTCCACCACAGCCAAGAATAAAAATGGTTTTGCAAAATGTAGAATTTTTTTCAAACTTGCATCATTTCCAATCTATTTTTAAGCACAAAAGATGAAACACCCACTGTGGTTTTTGTATTTACTGGAAAATAAGAAAAGAAAAGTGTCACTGAAAAGGATGGGGTAAAAATAGAAATAATCTCAAGTATATTTTAACTTTTCATTTGTGTTTCATTTGTTGTGTCCCTATAAAAAAACAAAGAAACAGAGAGACAGGCTGAGAGTGTGACCTTCACCAGTCTTTACCATGCATAATATTTTCCTGCACCTGACCTTTCACCTGTGGAGGGAGCGGACAGAGGAAGATAGATCTCTGCACTTCTTCTATCAGATTTATGTGCAAATGCTCCCGTGTTTGTGTATTTGTGTGTGAGTCTGCGTGTGTTTATGTAAGAATCAATCTGCGTGAAAGCCATTAGTGTCCTCACTGTCACTTACAGTGGGACTCACCACAGGAGGGCACAGTGTCACTCATACGCACTCACACAGTACACACAGGCATATCCACACACTTGAACAATGGACAGGAAGCGAGTGAGACGATGGAGAAGGAGTAAAGTGAAAGCAGCCAGAGGGAAAGGGTGAGTTTGTGTGGTTAAGATGTTATGATCCTGGTAATGCTTTGATTGCCTCGGATAAACAGTGTACATCTCCACCTACACACATACAGTACATACTGTATGTGTCTGAGTGTAGTAATATACTGTATAGAGCAAAGGCATCAAACTCTTGCCTCATTCATGATTATTTATCGCTCTCATAAATTTATTCAGAATAATAAAAAAATGAATAACGCCACATGTTATAATTAATAACAGCCCATGTCTGATTGACATGCACATTCATTCATTTTTAGTTTGGCCTCGTGGGCCTCTAAAGCTACAGCAAGGTCACAGAAGAATCCACATATCCACAGGTGTAAGCAAACAAATGTTAAAAAAAAAAACAGTTTTCAAAATAGCAACCTGAGCCTTTAAAATGCTTTTTAAAAGTATTTTGAGATTTACATACCGTAGTTTTTTTTCTTCAGGTTCTGTGCTTCAGCACATTCAATTTGTGATAAAATAATGGATACAACATTAAAATGCCAAGTCCCAGTGTTAGGTTTACATGAATATATAAAAATATAGATATATAAAACTGTGTGCCCAAAGAACACATAGTGCCCAAATTGTTTTTGGACACTTAACCACTAAATGTTTCTTGTGTATCTGTGTGTTGTTTTAACATTCAAGTTCATGCAAAAAAGAGTTGACACATGGTTCAGAGTTGATTGAGAGTTGACAGTTCCTATATAGAATGAGCAGGAGTAAATATGATGAGTAAAGAGGTGACCACACGAGCTCAAAAAAGCAAAAACCTCTCAGAGAGATATCAAAGATAGTTGGCTTGCAAGGGTCAAAGTTCTAAAAAAAAAAAAAAAAAAAAAAAGGTGTTCACAGGAAAACTAGAAAATTGGAAACAAGCTTTCATGTATGTTGGATGTGAAACCAGCAGAGTTCTATGGACTGATGAAACAAAAATCAGCCTCTACCCAAATGATGGAAGAAAGAGTTCATGACCCAAAGCATACCACCTCATCTGTCAAACATGGTGGTGGCTCTGGTATGGCTTGGGCATGTATGGCTGCCAGTGTAACTGGCACACTGGGATTTATTAATGATTTCACTTCTGAGGAAGCAGCAGGATGAATGCAGACGTATACAGGAGCATTCTGTGTGCTCAGATTCAGCCAAATACATCAAAACTCATTAGATGGCATTTCATCATTGAGCGGGATCCAAAGGATACGGCCCAAGTAACCGAAGAGATTTTCAGGGTAAAGAGGTGAAATGTCCTTGACTGGTCCAGTCAGTCATGTGATATCAGTCCAACTGAGCTGCATTCCACTTAGTGAAGACCAGACTAAAGACAGAGAGACTCCACAACAAGCAAGAGACTGAAGGAGGCTGCAGTGAGGGCCTGGGAGAGCATCTCTGGGGGAGATACAAAGCATCTGGTGACGTCTATGGGTCAAAGACTTCAGGAGGTCACTCTCATGACTTTCTTTGACTTCATGTGTATCTGTCCAACCACTTAACCTGTAAACTTTGGGGACTATGTAATATAATGGCTGTATCTCCCATATAGTTTTTCCTATATTGGTGTAAACCTAATCAAAATGAAGAGGAGACATGGCACTTTAATTTATAATCCAGGATTTTACTTCAAGTCGAATGAGCTCAAACTCAGAGCTTGAAGAACAAAAAAATGCGTGTCCAAATACTTATGGTCTGGACTGTACATGCTCACCAGGTGTGGGAAGGCTGCATATTGCCTTGTTAGCACATTGGTAATAGACAGAGGTTGAGAGATCATACTTGGTCAATACCTCTCTATTGTGTCTGTGAGAAAAGCTGATAAAGACAGATAGATGGAGAGAGAACAACTGAGAAAAAAAACGAGAAGACTGATGGACCAGAGGAGAGAAAGATAAATTGTGAGTTTTAAGGGAAATAATGGAGGGAAATGTAAGAAAAGAAAGTGAGATACAGTGTGTGTGTGTGTGTGTGTGTGTGTGTGTGTGTGTGTGTGTGTGTGTGTGTGTGTGTGTGTGTGTGTGTG
>JBBMJY010000001.1:12023183-12045467 GCA_037833715.1 Toxotes lorentzi
GTGTGTGTGTGTGTGTGGGTGTGTGTGTGTGTGTGTGTGTGTGTGTGTGTGTGTGTGTGTGTGTGTGTGTGTGTGTTAGAGAGTGAGAGACTGTGAGAAAGGTTGTGGTAGGCTGCAGGATGTGAACAAAACAATATCAGCAGATTTATTCCCTGCCCTCACCTAACCCTACCTGACACAAACGCATCTATACACTCACAGGCAGACTCAGCTGCTGAAGTATACACGCTGTCAGACATGAAGAAAACCTGATGGGACGTATGACGTGTTCAGGACACGGGCAGAATTCACTATACCTGCCTAAACTACACAAATCCTAAATGATTTTATTGACATTTTTTCTCTAACTTCTAAATCTTCAATACTTTAATGTCCTGTTAATAACTATCTGATGGCACCAATGCTGTTTTGTTGAGTGTGCAATGCAGAGAACGGCAGGAAAGATGGGACGGAGGGAAGGAGCAGGGGACAGGTTGACACTTCATAGATTGTGGTGCAGAATTTGATCCCACTGCATCTCAAGTGCATGGGATTAAATTTAACATGCTGAGAAAGCACCCTTCTGTTTCACACTAATTTCATAACACACTTTTAAACAAGTGGTCTTCTAAAACCATTACCGCAGTGAATTATGATACAGATTATTACAACTCCCCTTTGATTTAGTTTTTCAAAGGTGGACATACATCACGCTGCCAATCGACAGCATATAAATCTTATAATAAATGTAATAGATTAGCCACAGTGGCTAATTGTGTGCTAACACACACTCATCAGTCATTCAAAAACTGGCTTTTAATGGGAGAAACCAAGAAAGGAATCCATCACTTTTTAAAATGGCCTCCCCCTGTTACCATGCCAGGAGGGCTGGGTTATTCTCTGGGATTTGTATGAATTGCAGGTCTATTTATTAAAAAAAATGTTTTTGTGCTCTTTTATTTATGAATTATTTATATGCTGTGTTATTCTTATATCTTGGAAAAATCATCAGATACTTTCATTTCATATGAGGTCAGTAGAGTACGTCCCTGCTTCACTTACTACAGCACTGCATTTTACAAATTTGGGATGAAAAAAAATCAATAATAGAAACATTAGAAGTTAAGTTATTTTATCAGAACTTAAATATCTTTCCAACTGTCTCAACAGGCACAAATTGCATCACATTTAAAGGGACAGAGGATACATTTTTACATTTTGGTCATCACGACAGCTTCAGCAGCTCCAGAATTCAGAGATAAAAAAATAAATAAATCTATAGTACAGTAGTTTAGAATTAATGAAGCGGGCAAAAATATTTGATTAGAATTTTGTTCTTCCTTTTGTTCTACAGTTTAGTGCATATAGCTGAGAGGATTTCCATATTTCCCTCTGTTTTGCATTTTGTATTGGATACCCGACATGATTCTATTTTTAAATACTGTCTCTTGTCCTCTCCCTCTCTCTCTCAGTTGGGGATGACCTTCCTGTTCTAAATATAGAAAAGGAGACACCTCTATCTTACAAAGGAAACTGTGTGTGCAGGATACTTGTGTGTATCGTGTGTAACACACCTTAGCTCGGCGTGATGAAATCGCACACGTGTGCACACATGCACTCGCAAATACACAAACACAGCAATCTATTGCAGTCGTTGGACTAAAGGACTGCCAAGGAAGCCAACAGATATTTACATTTTTGCTGTCTCTCTCAAATCTTACTTTAATCCTTGAGTTGTAATGGTGTTCTTGTACAATAAATAAGTCTGCAGCCTCAGTATTTACACACAGTTTTGGAAATAATGCAATATTTATCAAAGTTCTGAAAAACAAACAGTAAGTTGATGCATGCAACCAACAGAAATCAAGCAGTCCAAGTAACATCTCGATATATAGTGCTTTTAACAGCAGTCATCCTTGTTCAAAAATCAAGACATTTCTTTTTCATTTAAATATTAGTTTATGAATAAATGTGAGAATTCTATTGTGATATAAGACACCATTGTAAGTTAATTTTTATAGTCCAACATTTTAACTACTCTAGCTTTGTATCACTTTCTATCACTTTAGTTTATTTTAAGTTAGTTTAGTTTCAAGGTTTTTCAACAACAATGGAGTTCTATAGGAAAGGGCCATAAGCTACATGTGTATCAGGCTGTAGATAAACTGGAAAAACTTGCTGTTAGGTAAATTTTTAGTTTTGGTCTGATTGTGATGTTGTGACTAAAAAGATGATATAACATCCGTCTTATTTTTAATGAGAAAATTAATGGGACACTACACCTTTATGATAAATATAGCAGGACAAAAAGTTCAACGTTTCCCTCTGAAATGCAGTAACGATCTCTCACAAAGAAAGGTTTGACAAAATGGGATGTTAGAGTAATGGTCTGGAAGTAAGTGTACAGTATGTTTTTGCTTCCATCTCTGCTGATTCCGCTCTCCATCTCCAGGTGGTCCCGGCCTTCTCAGGTCAATGGCGTTTTGCAGTTCTATTCCATCTTCCTGTCACATGATGGTGCACGGCCTGTGCTCGCCTATAACAGCTCAGAACTTTTTCAAGACCACACACTTCGCAGCCTAACCCCTGGAACAACTTACACCATCACAGTGGCTGTAAGTCCTCCTCTTATTCTGCCCTGCAAATCATCTCTTTGATTTGCATCATCACCTTCATCCATAAGTGTGTGTGTGTGTGTGTGTGTGTGTGTGTGTGTGTGTGTGTGTGTGTGTGTGTGTGTGTGTGTGTGTGTGTGTGTGTCAGGCCTGCACAGGAGGTGGGTGTACCTTAAGCCCTCCCAGCCAGGCTCAGACTGAGGAGAGCACCCCAGAGAATGTTCCTGCTCCACTGGTCACCGCTTTGACCCCATATGCTCTCAGTGTCAGCTGGAGACCTCCTGACACTCCGAACGGTGAGAGGACATGCACGTATACATTCTCACAGATACATAACCAAAAACATTCAAATACACATAAACATTTATCATCAGTAACATCAGTGACATTAAGAATAATGTTTAACTTGAGCTATAATACGCACAATCATCTAAATGACAATGTTTTTGTATTAAAATTTTAAAAATGTATATTTTTAATGACATTTTCTTAGATAGAAGAAAGGGACTGGATACTTGTGAGAGATGAAACATGTAGAGAAACATTGATAAGAATCATCAGGATAACACCATGTGTCATTACTTGAACTGTGGAATTGAAATCATGGTGTCAGTATTTACTGTAACTCAGTCTATCACAGAACCCACACATATGAAGATCCATACATGGTTCAGGGACCCCCCACATGTGTCTGTGAATCAGGAGAACCTTTCCTTTTGTAAGAGGGAAATCAGATGGGTGAGCAAGAAACACATGTGAAAGAGAGGAAAGGTAAAGAGGAAAACAAAAAGAGAAACCGAGAGGAGAGGGCATAAAGGAGTGATGAGAGGAAGGGGACAGAGACAGAGGCAGGGTGAGGGAACGTACAGTTTGAGACTAACAGAGACAAGAAGTGAGAGGGCATTGCTTCGCCAAGCTCCTTTAAGTGGATGAAAAGTGCTCCCTTTTGACTGAATAGAGAACTGCAGGCTGGAAGTGCATAGACTCACAGTGACTGCTGTTCTCTCTCAGTTGTCTCTATTCTTATGATCTTCAACGAAATTACTTGCAGCCAATTAAAATCCATTGCACAGAGCTGGGCCAAGGTGTATTTCATGTATGTTGGATGTGAAATTGGAATCTGGCTATTGACTTGGATCTTTCTGTGAGCAGATGTTTTGGAGTGAAGATATTCAGAGTTGTTGACAGACGAATTTCTGGAACAATACAGTTTTAAATTCCAGTGCATATGTTAAATGTCCTGAGAGTTGAACTGCACATTATACTAAGTTTCTGTGAGAAAGAGCTAGGAGTGATGCATCATCAATAAGCATACCTCTGTCTGAAGTATTGGTAATACATCGATAATTGCAAAAACTGAAAATCTTGCAGATAGTCGAAAACAGTGACACCGTAACGTGGGGCATCCCCATATCGTACAGGGTAAGATGTTAACCATTAACGTCCCCAGCTGCATCTCTCTCTCCCTCATTTCCTGTCATCACATCACTGTCTGTAGTAAAAAGCCACAAAGACACCCCAGAATACTTCAAAGATATCAAAGAAAAGGCAATGACATGCATTATTATGAAATTTGAATACTCACTCTATAAAGTGAGTATCATTACATATCACATACATCAAGAAATAAGACATTGCTTCTGGAACAATGTCCTTGCGTCTCCATAAAACTCTTAAAGGTACATAGTTCAGTACATTTTCAAATAACTGAAACATAGTGGGTTCATTTTCTACCACATGGTATAATGAAAATTGTGTATTATCCATAAATAAAATGCTAACATGAATTATCAAGGACTGTACTAACAAATGCTACATCTTATGAAACCAAATGAATTGAGCGATGAAAACCATCTGAGGATTTCCCAGCCCATTTCACTCTTAACATACAACGCACTGCCACATATTATCAAATGTTACTGCCATGCTCGTTAAAGTATGTGTAATTCCATAATGCATGTGTGTGTGGGTAATGTGAATCGTGTGTGTTTTACGCTTAATGCCACATGAGTGCATTTCGCACCATAAACCCTGTGATGTGTGTGCATATTAGCCTGGATAAATTACTTAAAGCTTTTCTCATCTGATGACAGAAATTTATAACAAGGGAGACACTTAATCATGATTACCCGATTATCTCATGCTTAAAAAGCTTTAATTTTTGCTTAAAAAGGGAGAAGGGCTCAGTGCTTTTTTTTCCTTTCATTTACTCTTTTTTTCCATAAACGGACGGCAACAATGACGATGATGATGGTGATGGGCTCCGGAGGAGTGAGATTCTGTGTTATTTCCTCTCTCTCTCTTCCTCTCTATCTCTCTCACCCCCCTTCTCCCCAATTCCGCAGGGATTTGTGGGGGATAATCCTCTCGGGGATTAGGTCGGGGCAACACGCAGACAAAGAGGGGAAATAAGCCTGTTATGCATTCGCTGCTTCATTTCCCAACCTGTCTTTATTACAACCTATACTGATATGGGCTTATTCACACACACACAAGCACACACGGGCATCCACACACACATATATACACACATACACTCTCACACGCATGTGATTGGCCACATTAAGAGCTTCCCAGATGTAGTTGGCATCTGTGGGGTTTTTGTGTCTTCATTTTCCTGATAGGTGTGTATATCTGTATTGAGCAATAATAAAACCCACACATGATTAAAGCAGAATAGACTCTTAGCTCTTAGCACTGATCTTTTGAGCCCCTGTATGCATTTTTATTAAGGAAAAGCACATTTGGTACCGTACTCTTTCATTTTTTTATTAGGTGGATGTAATGTAATGTAATTATTGTGCCTGTGTGTGTGAGTCCCCATCTTAGTGTGTGTGCGTGTGTGTGTATCTTTGTATGTATGTGTGGAGTGTCCGTGTGTGGATGAGTTTCTGGGTGCACCCACATTTGTGTGTGTGTGTGTGTGTGTGTGTGTGTGTGTGTGTGTGTGTGTGTGTGTGTGTGTGTGTGTGTCGTGTATTAGCACTGGTACTACTGTCCTTCTGAGGGACTTTCTCCTTGTGACGCCCGTAGTTACATTTGTCGTTTCAGTGCTGTTTTCATCATCATATCACACTAGGACCCACTGACTGGCAGGTCTGCAGCCCTGCCAGTCAGTTTTCATTTGCATTGTAATCCCATGACCCAGACAGCATCCCAGCACGCCAAAGCTCACTTTGTGCTCGAGACTCCTCACAGTCCAGACGCAGTCCTATTATATATGAGTGACTAATGTAAACAGGGCGCGAGCATCCTAAAAAAATAACTTGGAAATCTTGGAAAACAAGTTCTGAAAATTAAACAATGGCAGTGTGTCCAATGTGTTCAGACCAAGACACGAAAATAGGTACCATCACATTTTACATCCAAAGTGAATTGTGTGCTGTACAAAGTAAAAGCAAACTTCCTCTGGGACAATAAACACTAAAACTTGTTTACAGTGACTCAGGTAAGCTCCCATCATTAATAGCCAGGCTAAAATGTCTGACCAACTGTAGTGGGAAAACAGGTCGTTCATGTCATTTTAATCTTCTCTCTGTGTCTCATATGTGTTCTTTTCACAGGTATTATAACCAGCTATGGTCTCTGGCTGGATGGTGTTCTCGTTTTAAACTCCAGTTCCTCCCAAAGGTTCTTTGTGGTGGAGGGACTTTCTCCATGGAGCCGACACGTACTCAGGCTGCAGGCCTGCACTGCACAGGGCTGCGGCAAGGGACCAATGGTCAGTGAATCGCTTACTACTAAACACCATAATTAATGTATTATTAATAAGATAAACTGCAAGATCCTTCGTGAGATACAACAACAGGTACGCACGTGGGAATACCTACTCAAACATACAAAGCATATGTGTGTGTGTCTGTTTGAGCATGTGTGTCACTGGGTATCATAAAGGTGATCAATTCTCTCGGCTCAATAACGAGGGTTGGCGTGACATTTGGTAGGAAATGCCACTCCACGCTCAACGATGTCTCTGACGACAGGCCATATTTTGGGGCATTTTTCCGATACGGACGCCATGTTTAGTCAAACACCGCAAGATGAGCTGACGCAGCAGAGCAGGAGGAGAGGAAGGTGGGAAAGGGAGGAGGGAGGAGAATTGCATGAAGAGAAGACGAGGAGATGGTAGGGTGGATGGGAAGAGAAGAAGAAATAAGTCAGGGAAGAAGGGCGTTTAGAGATAAAGGTGAAATGATGAGGATAGAGTAAATGGTCGGGGCAAAGCGAGAGGTGAGGTGGAAAGTGAGGAATGCGAAGGGCAGCAGAGGAGAGGGTAACAGGAAAGTGAGACCGAAGAAGAGAAGGGGGGTGATGGTGGAAAGAGAGAAAGAGAACACTGAGTGGACTGAGAGAAAAGATGAGGGGAATGTGGAAGGAGAGAGAGAAAATAAAAGGATAAAAGAAAGATAGAAAACCAGAGGCAGGGCTAATGCCAACCAGATGTGTAAAGTGGTTTTATTTCAAACAAAAACCGTTTGAAGTATTATATTTGAACACCATGAGTAATTCACTCAGTGTTGTATGTCGCCATAATCATGACCCTTATCAAATGGGGTTCGATTTTTTTTTTTATGATTTTCACATTTCACTTGTTTGTGAACATGCTCCATGTCTGTTCTTCTGTGCTTTTGAACACAAGTGAGTTTTTGTTTCTTCTCTTTTTGTCTTTTTTTTTTCGAAGCACTTTATTGAATTTCTTACTAATACCGACAATTTAAACCATACATATTACATTATACATGTTACAGTACATAACCCCCCACCCAAAACAGCCAGACAGCACATCACACTTCATAATTATGCAAAGGAGAAAGAAAGAGAGAAAAAAAAAGAAAGAAAAAAAAGAAAGAGTTCAAGGTCATAACAAGTTCTGCTTAGGGTCTAACCACAGTGTGTTGCCAAGGGTCAAGGGCCACCAGCCATTGGCAGCATACTTTCTAGTTTACGATTTACATGAGGGGGTCCTGCTCCACTCAGAGAAAGGTCTCCCTATTAATAATAGATTCTTTAAGTCTGAAGGTATATAATTTAAGAAAGGTGTCCAGATGTCCAGGAATGAGTCATCTCTACCTTTCAATACAGCTTGCAGTCGTTCATGGGGAAGGGTATTAAAGATTTCTCTGAACCATTGGGTGACATTTGGTGGAGAGGGTTTAATCCAATTTTGTAAATTTCCGAGCAACCACCAGAAGTTTTTCTAATGCATTGTTGGGAGATGTAATTCTTTTTAGGGGAGACTTAAAAGAAAAACACCCGGATCCTTCTTAATTTCCCCTCTAAATATTCTGCGGATCACTTTGGCAATATGTGTCCAGAATCTGGAAATCAGTTTGCACTCCCAAAAACAGAGAAAGTATGTCCCCCTATGTAAACACACAAAGGGGAGACCGAGCGGTCAATTTTGTTGAGGGTAACAGGAGTAATGTGTAGCCTATGAATTATCTTGTATTATCTCTTTTTGTCTTTAAATCAGGTGGAGACGCATACATTAGAGACGACCCCAGAAGGCCCCATTTTGCTGGAACTGACTAATCAGAGCTCTCGATCAATCCGAGCTCGCTGGACAGCCCCTCCAAGACCCAATGGGAACCTCAGCTACACATTGTACTACAAAAGCACAGGTAACACACACAACCATGCTTTCTCTCTCCTTCTCCATGTGTCTCTCTTCCACTCTGTCCCACATAAACATTAAACCTGAAGACAGACACACAGCAGGAAACAGATATTTAGAGTACCATATTCCTGTTTCAGCTCTTTCAAATTTAACTGTATTTAAAACATATTCGCTCGCCGCACACAGAAAAATGTAGATTATCCCTTAAAGACAGCCACCATTGCCCAATAAATCTTGGTCGTATTTTCTGTGTGGCTTCAGTACAAATCCAGCTATACGTTTCACATATTGCTGTTTATCATGATAATCAGATATGACAGGGGAAGTGAAAGAAATTATACCATATCATAACTCAAACCTCAAAAACTAAGCTTAAGAGGTGTGTCTTCACATTTTGATTGTTGCTGGACTCTGACATTCTCAGGTCCTGGAGGCAGAGTGGACACAAAAACTGGAGGTGGACAGTGAAGACTTTTAATAGGCCAACACTGTCAAAGCATCAAGAAAAGTCATGTACTTAAAGCGTGTCAGACAAGCTTTTAGAAACTAGTCTGTGTAAAACCAGCAGCAGAATCTATGAAGTGTGTGCTTCACTTAACGGGCAGCAAATGAAGCGACTTTAAAACTGGTTTAACAACTGTGCTTCTGCTCTCAACACACAGTCGACTGGCATTTTGGATAATCTGCAATTTATGTGGTCTTTCCCATGTAGAAATGAGATCACAGGCCTGGTAGTGATAAAAGCTCTCATTTGCCTTTCAGCATCAGTGCTTGAGAGAAATGGTTATACTCTTGGAAATGGTCGAAGGTGATTAAAGTAATTTTGGTGATATTTCTAAAGAGTGTTTCAAAATTCTGATCACAATCAACACTTGTTGATGTGAGTGGGGTGGACAAAATAGTAGAAACACCTTTCAGTCCTATGCAGTCCAGTATAATAACACCACCTGTTACAAACATAAAGTAGAATTATCCTCTTTCTGACTGTGTCAACAAAAACTGAAAAATTATAAGTAGAATAGCTGCATTGGATTGCATTAAATTGCACAGGTGTGCCTAATAAAATGACCAGTGAGTGTAATGCTGCTTTCTTGTGAGAACATTTAATATAATTATCAATTTCATGACCTTCAAGTGGATTTTCTGATGAAAAAGTTTTATAGAGATGAATAGAACAGTATAACATGGACACACACACACACAAACACACTCCTCAGCGACTGAGGACTGAAGACTGAAAGTCAGGCATGAATTGGGGAAGCGAAAGAAGGAGTAATCAAACCAGAGTGGTGTAGAGAAGACAAGGTTTTTTTTGACATTGCCAGTGACTTGAGAGAGAAGATGATATAGGAGTCTAGAGCAAAACAGTGGTGTGAAGATGGGAGGAAGAACAAAGACATGTAACAGTAAAACAATGGAATACGGAGAAAGCAGAGATGAGAAGCTCATATTTACATAGAAGTATTAGAAAAAAAATTTCAGGTAAAAACAACATAAGACGTAAAGAACAACAAACCAGTGGAGGGGACCAACAAAACAGAAGAGAAGTGGGCATTGAAAGAAAATGTGGAGGAAGAAAATTGAACAAGATGAGAAACAGCAGAACACACTCATCTTTTAACTTTACACATATTCACCAGGTCTCTCTCTCTCTTTCTGTCTCTCCGTCTCACACACACACACACCGAGTCAGAGACTTTGATCTGCACCTCATAGAGGAACAGACGGATTAAAACGAGCGGAGAGAAGGATAGAAGAGGTGTGGAAGAAAGAGAGAGGTGTTGTTTCGCTCTAGTTACCCATAACCCCTTGTTTCTTTGATACACACAGCCTTCATCAGTTCACACAGAAGTGATATATGTTTGTACGCGTGTGTCCGTCTAAATATATTGGGAAGGCTTTACATAGTGTAATTTTCTGATCCTTTTTCTTTGACTATCCTTGCATAACCTCGGTATAGAGGCCTCTCTCTTTTGATCACTCTCAGTTAATCTCAGTCAGTATTCCTCTCTCTTGAACTCTCACTCATTTTTCTCTCTTTCCCCTCTCCTGTTGTATCTTTTATGAATCGCTTTTCTGCCATCACTGTGATGACTCTAATAAATAAATGTGCCATGAAAATAATCTGTGCGCGACATTGTTGCCTTCCTCCTCGCTAGATATATAGAGCTTGCTTTCCCTAAGACCTTACATGTGTGTTTTCTGTGTGACTCCCTCTTGTCTCTTAGACGGTGATGGTGTGTTAGATGGAAGTACAGCAGCCGGCACCTGGTTGTCTGTGACTGACCTACAGCCTTACACCAGCTACAGCTTCTGGATCAGAGGGTGTAACACACAGGGTTGTGTTGAGAGCCTGCCACTCAATGTTACTACGCCCCCAGCAGGTATAAACACCCAGAACAAAAACACTGATACAGTAAAGGTTTTCATCCCACCACCTGAGAACATGTTAGAAGATTGAATTTCAGTAGAAATCTTAGTCTGCACACAGCCATCATATATATATATATGTGTGTCTTGATCAGATACATACTTATATGACATATGATCAAGTGACTCATCACCCTCATAAATATTAAAAATGAGGGGTTGTATTAATGTGCAAATGCAGGGCAAATGTTTCAGATTTATTCAGAAACTGATTGGTAAGTAGCAGTCATCCTGACATCAAAGCAAATGGTACATTTGTCCAGTCATGTGTAGGAAGGGTTCACTTTGATCTTTGAGTGTAGGCATGACCCATCAAACATGTACATGTAGAGCCAACATGATATGAACTATATCTCAAGTTAACTGATCAATGCAATTTATGTATTGATTATTGTAAACTACATCTTTTACACTGTGAATAAGAGCTGTAGTCAACTAAAAAAGATCTTGGTCAACTGAAATTGTACCTGCTATTCAACCAATCATTTGGTTGTGGGGAAAAAAAAAAATCTTATGTTACCTCTAGATTAACTAAGTTGGCCATAGTGCACTGAGTACACCTGATAGCCATAGTAGCTTAAATAAATTATAAATAAATTTTAAAAATCTAATATTTGCAGCATAACATCTTGAAATATGCCGATTCTGATTACGGTCACAATATCCCATGTTGGTTGTTGCTGTTATATTTAAACTGCTTTTTGCAAAATGCACACTCGACTTCTGCAGCCATGAGTTTTCTCTCGCAACACCGGCAAAATGAGAACTTGGTCGTCGGACAAGAGCGTATCGCCCAACCAATCGACCAGTCAACCTCTCAACCCTACTGTGAACTGGGTGTAAAATCATGGGTAATGTTTTTGTACGGGTTACAATAAAAATACAGTGCGTAAAAAAATCAACATAATACAGCTCCTGTGGTAAATCTTCCCTGTCACTGTGTTACTGAATGACTGAAGCATGTCAGTCAGGGATTGGAGTTTCTTTCCTTAGAGAAAAACGAGTATGAGAGTATAGTTACGGCCTCCTGTAACCGTGTATGTTCTAAATTACATTGCTATAATTGTAGCTTTGTTTCTGACTCCACACACAAGCATGAACCATAGTAACTTTTTATTCTCATTACTGTGATTTTAATTGCTGTTCATGTGAAATGGAAGGGTTCATTTTTATAGCTAAAAATAATAATTATTCAGTACACACACACACACAGGCCATTGACTTTATTTAATGGTCTGAACACATATATCTGATTTACACAGCCTTTGTGTATGTGTATGTGTGTGTGTGAGAGTGAGTGTGTTTGTAATCGTGTAGAATAGAAGCTGATTGTGCATACTGATAAATGTCAAAGCTGATCAGGGCAGGGCAATGATAACCTGGCAGTAACAACACACACACACACACACACACACCTATAAACACATTTTCACCTCTTTAGCTAACGTTAACAAAAGTATTGAATACATACTCCTGCACACACACCACACCCAAGTCCAAGTCAGAGAACAACAAAAGACAGACTTCGGAAAGTTCTACTGTTCAAGTTCAAAACAAAGGCATAAGAAAGTATAAATTTTAAATACCAGACGTTTCCTCTCTTTCTATCTCTCTTTCTACCTCTGTGCCTCTGGCATCTCTTTAGACTTCTTTAAGGCAAACTGTCTTGATGCGTCCTTGTTCTATGAAAGAACAGAGAGAAGATAGCCGAGCAAGAGACAGAAGAGCAGAGGAGGAGGAGAGCAGAGAGAGAGAAGTGAACATAAAAGTGCATAGTTTAAAACGATTAGTGACACCTCTGATATTGTACCTGCTAACACAGCATGAGAGAGACACAGGCTCGCCAACAGTGTGTGTCTTTGTGATGTATGTGTTTTCTGTATGTGTTTTCTGTGTGTGTGTGTGTGTGTGTGTGTGTGTGTGTGTGTGTGTGTGTGTGTGTAACACACACATAAAATGTCTTGCTGAAACACAAACACACACTCAGGGAATGACCTAATCTACACTATGGTCTTTATTATTCTTTATTAAAAGTAGAAACTAGGGATGGGCATTGAAAAGATTTTATTAATTAAAATTCAAATTTTATATTTATCTCATTGATCCAGTAAATGATTAGTGATCCAAGACACACTGAATGAACTGGATAATCTTAAATGCTTAGTGTATGTGACACAGTTGTTCTCTTGTCTCTGTGTTTTCAGTTGTTGAAACTAACCTTTTATAAGACAGGTTTATAAGATATGAATTAGTAACTCACCAGCACCAGCAGCTTACATACACAGACACACAAATGCACACAGTAGAGACAAATTGGACAAAAGGGTACCAACAAAACAGTCACAGGCGAGTCTCTAACAAAAATGCATAAATACAAACACATACAAATACACAGATGTGTTTTTAGATAGGTCTTGGTATAAAATAGGGCGTGTGTCAAGTTTTTAAAGTGTGTGTTCTTCTGTGCATGTACTAAGATAATGAATATAAATTAGAGTTATGATTTATGTTGGTCAGTGACCACTAATGTTATTCTTAGCCAGTATTCAAAGATCTTCTGAGGCTAATTTTTCCACGTATTGTGTGTTTCTGTGTGTGTGCGTACATGCGTGCGTGCGTGCGTGTGTGTGCTTGTAACAGCCATCTTTAGGATAAGATGTCTTCAGCAATCAGCCTTGTTGTAGTGGAAAGAGACCAGTGTGTTTGATTGAAGGGTCACTTTATACATCCAAGGACCTACTCTTATTTCACATAGTCAACACTACTGTCTCTCTCATATTCTCCTTGTGTTTGTTGTCCTTATCTCTGTCTTATTCTGTCTTTTCCTTGCATCTTCTCTGTTTCCGTTGAGAGCACAGCTATCATACTGAATCAAGATGTTTTTACTGATTTTCCAGCACTAACGGGATGCTATCATGTTCAGCTGGCAAAGAGGGGCACTACTGAGAGATCAGGAACGTAGTGCTATGTATATGTATGTTTGTGTGTGTGTGTGTGCAAGTGCAAGAGACAGAGGTAGTTATATATCAGTAAATCAGTAAATCAGATGGCTTTTTGTGGCGTTCTCTTTACAAGTTTTTTTTTTGGTATGACTCTTTTCCTCTTTTGTTCTCCCTTTCTATCCTTTCTTTTCACTCCTGTCTGCTCTTTCTACAATCATCTTTTCTTTTTATACTCCGCTCTAAGCAGAACCATTTGAGGACGGATTCTTTTCACAGTTGAACAAGGACATTGATAATGTCAATATAAAATGTATAATGTTTATTTTCTTTATTTCTTTTTTGCTGTCTTTTTTCTTTTACACTTTGTCTGTCTGTATCACTATCATCATCATCATCATCTCTCTCTCTCTCTCTCTCTCTCTCTCTCTCTTCTCATAGCCCCAGATGGTTTGTCACCCCCAACGTTGGCACGTGTATCTAGTACCAGTCTGAATGTATCCTGGTACCCTCCTGCCCACTCTAACGCACCAGGCCCGCTCCGCTACAGCCTGTTAATGAGGACATTCCCACAGAGGCCAGTGATAAGGTGAGAGAGACCATTAAATACACACACAGATAAACAAGTGGATAAGTTGTCCACAGCACGTGCAAGTGGTCTGAGACGGAGTCATGTGATAATAAACAGCAATAAGACATGCACACCACTCTCAGATACGTATCACATATATATTCACCTAAAAATGTGAACACACACATATGCATACACATGTACATACACAGGGGTACATTATACAGCACAGCTGAATATGTCACATCAATATGACAGACCATCAGAAAACCAGAGAGGGAATGAGGCAGAGAGACGGGGGTAGAGTCAAAAAGACAAAAAAAAATCAAAGACAGGGCAGAGGGAGATAGAGAAAATGGAATAGAATAAAAAGAGAGAGAAGGTGTGCATCTGATATGTATTCATTACATGCTTCCTGACAACAAATTGCAATTTAATCCAAGAAGAGGAGGCTCTCATTCTGTGGTAATAAATAAATGACTAGCTACATGTATTATATATCAGACAGCCATGCCCTCCTCCTCTTCTGCTATGGAAATCTCATTGTTCCCTGATTTATTCATTCATTCATCCCTTCTATCCATCTGATGCTAAATGGTCAATGGTCCCTCATTTATGACAATATTCTTTTACTTTGTCCTAGATTCCTTTGTATGATTATATGATATGGGATCAGGTATGACATGGGGATATGATAAAAAAAAAAAGCTATGAAAATATTGTACATATTGCCAAGATAGTCACTGTTTAGTCATCATATGAAATGTGTCTCTTGACACTTTTAGAACATCACAAATTAATTTAGAAAGAACTCTTTAGAATACACTAAACAAAAACAACATGTTTTCTTGCAATTAGCATCAACTGTCTTAAATGAGATTTAAAGTTCCATATGCAAAATGTTCAGCGAAAAACTGTTCTGTACAGATAGCAGTTCATTACTTAACACTAAATAAATACTTTGTGGTTGTTCAGAGCCTTGTCAGCTTCATTTCCTTTTATTTCACCTGTGACTGAAAATTCCCACGCCATTCATCCAGGAATGGTTATTGCACGTACGCTATAAAAATGGTTTGGCTATGTTATCAACATAAGTTGGGGATTTGTTCTGTATTTAAATTTTCTATGTAACAGGAACATGCAGTTCAGGAGCTGCCCAGTGCTGAATCTCTGTGATTGGACATTAAAGAGATGATGGATTACATTGAAAGGCAAAACATTTGGGCTGAGGTAGAAATTAAGGGTTGCTAAATATTAAACAATATAAAATATAGTTCATAACATCAATCATGGCCATAACAATCTTTTAGTCATAAAGGTGTAAAGACTGCTTGGGATCTTTCTTTTTCATACCAAACCACATCTACATGGATATAGAATAACATACATATACTGTATAGATTCAGTATAACCACCACATATTGGTCAGATCCACTGTTCATCATGGGCCCTGGGTATGACGTTCTCTAGCTTTACATTTAAACACATAAACAGTCAGTAAGAAGCACTAGATCACCATTTGTAAAGTGAATTATTCGCTGCCTCTTTCTGACCACCTGTTTGATTACTGCACAGCACATTTTGACCAGATCCAAATGTGTGTCAGTACATGTGTTTATGTTTGTGTCCATCCACTTCTAGGCTTCTGGAAAACGCAACAGACACCTTTTCCTATCACGTAGAGGGCCTGTCGCCATACACACAGTACCTGTTTAGAGTGGTGGTCTCACACACCCATGGGCAGACAGTTGGCCCCTGGGCGGCCCTGCGCACTGCTGAGGACAGTAAGTACACATACAGTACTCATACACACAAGTTCATATGTGAAAATTTAACGTACATATTATGCACAGATGAATGCAGTTTCAATCCCACGGCTCAGACAATGCAAAAACAGTAAAAGAGAAAGGCCTCTGATAAATGACCATTAAAAAAAGACATTATTTCACTGATGGTCATAAACTTGTTGCATTAGAGAAACACTCAGTACTGCTGTTCTATAGGCTACCGGCTGGCTGTGGTTGGTGGCAATGTTTTTCTATACTGAATTGTGCTGGCTGGGTGCTCATGTCAGTAGTCTAGCCGAGTTTTGCAAGTGACTGGCTGGCAGGTGGCTGGCAGCAGCTGGTTGCAGGTTGGCCTCTGCCATCAGTTGGCTGTCAGTGCTGCTGAGTCAAAGTTAAACTCAAGGAGTCTGACAAATCTCCTGATTTTAGGTGACGATCGGAACAATGGTTTCAAATGTCGAACATATGGCCTGTGGTGTGAAAAACCGAGCCTCTGCCAAGTTTTCTTTTATCCCCTGAAAGTCTGCAAGGTTTTAATTTAAAAGTGTTTTAATTTCTCGATGGATGTGATCAAGACAGTAACTAAGAGAGACCGCAACAGAACATATGAAAAAAGAAGAAGGTTGTGGAAACATGGGCACAAGCAAGATCGGGTGAAACGCACTGACAGAGCGAGATTTGCATACTGTAAGGTGTGTGTCTGTGTGTGAGTGACCTAGCCAGTGTCATTGTGGGCTAATTGCTGTAATAGAATCATATTAGCTACTGGAACAGCCTCCTCAGTGCAAAGTTATAAATTAATTAGTACCACGCTATTATCACATACATTATCATTAAGCAGCTGAGATTTGCATACATTGGATACATGCGCATGTACACACACACAAATGTATACATACACATGTATGTGTGGTGTACGTATACGTACACATTCACATGAACACGAGTGCAGTTACACACACTGATGTAAAGCACACATCCCTTCAGACACACACAACTGCAGACATTTAGGATGCATTAAATTATGGCCCTCTGCTTTTCTCTTTGCTATGCAGAATTGAATTCCCTCTAGCAAACTCACACACAGACACACACACATACTCTCAGACAGAGTGAGCTTCTGTTACACCCTTCTTCCATGTACTCAACAGTTATAGAGAAGGTGAATGATATTTGTGTTTTTGTTTGTGTGTATAATCTACCTCTCTCTCTCTGTTTTTTGTGTGTGTCTGTGTGGACTATAATAGATGTGTCCATTTGATCACACTGTGCCCCATCGTTCAAACCTCCCGCACACACACACACACACTGAGAAAATGTGTCATACACACACACCTCCTTGTCCTCCTTATCAATCACACACCTCCTCGTGCTCACAAGCAATAACACACAGTCATGAAGTTTCATGCAGACAAAACTCATTCCACAAAGCACAGGCTGACAATGTGACAGTTTAAGTATAGGTGTAAGGGGAAAAAAAACGTGCACATGTTCTTTCTCTTTTTAACTGGAAATAAACTGGTAGGGCTGAAATAGAAAAAGTCTACAAAGCAAGACATAGCAACAGATCAGTCAGTATTAATCAGTAATGTGTTGTCTGAAAGTACTTAACTATGACCATCAGCATTTGCTTTATCATTAAAACACAAAAACATAAGACACTGGAATGGTTCTTAACCACATTGAACCCAGTTGACACAGAGGTCATTTGGCCATAGGAAAAAAAAATTAAATGATGTGTATTTGTGATGTCAGTCTTTTGTACACATTCATTTCTTTTCACAGCTTCTTGTGTCATAATGATTTCAAATAATTTAAAATAATTAAATGTCTCATTTTACAGTTGAATTGTAACATCTGTTCATGGACGTATACCATTGTTTAAATGTTAAAATGTCCAGTCATTTCAAAGTATGCATTAAAAATTCTTTTACCATAATAATGGGATACATGATAGGTGTGGAAGCTTGTAATAAGAAGGGATTTAAACCCGTGATAGGAGAAAGCCAAATGTAGCCAGATAGGATTTTCCTAACATTGATGTGTAATTTGTCACCATAAACCCATCCTCTCATCATCTTGGCAGTGACAGGAAAGGCTGCATTTTCCTCCTAATCTCCTCTCCCACACTCTACAAAAAATGACAACCTCAGCAGGCACTTTTACATTTCATTCAGATGGACTTAATGCATAGTAAGGCCAATAGCAATGATGTAATTGTTGTTGTCTTAGTTTAGGGGCAGTCAGACATTTTTTAAAAAAACACTCTCACAAACATAAGCACATAAAGTCTTAACAAAAAACCTGAACATCCATGCAAATGAACTCACACACATTCATATATATTCACATACTGTAGATCTCACAATACATGCTAATTTTTTATAGTGTAGTAGTCCTTTGGGTTTTACCCCTTTTGGAAGAGATCCCCGTAACATGATCTGTGTGTGTATATGTGTGAGCAATGAGATGCAGTCTAAAAGTGAGTACTTCACTTGCACATACAGGCACACTGTCATGCATATACATACATACATACATACATATATACATATATACACACACACACACACACACACACACATTACTCCTTGGCTGAAGTTAATAACATAAAATGAATGAAAAAAAAAAAAGTAGAACATGGTTGCTTGGTGCCACGGGCTGCCACTGAGATGCCACTGTCTGCTAGTGCCATTAGGAGGATTCTAACCTATCTCCACTTTGGTGGTAGCAGCTTCTGGGTTAAAGTATGGTGCTTTCTGAATACATACTCAACCACACATACATACTTGTGCACACACACATACCTCATATTCATAAATGCATATTCTCACCTTATATGTATGTGTATGTGTATGAGTGTGAGTGTGTATATACACAAAGTGTATGCATGTATATGTGGATGAACATGCATGTATACAAATATATGTATACGATTAATGGCAATTTACATGTTTGTACGTTGACATCAACCTTCATTAACAATATGAATCCAAGTATATATTCTCTTTTGTTACTTTAGCCCCTTCTGTGCTTCTTTAACCATTTTGTATATTTTACTCTTTCTTCTGTCTTTCAACTTTTGTCATACCTATTTCTGTCTCTTTCTTTCTCATACTCTTTGTCTTTCTTTCTTTCTTTCTTTCTTTCTTTTTGCATTTGAAAACAGAATGTGTTTCACCTTTTATATTTGACAGACCAGCCTCTTGAATATTTAGAGCGAGAAGGGAGATTAGAGAGAAAAGAAGATAAGAAATGGGCAGAATAAGTGGGGAAAGAAAAATGCAGAGAGCAAAAAGGTAAAATGACGAATTCAGGAAAAGAAGAGGAAGAGAAGAAAAGAGAGAGCTAATGACAGAACAGAGAAAGAGAGACCCACGCTTCCTCCTTTCCTTTTTATCATTCCATTAAAGTTTTATATCCATCTTTTTAATGTAATTTGGTCCCTATGAATTCCTGCCGCTGCAGAACAGACAGACGGCTCCTGTGAACATAAACTCTAGCCGTGTTGGACAGCTCCCTTTCCTCTGTCTACTCCCATGTTCACACCAGCTAAGTGATCTAAGAGAGAGAGAGAGAGAGAGTGTGTGTGTGCGCTCTGTTAGAAAAGTGCATGTATGTGTGTTATAGAGTGTTATAGAGAGTTTGAATAAAGCACTGTTTTGACAAAATGATCTTAGCCAAGCAGTCTTAGAAAGAGTGTGTGTGTGTGTGTGTGTCCACGTGTGTGCGTGCGCACGTGCATGTGGGTGTGTGTGCGCGTGGGTGCGTGAGTGTGTGTGAGAGAGAGAGAGTGCATTAAATCACTGTTTTACCAAATTGAAATTAAAGCAAAGAAAGAGAAAGAAGGAGAGTAAAGGAGAAAAATGGGGCAGAAATGAGGTTAGAGGTAATGACAGAACACACAGAATTCATGTTATTTAATGAATGAATGACTGCATTAATAAAATAATACTCTACCTTATTTCCCAGTATCCTGTTCACTGAGCTCTCCCAAGGAAAAGAACATGGGTATAATCCCATTGCTATTTTGCATGCCAAGAGATAACAAGCATATATTATGTACACTATTACCTGAACATGTATTTACATGTTGCTTTTGATATTTTTTGTTAACTATAATGTCAAAACCAATAGGAAAATATGCAGTTCACATGCAGAACTATGGCTTTTGTTTTATTTTTAGATTTTCTTTAGTAGGGTTCCTTACTAAACCCAATCATTTCAAACTGATTTGGATCATTTGACATGCCAGCATATTTCCACATTACATTTTAAAAGCCCTTATGACTTTACCACTTTTTGTTTGCTTTCTGTACTCCAGGATCTATCAAAAGGTTACCAGGAAAGAAATAAATCACTCCCAATTGCCAGTGCCTGAATAGGATATTGAAAATTTTGAATGATTGACATTTCAAAGGTATCGTGATGGTTGTAGTTACTTAAGGGCTAATGCACATCTCATACTCATGATGTTATGGATACAAATCAAGTTCATGACCTTGGTCATACATCATCCTCTTTCTCAATGCCTCTTCAGTGTCTTCTGGAGCAGCAATGACATTAAGTAATCTATAGAAAAAGTAAAGATATGAAATGCAATGTAAATTCTCACCGTATTGCTTGTCACGTTTTGACACTGTGTCGTAAGCGTCTTGATAACAGTAAAGCTCAGCGTTTGTCCTCATTATGACTCCTAGGAGCCTTGACTCACCTTCAAAAGCCCAGTCACCCACATACACACGCCCACAAACACATGCACGGGGCCCCGTGTGAGGCTAAAAATAATACCCTTCCTCTTCTCTTCACATGGATACACACAGTTGTACACGCTTAAATATACACGTATGGACCCCAACCTACACACACATACACAAAAATATGCACAAGAAGCTACATAACATGTGTGTACCCACAAGTATGCACGCATGCACACGCATGCACAAACACGCACATACTCCTTCCTCCCCCTCTTCCAGTCCTTGTCAGTTGATTGTGTTATTACTATGCTAACCAAATCCTTATAAATGTGATTTAAAGCTTGGCGGCCCTGCACTCCTGTTTTAGCCTTCTGCTACTGTGTTTTACTGGCGAGAGGAGGAGTAAGGGGTGGGAGATGTGGAGGGAGGGATGAAGGGACAGGGGGAAGAAAGACAGAAAGGCACTGGGAATGAAGCAGGGGGGCAGAGAAAAGGTAAAAGGGAGTGGGAGACAAGGGAAAAGATGGACACTTTGGAGAGGGAAGATGAGAGATGGAAAAATGGAAGCGATGAGCAGGAAGGAGAGGAAGAGGGAAAGATAAGGAGTCGGAAAAACCAGAGAGAGACTGTTTGCAACGCGTTCCCGCAACGCTCGTTCCCTCCTATCCAGAGAGCAGTAAAGCGTCAGTAAAATAAAAAAAAAAAGAAAAAAGCATCACCTGCATCTTAAATGAAAATTTCAATTGAAAAACTTAACAGCCCTTCAAATTGCAGAATTTTACACGCGCCAGTAAAGCCTAAATAACACTCAACACTTAGAGGGAGAGGGGGGATGGGGGAAGGGAGGAGTGAGGGAATGAGGGAGGAATGGGGGGTAACAACGGGGGTTATTTTGGTTTGTTGATGGGGGGGCTGGATCCCGGTGACTGGATTGTGTTTTGTGGTGAAATCATTTGCAGTTTAGGACTTTCTGTCTGTCTACCTCTCTGTGCCTCTTTCACCTGTGTCTCTGCGTGTCTATTGTTGGAGCTTTCAGACATCGTGACCAGACAGGACAAAGGAAGACAGGCAAGAATATTGTCAAATAGACAGGAAGATGCCGAAACGTGTAATTAGACAAACAGGTAGAGAGACACACCAGCCCTCCGTGAGCATGCAGCGAGGCACGGAGAGAGGCCGGCAGACACGCACAGAGACAGACAGGGAGACAGGCTCCTTGGTTATTCGTGGGGTTCAGTGGACCTTTGGTGGTAATTGAATCAGTGTGAGTGCTGAGTAGAGCTAGCATAAAAACCTGTTAACCCAAAAGGTCAACTCTCTGCATTGTTTATTTAGCAGGGAGCCCAGAGAGAGGGGGGGGTGCGAAAGAGAGAGAGAGCGCTACACAAAGCCCAAAAAAAGAGAGAGAGAAAAGAAAATGAGAGAGAGGTGGTTGGGGAGAGGGAGGGAACAGGTCAGAGAAAGGAAAAGAGAAGGAGGAAGAGACAGACAGAAGGAAAGATGGGTTGTTGGTGGGACCATTTGTGATCTGTAAAATCAGCCAAGCTTTACATCACTATTTTACATTGTTGTTTATTTGTGTGTGTGTGTGTGTGTGTGTGTGTGTGTGTGTGTGTGTGTGTGTGTGTGTGTGTGTGTGTGTGTGT
>JBBMJY010000001.1:12051226-12077235 GCA_037833715.1 Toxotes lorentzi
TGTGTGTGTGTGTGTGTGTGTGTGTGTGTGTGTGTGTGTGTGTGTGTGTGTGTGTGTGTGTGTGTGTGTGTTCTGTATCACCTCACAGTGTCACTTGTTAAATGAATATCAAGGTTGCATAAGGAATAATTATTCTTGACGTTCATTCATAATACTCTCATTAACATTGACCACTTAATCACCCAAACTCTTAAGTCTCAACAAGCTCTTAACTGATCAGTTAATGTACATGACAGTGTGTGTCCATAAGCGTACACACACAGTACACAAACACAGGTGTGTGCGTGTGCATTTTTTGAATTTACATACACCAGACATAGGTGTGTGTTTATACGTGGGTGTATACACAAAACATTTATTTTATAGATATCTAATTCAAACATGCAGAGGCGCATTTGTGTTTGTAAATATGTGTGCATGAATGTGTGTGTATTACTATTTGTTTGTGTGCCAGTTACCTTCATCCTCACTCTGAAATGCTGACAGACTGAACTGTTTCCAAATCAGATGCAGTGCTCAACGACAGCAAGCTTTTGTTTTTGCATGCAGCAATTCCATTACCAGCCGCTTTCATTATTTTAGCATGCTGTTGGTGCACATGCGCGTGTTTCTGTGTGTGTGCGTGTTTGTGTGGACCCTGTTTTAAATGTGATGAAAGGAATCTTCTGCTTAAGTCAAAGTCAGGTTATCTTGCCTCACAAGAGAATTGAATGCACTCACACACACACACACACACACAGAAACACACACGGTGACCATCCTAACGCTGTACGCTACCAGCATGATAGCTTGGATAGCACTCAAACCTGACCACACATGCATCCACACTCTGATGTAGATATGTGTTTGCCTGTGCACACACTGCAAACTCTGCACACACACACACACTATGCCAAGACTTCCTGTAGTTCATCCATCTAAAAGCTTTCTGCCGTCCTCAGTACGCCGAGAACATTTAGAATGCCCAGCCAACCAGTGAGATGACTTTTCTTGGATAATGATGGTATAGTTACTGCAGAAAGGATTAAGAAAATTAAGCCTTTAGTTTTCTCTGTACTGCTCTGATTTATCTGACCACTATGTTTCAAATTAACAACCCACAACTTAAATCTAAAACACTTATGTTTCAGGTCACATGGTCTCCTCCTCTTATTCCAAATGGAGAAATTCATGGCTATGAAATCCGCCTCCCAGAGCCCCGCATCTTCCATGACAGTGGCAACGCATCCGAGTTCAGCATCACAGTGACAGACCTCATTCCATTCACAAACTACAGTATTACTGTGCTGGCGTGTTCCCAGGGTGGTGGACACGTTGGAGGATGTACAGAAAGCCTGTCTACTCCAGCTACCACATTACCCACAAGCCCTCAAGGCCTTGCACCACTGTCAGTAGTGGCAGTCAGTGAGTCCTTCCTGGCCATTTCCTGGCAACCACCACGCAGACCCAATGGACCTAACATCAGGTAACACTGATATAACAGAGAAACTATGTTGAGCATTCCACTTTACTGCTCGCTCTTAGTTGAAGGTATATTGGCAAAATATGAGTCACAAATTTGTTGAGTTGAAATACTTTTACTGTTTACAGAATTTACACCCCACAAAAACACAAATATCTCCACAAAATGTAAATAGTATGCAGGCTAGATTTACCTGTTCACAGCAGCAATCTCAACATGATTCAGTCAGCATTCCCACTCTGGATCAGCTGCTTTCAAAGAGCACAGATCCAACACCAATTATGAAGACCTAAAATCTGTGGACCCCAGTCTTTTGAACCATATAACTTTCCCTAATCTGAGTCAGCCCTCTGTTTTTATTCATTGGCTATAGTCTAGAGTTAGAAACTCGACAGCCAAGACTGAAATCTGAAACATGTTGTCACTGAGAGACGCATTCTGGAAATGTTCAATTGCTGCTGAAAAAGCTATGAAAATGAGCAGATAGGAACATGTTAACAAGCTGCTAACACGAGTGCCCTGGTAATGAGCTCAGTGTCGAGCATTTTTTAATCAGTGTTTTCTCTGTCCTAATGCACATTCTGGTCCGTTTTGTTCTGTCCTGTTCTACTCTGTCGGCGATTAGGCCTAAAATAAAGGTCCATTTTCCTGGCAGATGATTAAAATGCATGAGCCCGTCTCTCTGTTCTGCTCTGCTCAGCTCTGTGTGTTTGTCTAAGTGGGTTGGTTAAAAGGCGGCATTAAGCCCTTCTCTTCTGATTACAGCAAAAATTAGCATCACTGTGGGGAGAGGAAAACACAAACCCTGCGGAAAAAAAACAACAGAGGGAGGGGCGTAGGGAGGGAGGGATGAGATACAGTGAACGCAAAAGAATAGAGATGATGAAAAACAGCAGAAGAGGAGGAAATGAGTGATAAGGAGAAGAGTCAGATGAAAATTGTGTGCGCAACTGTGTGTGTGTGTGCATATGTGTGTATATTCATGCATGTCTGTATTTCCATGAGAGTACAGTGTGCAGCTCTGTGCTCATATTGCCTCATTTGTGTGCATGTGTTATGTGTTAATACATTCCTACCAAGATCCAACCGTGTGTGTGTGTGTTTTCTTTATTCAAAATTCCCCTTCAGATACAAGTTGCTCAGACGTAAAACCCACCAGCCCCTGGCCATCGCCACGGTCCCCACAGTAACAGCCACGTCCCCTCCCCCCTCTGAAGATCTCCATCGCTGGCTCCATGTTTACTCCGGCACCAAATTGTTCTACCAAGATAAAGGCCTAAGCAGGTGAGATTACTGAAATGAGCTCTAGAGCAAACGCAGGCACTGCAGCAAACCGTGTGTGCAGAGCTGATCGGCGAGCTGCCGCTGATGCCGATCTTTTAATACCGCTCAAAGATACATTAAGCAAATATCCCAAAGAATTAAATTGTTTTTCACACAGCGTCCCCTAATCTCAGTTTGGCACTTGGTGGAAGCTGATTTTTTTTTTTTTTCCTCTCTTTGCTTACTAAACGGCTCTGGGTGTACTCTTTTCGGGTTTGTGTCTCTACTGTGCTTTATTCAAGGAGTAAACTGACAAACATTTGAACATGTCAGCACTTTTTTTTAATAAATGTCCAAGAAAGAAGTTTATGAAGAAGTAATTAGAGTTTGTTTAACAGAAGTCACTGTTAGCAAAACTAACTGCAAAGAAAGATTAACGTAGAGTAACTTCAGAGGGAACAGATAGATAAACACAGACATGACTGAAATTATGATCCCTGTTTTCCCACTTACAGAGCAACTCTATTGTATCTTAATTTGATCAATGGGGGATTTATTTACAGTTTCAGGTGCTACTTGCACCAGGAGCTTGTCTGTAGTAGCATTTATTATTTTTTCTAACAGAAATATTGTCTCTCAACAGATTCACCCGTTACGAGTACCAGTTAGTCGTCCATAATGATGTGGGCTTCTCCTCAGGAGAGATTGTCACTGCGGTGACCATGGCGGGGGTTCCCCTCCACCCTCCATCTCTTTCTGCCCACGCTATCAATCACACTGCAGTACAGGTCAACTGGACACAACCCTGTAAGATTACCGGCCGTCTTAAACACACACACACACACACAATCTGCCCAGCAAAAAGTCTTTGTTCAAAAAGGTGTGAAACTCAAATTGTTATTCACATGGACAGAAGAATAAACACATTAGATGCTTACATAAAGCATATTTTCAGTGGCATTCTGCAAACGTTGTTTGTTTGACTTTTACCAAAAAGCAAAAATAAAGTTGAATCAAAATGATGATTTTATTTTGACAACTCCTTTGCTCTTCTTTCTCTCTCTTCATGTCTTTCTCAGCTTTGCAAGACCTGCAGGGAGAGGTGGAATCTTACTTTCTCGCAATAGAGTCTCCCAAGTCAAGTCGAATCCTGGCCTTACCCCCTGAGATCAACTTTGCAGTGATAAGTGACCTTTGGCCCAGTACCACATATCTCGTGTCATTAAAGGTTTCCAACGGAGCACACAATACAACTAAGTCAATAGCTAACGTCACCACGGAGGATGGAGGTATGTGTACATTTGTGGGATTTTTGGATGACCATTGATTTTAGAAACTGGTTAAAATTTTCATTCTTACTTCATACCTGTATGTGTGAGTGTGTGGTGATGCACATATGTATATGTAAGTGTGTCATGTACAGTACATAAATTCAGTGCATCTAAGAGAGGTGTCTGTGTTCATGTACATTTCTCTGTGTCTCTGTGCCTCACAGGAGATGTTAAACACATCATGTAGTGAGGCATGAAATCAATACAAAAGTGTGTGTGTGTGAGGCAGATTTAAGGTGTTGCGAAATGCGTGTTGGCACCACACGCAGACAAACACACACAAACACACAGCCTGTCAAAGAAAATGGCAAACATGACTATTCCCATGTCTTATGGCCGTAATTACTGTACTTTACAATACATTTTCAATACATCACTTTTCCAAAGAGTTAATTAGATATTTTATAGAATCAGTAAAGAATATCAGTTCTTGTATCTTCTGTATTTCCCTTCTCTATCAGGGTCAGCTTTTACTGTCTGTAGTTACTAATTTCACAGGCTATCCAGCTGGACTTCAGGACTCTTCTCTCCATTTCCTCTTCAACTCTCAGCCCAGTGTCTCAGCATTTAAGGGTTATCTTTAAAATCACTCTGTGTAATCATATGTCAGAGGCCGCTTACTCTGTCTGTTGTTTTCTTTCTGTCTCCATTTCCCTCTCGGTCCGTCTCTCTGATGCCCCCCCACCCCCAAACAGTTCTTTCTCTGTCTCAGTCTAATCATATGTCAGAGGCCTCTCTCTTTCTCTCTAATCTGAGCAGTATAATAAAAAGTGCATTAAAAACATTAGAAAATCATTAGGTGCTAAAGGCAAAGCACGGCTCGTTTAACTGAAAGGGCTCTGGAGGTAATTTCATTATTTTACAGCCATAAGAGTGCACACACACACACACACACACACACACACACACACACACACACCAAGGCCAAATATATTTTAACTAAAGCAGCTCAACCCTACCAACCATCCTAACATGGCCCGCAATCTATAGGGCAATGCTAACATCAGGAGACTAATTGGCAAGAAAAATGTGTGTGCATGTCTGTGTGTGTATGAGTGAAAGAGGCTCAGTGTGCAGTATTGCGTTGATAATGCCATCCTGCAGTAAATGAAATGTAGAGCAGTAGGTTGGGTTTAGGTAAGTGCATTGGCAGCAAACGAATTGGGTTAACTTCTCTTAGCTGAGTGCATTTTCACTTAGAATAAAAGATGGAGTCCGTATGATTACCTCTCTCACACACCATCTCTCGTATTCACTTCCTCTGTGTTTGGTTCTCTTTCTCACGTTTGCACTTACAACTTGATCTCCAGGGTCATTTGACGAAAACATCATACAGTTAAATTAACAATACTCTTTCTTTGACATTGAATTTTGCTCCCTGTCTCCATATTTTCTCTTACTTGTCCTCTGTGTGTCAGATTTTTCAGGTGTCCTTCACTGTCTCTGAAATTCACCCCTTCATTTTGCCTCTGTATCCGCATCTCATTTCCTATAGGTTACCATACTATATTAATAATAACTGTAGGAGTTTTGGTTTAGTATCCTCTGTGGATGTGCTGACAGAGAATGTCTTGGAAGAATGAAGTAAGGGAATTAAAGGAACTGAGGGAATTAGATTCACTGAATAGTGAAAGAGAGAGAGATTGAATATAATAACACAACCCAGAAAGGTAGCGACTGTCCCAAAGAAAGATTCACCGTTAAACTATGTGACAGAGAAAAAGAGAGTGAGCTGATCATCCAGAATCAATCTGTTAATCTATGTGAAAATGCACTCAGCTAAGACAAGTTAACCCAATTCATTTGCTGCCAATGCACTTACCTAAACCCAGCCCACTGCTCTACATTTCATTTACTGCAAGATAGCATTAACAACGCAATACTGCACACATGCGGACACACAGGTGGTCTCACAGTCACCCTGTCTTAAATGCACACAGATACACTCTTTCTCTTTGTGTCACACACACACAGTTTGATGTCTGAAAAGTTTGTCAGACTGTGTCTCGCTTCATTGTGTGCAAATGCTTCTTAACTAACTCTGAAAGAAGTTTATATGATAGCAGCACATAGTTTAAAGATATTTTCTACTGTTTTTTTTTTCTGTCTTTTACCAGCCTGGCCTGATGATCACTAATGCAGCACTGTTTTTGGGCATCTTAAAGTTTTAGTGGTTCGAGTTTTGTCTAAAAAAAAAATTACAAGCACTGTAAAAGCAGTTATCATGGTGTAAAGATCAGACTCAAAAATTCATAACACAAATCCCATCTTTTACATCTCTGTTCTTACATTCCTGCAGCAGCTGAGGTAGACTTTTGTAAAAGAATTAAACAGTTTTTGGGTTTCTGTACTCACACGTACCGTGCTCAGAGCCACATGGGATGTCCGCCCCAGAGGTGGTTCCAGTTGATAGCAACGCGATACGTGTCCTCTGGCTCCCTCCTCTTCAGCCCAATGGAGCCATTACTGGTTACTACATCTACGTTAATGACCGTCTCCATGGCAGTGTGGACAACAGCTCAGGGTCCTACCTGCTGGGGCACCTTCTGCCTTTTACCATCTACAATGTACAGGTACGCATGTAAACAAAAGCAGACATGCACACCCAGACACAGACATGCAAACATGTGCTTTATGTTTTTTTTCTGCTCTGTTGACGTGTGAATTTCAGGTGGAGGTGTGTACTGTGTATGCATGTGTGAGAAGTGATGTTACTCAGACTACTACTGTAGAAGACCTGCCCTCTGGCCTGGGCACGCCGCACACACAAGTGATCAGTCCCAGGTATTACAGAGATGTACTGCAGATATTTTCCTCAGTTGTTCTTTCACTTTCATCATGTACTTGCTTCTCTCTTTTTCTCCTGAATAACAATATTTCTTAACCATTTTTAGAGTGTTGCCATTGTTGCAGGTTCATGCAATTTTACAGCCTTTGGTTTGAGTGCAGTAATCGTTAATGTTTATCAGCAGCACAAAAGGTCGGTTTGCAGGTTCGAAACAACACAATCAATACAGCTGGCACTTACACAGCAAATTATGGAGCTTTTTGTTTGTTTTTTATTTATCTCTGCTGCTGTAAAGACTTACATGTTTCAGTGTGAAATGCACTTGAAATGTGAAGTATTCAGTAATAATTACTGATGAACCCTGTGAAATATTTAGCATACATAATAGAGATTACCTGATTAAATAAAGGATATAAAAAGTCTGATTCTCTAATTTAATCAGAGCTTCACAGCTCTGATTAAATTAGCTTCCAAAAAAAAAAAAAATAAATAAACTGTGATGGTAAACTGACATTTTGTTTGCAGCCAGTTAAATTTAATGACATTTAAAATGCTCTGTTTCCGACATTTGACCTAAACCATAATGTTGTAAATCTTACAGTTGCAGAGGAAGTGGTGATTTGTGGCTTATTTTCTCCCTACAAGCATGTGGAAGTTGTAACTTGTGTTACTACACAGGTCTTTCCCTGCCAAAGATGTCAGAGATAAAACAGAAGAAAATCGATAGTGTGAAGTGTATAAAGATACACGCACCCTGACACTGTAACTCAGCTTTGTCAGGCATTAACCATGCGTGAATGTACATGTATGTGTGTGAATGGATGTGGATCTCACAGTCTCTCTCTCTCTATCTCGACCTCAGGGTGGTGAGGTTGGACTGGTCTCATCCAGGCAGACCCAGTGGCATCATGCTGGGTTATGAGGTTTTAAGACGGACCGTGAGGTCATGTGCCGGTGTGTCAACAGTGGTCACATCCTCTGTGGGGGAAGAGTCAGAAGGTGCCGGTGGTTTAAGGTTTAGATGTTCCTACCTGCAGTGTCCTGCAAGTCACAGTGTGTGTGGGACATCCTGCTTCCATCCTGACATCCAGGTGATTATGTTGTGGACATTTTCTTCTGGTATACTCTTGTATTTTTTTTTTTTTTTTTTGATAATTATTTTTTTATTCAGATTGTTCTAGAGGACTGCATTTTTTCATTTTTTTACCTTGCTTCTTTTTTTTTTTTTTTTTTTTTTGTACAAAGTAGAGTATTACCTGGAACAGCACATGCCTATATGTTATGACATATGGAATAAATTACTTCCGGTACAAACGATGATTATGGATGTACTTAGAATTATGCATTTTGGGTGGCAATATTTCTTCTCTCTTCTGCTCTGCTCTGCTGTTTTTCATCTTTCCTCTGCCATAATCCTCTTTCCCCTGACCTTTTCACCTGAATACAAGAGTCTCTTTTAACCAGAACTTGTCATTAGTAATCATTAAAACCTTTGCTGTGCACTAACAACAATGTGTAAAACAAGATACAAGTCCAGGGCCTTTGCTTTGGCAGCTGATCTGAAGTATAAAATAAGAATGCAGTGTTGCTGTGTACTCCCTCACACACACACACAGATAAGCACAGAAAGATACACAGAGACCCATAGAAAAATACAAACTCTCACATTTCCTTTTCAGAGTGCACGCTATTCATATGGGATGTGTGGTCATCCTCTCTGTGATTAATTTCTCTAAACAGATTAACTTGTCATCTGCATTCTCTTCCATCCTTGTGTCGCTGAATGCCAGCCAAGTTGGCACAGTGAGAGCACCCGCCATACATTTACCCCCACAGCAGCCAGCGGCACAAACAATAAGAACATTTACTGTAAGCTCACACATTTAAAAAAATGCACATATTCACCCATTTAAGTATTACAAGTGGACATGCTTTGAGCACACGCAATCCTACACTCATGAACCTAGAAAAAAAAAATTCCCCTACATCACAGAATCATCCATTACATTGTATGTATGTGTAAGTTTGCAACACAAAAGACGCATGTTCAGTGCACAGGCTGCTTCCTTTGAATTTTAATGAAGTAGTATTTGTCATGTCTTGAATGAAACAGAATGACATGTTGAGAGTTTTGTGTTCAAACTGTGATTCTCATCGGAGTCCCCACAAAGTGACAAAGAAGCTGTGTTTCATCTGTGTCTTGCATCTGTAATTAAGTATTATTAGTATATTTGCTTTTTAAGTTAATGTTGACAATGTACTTTATGTGCCCACACATAAAGTAGTTGTTCTGTTCATTTGTGTGGATTTTGTTCTGTGCTTACACTCTGATGTGTGTACATCTCTGTAAATGTGTGCACCGCTCTATGTTAACTAGGTTTGCTGTAGTGGACTGTTGTACACTAAGAAGCCACATCATCATTGCTGTGAGGGCAGTTACCTCAGTTTGAGTAATTCCTCCAACCCTGTATGCTGCAACGGCAAACTGTTCCCAGCTCTCCCAGACCACCAGTGCTGCGGAGGATACTATGTTCATGTAAAAAACGGTGAGTTTCAGATTGTCTCATGTGTTTATATTTTACATGTGATTGTTTCTTTTCCACTTGACTTGAGTCTGTCCTTTTCCATGTTGTTCAAGCTTTTCCTTCATCTGTCCTTGTCTTCGTAGATGAATACTGCTGTCCTGACCACTCGCAGGGCCGGGTCTCAGTGGGGCTGGGTGACAGCTGCTGTGGGGGGGTTCCTTACTCCATGAAAGGCGGCCAGCTCTGCTGTAGTAGGCGCCTGCATGACAGCTATGGGGTACAATGTTGCGGAGGCCGGATTGTAGACGATACGCTGGTGTGCTGCGGTGATGCTGAGAGGGGGGACGTGCATACATATACCCCAGGTGAGTGAAGTTAAAAACCCAGACATAAACACAAACTAACATCTGCTGTTGTTGGAATAAGAATTCGGTTTTTTTTTGCTCTGCAATGAAAGGACACTGGATGAAGGCCTGCTGAGCCTCCTTGATACAAAACTGCTTTTGTCTAGAGAAAATCCTGTAAGTCCAATCAACAAAAGGTTCTTTTGTTCAGAAAACTAGTTACTCTGGCCTAAAAAAGGATTTTGGTCCCTGTTGCTGTCCTCATGTTTATTGGTGGAAAAGGAGAGAGCGACGGAAACGATAGAAAACAACAGGACAAGAGAGTAAAGCGAAGAGGGTTGAGTTAGACACATGGTGCAGGAACGTGGGGTCGTTTCCCTTTCTTCCTTTCCTGCGGTGTCCCAAAGCACCCGGATACCATGGCACAGATGGGACTGTGTGTGTGTGTCTACGTGTGTGTGGGTGTATGTGTGTGTCATTAGACATCTTTGTCATAGCAGATGATGATGAAACACACTTGGGATGGCACCGTTGAGGGCATTGCCAAGCACACAGCAGGACAAATACACACTCATTCTCTCTCCTTCACACAGACACATACACACAGTCACACACACGCATTCTCTGACACATATAGACATATTACACGCACCCACACATACGCACAAACACACACTCAGAGTCAACAGGGTGCCCTCAGCAGGGTTCGCTTAGTGTTGAGTGCCAGAGACAGACACGTGGACTCTATTCATCACACATAAACAATGGCTCCATATGGGCACGCCTATAGTACATTAGCCTACCCACAAACACACAGGCACACACTGACACATACACAAGATCCCTACCCCACACAAAAACACATGTATACTGACTAAAACGTTTCTCTCATTTATCATAAAAAACTTTTTTTCTTGCTTAGTTTTTTTGTTCAGTGTCTTTTCATGACATTGTCAATAAGTTTCTTTATAGAGTTTTCACTTTCAAATACAGAGCAATTCTTGTTAATTTATTTAGAATAGTATTCTACTCTGTCACACCGTCACTTGTTTCGTCTCATCTGTTTGCTTTTCTTCTTCTCCACTGGATTCTCATCTCTCTTCCAACTGAGCAGTCTGTATGGTCATCCTTCATTTTAGGGCACCACCCATGGAGTGCATATGCTCCCCACCTACTCTTCCTCTCCATCTCCCTCTTTTATTTATTTTCCATCTCCTCTGCTCCTTTGTCATCTTCTTTGTTACTTTTCCTTAATTTGTTTCACCACCTTCTCTGCTCCTTCCTCTGGCCTCTTGCTCCTCCTTTCTTCTCCTAGCATCTTTTCTTCCTCCTCATCCTACTCCCCTCCCTCCGTCCCTCCCCTCCCTTTATGCCCCCTTCCCTTCCACTCATCAGTCATTAGCGTTAGCTTCCCCATTGAGAACATATGGTATGATGGATCGTAGGGCTAGCGGTGCTAGCAAGGCTAAGGGCCATTTGCCGGGTGCACTGCGCTGTCGGGGAGCCCTGGGGCCGACTCTGCAACCTCGACCCCACATGTCTGTTTCAAGACACACACACACACTACATGCACACAGCAACACTTATTGTAGGATAGGATACTTAACCTTGGCACCACTCATTCTCATTGCTCCCTCTCACCATGTCCAAGGTTTTGTATTTTTAATGATATAGTGAGAGGCTTGAGATTTGTGAAAGAAAGATGGAGAGAGGAAGAAAGAAAGAAAGAAATTAAAAATGAAAGTGGTAGGTTAAGAGAGGACTACTTACTTACAGGCAGTTTTGTTTAGAGTAAATAATAGTGAACACTAAATTAAGTTACATTGCAAGAAATTAATACAAAATAAAAAAAACTCATTTAAATTGCAGGAAAGAAAGAGATGAGACATAGCGAAAGAACTGGTGGAAGAAAGAGAAAGAAAGAGTAAAATATTCATCAGATAAAGGAAACTGAAAAAAAGAGAGAGAGGGAGAAAGTAGGTGAGAAAGAAGGCAGGAGAGAAGAGTGGTGAAGAGCTAGATGGAGCAGATTAAAGGAGGAGTGAAGGGTATCCCATTGTGCCCAGCTGATAGACTAGGTTAGGCTGATGTGATTATGGGGTCCCTGAAGTGCGATCTATCACACATTACCGTCCACACTGTCAACAACCATACACACACACTGCAGGGGAACAGCAATGCCAGGAGACAGCCGTCTGGCAACAGATACATGTTCTGGCTTGCATGCACATGTGCACACTTTGAAATACACACAGGCATTCACACACAAACACGACAACAGTCACGCACATCCGCACACACTCATAAGAAAACATGCACATGAAAACACACAGAATTGCACGTACACCCAAAAATATGCAACACACAATTGCGTGAGCACGCACTCACAAATACACATATATACACGCGCACTCTAGGCTGGACTATTTGATTTGAAACAGGAAAGCATCCAGTGTAAATCAGGTGAAATAGAATCAGGGTCAGAAAAGTGATGTCACCCAACCTGTCCCAAAGAAACACAAGAAACTAAAACAATAAAAGCTGTGGATAGTCTTCCAGTCTTTTTCTGAAACATTTCTTAAGGTTTAAAGCGACATTACGCAGCAATTTATTTTAAAATAACAGCTTCAAAATCACTTTGACGGTACAGTAATAGGGAAAATGATGCCTCTTTCATTACCACTCCCAAACAGCTGTTGGTGCACTGTATAACTTGGGGTGGTTTGATTGGTTACAATCTCCCACTAGGAGTGCAAAGCGCTTTACGGCACTACGTCACACAACGTCAGCTATGGGTCTTCAGCTAGCTATAAGAAGAAGCTAGCTCAGTAATTCTTTCTTTCATTTATCAAGCCCTTTGATTCATTTTGTGTTTGTTGCCTGAGCGATTTATCAGCTTTGTTGTGGCTGCAGAGGCCACTGTTCCCACTGCTCAGCAAAAGTTACAGTTGACACATATTCTTAACTTTAGTCCTTTTTAAGTACTTTTTAACTGGATTAAGGCTTCCATCATCAGAAGCTGGGATTTTAACTTAACAGAGCAGCAAATTATGCTGAAGTTCATGAAGTTATGATGTCACCTAACCTGAACATCTGCTTCCTGGAGCTGTACCTGTCTCAGTGAAAAGATCACTGAGCTGGAGAGTAGAATTTCCACTCTTTACAAGATGCAGGAGGCCGAGAAGCACTTGGACACCATCATCTTTGGCCCATCACAAGCCTTTGCTACTAATGCTGAGCTGGCTACCACTGTTCCCGTTCCCACTCAAATACTTACTCAATTATAGACTGCTGCTGATGTGCTGCTTTTGTAATGTGGCCAGTGTAGACTTGAACTAAGTCTCAGTAGCATGTGGCTTTATTCAAACCTACCTGGTCAAGTAACACTTGTTGTGCCGTCTGTAATGGCTGGCCTAACTTCTACTCTGGCCAGTTTTAGTCGTTGGGGTATTACTGAGATGGTCTGTAATCCTTTCCTCAGGATCCAGAGTTGTTATACAATAACACAAAGTCTCTAAATCCCTCCCTTCCAAATCTGCCAGTTTGTTTAAACAGCTTTCATTTCACTTTCAAGTAGATTAAATACTGTTTGTTTTTGGACAAAAGTGCCACAGTTTTTTATGTGGCATTTCCTTCTGTGTTGCAGGTTCAAGACCAACTTTTAAGCTCTTCATTTGCTCCTCTTTTCTTCTCTCTCTGAGGTTGTATGCAAGATGTTTAGCTAAGACTTAGGTGAGATTAGATGGTGTTTAAAGAAATGTGTGTGGTGTCTTTGGCCTCCCGTTGCTCCCTGACTCTCCCTAAGTCCCCTGCCTGACTGTGCGCGCTCCACTAATCATTTCCCCTTCACACTTTTTCTTTATAGTATGCAGTTCTTTAACTCTTTCATCTGCCCTTCAACCCCGCCTACCCCATCTCTCACTGTGGGTGCTACCACAAATGCCCTCCCCACCTCACTTTTTCTGAAAGTGAGTGAATCTTAAAAAATGTGTGCATTTCTTTAACTCCTTCCCGTTCTCCCTCCCTCTGTCCCAGCCCGACAGGCCCCTTCCAAACGTTCAAGGACAAATCTGAATATCCCTTTTCACCGTTTAAGTGTTAAAAGCCTGGCGGTGCTGGGGTGTTATCTTAACGCGCCTTGCCGTGCCATCATCAGAGCGCGTGATGAAAATGGCTGTGATGATGCTAAAAGAAAAAAAGAGGAGGGGGAGGAAAAAGTAATAATCAAATATGTTTTTCAAGGGCACAGTGACCATTTGCTGGAGGGAAATTATCCCAGTAGTTAAGCTAGCTCACTCCGAGCCTGGCGGAGTTGTGAAAGTGGATGCGTTTGTGTGTATAAGTGTGTGCAAGTGTGCATTGGTTTATTAGTTCAACTTGGTGCATGCATGCTTCACTTTCTGTATCTGTTTCTGTCTATATATTCGAATGATCCTTTATGCAGTGACACACATCCTTTGCATGTCCTTTCATTGTTTCCGCCAAAAGATTCTCAATAGTTTCTTAGTGTGTATTTTCTGTGTGTGTGTGTGTGTGTGTGTGTATGCGTGTGTTTATCATTGCCAAAAGCCCCTCATCAATGATGGGTAGCAAATGGCCAACAGTAGTGCATTCCAAACAGCAGCGTCTGGCTGCTTTAGAAGATTGAGTACTCTCTGAACACAGGAAGACATTTCTCTCTCTGTTAATGTATTTATGATGATGGCTTTTCTATTAGGTTTACTTTAATGACTGGCAAGAATAAAACCAGAGGCTGTCAGGAGCACAGAGATGAGGACAGACTGCTGTGTGTGTGTGTCTGTGTGTGTCTGTGTGTGTCTGTGTGTGTGTGTGTGTGTGTGTGTGTGTGTGTGCGCCTTTGTGTTATTCTTGATGTTGATACTGTTACACTGTGTGGATTTAATAAAGGTTAACATTAAAAGACATAACTTCCAGGTAAGAGTCCACATGAGTTACCCTGCACAGGCACACACACACACGCGCAGACACCTAGACGCATTTGCAAAGAATGCCTGGATGGAATATTTTAGTTGTGCTATATACCTTTTCATCACAGCTGTTATACCAACACACAGTGACTGGTTGTTTCTTACCCAGGGATGTGTCATTCCTCTGTTAAGGTTACTGAACAAGTCCATTTGGCTGGTGAAAAAGCATTTCCTTTACTTATTGATTTCAAAAACAAAATTGCAGTTCACTTGCATTCATAGAGAGGAATTACAAAAACAATGACAAAAAACTTTATTCGAAGACTGAGCCTCTTTTTGTCATGTGTTGCTCACATTGCCTCAATACGTCTGCTAAAAGTTGCACTTGAAATTAAGAGTTACTTATTCTGACACTGAGTTGTGGAAAAGCAGGAAGGTCTCTCCTTTGGAGACGTACAGAAGGCTTGGAAGTATTTATGTAGTCACAGAGGAGCAGGAGAACCTCTGCTTGCTGGCCACCACTTCAAATTCACCAACTCCAAGATCACATTGATGATGATGACAGTGATGGATAACCTGAAGGAGGTGGGCCATGGGTTATTGTATTGTCAGCTGCAATGTCTCTGGCAGAATGTGTAAGGACTGGATAGTTGAAGGCCTGTGGGATTACCTGGAGTCTTCAAGTCAGTGCACTATGATACATGTAGTGCTTATATCCCTATAATGGATCAAATATTTATGTGTCTGTAATTGACAAAAAAAGGTATGTATCCATCATCATCTGTTACACCCATTCCTAAACTGATGGTATCAATCTCTCTGGCTCAGTGCATGTGACGGATATCTACTTTATAGGTATACAAACAAAACATGAATTTTTTTGTACTTGAAGATTTTGCCACACATGGACCACATAATACAATGGGGTTTTTTTTTTAGCAAGGCTTACTCATCTCATCCCACAACTTTTAATTGTTTTGTCCTGTCTTATCACTTTAACTCTTTTAGCTGGTCATTTCCTTCATCACTTCTTTCTTCGTCCCAGTCCCTCTCTCTCTCTCCTGTCTCTTTGTCACTTTAAACACACACGAACAGCTGCTTGCTGTGTCTCACTCTTCAGAGAATCCCTGTAGAGTGGTGAAAATATAAGTGCCACCAAAGCATTTACCTAAGCTCAGCACACACAGGAACAAACACTAAAGACACATATGTGCAAAGATGACATTATGCTCACAAATGCACACAATGTCACACATGCCCAACTGGTAATGTTGTTGAGATTTAAAAAAAAAAAAAAAAAAAAAACATCAGAAAGACAAGGGGACAACCAGTCAGCTGGGAAAAGAGTAGGTGTGTAAGTGTGTGCGTCTTTGATTATGTGTGTGCTTGCTGCTCCAGCATCCACATGTGTGTGTCCACAGGGGAACTCTGTGCACTGTGTGAGAAAGTCAATCCACTGTGATTTCATGTCTCAACATGGCATATAGTCTGGCCCCTTTGGAGCACAAAGTGCACACATGCGCACAGATACACATACACACACGCACACACACACACACACACACACACACCCCTTTCTGCAGTGAGTGCGTGTGTGTACACTAGAGCCCAACTATAACTAAAGGTTTTGAGGCTGATACCATTTATTGAGAGTTTGATGTGAGCTGATGTTGTTTTTAACAAGCGCATCACAACATGTTTAATAAAAAACCTTTAAATCTAATTACTTATGGGTTGTGACCACAATGTTGAGCAGTTGACTTCACTGGGAATTAAATTAGTATCAGGAACAACTATAAAAAACAATTTGCATGCAACAACAATATATTAGTTGTAGAGTTAAGATTAAAAATGACAACTACAAAAGAATATTCTGAATAACAAATATTAAAGGAGGAAGCTTTTACAGTGTAGACAAACCTGTATAATGAACATAAATATGTCTTGGTTAAAATAGCCTGTTACAGACTTAATTATCCTTTGATATCTCTGAAAATAAATGTACATATCTTTGGCATTTCTGTTAGCCAACATGTATGGCGACACCTCTTTCTCTCTCGCTCTCTCTCCCTGTACGTGTGTGCAGACACACAAACATATACACACACACACAAACACCATCATGGGCATGTACTCCATAAGTTTGTGAAAACCAGATGACCCATGTTATCCCAGAATGATTTGATCATGTTCCAAAGATCTTCTTGTGGTCTCATAGAATGCTTTGCTTTCTCAGTCTTCAAGTATCCTCATAAATGTTCAGTTGGGTTCAGGTCAGGTGACTGTAGAGGAAAGTCCATGACAGTCAGGAGTCTCTGGTCTTCTTTGGTCTTCAGGTAGGTCTTGTAAAGCTTTGAGGTGTGTTTGAGGTAATTATCCTGCTGAAATATGAATCCTTTTCCACAGAGATGCAAACCTCAGGGTACATCATGTCTCTGAAGAATAGAGTGATACTTGTCCTTGGTCAGGGTGGGGTCACTTTGGTGCAAGTGTCCAAAGTAAACAGAACACCCCCAGACTTGAATATTCCCACCACCATGTTTGATACACTGTGGTATCATTCTCTGTCCTGTTCTTCTCCTAATATACACCCTTGTGTTATTGTCATAAATTTGTTACTGCCACTGATGAGTAGATAAAATCCACCTTAGTGTTGTTTGAACACATGCTTCAATGGAAGGGATACAGCTCTAGGAAATCTAACCTTTTGTTTAAAGGTTTAATTTGGTCAGTGCCTCAGATTTGCTTTAATGTGATTGCTGACCGTGAAATAGTGCAGAATCTTAAATAATCCTCAAACTTTCTGATTATTTCCAGGTTTGTGTGAAAATATTTTCACTGATGAGATTTTCAGTGTGTATATGATTAAAATGCGAGAGCATATATGCGCCTGTGTTTGTGTGAGATAAGCAAAAATTGTTAAAATCTATGAAAAGTACATCCTCATTTATGCGCTTGCTCCTTTCTGTGTGTGAGCATGTGAGATGTGTGCCTGCAGTGTCAGTCTGTGTCAGTGAAAGATTCTTCAGTGTGAGCGTGTGTGTGTACGTGCTGATCTTCATCCACACAAACTGTGTATGTGTGCACTTGCTCTGCACTTTGCGCCAAACCCCTTGTAATATATTCAGGTATTTAAAAGTGTTTGGTTTGTTTAAAGTTGTGGAGGGGTTTTGGTCTCCTAGAGAGCTCGGATAACCCTAATCCACAACACACATTTTTATCAGTAGTTCATTGGCAGGGCTAAATATTGACTTATCATTAAGTGGAATGACTGAAACCCTAATAATAATTCACGTTGTCTAAGCACCTTGTGTTGACGCGCTGCTCCCGATGCTATTAACGAATGTATGCAAATCCAACATAAATCTGAAGATTAGGGCTGAAGCATTCTGCGATGCAAAAGAGAAAACAAGAGGTGTGTGATAAAATGTTGTCAACACACACACAGGCACAGGCATACACATGCACAAACACGCGCAGCTTATAGAGAGGAAGAGAAAATAGGAGGTGTGTGTTTCAAAACGTTAACACAAATGTGTAATCATGTCACACACACCCATACCCAGATAACGCTTACAAAGACAGGGATTGGATTTCTGCTGAATGCGTGATAATACTATAGTGAAGTTTAGCTGCACAACAGTAAACAAACAATACAGACCTATGAAGTGAGTGGAGGGAGACAGAGGGAAGAGGGTAAGAGGGACGTGGAAACAAGAGGAAGACGTAAAGATGGTGAGGAGACAACAAGAACAAGCAGATTCAGAAGTAAGAGAAGGTAGAACATGGGTAACCTAAAAAAGGTAGCTAGAGAAAGAGAGCTGTAGAGATGTGGAGATAATGGAAAAAGGGAGGGTGAACAGGAGGCAGGAGATAACTCCTGAACTTCAGGTTACAAGTGATAAAGTCTGCGTTTTCCAGAGTCAGAGAAAAGCGTTACACTGTGTTTGAACAGAGCCATGTTACACGATACAGAGAAGGATCGGCAAAGGAGTAAAAACTCGTAAAGGGTCTGGTGTCCGGATGTAAGGGAGGAGTAGAGGTGAGGATGCCGAGAGGACGAGGGATAAGTGGAGAGAAGCTATTTTGGAAAAGTGTTGAGCTGTTTATTTGCGCGTCATTGAAGCTGAAGTAAGGCGCTGGGGGAATTGGCCACCAAGCCCCCGCTCTACAACAGCTGCCGCTGCTAAGCGAGTTACTAGCCGTCAGACTGCCTTTATGTCACACAATCACACACACATACACAAGCATTTTCCTGTCACATGGTGCCCGTGATGGATGCGGTGAGGATATAATGCACTGCAGCAGCGTAGTAGAAAATATGTGCCGTTCTCCACTTTTGGTCTTTAAATGAAATGATTGCTTAAATTAACAGCGTTTCATGTGCTCAAAGAGTGAATGCTGATTAGGGTGTTAAACAATAAGTTATTTGTCATTCCACAACCAGCAGCCCCATTAAAGGTTGAGGCTGTGATACAAAGCAATGACTTAGTCTAATGTCTGCTGTCAGATAAAATGGGCACCGCAGCTGGGGGTAGATAGTGCCACAGATCAGCATGTCATCAACTGTTAGGATAAATTTGTTAAATACCTCATGAAAGTTCGATTATTTTAACTAAATAATCAGTTCTTCAGTCTGATTCAAAGTAAGAGCCTTTAACTGTTGCGCTCTCTCATTAAAATTCAATTTTGTCCTTCTTCCATCGTAACAGTTGTGATATTTTAGCCGTGCCATGCCATGCTCATTTGTGTTTCCAGTGCATTCTCACAGCAGGTGGTTGCTGACTCAGTATTATAGTAGGACAATATTATAGCCCTAATCTATTGTAAGGCCAAAGCATGATAGTCCACGCCCTCAACTAAGCTGTGCTAACGTCACAGTAACCAGATTGGTTCAACTTTTGTAGTTATAAGAGCCAAAAAAAGGCACCATGTTTATTAGTTTTGTTGCTCCCGTGTGAGAGCTGCAGTTCATGTCCATGATCTAACCTTAATCTAACGCACACAAGCTTCAGTGTTTTTTGAACTTCTGTCCTATGTTGGGGTACAACGTTTTTATCATCAGTTGCTTCACTGGAGAGGCTTTTATTATGAAGCAAAGCCCTACAGGAAGTGTTGACTTTGAGTTTAACAGTCATCTGCTGACTTGGTTGAGGATATGCTTACACCCAGATGTGAACATTTCTTGTGTCACTTTTGTTTTTAATAAATTTAATATATAATTTCATTTAATATACAGGGACATTTACATTTACATAAAGTTTTTCTGATTACATCAATTTGATAAAGCTTAAATTCAGAATTGTGAGAATAATGCTCATGCTTAAAATGCTTAAACATTGCTTAGCATAATGCTCAAAAACAGCATTATTAAGAAATGTTTTTAATGTGCAAAATACTAAAATACACAAAAAAAATCAATAGAAAAGCATTTAAGAATGAATATGAAAACAAGTTCACTTAGTTAATGTAGTGTTAAATGTTGGTTGGGGGCATCGCATTGGCTTTAGGGTTAAGACAGCAGCAATGAACCAGTTTTCAAATAGTTTACTTTCTTTGAAGCACAAGAAAACTGAATAAAGAAAGTAAGTAAGATTGACTTCAGCAACACACATTCATTTCCAGTCATGAACAAAAATTCTTTCACGTATAAATTACTAAATGAATATGTAATATATATCGCTGATCCAGCGTAACGCCAATGGTACAGTTTTCATTATTACCCATTTTATGATTATTGCCTTCATCCAGTTTAAAAAGTATATACACGTTTCATTGGGAGTCTGTCTCTCTTTCTTTTTTGTTGAAATATTTGCATTCTACAGTCACAAGTAGCTTTTGCTGAGGAAATTACTGTTTAAATGAAAAATATTCATTAGAGTTAACATAACCTGAGTTATTCAGTTAGTACTATACTCTATGTCAAAGCCTTGTTTAGCAGAGAAATTTGAAATTCACCCGCAAAACATTTACAGACAAATGGAGTGATAGCATGTGTTTTAAATGTCACCTTGCCGCTGAAGGTGAAGTGGTGGCAGACAGACATCACCTATCACTGTCAGAGATGGCAGCTCTCAGAAAAACACACTTCCTCTCCCCGTGCACTCTTCCGACGGCATAGCCTGAATATTACTGCTGTACAGAGAGATGAATGCTGGAAAGGAAAAGAGGCATGCCGAGGAGGAGGGGGAGGAGAGAGAGAAGAGGAGAGGAGCAAATATGTATGAGTTGATAAGAGAAAATGCACACTAATGTTCAGATCAGCTTAAAAACTCTTTCTGTGCAGATGGGAAATTTGAGATTGAAGAAAAGAAGAGGAGTTTGTCCAGCATTGACTGAGTATATTTAAAGTGTGAAGAGAAGAAGAGCGTAAAACAAGAGGAGGTGAAGGGAAAGGACTGAGCAATGAGGAGAGGTTATGGAGGGAGGATGACAGGAGAAAAAACAGGAGCAAGATCAGGAGGAAAGACGCAGAATAAAAGGAGGAGTAGTATTGATGCGCTGTATGGACAAGCAGAGAAGGATGAGTAGAGGTGATGAGGACAAGAATAGAAAGGCCAACACTGAGCAGTGAAAGGTGTTCATTAAAAATAATTTCCTGGCACAGTAACATGAAAAGGAAATCCACATCAAATAATGATGCATATTTTCTTGTCATTAGGTTTTATCTGCTGTGGTCTGGAGTATGTTAACTCTTCAGCCTCTCTGTGCTGTGTGAGCAAAGACGGATATCCCACATTGCACCCTGCTGGCAATGCCACAGTGACACTGCAGTGCTGTGGGTCAAAGGTCATACATCAGGAAGAAAAATGCTGCAATGGGATTGGCTATGACCCTCGACGACATGTGTGTGCTGATCGACCCACACCCGGCTTGTCGATAGAGGTATGTTTATATGTTATACGTGTCTGTCTGTCTCTGTGTTTAATGCATATGCTACTAAATGAATTTCACTAGAAATGTTTCAAAAACAGGGGCATCGTCTAGCAATCTGTGCTTCAGCAGCCACCTTTCCAATTTCTGTTGTTGTTTGCTGTCATTGTTTCTGTTTTGCAAGAACATTTTGCAGCTCATTTACGCTCAGTCTGGAAACAAACTTTCTGAGGCTGTATTTTACTCATTTTAATTACAGTCTTATCTTTATTGTGTATCTGTATTTCCTGCATAGTGTGTATTAGTTGCAGGAAAACTGTGGCATTTTCCTTACTTTCTGTACAGAGAGGAAGTGACATGAACAAGAAAAGCTAAATATGCTAAAAGTACAGGAAAACATAGTCAGAAACAAATGAAATGCGTCTATTAATATGAAATTTGCACCAATTGCCAATAAAAACAGGAATTACATTCACAAATCCACGCCTCAGAAATGTAAGCTAGACTACAGATAAAAGACCCAAGCACATCAGCAGAATCCCCCCCACCCCCCCGTCCCCCCCCCTTTCTCTCTTCTTCTCTCTCTAAAACTCACACACTGTCACATCAGGAGTTGGGGGACTGGGCCATCTTCCATTTATCAGCTGGGGTCATGTGGTGTTTGTGTGTTCCTAAGTCAGCGTGTGAAAAGCACACGCATACGCACACAGAGGCACACACACTCACAGGGACAAAAGGGTAGGAACTCTCATTAGCTCTAATGATGTCATTAAGGACCATGCATACCACACACATACACACACAGTCACGCACATACTTACATTCTGCAAGTAAAGGTGTGTGTTAGAAACAGAGACACTGCAGACTTTATTCAGTTTTTGTTGACAAGGTGCACTGTGTAAGATTCTGTGGCTGTTGTGTACAGTGCAATTTAACCTCCTAGTTTCACTATACCTTGCTGTATAACTGCTCTCATACTATTTAACTTCTCCATCTCCCCTCCCCATCCCTTTTTCTCCTCTTTGTTCTCTCTTTCTCTCCGTCTCTCCCTCCTTCCTCTCTCCAGCACCAGTGTTTGCAGGGAGCTGTGTGTCCTCTAGCTGCAGCATCAACAGCTTACTGTGGCTCCTGTGACCTCGATCCATCTATGACTGCCTGCACATGGGTCCTGTCTGCACACACACACCCTGACGCACCCTCCACAACATACTCACCTTCCATCAACATCGCGCAGGAAACTCTCACTGCGAGCCTGTCTGCAGATGCAGACAGAAGTGATAACACATTCAAAATAGCAGATATATACAGTCACGCACACGCTGAGAAGGTACGATATGAGGGAAGCTTGTGCCCATCGCACGAGGAAGTAGTGTACAGCGGAGATGCCAGCACATATACCTATACAGGTAATTAGTGAGTTTGTGTGTCTGTGTGTGTTCAGTGGGAAAGCAGGCCATAATTTAGGTCGATTGAATTCATTTTTAATGTTCTTTTTTTTCTTTTTGCTTGAACTTTCATTCATCCGGCGAATGTCTTTCATTGGTAATAATCCCACTTTTCTGACCATCTGACTGTTTTACCCTCTCTTCAAATTAAATTAGTTCTTTTATCATCTAACTTTAAAACAGTTTCAAATGTGGCATTAAGAGATTTTTGTATTCCACAATCACTTCAAAGAGCTGCCACTTCAGCCTCAAACATTTAAGCTTGTTATACATTTTTGGAAACTAAAGTTTTAGCTGCTTTTGAGTCAATTAGTGATCTGAGCAGCTTGGCAGATTAAACACCTGCTTCTTTAAAACTCCTCATTCCCAGAGGAAGTCTTGGGGGGGGCGTTCTTTTTCAAATTTGTATTTTCAAGTACCAAGTCAAGCTGAGTGAAATCACAAGTAGTTTCAGCATTTTGACCAGAATATGTTTGCATCCCTGCCCCTGACTTTCACTTCAGTCCTCTCAGCCACTAACAATCACTAATACAGAATATGTGTATGTAAGACTCACCACTCATAGAAATTGCAAGGAAACCTGCAGAAACCTCCAGTTCTGCATTTACTGAAAATGCGTCAGTATTACTGTCAGTAGTTCTTTACAGACGTATGCCCTTCCACACACTCACACACACCAAGGCAGCTGTTGCAGTGTATGTTAATAGCTGTAACGTGGTAACTTACTCTGTGCTGTACACTTGTGTATCATTAAAAAAGAGATGGGCAGTTAAATGCCATTTCAGTGTTCTCTACTGTTTATCAGCCCAAAGGGAGTAGGAGTGTGTATGTGTTTGTAGGCATGTGTGTCACAATTTTCTTCTCTGTCCACAAATTATCTATCTAGGTAGTTATGTCAGTTTAATCAACTAATCACGATTGTGGATGTTACGTGTGTGTATGGGTGGTTGTGCACTTGCAATTACCTGTGTTTTCTGTGCATTTGTGCCTGTTTAGTTACTATTTAAGTGTTCCTCTGAAGTGAGAGTGGCTGTGTGTGTGTGCGTGTGTGTGTGTGTGTGTGTGTGTGTGTGTGGGGCATGGGGCGGTTAGGATAAGAGCTTCTAGGCGATGCTGTGACACCATCTGGGCAGAGGCACATAAAGCTGTCGCCACCCAGCATACGCCAGATGTTTCTCATGCACACATACATACACACACACACACACACACACACAATATCATGCTATACTTCTCTCAGAAAAAAACCTAAGGTAGATCACACACATATAACGCCACATGTGCATTGAGTGCTATAAATATATATGTTGCTCACACACAACTGACACTAATACTTTTTGGAATCAGTTCTCAGTCAAACTCATAATGTCAGTTTTAAGGCATGTATGTGTGCACACACAGTAAGTGTTTCATTTACATGTGTGCGTCACTGTGCATGTTCTGCTGCTTCAGTTATCACAGTAGTAAAGACAAGAGTCCCAGGCTGACGGTTAAAACATGGTCTAATTTTCAGCAGTAGTCCCTTAACACTCCTAAAAATAACGCATGTGGCGTGTAATGGTGTTCACGTGCATATGTATGTATATATGCTGCTGTATGTATACCTCACCAGAAGGGTTGTAACAACCTGTCTCCCAGAATGCTTCAGTCACAGTCTGAGAACTACAACTATGCACCAGTGATAGTGCATTTATTTGGTGTATGTTGATATAACAGGGACATATGTTGGCATTTTGTCTCACTTGCTCCCCTTCCTCTGTCCTTCCTTACCTTTAAATAGACTCTAACCTGGAGCCCTTCACCACCTATGAGTACAGAGTGAGGGGCTGGAACAGCTTTGGACGCGGCTCCAGCGACGTTACAACAGTGACCACCAGTGAAGAAAAACCATGGGGAGTGGCACCGCCCCGTTGGAGTCGCCTTGGTGAACGAGATGATATCATCCACTTGCAATGGCAAGCACCTGCCAGGCCTAACGGTGTGTATGTGTGTGTGTGTGTGTGAGCATGTGTGCATCACTAGTGCTTTTTTATCACCAGCATTTAAACTGGTGATAAAAAAATGTTCTGTGTAGATGTAATGTGGATGCAGACGCAAAACTCAAAGGAAAAGATCTTTTAAATATTGAGAAAAATCTGACATTGATTTTCAAAAATTAAAGCACTTTTTCCATTTTACCAGGGGACATCACCTACTATGTTATACTGCGGAATGGACAAGAGCGTTACCGTGGTGATGAAAACAGTTTCACTGACGTGGGTGGGATCAGGCCTTTCCAGGAATACAGCTATCAGCTGAGGGTCTGTAACCGGGCTGGTTGTACTGACAGTACACAGGTAAGACTTTGTATGTGTCAGTGTCAGTGCTATTTTAGTATGTTCTATGCTGCATCAGCAGCATTAGTGGCTAATCTTATGGCTTCCTGTCTCACATATATGATGCCAGGTATGCATCAGTATTGTAGAGTTTCAGTGGGTGCTGGGAGTTTGGTGCATTCAAAGCAAATGCACAGAAGTGGACTGGCCTAACTATTCATAAAGCTTGAAATTGAGAAAACAAATAAGTGACTGACACTGATAAGCAACGCTTGGCATATTGTAGTTTTTTGTATGAAAAGTTACTAAAATATTACTTATTCAACCTTTAACTGGAAAAGGAATGTCAGTTCTGTTGATTCCAGCTCTGTGCTGTGATTGTCTCTGTCCTGCTGGCCCTACACATAGACCTCTCTCTCTTACACACACCAACCCACACACACACACATACACTTTCCAAAACGTTACTCTATTGTAGTACCCCATTTCATAAAGACATTATTCCCCTGTATGATTATCTAATGGCTCCTCTAAAGATGGACTGAGCTTCACTGAACTAAGCACCACTTTACTCTGTAGTTTAGTTCACTCTTTTAATATAAGCGTAACACTTGAAGGAAAAGAAGGATGTGTAAAAAAGTGTGTTGGTGTGTCCGTGTGCAAGTGTGTGTGTGTGTGTGTGTGTGTGTGTGTGTGTGTGTGTGTGTGTGTGTGTGTGTGTGTGTGTGTGTGTGT
>JBBMJY010000001.1:12110306-12121310 GCA_037833715.1 Toxotes lorentzi
GTGTGTGTGTGTGTGTGTGTGTGTGTGTGTGTGTGTGTGTGTGTGTGTGTGTGTGTGTGTGTGTGTGTTTGTGATGTAGCGAGGAGGCCGTTAATGTGGTGTGTTTCAGTGATAAAGTGTTTGAATGTATTGCCATCTAGAGGCGTGTAGCAGAGTCTCCATGCTCCTATAAAAGCTGCCAGCGCCAGATGCTGCTATTGACAATGTGCATATGTTAACCGCTTTATAGGCCACATGCCTCACATATTTCACTGGCTTTTAAGGTAGAGAGATCTCTCATTCTCGCTCACTTAATCTGTCTCTCCCTTTTGCCACATCTATCTTTTTTCCTCTCCCACTTTAGCTTTCTCCCCTCTTTTTTTAACCATTCACTCAATCTCTCTGTCTTGCTCTCTCTCTCTCTCTCTCTCTCTCTCTCTCTCTCTTTTACGCCCCCTTCCTCTATCATGCCTTTTTTATTTCCTTCGTCAGTTATTAATTTGCTCACCCTCTTACTTTTTCTCATCCCTCTTTTCTAATTCTCTGTCCTACATCGCCTTACTTACATATACTTCATTTCATTCTGATCTCTTTTTTATTTCGGCCTTCATTTCTCACTCCCTCCACCCCTTTCTCTTTCTATCTTTCTCCACCCCTGTATCTCTTTGCTTCCCTCCCTCCCTCTCACCACTGAGAAGTACTGTGATTTGCAGGAGGATTTAGCTTGTGTCTAGGGGCTTATTAATCCTATTTTACTGTGGATGAAAAACATGTTGGCTCCCAGACATGAAAACTGTGAATACATGCATTCTGGTTGTTGTTCAGACAGTTCATCCTTGGTGCCACGCTACGGTGATTTGTCAGGGTTTTCATTTGATTCAGTTTGAATTGGAGCCTTTTTGATCCTCCTGCCGCTGCACTGAAGTGGGTTACCAGTTAATCTCTTTACATATGCTTGGTTATGAGAAAGCATACAGTCCTGAGCAGACTATTTAAAAAAGGGGGAAAAAAACTGCAGAGTCAACACATTAAAAAAAATATAGCCTCCTATGTTGTGCATTCACACAAATATGTTGACACATACACAGAGAAACATCAGTCTCATAGCTGATTCTCACTGAGCTCACAGTCATAAACAAACAGGCAGGCAATGCCACATCCTGGAGCCTAGTGCTCCCTGACTACCATGTCATCGTACGCCAGGGCCTTTTGAAACAACAGTGTGTCTCTTATCAATTAGTAAATGTTGTTCCCACTGTATCACACACACACACAAACACACGCACACACTACCCTATGTCTGCCAGGATGTTGGGCTGGGTCCCACTGCCTAAAGCTACTGGCAGACACACTGTGTTTGTGTATGTTTGTGTGTGTCTGATATGAAAGGGTGCATGTGTGACATAAACACCCAATCTGGAAGCTTTGAATTCACCCATAAGGGACGGCCGTCTGCCTGCCAGTCTCTCTGTCTCTGCCACTTCTCTGGTGTGTACTTACTTTGCCGTGGCAGAGCCTGTATGTTGAAATGTTGATATCACAAATCCCATGTCATGTCATCTTAGCTCGCCATTGTCTCTGTGTTCCTTTTCATTCCCCATTTTAATGAGTAATGTGCTGGTTTTATTCATGCAGGGTTTGTTTGTGTAGCTAATTTCCTGACACTCTCTCTTCTCTTGCCACGGCGTGCTTCCCTGTTTCACTTCACCATCTCCACTCTTTTTCTTCAGCCTTATAACTCTTGTGGAATCATTCCTTTGTATTCCCTCTTTTCTCTCCCATGTCCCCTCCTCCTGATGGCTGTCTCCTTGTCATCTCTCTCCCCTACTTTCTCCATTTTTTCCTGTCCTTGTACCTCTTCCATCTCTATATATGTCATACCTTGGTTTTTCTTTCTTCTTAGAGTTCAGTCGGCGAAGCGACAGTCTATGGTCTTGAACCATATAGTCAGTACAGTCTACGAGTGGAAGCCGTTAACGGGGCAGGTAGGTTGGATATGAGCAGTAACTCACTGAAACCATCAGGGATAAATAATATCAGCACCAGCCACTGAAACACTCCACTGAGTCTAGATGTTTTGTGCCCCTTTCAGGCAGCGTGTCCAGTCCATGGGTAGGCATTAGGACCCTGGAGGCTTCTCCGGCTGGCCTGGCTAACTTCACAGTGGAACAGAGAGAGCAGGGCAGGGCGTTACTTCTTAGCTGGGATCCGCCACGTGCTCCAAATGGAGTCATCACGGTACATGCAATACACACCCCAAAAACACTGAACACATATTAAAGTATATGCACAGGATTGAGCAGGTGAATTGGGGTATAATGCTCCTCAGATAATATCACCCTCACACTGTAAAAGATACAGTAGTAACAGCAGATACTATATTAATAATATAGATACATAGACACACATACGAATGTCCACAGGAACACTGAGTTATCAACTCATAAGAAACTGCTCCTTTGCATATACATGCACATATATGCTGATACACACTACATGCACATGAATACGCCTGCACCTGAAGTCAGAACGTTCAATACTTATTACATGAATTCTGCTCTTCTTTGATGTGTTGTGGCCTCCCTTAATGTCTTTGGACTTCCACTGTTCTCTATTCTACTATGTCTGATTTTAACCCACCTACTATACCTCCTCTCTTACTCTCCTCCTCTCCTGCCATTCTTGATGCTTTTCATTCATCTTCCCTGCTTTTCCATCTCTTCCTTTCCAGATGTATAACTTGTACAGTGATGGGAACCTGGAGTTCAGCGGTCTATCGCGCAACTTCCTGTTTCGTCGTTTGGAGCCATGGACTGTTTATACTTTGACTCTTGAAGCTTGTACCTCAGCAGGCTGTACACGCAGCCCTCCTCAGCACATCGCCACTGCAGCAGCCCCACCTGCTTTCCAGCCTCCACCCAAACCTGTCTTCATTGGCCCAGACCAGGTGTCACTTAGCTGGGGACCTCCTTCTCAGCCCAATGGGCCAATTGGAGAGTATTTCTTACTTGGGAGAAGTGTGGAAGAAGTGGGAAGGGGAAGAAGTAATGAAGAGGATACTGAAAGGGAAAAGGTGGGTGAAACTAAAGACACATCTGATGAAATAGGCAGTGATATTTAAGTTCACAGGCCATTTACCAGTTAGCCTGATAGAAAACACAGGTGCACCCAGTGTCTTTAAAGAGTTGTGTCTGTTCCTGGAACTAAATAAAGATATCATTATGTAAAATCAGTCAATTTCTCAGGGGTAAATATGTCTTAGATTTCACCTTAGGTGGAAGTAATCATATGAAAATTATGTTACTGCTGTACAGCTGAATTGAAATCTCTAATCATCCACCCTTGTCTCCACAGGTGCTGTTCAGAGAATCATCCCCACAGCAAACTGCCACCCTGTCCTATTTAGTAACTGGTTTACGTCCCTGGACTCAGTATGAGTTTAGTGTCCGTACTCACAACCCCGCTGGACACACCAACAGCCCCTGGATAACTGTAACAACAAGACAGGCCCCCCCTCGTGGCCTAGCCCCACCAACAGCGAGTCACATCGAAGGCCGGCCCAGTGAGGTGTTGGTCTCTTGGACACCTCCTCTGGAGCCCAATGGGGTACTTCAGTCTTACAGGATTCAAAGAAACAGTATCAGTTTCTCTTTTAGTTTTGACCCTACTGTCCTCAGCTACACTGATGAAGACCTCCTGCCATTTTCAACATATAGGTATTGCTCTTTTTTTTGTTTTAATAACTAACTTTAATATTTCCTTGTGAGGATTCCAAACAACCACCACAAGCAAATATAATAATAATAATAATAATTTTTTCCACATTCATTCTGTTCTATTCTATCTTACAGCTACTCAGTCATAGCCTGTACATCTGAGGGATGCATCACCAGCCCTCATACCAACATCACAACCTTAGAGGCTCCACCCGCTGCAGTAGAAGCTCCCACAGTGGACAACATCACATCCAACAGTTTAAACATTTCCTGGAGCAAACCACTGACGCAGAACGGAGAGGTTACAGAATATGTGCTGAAGCTAAACAATGAAGAGATTTATCGTGGGAGAGACCTCAAGGCAGTGCTGTTAGATCTGCGGCCTCACACATCATATCAACTGGCTCTGTTGGCTTGTACCAGTGGTGGGTGCACCACCAGCACCACAATATCCACTGTAACTGAGGAGGCTCCTCCCACTGGCCTGTCTGCACCGACTCTTAAGGTGTCTTTTTTTTTTTTTTTTACTTCCAATTAAGACCTGTGTTAGGTGTGCAATACTTAAATCTGTGGATTTCAGTCCAGAATGAATCAAAGGAAACTGGATTTGCTTTGTGGTATTGAAAACATTTCCCCACTCATCAAAGAGAATTTCAGTTCAGTGGAACGTAGCTTCTTCTTCAAATGTGCAAGACAGTAGAGTAATTAAACATGTATTTTAAATTTTATATTTGACACAAAGTATATACACTCAGTTGACAATGAGGCACACCTAGCTAAAACTAATGATGAGATAAGATAAGATAGGACTTTATCGATCCCACAGCTCACAAGAAAAAAACAGTAAAAACTGGCTATATACATTGTGTAAATATGTATATAGCCAGTGTAATGCAGTCTTATATAACTAAGGCATCAATCAATAAATCCTCCTTCATGAAAGTTATGACGTTCAGTTTTTGTTGAAAGTGTTTTAGAGGTTTTAACCTTTATGAAGGAGCATTGTTGTATTGTTGACTGCATTAGTTTTAGTTAGATGTACCTAATAAACTGCTCAGTGAGAGTACGTTTTGTTTTTTTCATAGTAATTTTTCTCTCTTTTGTTTTGTAATATTACTATCATAATTATTTGGTTGAGCTTTGTTGAATTTGACACTTTCTTTTCCTTGTTTCAGACACCTTCTGAGCAGTTTTCTCTCTTTTCATAGATCCATCAGATCAGTCTTCTACACACTGAGACATTTGAATACTTGAATATTAAATGCTGTTTGGCGGTCTGTTTGATGTGACCATTGATCTTTCCTTTGAAGGTCACTGGCCCAGAGTCAGTGGAAATTACCTGGAGACCACCAGTGCACCCTAATGGCATCATCACAGGGTACGAACTCTGCAGAGATGGTGAAGTTATCTATGTTGGCACAGAGACACATTACCACGACTTCACACTTTTGCCAAGCGTGGAATACAGCTACGTTGTCAGGTCCAACAACAGCAGAGGGGCAGTGAGCAGCGCCGCAGCCTCAGCAAAGACTCACCCATCAGCTCCTTCTGGTGTCGGTCTCCCCACGCTGACACCTCTGGGACCAAGTGAGGTGCGTCATTCATCTGTTCAGTCTATACTGTATAAGTAACAGCTGAATCTAGAGTTGAGGTTTACCTTTGTAGTGTCTTTACATTATTGTTTAGAAGTTTTATACTGTATGTTGTTTGTCTTTCCAGGTGAGAGTGGAGTGGAGTTCTCCAGTTCGTCCTAATGGAGACATTGTTAGTTACACTGTGTATCAGAGAGATCCAGTCCAGGTCGACATCACCAACACTGTGTTCACTCCAAGGGATAGTGCCTTCTCTGAGCGGCACACCACTCTGCATGGACTGGCTCCTTACCACAGGTCAGTCAAAGTATGTTTGGTTGTATGTCTTGGTAACAAAAAACACTGGTCGACTCTTTACAAATCTCCACAATCCACAGGTCAGTTACTAATATAGCTAGGTTCACTTCATTTTCATATAAGTCAATTAATAACGTTTATTTTCTGAAAAAAAACAACTGACCTTCTCTCAGTTACGTGTATCATTTACTTCCACATGAAAATGAATCCTACAAATATGAATCCTACAAACAACGTCTTAGTCTGGAGACATCTATGCACTCATTAGATAAGTCAGAGGCCTTATTTACAGAGCCTGTGTGATTAATTAGGATACTAATGCATTTGTCAAATTTCGGGTAACTTGATTTGGTGAAAACAACCTGTCAAACATCCTGTCAAAAGAACAGCATCAAGAATATATAGTGGTTTAAAACAAGAAAGTGAGAAACAGAAATAGAGACAGAGAAAGAGTCAACCTTGATCACTGACAATGTATCTATCATCCTCTCAGACAAAAACAATAGTGTAGACCAAAGACTGTATGTCTTCATGTGGGTGCATGTGCATACACAGTTCTGTGTGTCGATCTCTGTGTGTATATGTCGGTGTGCTTGAATGTGTAGCTGTATATGTGTGAGCGTGTGTACGTGTGTATGTGGTGATAAGATTCAGATAATAAAAGTTCATCAGCCTTATCATCTAAAGACCCCCCCCCATGACCTTCTATCCATTCAGCTCATCTTCATCTCCTTCTCTCTCTTTTCTCCCCCATCTTTTTTCCCCTCTGTCGTCTCCTTTGCTTCTCTCTTTCTCCAAAAACATCGCAGTGCCTTTAAATTAGTAACACATTGTGAAAAATACATGGTTGGCATGACCTTAACTGTCCTCCCAATAAAAATTTTTCAACAAATATGGCACAAGAAATGAGACGTGGTGTGGTTTTGTACATATAGCACCTAGTATGAATATTGCTGACAAAGTTCAAGAGAAAGCATGTCACATTATGATTTGTGCTCTCCATATAGTTCGCTGTTTGATACAGTATCTGGTTGATTGTTGGCAGATGTTTTTCTGTGTAAGTCTTGTGCAAGCTATAATCACAGTACACTAGTATCATGGTCAGTTGATGTCAAACAAGTGTTATGTTAAATGTGTTTTTTTCCCCTGCAGTTATCTACCACATCAGACACAAATAGCACTGATTATTAAATTTAGAAATATGTGTTTTTGTGTGTGTAGGTATGAGATGAGGGTGGAGGCTTGCACAGCGCTGGGCTGCTCCTCCAGTGACTGGTCATCTATACTCACTCCGGAGGCTCCCCCTGCTGGACAGACAGCACCACTGTTAGACCTGAAGCCTGACCAACATACCGGCCCACAGACCACCTTTCTGCTCACCTGGTCCCCTCCAGCTCAGCCAAATGGTAGAGTCCTGCACTATGAAATTTACCGCAGACTGGACCATACCAGTGATGCCCAAAGAAGTGATGCAGCAACACTTGTATACAGGAACGTCTCCACTGCACACAGAGATGAAGGACTCCAGCCATACACTCTGTACCAGTACCAGGTATAATGCTCTGTGTATTTAGATGTGTATGTGTTTAGAGAAGCAAAATACAGCAAATACATACTAACTGTTAATAATTTAACCAACTTTAATTACTATTTATCCAGATCTGGTGGTTGTTATAGCAGAATACCATTGTTGAGACATATTTTATGATGCATCTTTGAGATTTTTAGCATTTTCAACAGTTGCTTTTATTTGTATTAGAATGGATAAAAATGTTTCGAGGATGACACAGAGCAACAGCACGTTGACTTGTTTTCAAATTTCATAGACATTAAGTTGTTTTAAAAAAAAAAAAACAAGGTGATAGCAAGACTTTTTGGAGGAAGTAGGAATTATAAAAATCCTGAAAACTAGGAAAACAGAAATAATAGAAATGCACAAAAAGGTTTCTTCATATACAGTAATGTGATGACTGTAATATACAGCATACTGTAGCTGTATTTATATTCTTGCTCTGACTGAAACCTTTTGTCCTCTGGACATGAGAACAATGTTAAATATTTTGTTGTGATCTGTGAATTTCATTTGGAGATGAGATCTGATGTGACTGACACATCAGAAGATGTAGCCTGTTTTCACAATGAAATATAAGCACAGTCACACGCACAAATAAACACACCTCACACTGAAACGGTCATTCATACATGCCAACATACACAGACACACACACACAAACACACAAGCCAAGTAATCAGACAGGTGTTAAATGGAGGGGTCCATATTCATGCTGTTGTGCTGTGCGTTGGTACGCTAATTGACAGGCTAGCCCTTTGGAAGCAACAATAACATTAGCATTCCTGCCTGTCAGACATACGAGACGAGGCCAGAGAACCTGTGTAATTGATTGAGTTTGCCTGATTGTGGTGCCGTCTTTATTTACGAGGGTACTAATTTATGACAGGAGGAGGGAGGGAGGGTGGAGCTTTGGGAGATGACGGGCGGGCAACAGAGCCATTAATCACTGGGCCCTCAGAGCACCCACTTCCTGATTACCAGCCAGCCAATCGAATTAACTGTTAGCCCCCTTGGTAACAGAGCTTGTATTGGAAAGACCTTTTAATGGTGACCGCTACACGTCCCCTGAGGACTTGCCAGTGGGGGATTGGGGTACGTGGACAAGGTGGTAGTATGAGTGTGTTGTCCATGAGCACATGTACACAGTAATACTCTGTGTTTGTGCATGTGTGTCAGCATGTGTGTGAGTGTGTGTGTGCGTGTGTCAGGGAGAGTAGAGCAAAGAAACTTCATACATTTTTGGACATTTCATTTGAAGTTGTTCTCCATGCCATTTCTCTCAGTTTCCAAGCACTAGTTATATTTTCTCAGTGTGTCTGTCCATCTACAGAACTATCTATCTGCCTGACTTTATTTTTATTTAGCTGTTAATCTGTTTGTGTTCCTAAATGGCTCACATCCTTTCTCTCCACGCGTTTCAGACGTACACAAGGACGATAAGTCAGTTCAGTTTAGCACACCACAGTGCAGAGAGAGAAATCATATTAGGCTAATTACACTGGGTCATAAGCTCCTATTGACAGCTTTATGCTTGATTTTAATTACTGCCCACTTTCACACAACTTAGCCCCTTCACCCCAAGTAGATGCACCCGCCAAGTAGCTCTGTTGGCCTATCAGAGCTCTCAAATTAAGTCCGCAGTCCAAGCGTCCAATAAAAAGACTCGAATACTGTCTGGAAGTTTCCTGAAGTCGTTTGTTGCCATGGCGGCTCATTTGCTGCCATGGCAGCTAACAGGGTATATTTTTATTTTGTATCTAATAAGCCAAATCATGGCCCAATAGGAGAGGAGAGGAGAGAAAGCAGTAAAAAGTCTGCCAATGATATAGGGATGGAGAAATGAGTTCTACCTTTCAGCACTGGATCAAGGACAAGGTGATCTGGGCTGACTTTAGTTTTGAACTTTTTCTCTCTGTTCTGTCACAAACTTCTTAATCAAGCCCAAAGCGTTGTGTCATGTTGAGGCTTTAACTGTGTTGCTACTAGGGGAAGAACATGGTTGTTGCTGGGTAGAAGTATTTTATTGCTGCAAGTTCTAATTTTTCTGATGGCAGAAGCAAATTTAATTGAAACTCTTTTAGGAACAAGTCAAGCCACAGTTCCCATGTAGAAACCACATACTGGTGTAGTAGAAAACCTTTTCTTTCACCTGATGCTAATTCACTTTTTCCTTAGGCTGTTTAACTATACATTTTGTATCCGTCCTCAAAATGCTGCTGCAGCTGTGATTACAATAACAGCAATAGCCTGTTGATCATAGGTCAACAATGTTACAATAAAAGGTACAATCAAGACATTGTTGGCATAATTACTGTAGAGCTAATTGCTAACATATATACACGTACAGAAGAAATAAATGTCAGTTCACTCAGTTACTTTTTGAGTTAGAATCACCTAAAGGTGTATCTATCTTATCTTATCATATCTTATCTATATATGCTTTTAGTATTTTAGTACTTTGCATAGTCTCACTCCCATTGCATACACACACACAAACACTATGGGTTCATCTCTCACAGCCGTTAGCCGCACACTGCTCTTTGACCTTTCCTTATCAGAGTGACAGCATGGCCTTTACCTAACATACCCTCTTCCCTCCACCCCTCCTTCTCTCTGCTCCTTCATTCTTCTTCCTGCCATCCCTCCTGTCATTCCCTTTTCTCCATCCACCACACAACAATATAGACTATGCCCCAAAAGATACTGTTATACACAAACACAGAAAAGGTTAGAGGAGCGACTGTAAGACTCTGTGGTCACTAAACTTAAACTTCCTCTTGGTATTCACGCATACTTGCATGATTGCTCTCCTGTGGTAAGACGTTTGCTTTCTTTTTTTTTTGTATTAAGTGTTTGTATTTAATGTGTGTGTTTGTCCTGTAATGCTAATTTGTACATGACAGAAAATATTTTGATTATCAAATAAACTGAGTTTTCACATTTTCCTGAAGTTAAAAGCTCACCTAATACCTACCATGCTCAGATTATTCTACAGTGTACTTTCTTTGCTACAGGGACTCTGTGTGGAACAGCTCATCAGACTGGTGTATACAAATGCACTCTGAGTTGTATACCCATTACATTGGATCCTGGTTCTGTGATGCAACTTTTCAGGCAGTTTGAGTGTAGAGTTAGATTGAGCATAAAGAGAAGGACCTTAGGTTTTTCAAATTGTTGTGGAAAGAAATTGTTTTTTCATTAGAAAGAATCAACTCTTAATGTGAAATGTAATCCTATATGCTGAACTAAACCTTTCTCTTTGAAGTCAGGATGATCGGGAGCCACAAAATTACAAAACAGTACCAAGTTCAAAATTTCTCCTGGTTCCTCTCCTTGTGTCTTTCCCACCCTTCCTCCTGTCCTCCTCCTCTCCATCCCCAGTCCCTCCATCTTCCATTCTTCTTCCCCCTCTCCCATCTCAGTCCATCTGTGCTGTCACTTAGATCAATCAGTCTGATTGATCACAGCCTAATTGACTATTATTGAGGTTAATTCAACTCTTAACACACTTGCATGCACACGCAGACGCGCACAAAACTCGCAATCACAGCCGCAAACAATAAACTACACACACACAGACACACACTTTCAAGACTAAAGCTCAGACCCATCCATCTGCCTTCTGCACTACTTCTGACAGGCTACAGATGACTTACACATGCAAATCTCAACCCTGCTTGACCCTGTGCTGTGTACACCCTCTAATTATAGCCAGCACAAGCACACAAATAAGATTACGTGTGTGCATGTGTGCGTGTGAGTGTTTGGTTTGTATGTGTGTATGTGTGTGTGTGTGTGTGTGTGTGTGTGTGTGTGTGTGTGTGTGTGTGTGTGTGTGTGTGTGTGT
>JBBMJY010000001.1:12130296-12142254 GCA_037833715.1 Toxotes lorentzi
GTGTGTGTGTGTGTGTGTGTGTGTGTGTGTGTGTGTGTGTGTGTGTGTGTGTGTGTGTGTGTGTGTGTGTACAGGAGCGAGGAACACACTTGTGGACCTGACTGAGATATTTAGTTTAACAGACTACTTTTGTTACAACCTTCATCATTGACAGAAGCACTGTGAATGCTGCCTCAGGTAGTGTAACACTTTCCTCCCAAACAGTATCAATACAGAGTTGAATACAACTACATGTTACATCATAAATGAAGCTGCTCTATCTAAATTAGTTTCTTACAGAGACTCAGACCGGTCACGAGTTGAGTTAGTAAAACACAGATGTGCCATCTGCTGTATGGAGACAGTTGCCACACTCAAACACACCAGCACAAACACACAGAGGGGCCGGTATCTCCGTCAAAACTATGCAGCTGTAATTTAGTTTTGCCCCTGTGTCCCTTAAGGGGACATCAAGGCAAGTTTGAAATTAACAAACTGGCAGTAACAACCCTGCCCTCGCTCAAGGACACCAGTCTGACAAGGGCACTTCTGAAACATTCACAGCCGCATTCACAGCTATTGTCAGCCACGGAGAGAGGGAGAGGTTGTGAAAAGAGAGCTTGTGGAGTGATTGTAAGGGACAGTATGGCCCTGAGCTACATACACACACACACACACACACACACACACACACACACACACACACACAGGGTTTTATTAAACTCATAAATCACAATGACGACAGACGGCGTCTCAGAGAGGAGACTGTCTGAACGAGAAGGTTAGTGAAAATGAAAGTGCTGGGGAAACACACACACAAACACACACACACACACACACACACACACACACACACACACACACACACACCTATGTGACACTCTAACAAAACAAAAATTGTGCACTTTGACAAGTTACTTAGACAAACCACGTGCTAACAACTCAGCAGTGACTGGCAGCACTGTTGTTCAGCCTGTTAGTCTTCTCACTGAGTCCACTTTTTAAGGTGAAACCTCAGATCAAATGTAAGCTGCTTATCTACTGTAAAATCATTAACACTGAGCATTAATGGTCCGTTTGAATTCACCGTCAAACACATCTCAGAAATCATTCAAATCATTTTTTTATTCTTGTTTTCAGTTACTCTTAGTCTGCTGTTGATAACATTGGCCTGGAAAACGAGTGAAGTCAATGGTCCCAGAACAATGTTTTGTTGTTCTATTCAATGTGTTAAAACATGCATACCAAATATATAATAATTAAAAAAAAGAAAAGGTAAACATTTCCGGTCTGTGAACTGCTCCTCCTGATTTCTTTTCAGCTGTGTCGTTATACAGATTTGAACATTATAAAATGATACATTATATTCGATCAGTATTGTAGGCAATTGTAAATGATATTACAACATAATGCAGCATTTCAATCATCCAGAATGACGTAAAACGATGATGTGCAGGGCAGTTTAAACAAATAGATATGTAATCCTTTTAGCTCACTAGTTTCTGGCTGTAATGTAATGTAAACATAGCCAGAGAGGAACTGAGGGACGACAGAGAAGGACAGACAGATCTTCAGAGGACAGTTATGTGCTGAAATACACTTTAAACTTTATATTTTATATAAAATAAACACTAGCAAGTTACTTCAGTATTAGTCTTAATAGTGCAAGTGCAAATGCAGTTAGGTCCAATAGCATGGTAATAACAATATAGGCATTATATGATTATCAACAATATGTAATGAACAACAGTGTTAGTATCAGCGCACCATCACACACATCAATGCATCCATAGAAGGATTTTGTTTTGAATATGCATGTCTACTTTCCGTACAGTTGTTTATATCAAACGGCTGAGAATCTAAATTTACATCTTTGTACAGGCAGGGTCCACATACTCAGTTTCAGTTTTTAATGTTGAAATGATAAGCAGTGTGTAAGGTTACATAGCTGCTGGATTTGGCAAATTCTAATTAACATTTCAGGACAGACTTTCTAGTTATATTTAGAATTTTTTTTTTTCGTCACTAATTTTTAGAGCATGTTTTCCCCACAATAATAACGGAAGTACCGCAGATCAGGAGCTGGCCTGGTTTCTTTAACTTATCCCAACAAACTGCAAATGGAAATCAGGGGTTCCAGTTAATTTGAATGGTAAAAACACAGGTTTAGCTCAAAATAATTTTTCATAATACGGTTGCTGCCATTTTACTTTAAGCTACCCAGTCCTTTTAAGGTTGCATAACCAAGGTGCATTGCTTTTGTCTCCTACAAAGTGTACACTCATGTTCTACCTTCAAAAAAAAACAAGCTAGAGATTAAAGTTCCCCGGGGGTTGGGAAAAGAGCTGGACCTTCCAGTTAAAGTCTACTTCAGGATTATTTACAATACACATCCAATGCTTGTCGATTCAAATGACCTCACCATCAACCATCTACCGTACAGACATATAGTCTAATTTGGGCCTGCTGTAAATCTATCCTCAGACACTTTTAGCCAGAGCCAGAGTGGATAGGTCCATTAAGCGGCTCCACAGTGAGCTCCATCTTCACAAGCCTTTGGTCAGAATCCTTTTCAATGAAAACACACAAACAAGCTGATAACCGTCAAACAAGTTTAAATAAGGCACTGCAACAGTCATCCAAAACAAGACAAGACACATCAAAACCTGTTTCAAAGGGAGTAAAGTGATGTAGTGTAGGTCCTTGTATTGAGTTTAGTGTAGTTCTATTTTGATACCGTAAAAAAATAAAATATAAATAATAAGAATAATAATAAGTGTGATCTTGCGCAGGCACCACTGTGAAGAAATAGACTGAATTCAAACCGGAGCACAACTAGTTTTTCTTACTTATGATCTCTCTCTGTTTAGACATTAAAGAAAAGGTCATATGCAAACCATATAGCATTTAAAACAGATTTTGTTCCTTTCTAAAATGTAGCTAAAGATGATCTGTTAGTGTGATATGTTTAATGGATAAGTCTCCAAAAATAAACTAAAATAAACTAAACATCCCTCAAACTGTAATGGTTCCAGCTGTGTCCCGCTAATTTGTTTTCAAATTCACTATCTACAAATGTTTTATGAAAATGCCTCAAATAGTTGCAGTGGAACACAGTAAATGTCACAGCTTTCTTTTTTTTTTTGCTACTCTTAGTATAAAAACACATCAAGAATTCAACTGACCTGTAAATAATGAAGTCAAAAGTAAAACAGCCAGCTCCAAGGAAAAGCAGGCACCCGTTCACATGAGGATTCATCCTCCCTGTGTAACACGTCTCACTATGTGGCGGCCCTGAAGACTTCAAGTGGAAACCACAGAGTGTTAGTTTTTAGCTGTTGTGCATCATGTCACTGAGCTGTACTGCATGCTGGAGCTGCAAAAGGACTTTACTGCTTGCTGTCTGTTAACCTTCAGTGTCACTGCTTTAACAACAATAACTGATGTGTCTCTGGCCGCAGCAAAGTATTTTAGGGACATTATGGGATTCAAGTAGCTGCCAAGATTCTGGCTAGGGCAATGTGTTTGAGGTAAGTAAAAATACACAAATTGCACATGTCGTCAGAGACGCCCGATATCGTCATGAGTTCTGGCTTTGAAAGCGTTCTGATCCTTCTGACCAATCTACGTGGAGCTAGTGCAGACAGTGTCGGTCAGTTCATCGTCTGGTGATTAATGAAAACTGTTCAGCAAAATCTGCTGGTTTCAGCTCCCTCAAAAGTGAGGACTTTTTCTGTATTCTATCACTGCAAACTGAATAATTTAGTGATGAGACGTCAGAAGACATTTTATAGACTAAACAGATAATTGAAAAAATATTCAGACAGATTATTCAGTAATGAAAATAACTGTAAGTTGAAGATCTCAAGAAATTTTACATAAGAGTTCTGTTTAAATCTGGAAGTTTTGCGTACGCTCAAAATGGTTCAGGTCAGGTTCTGAACGAGTCATTCCTACCAGACTATATGTCAATAAAAACACTTAAAAAATCGGATAAAAGAACAAAGTGTGTGCCTTTGTTAATTCCATTTTCTGGCTGTTTAGGGCTCTCACAAGCTAAATAACACACTCAGATAGTGTTAGAAACCCCAACTCTGTTACTAGTACTGTGCTGTGCTATCTTTTTTTTTTCTTTTTTAAATGAACCCTGATGAGTTAATGGATTCAGTCTTATCGGTGGCCTGACACTTGATTGTGCTTCAAACCAAACCAGGCAGCGACACACCCTTGACAATACCAGAGCAAAAAGACCTTTGCCTGTTCCTGTAGTTACAGTGTGTTTGTTAAGATGTCGAGGGAACAACAACACCAACATCTCAGCAATTCCTCAGCACTGAGATGGCAAATTACTCATCAGACTCCTGCCTCAGAGGGGCAGGAGTCTGATGCCTCAGAGGGGCAGGAATCTTAGCAGAGTGGTGATGAGATCACCACTCTGCTAAGATTACGTCGAACGTCGAAAACAAACTGAGATAGTCCATTTTACGTGAGTAATCAAAAAGAAAAAAGCATTCCTGCTCTGGTTGAAATGTCGTGCTGCTCGTGCTGGGATGTTGTAACCACTTCCTCGTGTCAGGTTTTGTAGTCAAAAGTATGACAACAATGTTTGAGTTGCACTGGTTTAACTTAAAGGTGTTTAGTTTAAATAAACGTTTTCCAGCATTGGGAGCAAACATACTGAACGACCTGTGCTGAGACAGAGACTCGTCATGTGTGGGCTCCCAAAAGAAACAGATCCTCATCTCTGACACAGTAAGTCCTACATGCACCAACAGGATGCTTCTATGATATGATTCCTTCGATCCAAAGAAAAAAGGGATGGGCACAGTGCGCTTTCACAGGCTGCTGTCCTGATTGGATGGTTCAGGGGCCAGCTTCCTGTGTCGCGGCGAGGTGGAGGAGGCCAGTTTGGTTGGGGAGGGGGAGGCATTTGAAGATGAGTCGCTTCCACCACCTTCGGATCCAGAGGGGAGGGAGGAGAGGTGAGGAACTGGAGGAGCCCTCTTCCTCCCTAGAAAGCCTCCCTCTAGAACTCCCCTTTTCCTCACACCTCCTTCTGCCTTCACCCCATCTCCCCCGGACCCCGCACCACCCTCTCCTTCCTCCGATGGGTGCACCTTTCGCCTAACGTCGCCCCCCGGAATCGGGCTGTCTGGAGGTTGCCGTGGAGTTTCCTGGCCGCCTTCTGCCTTTGCCCCAGAAACACCAGGGGCAGTCAAAGCCCCGACGTTTGTGTTAGAGCTTGCACCGGTGGTTCGGCAAGCCCAGAGCTCCATCGCTGAGGATCTCCTCTCGCTGTCCTCAGGCCCAAAGTCACAGAGTGAACGGCGCGCGTCTGGGACCTGGCTGGGGCCCTGGGCGGACAGCTGGCCTGTGCTGTCCAGGACACCTCGACTCAGGCTGAAGTTCTGGAAGTCTCTATGAAAGGAAAAATGGATGCAGGTAAGTTATGGGTGGAAAGCTGGACAGATGTAGGAAGACAGGAACAGATTGATATTTTTACAGTGACCATTTCACCGATAACAAGATACTAGATACTATGAAAGCAGATACCTCAAAACTTGGGAAAATAATCCTTAACGCGCAGTAAACACACTCTTGTCATTATGTGTGAACTGAAGTATTGCCCCTGGTGACCTTGTCTGTTCTGTTATTTTGTTCTTTCTTTTGCATTCTTTATGTTCTACTAAAAGTAATAAAATAAATATTTATTAAAATCTCGGCAGTCAAACAATTTGTCATTTCACCGGTAGCTGTGGAAGGACTCAGTTCGTCGAGCGCGGGCCAGCAGGGGGCTCTCTCTGTAGGGCCGCACAGCTCCATAAGTAGCCTGGGTTTCGGGAATGGGCTCCTGGGCCTGTAACTGCAGGCTGAAAGAAATAAAAGAAAGGGAGGTTAGAGTGTTAACAGTCATTAAAAGGCCTTGAATATCTTATGTATTGAGTTTAAGTTATTAAAAAGAAGGTGTTCATTATAATTCTGAACCATGAAGAGTAGCTAACAAAGAGTCACTTCCTTATTTTGTACCTTTATGTAGAGACAGAATTAAGAAGGTAAAGAGTTGGACGTAGCTGGTTGTTTCCTGTTCCGTGTGTGTGAGTGCGTATGTGATTTATTGTGATCTGTATGATCTTTCTTTCCAACCTCGAGCAGGACTCTCGCAGCCGTGTGTGGTGCAGCACGGAGGGGGCGGGGCTAATATTTGGTGTGGCGCAGCGGGAGGTGCTCAGGTCACACTGGTCCAACAGTTGCAGGAGCTCCTCCTCTGTAGGCCCACCTACATCTATCAAAATACAAGGGCAGCTTAAGAACACTCACACGCAGTATCTCATTAAAAAGAACAACAATTACATTTAAGGAAGTGTAGTCCACTGTATAAACTGAGGGGAGTAAATATAGCCATAGACATTCTTTCTTACATTACTGCTGTTTTTTGTGTCTTCTCCCATGAACACACATGGTGATAATCTCCTCACTTTTGTCTCTGTCTCAATCTCACCGTCTCTCTTCTCCCATACAGTCTCTGTTTCCTCACCCTCCTTCTTCCGCTCCTCTCCTTTGTTAGCTGTGTCCATCGCCGTGGTCAGGTCCCACATTTGGATGCTGCCGTTGCCATGACCAGTGAACAGATAGCGCCGAGGTCGTGACCCCATCCGACTGGAACCTTCGCACTCCCGTACCATGAAGCAAGAGATGGTGGTCCCGTCCACCGACTGCACTTCGCAGATCCTGGCAAACACAAAAACCTCAGTCAAGTAGCAAAGGTCAGACAGAAGCACCAACAGCCTAATAATAGGGAGAGGGAGAGATTTAGTGAGAGGGAGCATCGTGTGCAGCCTCGCTTCTCCCAGTGCGTGACTTTAAAAGACAAAGTCGGATAAAGGTTAGAGGAGCAGAGAGGAGAGAGAAAGATAGATGAAGGACATTATACCTTTTTCCAGTTGATGAGAGCCTCACAAACAGTTTGTTGGTGATAGGGATGACTTTCTGGATGAAAACCTGCTGATCATCTCTCTCGCCAAATGGACCTGAGAGCAGAAAACACACCACCTAAGCTTTGGCATCTTCCACCCAGAGTCAAATAAACCACCACAAAATACAGGTAGTCTGGTAACAAACTTACAGTCTGTGCATATTGAGTACATGTTATCTACTGAATTTGAAGATCGACTCATCACTCCTAATGTTAATCCCAAATCTGTGGCTCTGCTGCAAGGACAGTCTCAGACAATCATTATTTCACTATTTTTTTGATTATTCACTTAAATCCCTGCAGCATGAAATTTGCCAGAGCTGAAGGTGACAGCTTGTTTTATTTGACCAAAAGTGCAAAAATCTGGAGAAATTCAGGTAAATGACATATATGCAAATATTTGGCGTTTTTTCACAATGTTTGCTTGAAAAACGTCTGAAAAGACGAATCAATTATCAAAGGAGTCACTGAATATTTGTCTGTCAATCAGTTAATCGATTAATTCACTAATTGTTTCTGCTCTGTTTCTTTTAATCTTCCCTTCTCTCTGACCTATATCATTCCCAGAGCAGTAGCTCCCGTGGCTCTCCGTTTCCTCCAGGGACAGTATTTTGAAGGAGGCCAGAGGGGTGGAACCTGGCTGGGTGGAGATCATCCCTCTGAATCGGGTCACCGTCCACGTCCGAACATGGTTGTTGTCCGCACACACTGACACGCACAGAAAAATGCAAAACAACCACACAGGTATACACACAGATACATAAGAGAGATCACAATGAACAAGAGATGGTTAGATTAGTATCAACGGTCTGCACTTTACCTACACTCATTATCTCAACTATCCCTCCATCAGCATTGACACTGTCTAAACCTCTGATTTGTTACACCTTCCTCACCTGACACCAGATGTTTCTCAGACAACATGATCTTCGTCACCGGGCTCCTGTGCACAGTGAATGTCTGAAAGAGCTGGGGGCCCGATCCCACTGTCTCCGGGTGTTGCACGATCACTCTCACGGCACCGCTGCTAGTCCCGTAGGCTATCTCTATCCAGTTCCCACTCACACCTGAGAGGAGGCACAATTTTTTAACGTCAGGTCAGTCAACTGTTATAAATGTTACATCCATCAAGAGGTGAAACTGATCTGAAACAATATGAAAAGGAGAAGATAAGACAGGTAGATGCAAGAATAGAATTTCTGAAGTTAAGAGAAACAACAACCTTGAGAAAAACTTCTTACTGGTTTTAGGTGTGAGGTAGACAGACAGCGCAGTGATGGCATCGTTTGAAGGGTCATGATAGAGCTCAGTCACCAGAAGATCATTGTCCTTCATCCTCAGCGGAAACTTCTGCATGTCTGAAAAGAAGAGGAAGGCCAAATATTAATGTGTTTAGGTTGGAGTTTAATAGCATTTTAGGCGGTCATTTGCTGTACCATATCCTTTTTTTGGAATAGGGATTTCCAATGGATGTCACTAAAATCCAATAAACTGAGTGGCAGACAAAAGATAGCTGCCCCTGTGTGTGTGTGTGTGTGTGTGTGTGTGTGTGTGTGTGTGTGTGTGTGTGTACCTGTGTATGTATGTTTGTGAACATGTGTGTACCTATGTAGTAGATAGAGCCATTGTTGCAGCCCAGTAGTAGGAAGGATCCTGCTGTGTCACAGCTGGTGATGGGAACCACATCTTGAACCTAATATACACACACCAAAAGTGGATTCACAATCAGCACAGTGTTGTTCCACATAGTCTGTGTTCAATCTTACTGAATTTAGGACTCATGGCTGTGATATAATGTACTGTACATCTCTGTGTCTCACCCAAACACTCTCACACACATGCACCTAGGGCCTCGTACCTGCCAGTGTTGTGTGACAGCATTCCACACCCCCACCTTCCCCGTGTGGCTTGTAGCCACCAGCTGGTTCCCGATGAAGAAGAGGTCATCAACAGGTACACCGAGACTGAATACACCTGGGGCAGTGAAGACAGAGAGAGACCAACAAATGTGTAGGGGCCGGGGGAGGGTGGATTGAGAGTGAAAGTTAAGTCATAGACATTGCAGTGAGGCTGTAGTCACTACAAGTTAAATTTCTCTGTCTGGACAATACTTTTAAAATTCTCTGATGTAAACATACCTATCTCATTACCACTGCCTCCATCTTGAATGCTCCAGAGGATGATACTGCTTTCAGAGGCAGCGGCCACCATTTTGTCCTTGTCTCCATGCGGGCCACCCACCACCTTAGCATTAAGCGCGATGCGTTCAATGGTCCAGTCAAGGTAAGGGGAGGAAAACACTTGCTGCCATCCAGAAGATTCCTTTATCCTGTAATGAGATCACACCTGCATTTCTCTTTTTTTCCTATCTTTTTTTTTTTTTTTTTTACCTTTTCAACTTTATTATCCACAGTTATTACATATAAATTTTCACACTCCATAATCACATTGCAATAAAAACACAACATTTTCTTCTCAACTTGTTTGCTTTAAATCGTTCATTAAGCTGACTAAACATGTATTGAGCCTAACTCCGCTTAAGATCACAGCTAGTGTACAGGTACAGATGCAGTAAAGTAGTAATTAGTGAGAAGATAATGATGCCATCTTGCCAAGATAATTAATTTAATGTCTCCCTCTTATGAACTATAGAGAGAATGAGAAACGTTTGAAAATATTACCTGTAGCAGATGACAAAGTGTGCATAAGCTGCTACAATCCAGTTGTGGTGTCCTGCTATAATCAACACCTTCCTGGGGTCAACCACAGGACCTACACACACGCAAGCAGACAAAAATAAACACATTTCTTTCATAGCCTTGGTTACTACGTTATGTTTTCACCCTATTATGCATTATTTGTCATTATCAGAATTATACAGCATTTGTTTATAGCAGCTCATTACACTCTCTGAGGTCACTGTCGACACAGAGCAGGCCGATGTGAAACTAAGTTACCTCAGTCAGTGCTTTTCAGTCAGCGCACTGAGAGGATGTGTCAGGTCACATTAGCTGAAACATTAATGCACAATCACAGAAACACACACTCACACAGATGTGGACAAGCAACAGTACACACATACTCTGTTACTCCCACACACACATGACACACAGCTGTAAGCATATACATATATAATCTACAGATTATCACTATTATTTATCTTTTCACGTCTTGAGGCTGCCCCAGGCTACTCACCCAGTTTGTGGTTGTCATCTGTTCCAGGTGAGCCAGGGAGGGAAGGGTGAGGAGGGGGACCTACACGGGTGAAGCCCTCTGCTCCGCTTGGACCCGGCCGCTCTTCGGAGGAGGAGTCAGAGGCTGCTGAGGCAGGGCTTGATTTATGGGCGGGGACAGCTGTCAACGAAACATTCGCTGAGATTTATAAACAGAAATTTCAGCTGCTTTGTGTTTTTATACAGTTCTGTATTATTTCTGTCCTGGAACATCAGTATAATCTTCTGTCTATAACTAACATGTTCACTCTATTTTCAGTTCCTTTGCTCTGTTGCTCAGTTTCGTGTCTTTACCTGGGGGTGGCAGGTAACCGTGGAAGAGAACACTACCACATGATGAGCGGTCCAGTTCCTCACACAGCAACAGGCGGCGTACTGCATACACACATACATACACAAACACACTGCAATTTTAAAATGAAATGATTGATTCCTACAAAACATTTAAAAGATATATAATTGTAAATTTTATAAATAATTGACATAAAAATTTGTCCTTTTTCTCTGTGACTTTAAAATGTAATACCCTTATTTCTTCATTTGCTATTTTCTTAAATCATTCATTTATTTATTTTTTGGGGAAATTCCTCATGGCTGACTGGATTATGTGTCTGAGTTCTACCAATCCAGTATACTTTCTATTTCATTTGTACTCTATGTATTACTATGTATTATACTGTAAAGAATGTGCAAGTCTACATGTCATGATTTTAAGTATGTGATCAGTATCACTGATCAGGTGATCGTTACTGTAATTACCCATTCAAGTACACAGACAATGTAGGGAAGTTACAAACAGTGAAACGGGAAGTAAGACAACATTACAGCGCATGGAATTAATAGTATTAAGACTTTAACCTGGGTCAAATTGTATCTGAAGCCAAAACACATTTGACACCATATGACAACATTTCACTTTAACAACAATAGTTCCCTGAATGTGTTACAAAAATTGACTGCATACAAAACAAACTTATTATTATCCCTTGAGGTTTCCACAATGTTTGTAAGGGCCAGTGCTCGTGCTAAGAACAAGGCCACTCCCTCTATTTCCTCATAAAAACTCTGCACAGCAACATACCTAAAGGAGTTATCCCATAAAACTCTGCTTCATGCCGTAGGACGCTAATGTTGACACCCCTACAGAGAGAAAAAAACAGCATAGATATTCTGTAAGACCCTGTTTACAACTTAACATAATGTATTCCCAAAATAAACATTCAGGGGTAGTTTCTGAATGTTGTCATGGCTCCTCACCGCAGGTCCAATTCTTTGGTTCGGAGAAAATTCAAAATTGGTGCAAAAGCTGTAGGGTCTCTGTCAATAAATATCTGGAAATGAGGAACATATATTATGATACAAATGCAGGGATTCATTATACATTTATTAGAGTAACAGGTGAATATTCAAAACCTTCACCAGGTACTTGTGTGCATCAAGACCAGAGGTAGTCTAATCAAATTTAAATGTATTATCCATAAAGGAAAATCATTTGTTCAGTGGTGTTCAAATATTTATTATAACGTTTAGAGAAACAGTACATAAAAAAAGTGCTAAAGTGATTAGGCGAGTAATTAATTCACAGAAATGAATCAACAACAATTGCAAAAAAGTGAAATACCAAACAACTGCTGGTTTAACTTTTTTTTTTTTTTTGGGGGGGGGGGGGGGGGGGGGGGTCACAAAAAAAAGTTTCCCCCCTGGTTTCTCCCCCTTTTGGGTTTTCGGCCAAAAAAAAAGCCAAACACAAAACTCGAAAAGGACCAAAATCGG
>JBBMJY010000001.1:12142354-12179626 GCA_037833715.1 Toxotes lorentzi
CCCCCCCCCCCCCCCCCCCCCCCCCCCCCCCCCCCCCCCCCCCCCCCCCCTCCCCCCCCCCCCCACCCCCACACAAAAAAATTGTCACCATGTGTTTCTCACATTTTAGTGTTTTAGTACAAAACAGAGTACCAACCAAAAATCTGAAAGTGACTATGGGCCACAGAATTTGTCCAATATTTGTCCCAATACAATCTTAAGGCCGTGGATCATATTTCAGTGAGATGCACAGTAACAGAACACATGTCATCATGTTCTATCTGCTGGAAGGTTTTAAAGAATTTTCAGACAGATGTGGCCTGCGGATGCTGTCCTAGTTTTAGAATAAGACACAACAAAGGCTATACTCACAGCTCCAGTTTCATCCCGAAGAGTAGATATCCTTCCACTCAGCAAACTGGAAAAACACACACACAAACACACACAGTGCACTAGTTAACCCAAGCACTTCTCCATTTCCACTGACCAGCAGTGTTACCAGTACCTGCAGCAAACACACAAATTATTTGTACAGTAACAAATACTCGAACCTACTAACTGTTAGACTCTGAACTTCAGATTATTACCGGACGTGTCTCTATTAAACATCACAGTTGTGTTTTTATGTTATACATCTAATTCAATTGAGTTTATATATTGGAACATTGCAGACATATGGGGGCAGAGAGACTGACAAGCGGGAAGGCTGACAGGTGCATTGGCAGACAGTCTGACAGCATTTAGCACTACTTGGTCAGCTGTTATCAAACTGTGAGCTCAGTCCAGTGTTTGAGTTTGTTACGACCGTGGTATTTGCCCAGCCCCAATCAGCTGTTTCATTTTAACCGTGTGTTCCCCTCTAGGGCTGGAATCACAACTAAATAAATAACTCACTAAAAGGATTGGAAAACGCATGCCAGACATATATAAAAATTCTTAACATATACCATAATTATTTGAAGTAAATATTGGGTGAATGCAAGACCAGTATTTTACCTCATGAAAATACCAAAACAAAACATTTATTCATTTTTATTTTATATGTTCTCTGTAATTGTAATCCCCTGACATTTTCCATCCATCAAAAGTATGAATCAAGACAGAGACATGATAATGGAACATCCCAACTTAACATTAAATATGTAATACACATTTTGTGTGACTGCACCAGAGCATGCTCACTGAGACTTTGACCTGTTTCTGGTTGAACTCCTACATGCTGCAACCAGAGTACTAGCACAATTTAATTAACCTAGTCTCAGGGGAAAGTCCAGAGAGGGTAAATTTAATCCATTTGAGTCCCATGTTAGTCCTGCTTTGAAATATGTTATATGTGCGTTATTACACTTACTGTGGTTATGAAGATCCATTCAGTCCCATGCTTGCCACACAAAGCAAAATGTTCTCCTAATATATAATCTAACACTGGACTTAGTTGCTAAGACTTCAATTAATTTTTCAAAGCACTACTCTGGTCTAGAAGCCAGATTCCCAGTGCAACCCGGATGGAATTCATGTGACTTCTCATTAGCTGACTGTGTAGAGATGGAGAGGGAAAACCACTCGCACAAACAGCCCAGATCTATTCCATGCACCATCTGCTGTGACAGAGTGTCAACATGCTGACAACATTTCACCAACCTTGAGAAGAAAGAGTCTGGGATCCACATCAGGGTCTGTCTGGAGGTGCTGAACCTACAGTACACAAGACAGCATAGCACATTTGTTACAAACAGTGTGACACAGAAAATGTAGAGTCAGTGCGCTTATGAGCATGAAAATGGTGGATGGATGATTTGTTGAGCAAGAGGCGTGATATTCGTGGTCATAACAGTGGCTAATGTAGCTAAAATAAAAGTTGCCTTGCTGAAGAATTTCACCTCTACGCTGCAGTCGTATTACACAGAGATGTACACTGTGTACGGATTAAACTGCCCAGAAACCCCAGCGTGGGTGTGCGTTAGAGAGACACCGTTAGAAAGTGAACAAGAAGAAGAGTCACGAAAAACATGAGTGGTCGATCTACCCCGACAACATCCATGTCAGCTTGGCCATGCAGATATCATCATACATGTACGTGGCCAGAGCTCAAATTTCCCAGATGATGTTGACGAAGCTTACCTTGTCCCACCGACGTTTAACTGGATGATCTCCCCCATCCCAGGCGTTAAACTGTTACCATTCGTAGACATGGTAACTGAACTGAACCAGCGGGCTCTTGTACGGAAAAGTCACCGATCCGTGATGCCCGTTACTGTCACGATAGCTAGCTTGCTAACGCTCCTCTCTCCAGCTCAGCTGATGTCCAGATTCCCCCCCAGCCTCACAAGCTCTCCCTCGTCCCACCTTCCATAAAATAACAGCCCTTATATACGACCTATGCGGACGGCGTCGGTGGCGTTAAGCCTCCGCATAGTGGGCGAGGAGAGACAGGGGTCTTTTTTATCCAAGACGCAGCCACACAACAATTCCTTTATTTTCCAGTAGGCTGGCTTGCATCACTGCCTTGCATGTAAATCGTGGATAACATCTTGCGCAGAATTATAGCAACGTGAGAACAGCTGTACAGTCGTCCAGAAGCGAGGCGAGAGTGTTCACCTCTCACAACTTCCGGTGTCGCTTTTAAAAAACTATGTTTGTACCGCTAAACTAAACTCTTCGGGGTTTTTTTTAATATGTATTTAATATAGCCAAACAGCACGTCGTTTATGGGCTTATTGATTTACTGAAAACGCTATGTGACATATAAACATATTTTTAATTTACGGTTGTGGGCCCTTTCTCGAACCGATTCCTCCAAACGGGCCTTATAAGGAGGTGAACTATCTTGACTGCTCTGGAGCTGCTCGCCATCAGAACCACATTTAACGGCGCTTGATTTTGCCAACCGCATGAAAATAGAGACGGTAGCGGTGCTTAAAACGGACAAAACAAATCTGGCTTGACCAAAATGCGGGTTGTTCTGAAGTAAAAGTATAAGTGATTTAGATACAAGTGTCCACCACACGCGTGCTGCGCTGGAGATGAGACAAACATCTTATACGTTATGTGGCGTTATATGGAGTCAGGAGACTAGAATACACAGAATATTACCGTTAGTTAAATAAAATAATAAACCATGCTATTATGTGGTGCTTTTCAACGTTGTTTTCAATGTAATGTGTCATTCGACCCCATGTGTTCTACTTATTCTGATGCGCTGATGGTAGTGATAGAAACTCTGCACTCCTGCGTTTTCACCGCGCAAACAAGCGCTCCCCAAGTGATGCCCCGCCCCTCCCACTTCTCCCAGGAGAAAGGCAGCTTGAAACCTATCTGAACAAATTTATGACGAACTAGCACTGTTAACTAAAAGGCGTATAATTTCACTGCCTTTCATCAGTATGTAACCCAGGGCTATTTCTTCAGTGGTCGTTTTCTGTGCCACGGTAAGATTTTTATACACTGAAACTTAACTTTATGTTATGTATTTATTTATTTACCTTTCATTAGCTTGTTAGCAGAGGAAAAGTTAGCAGATGAGTGTGAGGCTGAACTTCTCTAAGCTAACATGGAACTTTAGCAAGAGCTTTGCCAGCTAACTTAGCTACAGTAGCTGGTTAGTTTAACTGACTGCAGTTTTAGTGTCCTGTAACAGTCGTGTTTCTCTGCCTCAGCGTCCAATTTACCAATAAAGCATACGGCATAAGTCTGTACCCAACTACCCGAGGTGGGAAAGTACGACCTCACCTTAGAAAGTAAGATATTTGCTACGTTGTTGCCAGAGGTAGCAGTAGCCCTCTAAAACCTCCCCACCTTAACATGTGTTACTTGTTTACAGTCTTCCTCCTTGAGCTCAGCCTTGTTGAAAGCCAGGCCAGGGAAGAAGATGGATGTGTGACCAGCACTAACAGAGAGGGGGGAGAAGCAAGAAAGAGGCTTCCTGTTACTCGTTGCAGCTCAGGAACAGGAGGCTAGTAAAGGAAAGCCAGTGTGAAAGTTGACATGATGTTGGAGACACAGGGGAAAGAAGCTCCGGCTGCAGAGAGTAACAAGGCGGACGTCACAGCAGGACACATGTCCAGTAATACTCAACAGGTACAAGGTGGAGCACCTGTGTCTCCGCCTGTGGCCTCCATACAATCTGCTGCCCCCACAGCAACTGAGGATGAGGATGAGAGTGAAGACGAGTCAGAGATCCTGGAAGAGAGTCCCTGTGGCCGCTGGCAGAAACGCAGAGAGGAGGTAAGAGTTGGACTGGTGGGGACAGGAAGTTGTGGTTTGATGTAATCATGTGAAAATGATGAACAGTCATTAAGTTAAGAGTTATTCTGAGATATATCACATTTCTCTGCGTAAGGCAGATGTTATTGGCACTTCATAAGTCATAAGTATCAAAACAACACTGAACTCAAACTGGTCTTTATGGGATGATTGTTTTGAATGTGTAAGTATTTTTCCTACATTTATTGGTTTTGTGTCTTGTATTTCAGTTCACAATTAAACTATATGATCTCATAAGCCACTTTTCTGTTCTCCTCAAATGTAGGTGAATCAGCGTAATGTCCCTGGAATAGATGCTGCTTATTTGGCTATGGACACAGAGGAGGGGGTGGAGGTGGTTTGGAATGAAGTCATGATCTCAGAGAGGAAGAACTTCAAACTGCTGGAGGTGAGGCCCAGGGCTACAGAGTAGGAGTAAAACAGTCACTTTGGGGTTCATGCACTGATTGTTGTGTAGTCTTGACTGGTATAGTGAATTGAATATGTATTGCGGCCGGGAACAAAACATATTTTTCTCTGTCAGCTCATTTAAGGTGTGAATATTTCACCTAAGAATGTAAAAAGGGGGAAAGAACATGGTTGGCTTACTTTCATGGATCTTTATGCGCCACAATAGTTAATGCATATATACTGGATAAAAAAAATACAAAGACTGTATAAAGACTGTTTGTGCAAAACTTCTTTATTTTAGAATAGTACACAGAAGCTAGTGATAGTTATAGTGGTGAAAGTGCTGTACCTCAGGGTCAGTGAAATGTGGAAAAACCAGTGTCAAGCAATGCTAGTGAACTTTAAGTGCTCCACTCCTTTATAAATCTGTAATGTAACACTTTATGAAAATAACACTGACATGTTTTAAGGCTCATTCGTTTGGGTAGCCAGTGATGTAACGCTGTTGGTGTATAATGTGTATCTTTAAAATGTATGTGTGATATTTAATATATACGCGGATCAAGTTACTTCAAAGGAAAACATTTTTTCCTTTGGTGGAAAAATACTTTGGAAATGCTCTCATATCGTCAAAACCATCTCAGTGACATGGGATTGAGATGATATCACAGTTCTACTGTAACTCTGAGATGGTTTTGTCGAAAATGGAATCACTGTATTTTTACTGTAGCTCACGATGGCATCACTAGTGTTCTGCTGTAGTGGCATTTTGATATATATGGAGCAAATAGATATGCCCTGTCTCCTTCTCCTCGGAGTATCTTTAACTTTGAGATGTTGTTTAGTTAATTGAAATTTGGAATTGCAGAGGTGAATTGGTTAAAGTAAATGTCCCTTATTTCACAGAATGATTCACATTTTAAGAGGAAGTGCCTCTCTGTCTCAACCTCACCTGTCGTAAAGGGACCACATGTTCTGTTTTCTTTGGGTTGCGATGATGTTTTGTGTGTTCTTTGTTAAGTTGCCAGTTTGTGGTCACTGAAAGCAGAGGCAGATTCTAACCAAGCATGGGCTCATGCTTGGTTAGAATCTGCCTCTGCTTTCTGTCACTGGCAGTTAAGAGATATTCCTCGAATTCATGATCTCTGTTTAGGAACAGATAACTTTCTGATGTACTCTGGCTTTTAGTTTCTTTCCTTGTCTCTGATAGATTTGTTAACATTACGCTTTCTGCTGTGGAGAAGATTGTGATTCTTTATAGTTTTTTTTTTTTTTTTTCAGAGATAGTTGTTTCAGTCTGTGTCACCCATCAGGCAGATACATCAGCATCAGTCCAAAAGCAAAATTTATTATTAAGCTAAAATAGTTTTGCTATACTTATACATGTTTTGTTTTGCTTGTGTTTAGGAGAAAGTGAAGGCTGTGTTTGATAACCTGATCCATTTGGAACATGCAAATATTGTCAAGTTTCACAAGTACTGGGCTGACACAAAGGAGAACCGGGCCAGGGTGAGTCTCAGGCCTTACGAGACATTATTGAATCTTCTACCTGTCAGTAGCACAATTTTGAAATATTATAAAATGACATGTTCTGTTGTGTAATTTGCATTTAAAAAATGTCTGTTGCCCCCTAATTTCTTCTTCTCCCTCAGGTGATTTTTATCACAGAATATATGTCATCAGGAAGTTTGAAGCAGTTTCTGAAGAAGACAAAGAAGAATCACAAGAGCATGAATGAAAAGGTAATAACTGACTGTATGTAAATGCACTTTAATAGAATAAGGGTTTATAAACTTTAAATGACCTAGGTGTCTAGTAGAAAATAACAGTTTGTTTGCAAAAGAATGAGATCAGCTTTTTGGAGAAAGGAGCAGTTTGAATAGTTTGCTAGACAAATTAATTGCCATTTAAATGTTGGTGAGAGTGAGAGAAAGAAACTTGATATGTCCTGTGTACACTTTGGCTTGATATAATGGGTGCCATAGTTAATCCATACTGGCTACCAGCTAGGAAGTTCACTGATGAGATGTATGGTCCTACAGGCTTGGAAGAGATGGTGCACACAGATCCTGTCTGCTCTCAGGTTTGTCTCCCTTTTTCAGACATTAAATTCAACATGGTCCCTCACAAGCAAATGTACACACGGCAAGTAAATCAGACCCAGTCCTAAGTACTTTGTATGTATTTGTGAATGTGTTTTGTTTTTTGTTTTTTTTTCAATGGAGCAGCTATCTCCACTCATGTGACCCACCCATCATCCATGGCAACCTGACCTGTGACACCATCTTCATTCAGCACAACGGGCTCATCAAGATTGGATCAGGTATAAAATTACACTAGTTTACACCAGTGTTAGGTAGTGGGGCTGGAGTTCTGTTGATGGAGTCAAATTATACTGAATTATGGATTTAAAGGCTGGAAATTTCAAATAACTGTAAGGTAAATTTCCATGACCCCACAGTGCCATCGTTGTATGTACAAAAATAACATCCTTCAGCACTTAAAGTGAACAGTCTAGGCTTCCCATGTGACAAAAATGCTGTCAATATTGCTTTTGTCTTGTGCCAATAGAACCCTGCACATTGTATAAGATATGAACAATGGTAAACCTCTGTTGTGTGCATACGTAATGCTGCAGTGACTCAGGTGTACCCACAACAGTATCACTGTGTATTGTTTTATCTCTTGCTCTCCCTGTTTGCTAAAGAAATGATCTCACATGACAATTTTGATTGGTCCTGATCCTTGTCCTCCCTCTATCATGTACATTATTCTTGTCTTTTTCTGCTTCCTCTGCCTGTATTTTATGTCTTCCTGCTTTATACTCACTTCTCTAACTGTTCACCATCCTACTTACACGTATCCTTTGTATTGTCCCCTGTCCGCAGTTGCCCCAGACACCATTAACAACCACGTGAAGACTTGTCACGAGGAACAGAAGAACATGCACTTCTTTGCTCCAGAATATGGAGGTAGACATGATGAAGATTTTAAAATTATTTCTTTTGTTACTGATACAGAAAGTTTCCTGGCCTCCAGAGTAAACCAGATGATACAGATACACTGGGCAATATCTTACATCTTACTGTTTTTAGGAATAGTCACTATCTTAACCTTAACCGTTAAAGTATATGGTTTCTCATGAAATTGTATCACACATTAACAATAGAATGAGGGCAGAATTTCATTTAAAATGGTTTTATAAGTGCCATATGGTAATACTTCATGCAAAACCCTTTTTTCATTTAACAAAATATGGCAAACTTCTTAATGCAACTTTTGTCCCAACAAAACCCTACACGAACACTGCCTACATAGAATTCTTTAAATTGACTCAGTGGGGGGTGAGAGTCTTTAGAAAAACTATTTAGGTTCCATATACAGCCCATTTTGTTGCAGTGTGATTGCAGACTAATGACAAAGCCACCAGATCAGGATCATGCATTCGCTTGTGTATATCTTCATTATTGACTCAAGTGCTGTGTTGTTAAAGTGACATTTTTGGTTTCACATCTAGGTCTTAGTCTTAAATAAGGAATAAGCTATGATATTAAATCTAGAATTTTTTTTCTTTTCATTCTTCCTCTCATTGTAGCTGTTGATGATGTTACCACGGCTGTAGACATCTACTCATTTGGCATGTGTGCCTTAGAGGTGAGAGGGGACTCGTAATACATGAAGGAATGGCCTGAGCCCTCTCCCAAAGCAATATATTAACGTGTTTGTTGCTGTGCTGCAGATGGCGCTCTTGGAGATTCAGGGGAATGGAGAGTCCTCCAATGTTTCTCAGGAGGCCGTAAACAATGCCATACAGATGCTGGAGGATCCACTGCAGAGGGTAAGAAGAAGAAAGTGGAGCAGTTGTTTGCATGTTCATGAGTATCTGTAAAGTTAAACTTTGAAAGGTTTTTATTGCTCTTTGGTAAGTGTCATCCACCAATGTTTGTTTTTATAGGAGTTAATTCAGAAGTGCCTCGAGTGCGATCCAAATACAAGGCCTACAGCCAGAGAGCTGCTGTTTAACCAGGCTCTGTTTGAAGTACCACTTCTAAAACTGCTGGCTGCACATTGTATTGTCAGCCACCAACGTGAGTCTTAAACACACACACACAAACATAAAGAAATAATGTAGCCATAAAGGGATGCACATGGTTGGGAACAATACTCAGATAGTCTGTGGCATTCAAACGATGATTGATTGGTATTAAGAGGCCCAAAGTGTGCCAAGAAAACATTCCCTAGACTATTACACCATTACTATTACAGGCAGGTTGAGTCCATGGATTCATGCTGTTGACGCCATATTTTGACCCTACCATCTATGTGCCTCAGTAGAAATCAAGATTTATCACACCAGGCTATGTTTTTCCATTTCTAAATATCCAGACATGATCCCTGAAAATGCCCTAGAGGAGATCACCAAGAACCTGGACCCCAGTCTGGTCATCGCCGAGACAAAAGAGGATGTTCAGCTCAAGTAAGGATCAGAAACCAGGATCCATGTGGTAGAGGTGGTCAGCACAGATAAAGTAGCAATAAACACAGTAGTCATTATTTACTGTTTCAATTATAATAATTACAATAATCCTAAAACAACAGCTTTTAAGTTTTTCTTAAATCCATCATTTCTTTTCCATGTTTATTTTTCCTATATATAGTGTATTTATTGTTCCTCGTGACTGCTGCTACAACCGCATTTCCCCACGGGGATTAATAAAGTAACTCTTAATCTTAATTTGTTGAGGGCACAAAGATATGTTTGCCAATCATTTTTCTTTATCATTGTGTGTTTTATAGGCTTACATATGTAGTCAACCTAATCTCTCCTAAATGGTTTACAGACTTTGTAGGAAATATCGTACTATCAAACTTAAAATTCTGTGGTGCTGATACTTCAAACAATATAATTTAAATGTGATTTTTTTTTTTTTTTTCTGTAGGCTTTCGCAGTTTCCTGCTTTGGAGCTTGATAAATTCCTGGAAGATGTGAGGTGAGAGGCACATCAGTGTTGTTTACTGAAAGGGTCTGAACAAGCTCAGTAATAAGCATGTGCACTTATATAAAGACATGACACTGTCCAGCCACATGGGGGCAGTAGTGGATTATCTGATTACCTTTGTGCCTCTCCCTTAATGAGATGTTCTCTCTAGGCATGGCACAGTGCTAATGTTATAACTTCATTCCGGATACTTGAACGCATGAAATTTTAAGACAAAGACAAGACTGTTTATGTAAAACATAGGTCTCATTTTTTTGTTTTGTTATGTATATTTTGGTTAAACAGTCGAGATTTTGTTTGATTAATATTCAGTTTTCATTCATTGTCCACATCTTCTCTTTAATACTTCTCCTGAAATTATTTGATATTTGCAATTACTGTTTAAATTTCCCATCCTTTTTTTCAACTATTCTCTCCTCCCACTTTTATTCCTGCTTTCCATTTTCCATGTTTTCTCCACCTTTCCCTTTCTTTGTCTTTCCATTCCTTCCTGGGTCAGGAATGGTATTTATCCAATGACAGCATTCGGGCTACCCTGTCCTCAGCAGCCTCAACAGGAGACTGTTCAGTCTCCTGTTGTCATCCCCTTGGTGAAATCCCCCACCCCTGAGCCTGCAGAGCTTGAGACACGACGGGTACGTACAACAGATTCTACTAAATATTAACAAGTAGTCATCTTGATGCTAACGTTTCTTTAGTTTCCTGATCAGCCACTGAGTCAAGATATATACTGCACGTTTGTGTAAAGTATTATTCTGAAGTTGAGAACCATTCGTATTTAAATTTCCATACTTCTCCTGCAGGTCGTTCATATGCAGTGTAATGCTGAACCTGTTGAGGAGGGAGCGAAGTTTCATGTGAGTCTCTGTAATAACACAAGTTGGTCATTTATTTATTTAGTCTCCCCCGTTGACCAACATCATAGTATTATACCAGCTATTTGTGATGTCCTAGCCGAACAGACGTTAAAAATAATAATCATTTTCTCTGTTGTTGTTTCTCTTCTTTTAGCTAACATTACTGCTGAAACTGGAGGATAAACTGAATAGACATCTAAGCTGTGACATGTTACCTCGTAAGATCCAACTCTATATTGTCAATTCTGTATCACACACTGGCACATACTTACTCAATGAGCTTAAAGCTACGTCTTTGATTTTGTTATGGTGCTCTCTCGTTTGGAAATTTCCACCTAGCTTTCTCGCTGCTATTGTTTTAAAGGTCAGCAGTGTTCACAGTCAAGTTTCATTACATCAAACATGAGCTGTGAGGTACATGTGGGATTTGGGTGCACTATTTGATACTAAAGCAAAAATAAGGGAATATGTTTTCAAATAACAAGGAAAAACCTTTGAAATTTGAAATTTCCAACAACGAGCATTTGATATCGTTGAAGGTGTGTCCTATGTAGGTGAGACAGAGGGAACATAAGAGGGATTAGTGGCCACTCTTCCGGTCTTCCGGCCATGTGCGCAAGTGTGGGTGTCACAAATACAAGCACCTACACGTGTGTAAGAAACCAGTACCAAAAAGCATTCAGTATTTTCCTCATGTGATGGTTGAGGGAATGACGTGTTTGGGCATGTGTGTTTTCCATTCATGTGAAAATGTGTTTGAATTTAACACATTTAACACATTTTCAGTTTTTATAGTGTGGTAATTTTGTTCATCTGGTTGGTTTAATTTTTATAGCTTGGGTTTAGGGTTAATGACAGATTTGACTAGAGGTAATGTTAAATGATAAGGTGATGCTGGAATGAATTACTGCATAGTTAAGCACACTGTTCTCTCAGATAATAGACAGTATCTTTCTATATGTGTGAACTGAGGCTTGTAGGAAAGGGAGAGTGAGCTTCCAGAGACAGCTTGAAACTCAGATGGCGTCACAATATACAGTATGCTATACTATTTTAGGCAGGGAGACTCACTGTCGCTTATGTGTCATGAAAACCTTGCACCTCTATTTTGGAAAAATGTATTTTTATTTGTATACTTGAATTGTTTCTTAATGGCCATAGTGGCTTTTTATACCTTTAAATCTGTTTCTAAATATTTTCTTGGAAAACAATAGTGAGTCATCTTTACAAATCCAGTTTCAACCTTTTACTTATTTGTTTAAGAATTATACAATATTTTCATCTTACTACATTTGCCATTGACAAGACCAAAGGAAGGCAAATGAGAAAATAACACAACACAACTGTTGCACTGGTCAGAATAATGTAGGCAGTATGATCCAGTGTGCACATGCACACACAGGTATGGTAGGCATGTATACCGTTGGAGGCGCGAGGGGAATGCCAGGCCTGTGAAAGGCTGCAGCTGACAGCTGTCACCTCCTGTGTCAAGATCTGACCATCTCTTCCCAGGCTTTCATCTCCCTGTCTCTCAGTCACACGCACACACACACACACACACTCTCACACACTTTCACTGGACTTCATCTTCTCTGCTCTTTCTGTCTTCCACTGTTTCTCACACTGTATTGCTTCACTTGGATACTAACACCCTGTTACCACTGGCACACATACTGTAACTTCACATCCACGCACACCCACACACACACGTCAGTCTCATAGACGCACCCTATCCTCTTTGTAAACAATACCTTCTGCTGATATCAGGGGATAGTCTTTCCTAAGCTTTGCTTATCAACACGCCAAAGTCCAAAGTCACACCACGCAGGGTCACTAGTTAACCTAGCCGCTTAAATTTCACCCCACTGGCCTTTTTGCATGGTTACATCATATTTCAGTGCATTCACAATTGACGCTTGTTTTTATTCTCAAAACTAAATAGTTTTATTTATTTTGTTATATGATTTTCTATCAGACCACAAGATGCAAATCAGCAACGCAGCCTCTGCCTCCAGTGTCAGCTCCAGTATCCATCCTCTCGTCATGTAGCTGTGGGCTGCTCGTGTTTTTCTTTTAGGTCAAAGTTGTTAGATGCTCCATGTCTTCCTTTTGTTTGTCTTATTCCCACGACATTCCTTGTTCAGTTGTATATTGACAGCAAGGTTATTAAAAATCAGTCAACCCTAACAACTCCTCTGCTCACTTGGCTCAAGAAAAGAATGTCCCAGTCTGGAGCGGTAATTAAAGTAATAGTAAAAAATGCTTTTGTTAGACACAGTCCATTTATTACAGAAACAGGTCAGCGATTGAAAGACGGGTTATATAAAGTTTTTAGGGCAAAGTGGAGGTTAGAAATCTATATCAGAAATTCTGAGCTGGTTTGTTCTGAATGTATTTTCCTGAAGTTTTAGTCAAGCAAAGTGCAGCATTCCTTCTGCTTGCATATTTTGAGCAACCTTGTGTATATTTTGTGTAGACTTCTGTTGTTGCCCTTTGTAGTTCACTTTTTTGGTGTACTGACTTTCCCTCAACCTACCTAACATTGTCACCAAACGTGGTGAGATCTTATTCTTTATAATGTAAAACATGTGAAAGTAAATTCCCACCACAACAGTCAGAACAGTAGCACAGCCAGAAGAGCAGGAAATATTTTATATAATAGTCGTGCAGCTGCATTGCAACATGGATTACTGAAATCTTAATCTTTGCCTTTTCTGAGATATATTTGTTCCTGTGTAAGTCTTACATGGAATTTACTGCAGATGTTTAGGTCAAACAGTTAAAAACAAGTTGGATGAGCTAGGGGTAAGCTTTTGGGACAAATACAAGGTTCATGAGAACATTGGAAAAAGGATTAAAATATTAGCCCAGAAAGAAAGTTATAGACACTCTAAGGTAGAGGGAAGGACAAAGATCCGTCCATTTAATAATTAAGCCTTTAATAGCAAGCCTAAAGAGGAATATCCAGACAGCTAACATGTTTTAACATATCATGCCCCAATGAAGACCATGCTGGTTGAAACATGCCAGCCCTTCCATTTTCCTGCCCGAAGAGTCCTGTTCTGGATTGGATGTAACTTAATCAATGCTTTGCTAAATGTTCACAGGAATATAAAAATAGCACTATGAAACAACAAAACGGCTTCACATAAATAGAGAGCAACACAGTAGCTGCTGCTTCGTGTTTTTTTTTTTTTTTTTTTTGGTGTTTTGTATTTAAACTTTGGAGCTAAAAGCATCTGGACCATATTTTTTCCTGAATGTGGTATTTACCTTAAGCCTGACATTTATTCAGGTGCAGGGGTGTGTGTTTGTGTTAGAGTATTTGCATAACTCAAAGAGAGATAGTGAGCGACTGGTGTAGTTGATGTGAAAGTGATGTTACATGTCTGTGAATTACTGTTGCTAACTGTGCGGCTGTGTGTTTCAGATGAGAGTGTTCAAGAGTTGGCTGAAGAGTTGGTACAGCTCGGCTTAATCAGTGAGGTGGGTGTTTAGTGTGTTAGAGAGAGATTCATGTTTTGTGTGTATTCATGTAATTGTCTGGTTTACACTGTAGATGATTTTAAAAGGTGTGACGACCCCTGGTGCTCCTACATACTCTTCAACTCATTTTACCCTTAAAGAGCTTAATGCACATTCACTGCTACATATGTTCTCTGGTGCCCACTCAGTTAGGCATGCACACAAACCTATTCTCATGTTGTGTGGTCACTTCATCTGTGTGCATGTAGACTTTCTTTGTAATGACTTCATTTCATGGATTCATAAATCTGTTTAATGCCTTTTCTGTTATATTGACTTTTGTGTGTCTTAACTATAATATTGGCTTATAACTCCAGTATCTAGCTGGTCAGTTAATTTTTGTTGTTGATGTTTTTGTTCTTGTCTTTACAGTTGGACCAAAACAAAATAGCCCATCTACTAGAAGAAACTTTTAGCCAAGCTCTTCACTAGCAAGGGTTTCCTCAACCACGTCTCTTCATAAGTACACTTTCTCCAACCCTGTTATACATTTTGCAACTGTTTTTTTTCCTGTATTTTATATTAAGCCGTAGGCAGCAATGTGACCAAAAGGGGTAGGCTTTCTCTTGGAATCAGGGATTAAAACTTCCTGAAAGCACACAAAACCTTTAAAACAGCCAGTTTTAAAGAAACCACATAGAGTGATTTCACATTATATAGTTAAATCCATTGTATTCTCTTGGATGAGTTGGTTGTTAATTGTAACTAAAAGGTAAACCTCATTAATGCTACAAGAGACACTTGATCACAACAGTACTGACTGGATTACTTGCAGCTTTACGACGAGATCCAGTTATTCTCAAGCACACACTGTGTTTTAGTGTGAGGTGTTTACATTTTGAAATGCCTGGCCTGTCTGTGTCCTGGGATGAGACCGTCTGAAACATCATCAAAGACTGATTCAGCCCTTCACTGCAGTCATACCACATACTAACTCACCTCTCTCCACTGTTGTAGTAAATTTTAATAGTTGCTCCTACACCTTTTGACCACCAACAAAACTAACTCAACCAGAGGAGGGATACATTTCTACCTAAAGAAAATTTTACAAACTAAGCCAACCTATGTTTATCAGCCATTTTCACTCCACACGGTTCCCCTTCTCGTTTGGCTCCTTTTTTTTTGTATCACCTCAGGTGACAGAACATTCCCTGTTCTTTGACTTTTGTGATGTGTTTGACCAAAATGAAAGATTAAATATATTGAATAGTTTGAAAACAGGTTTCCAAAGATAGAACCTTCTCAGTTCATTTTTAAATAGATAAATACCTGTGGTTAATATTTTTTAATAAGCCTTTGATATAGAAAACGATGTGTGTGCATTACTGGATATCACATTTTGGCAGGGCATCTTGCCAGATCTCTCTGGGAGATAGTTACTTTGAGGTACTGTGAACTCAGTGTTACTGAATTTCCGTTAGTGTGTTTGTTTTTATATTTTGCTCTACTGTTTGCCTTACTGTGGGCCTACGCACATGCCTTAAAGTTCTCTTTTCTCTGTTTGTTTTTATTATTTTATCAGTTGTTTTACCGTTTGCTGCTTGGCTCACATGGGTTCACACATGCTACTCTGCCTTTCAAATTCATTCATGTGAAACTTGTGTAGTGAACTCAGCTGCCATATGCTGTAGAAAGAGGACCTAGCATTTTCATGATACATCTATGTGAGTTTTATTTATGTCACAGATACTGTGTTTCACACATGTGTTTTTTTCTTTACTTCTTCCCCATGTGTTCACTGAGGTTTCACATGGAAACCATATTGTTGAGCGTCTGAGCCAAATACACAACTTCTTGTTCCTATTGTCTTTGTTTTCATTTGATCATAGACCATTGGATAAAAGTGGGACCTGGTGGATTGACTTTATTCCTTCACAGTGTGCAGAGGCTCCTAAACTTGAATAAAACATTTTACATCACACAGGTCTTGTTTAGACTTGTATTGAGATCAGGGAGTTGCCTGTGGCCGTTCTGTGACATTTTCGCTCAGAACTCTTTGTGGACTACTGGTACTACTGTGTCTGAAAGCTCTCACAGTTCAACAGGCAGCAAGAATAGATAAAAGAAAAGCAACAGTTCACAAATTATTGCACACAATAACTTCCCTTGTTCTGGTATTTCATTTAAATTATACTCAAACCATCTTACAATCTCTCTGCCAGCTTAAAAGAAGACTACTGTATGCGCTTTCAGACAGAGCTTTCCTTTGGTGCTGGTTGTTGAGACATAATATTAAATTGTACACCTCACTAGTGATATCAGATGAATCCAATGCTCTCCACTCATGTTTTTCTTTCTCATATTTGTTAAATGTATTCACACAACTGTTACGTCCAATCTGTATTTTTTTTTTTGCTGTATGTGACTTGTGTAGTCCATTTTAATGCAGTGTTTACATTGTTCTCCTCTGTTTGTATATCTCTTTGTGAACTAAGACTGTATATCCCAAAGATGTGTGCTTAAGTTAGCCAGTAGAATGTAAATGCACCACTCCTTGCATAGAGAAGTGGTTAAAAACCAAACCAATGTGATCACCAGATTTATACCGACTCAGTCTTTCTATGTTTTCTCCCAATCCCTCCAGATACTATCTTTTCCACCCAAATTACCTTTGGTGTTGAAACTGGTTAAGTTATCGTACGGGATGGGCAGCTTTAGCTTGATGAGAGCTTTTGGTTATATGTGGATATTCTTATATTTTGTACATGACATGAATGTCAGTAAATGTGTGTGCCTTTTCTGAGACGTGTATCCTGACAAAAAACTCAGTATGACTGGTCTTTCAAATAAATGTGTGAAGTGTTTGACTTTGTTCTTTTAGCAAGATTTACTGTATTTTTGATTTACAAACTCATTTGCGAAACAAGCGGGTTTCTGTTTTCAGGTTTTGTGACTGGCACGGTGTTATTTATTATTATAAAACAAATATGCGTAAAATAAATCTGAAATATCTGCTGCGCCCCTCGGGCGTCCGGCACGCCGCAGGTAATACACAGGTGAGTCTTCGTGACATCATACAGGAAGTGGACGGAGGGACGTCCGTGAGGTGCGCTGTCTTAGCTGTTGTGTTGCTCGAAAATTAATTCATCTTAAATAAGCGTCTGGCGTTGCAGAGAGATGTGCACGTTTGGTGAGTAGTTGTCTGACGGCTGATGGCATGTCACTGTTATACTCGTAGAAAAACTCGCATTTAATAAGTAATGTCGTAGCGCAATGTGTCCGAGACTAAGTTTTCCCTCCACGGGTGTAACTGATCACAGGCCTGCAGGTAGGAAGACACGGTTTCATTTTTCAAACATTGAATATGTGATATGTAGTCGTTTAAGTGCGTGTAGAGTAAAGATTATGCTGATTTGTCCGCAGAGGAAGTGAGCTGTTAACACTCAGAGAGTGAAGAGAAAATAGATCACTTACAGCGTTTTAGAGGAATCACCTGTGCCGAGGCTTCCTCCACCTCCCGTTTCTGACTCACTCAGGGCAAACAGTCACTCTGAGTGAAGCCTTTGTATTCAAATGCATCTGTAACTCTTACATGTACGCACATAAATGAATATATGCAAAAAAAATAAATAAATAAATAATGGACTGTGGGTAGAAAACCAAGCCTTTCAAAATAAAGACAGAAGGTAAGTAATTCAGCTGATGAGTGTTTGCCTTCTAACATCACCCTTCAACATCACACAGACACACACAGTATAGAGTTATTGTTGCAGAGTACTGACAAGTCAATTTATTAACTGTAAAATGTTCAGATAAGTGTGCATTTTGATCCCAATTATTGAAAAACAAAACCTTAAGAGAGAAGTTATTTGGTTAATCATTTATGTGCAAAATATATGTCCAGTATATCCTTAACATACATTCTTGCAAAATGATATCAGCATCACCCTTAGAAATCCTCCATCAATTGGGCCATAACACAGAATGAAGGAATATATAGTGTTGTGCAAGCAGACTTTTTTGTGTGTGTGTTCTCTCTGTACAATTTGGGATATGTAGACCCCATTTTGCCATAAATGATCTGTGTATTTCTGTCATCCAGATAAAGACAAAGGGCCAAGGAAGCTGATGAAAAAGGGGTTAGCTCTAATCCTGGTCGGCCATATTAACTTCATCCTTGGAGCTATTGTCCATGGCAGTGTCCTCCGCCACATCTCCAAACCCAGCAAGCATATCACCACTGAATACACTGTAGCCAACATCATCTCTGTCACCTCTGGCCTGCTGGTGAGTCTATATATCCATACTGTTTTGAAGTTATCATCTCAGCAGTTCAGATGAGGAAACTGTGCACAGTGAAGCTTAAGATTTGTACTACTTTCAAAAGCCAAGCAGTGTTGGTCCACATTTTACTTTGAAATGGATGCATCATGAAACAAACTGATTCATGTAAGCGACTCTCTTTGTTCTGTGCATCAGAGCTACAAGTGTTTACTCAGGTATCACAAGTGATTTGTTTTAGCTCAGTAACAGTGTTGTGTATTTTTTATCGGCAATCAAGACTAAACTTGCCCATTATAAGGGGAGCTGGTTTTTCAAACCAGTCTCTTATTGCTTTAGGGCAGACTTCATTACATTGAGGTAGGTTGTTGATGATGATGTCACGCTCTTTTAAAGTGCGCTCCATACAAGATATTAGAGAGTATACAGACACAACAAATAGACAAATTACAAAAATGTATTTGATGCCAAAGTAGTGCTAAACTGAATCAACTGTCTTATCGTTTGAATCTTACAGAGCATTGCCACAGGGATTATTGCCATCGTGGTGTCAAGGAACCTTCATGTATTAAAACTGGTAAGAATTTATTTTCAGCTACTGATATGATCACTTCAGTCACTCGTTCCGGGGCTGCTCTATTGTTACCTCCCCCTTCTGTTTTTCTATGATGTTGTCTGTGTCTGTGTCTGCAGCAAATAGGACTTCTAATTGCGTCGTTCCTGAACGCCCTGCTCTCAGCAGCATGCTGCACTGGTCTCCTCCTGGCCATTAGTGTCACTGTTGCCCACAGTGGACAGGGTTTGATGCTGGGATGCAATGACACACTGGTTCCCATCAACGCTCGGTCACCTGTCAGTGCCCAATGCCCGTTTGATACAACACGAATTTATGTGAGTTTAAACTTTCCTCTTGCTGTTCTCTCTCTTTAAAAGGTTCAGCCTCACTCTATCCCTCTGCTCTTTTCCCTCTGTTTCTCTGAAATTTGCCCTTTGACAACTCAAGCTGCAACTTTTGAGGCATGAAATGACCATTTCTCCTGTGAGAAATGGTCAACCTTGTGGTGTTACTTTATTTCTTTCTCTCCCTCGTTTCCACCGCTTCCCGTCTCTCAGGACACCACCCTGGCACTGTGGGTCCCTTGTGCTGTGCTGGCAGGGGTTGAGGTTGGACTGTCTGTCTGGTGCTTCATCGTCGGATTGGCTGTCAGAGGGCTGGCACTGTGTGGGAACAGCTACATCAAAGAGCAGGTGTGTTTGTGTCTTTGTGTGGGGGCGGGTGGTTATGCTGGAGGGATGTAACTTTGGTGTGTGTCTGAATTTCTCTCTGACTCAGACCTACACACACACACACACACACACACACACACACAAACACAAACAAACACAAACACTTAGTCAAACACACAGAACTTATCCACCGACATGTACTCCCTCCTGGTGAGTTTTCCTGAATCAAAATAAAATTCAAACATCTTCACTAACTCGCTCTCCCATGATAATGCAGACTCAAATAATGTACACTCATTTCTTCATTCCTCATCCTTTTATTCTCTCTACCAGTTGGAGGGAGAGGCAGAGTGCTCTCCCCACAGCCAGCGTCTGTTTGGACGGCGATTGAACCCTGATGCCTAACTGAACAAAAAGCAGGAAGGACACCACTCTGTGTAGACAAGCACAGATAAATCCCAAAAGGCATCACTGCATCTGTATTGAGACTGGTACATTTTGCCCTGCAGCCAGCTAGGTGAGTGTCACAGTGGAACAGGACTGGAATCAGTTTTGAGAGACTGGTTCTTGCTTTGTGGTATCATGAAGCCACATACCCTGATTCACAGATGGGTTACAAAATGGCTCCATTTGCTTTCATTTATAAACCAAGTATGTTTTGATACTAGTTTAAGATTTGTTATGTTGTGATAAGGCTCCTTTCATATAGTGTATCTGTTCCTAATGAAACCTGTTAACAGACAATTAATTTACAGTGACAGATACAAAACTCACATGTGTATGTTTTGTAGGTGCATTCCAAAGTGCAGAACCTTTGGTGCACATATTGGGATTCAGTGTGTGGAAACTTCAGTAAGATATTAATGATCCTTTCAGTCTGTCAGTATCCTGTCTTGACTGTTTGGGTTCGATACTACCACATGCCATGCTAAGCATGTTGTTCAGTATGAAGAAATCTGTGCTCATGAAGGTGCATTTTTATATCTAGCAAAGATATGTATATTTTATCTGAATGTAGGATTATTTTAACTTTTGTAAACTCATTTCACATTTAAGCAAATTCTGTTATATTGTTCTAAATGTGTATAATATTTTACAGTTTGCCCAGATTAGAGACCACTCCACTGCATCTGATATGCAGCCATACTCATCAGTGTTTGCCTATGTACAAATTTAATTCCCACAAATAATTATGTTTCATGCTGGTCACTTATGCAGATACACTTCTTGAAAGTGGTTTATATTATTAGAAAATTGTAAGGGCACCTGCAGCCAGTGACATGTTCATTGGTTTCCACTGTGGCTTACTGTTTTAGAAAAGCAACTGGCTCCATGAACACACCACAGATATAGCAACTGTACTGCATTTTATCTTTCGTTTTGTTTTAATCATTTTGTTCAGTTTCATTTTTATTTTTTACCGACCACTCTGTTATTTGTCAGCCTGCTAGAATCATCAAATTTCATAAAATGTGCTTCAGAGAGAAAACAAAAATGTTTGAAAAGGTATGTGAAAAGTTAGGGCTTATAAACTCCAGGGGGATTAAACCAACATGTTTTACTGCTTTTGCTTCTAATAAGACATATGCAGTGATAAAATGACAAAACAATGGAGAAACTAAGGTTGGAATTTGGAAGTACAGACTCACAGTTACAATAGGTCTCATCACTGACAGTTCAGATTGTTAAAAGCAGTGTAGTGGGGATATTAAGAGGATGCTTTCATAAAGATGCTCTGAACCCCCTGAATTTAAATGAAACTGGACTGCAGCACAGTTGTTTATGGACCGAGTGCCTCTGTTTACATAGAGTACACTGTGGGTGAATGTCAAGTGAGGTCATATTAAGAGGTTAAACCAGTATGTGGGCCAGCTGCCTCAGGTGGCACGGACCCCCACCCCCACCCCACCCCGCAGCTGAGAGGATCAGATCAGATCAGATCTGCCATGAAACGGTTAAATCTAGTGCCATGCTCAATCGTGTGGAAGGGAATCATAGCACGCAGTACTATTCCTGAAGCTGAAAGGGATAAATATTGACATAGTGTTGACTGATACAGTCACAACAAGTCTGTGTGGCCATTTCAGTCAGCAGGACATTGATGTCCCACTGTAGACTCATGAAATGTGTATTTGAAATTGCAAGATGAAAATGAGGCAAGAGTGTAGATGTGTCTTAAGATATTTCAGACAAGGACATTGCTGTATCAGGTTAAATGAACAGATCTCCAACAAAGTCATATGATATTTTAATGAAGAGTCGGCATTTTCAGAAACTATGGGTTTTTCAAAATGTTTAAGTGCTGTAAGACTCTGTCATTGAATAGTAAGTTGAAAGTATCTGGAGCGAAGTAAAATGTGGCAATTAGTTCATATAGTCATCAGTGTTCCATGTAGTGGCAAACTACCAATTGGAGATGTGAAGCATTTCTTTAAAATTTCCATCGTTTTCGTGATTTCAATTTTGGAAAGACTTAAAGTGTACTAGTGGCTAAATTGATAATCCAAAACCTTTTGTGATTGCATTGTTTGTTTCAAAACAAGGTAAATTTAAGCTCTTTTAAGAATCATCGTCATCATTCACACAACCCCCCCCCCCAATTCAGCCAAGCTGTAAACTCTTAACAGGTGTTAAAGGTGTGTATTTTGTAACATTGATTGCCTGCTTTTTTAAATTGACAATTGTGGATGTACTCTACATTTCATGATTTGCTTTATGGTTTTGCTGTAGTATAAACATTTGATATGATTTTAATAAAGAATTTTGATCACGTTACCTGTAGTTGTTTTCCTCTTTTTAGTTTTGCCTGCACATCATTTATCTTTACATTGAACTGCTGTCCCTCCTTTCACATAGCCCCCAAGTGAGTGAGTTAGTGTTTCTGCCTTCATGGTTTGTACAATGTGTGTTCTATCTGGTGCTAAAGACACTGTCATGTAACATGGGGGTCCCAGATTGGATCCCATTTAACCCCAAAGTGGCCTTCACCTGACTTTGAGAATGAGTCATGAATCCCTACTGACTCTGGAGCCTTTGAGTTTCAGGTACAGTTGAGGAACACAAAAATGTATTGTGGTCACACAAGATTCATTGATGCCTTAACATGTAAGAATACTCCCTTAAAATCTGAATGGCAAATTAAGATGGATATGATCAATAAAATACCTATCAGCCCCTTTAAACAGGGACAAGAATAAATTAAAAGATATCACATACATCCAGGATACACACTGCTTTCCTTGCTATTTAAGCTTTGTGTTGTCCACTTCAGACAACAAATAGCAAATGACGATTAAAAGTATATCTGACTTTGGATCCATCCCGCCTTTATTAAAATGAAATACACAACGCGCGTATTTCCTGGAACTCTAGCCAACAAATACCCATCATATGTATCTATGGATACTGTCGTACATTTGTACATACGGTATGTCCACAACAGCATGCAATGTCCACTGGACACGCAATGCCAATTTTGTCGTGTCCGTGCGCGGCCACGCTGCATCCGCGTTCACGATGTGTCGGCTGCACGCTGCAGGGTACCAGCTGCAAACAGCGGAGCAACGAAGTGCTGCAGTGAACGGAGCCGGTGGAGCCGAGGAGCGCCCGAAACCGCTGGTCATTCTTCACACAAGGTAAAGCATGTGTAACTGTAATGTTAGACTGGATGTGGGCAATTTATTTAATGAATTACTGTCGTCAAGGCAGCCAGACTTCGACACTGAATCATGAGCACTAACAGGCGCGCTGTTGGGCTGAAGACACTGCGGTGACAAACACGCACGGCTCCCAAGATTGATAGGCTCTCTCCGCTGTGATCCTGGCGTGTCATCGTCGTGTGTGGTTGTTGCTTCGGTGAAGCGAGGACGCCTCTCTGAAGCCTACCTTTTGAAGGGTTGTGCTTACGAACAACCGTCCTCGTTCTCCTCCCGGCGAGCAGGAGAGAGCTAACGTTAAGGGCTGTGATCTGTTACGGTAACAACATTAACCGTCCACCGGCTAACGAGGTGTCCGGCACGATTGAACGGTATCAGTTTAATAACATTAACGCTAGCTTACCAGCTATCAGTGTTACTGCAAGTTAGCTTGTGTCTAACGGTCGACTGAGAGCAGTTTGACGCAGGTGTAAATTTAAACTTAATAAGTGAACGTCCGCATTTTGCCGTTTTACTTCAGTAGTAACGTTATATTATCCGAGCCCATTTCTGAAGTTTGCCGTGTAGTCAACCATAAAGACACCGAGTCGCAGAGTGTGAAACATCGCAGGGGAGCGCTACTGTTGCCCCGCCAACCTCACACAAACATGAGAGCGGGGGAGTGTCTGATCGTCCGCAGGTGTAGCGTCCACATCAACGGCTTCAAACGCGTAGCAGTTGTCGGGGTTTGCTTTGAACATGTTTTCACGAATCTGCCGTATAAACTGTGCATGACCCCGCTGACATAATAATAAATAGATAACCGGAGGGTCCTAGGCTATTTCTCAAAGGATTTTTTAAAACAAAGTATGCCTAACAAACTGGTGCAGATTACATCAAATATTTTAATCCTGACTTGTATAGAGACAAAGGTGTGGCTAATCAGAGACCAAACCAGATCCAGTGCAACTTTACTCTAAGCAAGCCCACTCTGCTTGTTTGACCATTAGGCCTTTCTTCTTTGTGTGTTTGAACCTGCAGGACCTGCTTGATGAATCCACTCCAGTGTGGCAACGGAATGTGAAAGACAGTATTTTGAGTCTGGCAGAGGAATCAGCAAAATCATTCGGAGGATAATGACATATTGTGGGCTTGAGCTCAGATGAATCTTTGAAACGGCAAGAGAGAGAGAGGAGACAAAGACAGTGGAAGAAAGAGACGTACAGAAACCCAGTGGAGACCTCCAGCAGACAGCTGATGGTGGAGCTGTTATCTGAGGGACATGCTCTCAGTTTGGGGATGGAACAAGAAGAATCGGTCTTTGACCAAGGGAAGTGCCAGAGGGTGGACAGAAACCATGTAATTTATTTTTTTTCCATGAGAAATAATTAAAATAGTGCATTTAAAGGCACATTCTGAGGCACTGAAAAGCAAATACTACAATGGCTTTTGATTTTGAAGACTGACACAAAGGGCAGATTCATGGTACTCCACCACATGTGCTGTTCAGGGTACATTTCCAGAGTGTGCCCGCCTTTGGATCCCTTTCTTTATCTCCACCACTGACTCTGAAAATGGACTCAATTGCCTCTAATGTTAAGAAGCTTTAAAAACAATTCCTGCATGTCTTCAGTGATATCTAGTGGTTTTCTAGGTGATGATAAATTCATCAGTCTGAGCCACTGTGCAGAAATGTCAGACATTAAGATGCAAGCACCTGCCAGAGGAGGATTTATGTCAGACTGGTTTTCAAAAACTACACCAGTCTACTGCAGACAGCGAGTTCCTGTCGGTTTTTCTTTCTTCCTCATCTCTATTTTCTTACTACTTTTCTCCCTGGTTACACCCACTCTGTCCATTCATATGGAGTCCATAGAGAGCCACAGTGAGTTTAGCTGTGAGCCCATCAGACTGAGAATGTGCCAGGATCTGCCTTACAACACCACCTTTATGCCCAATCTACTGAATCACTACGACCAGCAGACAGCCGCGCTAGCCATGGAGGTAGGTTATTTGTGTGTGTCATTCAGGCAGTGTATGCTGTGTGTGTGTTTGTGTGTCAGTATCACAGCACATGGGGAAATTGGATAGCCGTCGCTGTGAATGAGAAAGGTAAAATTACATGTTGTCCCTAAAAACTAGACTCTGTGAAGCATTAAACTGTATTGTGGTGAGTTTTAAATTTTTTTTTACAGAAATCAAACATTAAGTTACCATTTACTACAAATGTACAGATGTCTTGGTGACAGGGTGCAGAAACTGAAAAAAACTACGAAGCAATAGCCTGCAGAGTTTCGCACTGTAGTGCCATGCACCTGCTGAGAACAAAAGGACTTCACATACAGTGTAAAGAGACGGTGTCAGAGACTAGGTTAGCTCAGAAGTGATTGAGACATCCTTTGAAATGGAAAATTTCTCAGCAAATGTAAAAATTGTTGTTGGCTAGGTAAAAATATATATATTGCACTCTTGTTAATATAGCCTGAATAAATCCATCTTAGGCAAATTAGTGATTTTAATTTACTTAATCAAAGCAGTGTCATTTTTTCAGTATTAATGATTATAGTCAAATCATTGTCTGATTATTTATATCCTCTGTAAATATAGCACTATACAAGCTATCAACCAGCAAATCACCCACGCCCTTTATCCTCGTAGTACACAGGAAAGATTTGCACAAAAACAATTGAGAGGCCTTGTTTTGTGATGCTTTTTTAAAATGCCACCATAAAAGTTGTAATCTGTAGGCTATAGGAGAACAAATTGGATACATGGAATCATATTTGCAGTGAAGTGACTTTTACACAGGCATGGGATATCAAAGCATTAACAGGAGCAGGGAAACACATGAGAAAGGGTGATAGTCAATCTAGCCGCCTCATATTACAGCTTCATCTTCTCACTGCATGTTACTGTTCCATGTGGACACAGATGAATGTGTATGCACTCGCTCAGTCACTCACGACCTTTCTTGAATGCTAACAGTAGCTGACAGACAGAAGGTGCTGTCTGAGCTGCAACAGTAGCAGAAAAAATATACTGCAATGAGATGCTTATGTGACTGATACATCCAGAGCATTGGTTTTAAGCAATAGTTGAAAATACCGTGTTACACACCGAGTGCAATAGTAGGCATGCACTATCCATCCAGATCATGTTACCTCTCTTTCCTACTCCTTTGTTACTCCCCTGAGAGGGAGAACGAGCACAGAGCAAGGTGTTGCTCAATAACTAGACTGTAATTGGCTGTTTACAGCAAGTGTTTGTCAGTACTGTATTTGGGACCTGGAGACATTTTGGTGTGTTACTTTTACCAAATTACTGTATTACATGTTTTAGCCATGTTTTGGCTACCATACAACTGTGGTTTACAATTTGAAGAACACGGAAGGATAACAAATATCAGTTGAATTAAATCTGCCTCCAGCTGTTCATAGTTGGCATATTAAATTACCCATGCTGAAAAGCAGATGAATGTGGACAAGGCCTGTGTTGGCTGTGCACTAGGCGTGTTTAATCTTGATTTTTATTTTTAGTTAATGTTTAGTTAATATATTCCCATGTCAAAACCAAATGAATGTCAGGCAAAAGATCAAGCCACAATTTGCTGTGCTGTTATTTGAATTTTTAATCACAGGAAGGGATTTCTGACATTTTCTATTTGTAAAATATGATGCAGTGCAGGAGACTTTCAGGATCTCTGGTGTTAGACCCTTCTTTTTCTCCCTTCAGAAAATAGCAAAAAACCTGCTTTATTTTGGATCGACAGCATGCATTTTGAATTTGCTCACTGTGTTTTGGATTGATGTTGACACTCCTTTAGATTCACTCAGCACATTAAGGACCATGCAAATGTTCAAATCAAGTCCATTCCCCAGTGTCATGTCAGAACACGCTGTGTCAGGGATCATAAGAAGCATCTGTTGTTGAACTTGATTTGACCCAGATGAAGAAGGAGCCAAGTAACTGACACCCTCAGTCCCTCCAGTCATGGAAGAGACAGCTTTCTGAAGATGGTTGTGTAGCAACATGAGCCTTGTTAGTGTGCCTGCTCTGGTCTGCTTTGACCAGGCATGGTAGTCCTGGTGGGAACCCTGGAGGAAATTTAATAATATCTCTCACGGGACACAAGCTGCATAATACCAACTTGTGTGCTTGTGTGTGTACACAGATATATACATGGATGTGCATTCATTTATGTGCAGGTATGACAGTGTTCAACTGAATCTAACTGGCTGGAAATAATGTTACAAGTGTATGTTTTCTGCATTTTGTTTCAGAATTAAACAACATCTATGAGGTTATTGTAGTATTGTCAAATATAAAACATATAGAATATTGGCATTTAATGGTTTTACATTCTTTACCTTTAGACAGGAAACTCATATTTCTGCTGCATATTGTACTAAAAAACTCAACAGTGCATTCAAATGTGCAATTCAAATGATGTCCAATGGAGAACACAATTTCCAGTTAATTCTGCAGTTTGTATATCTCACAGTCGTGATGATTGTTTTTCCATTCTGAAAAAGTCCCCACTGGTTTGATGAAATTATTCAGTCTTTTATTATTACAGCAGTATCAGTTGAACCCTGACAAAGTAGTAGCTATGCTCTAGAGCAGTTGTGCAGCAGTTCAACATGTGGACGTTCTTTGTCAACAAAACAATCAATCTCAATGAAACTGAGATTTTTGCGCTCAATGCTTAGATGTGTTTAACAGGAGTTGGTTGCTGATGAACCATTTGGTTAAAGTCCGTCCATCTTCAGTGTTTGGTTAGTGTCACAACATGATAGCTTAAGTTCTTGCATACTGAAGGATAAGCATCACTCTGATGGAGCCAGTTCTGGTTTCAAAGATGCCCTACAGTAAAGAATGGTTTTTGTTTAGGTATAGACATTTTTTACCACGTGACAGCTGAGATGATGAGTGATTCTGAAACATCATTTTGTGCGTCTGTTCAGGAGTTTTACTTGCTGTAACAAAAAAAAAACCCAAAACTGCTGCTGCCAAATCAGCGTGAAGTATTTCAAATGCCTTAACGAAACTGGAGCCATTGTCAGCAGCTGCTGTAGTCACTTTTTGGGTCATATCACATGATGAATGTTTGCTCTGCCTCAGTGGCAAAGTTTGCATGTCTGTGCTTCTTGCAAAGCAGATTGATCATTCTGGTGAGCTGTCATGTTACTTATGTTTTTCTTGTGAGTTGTCCTCCAGTCATGGGTTGAGACATATTCAAGCCCAGGATTGAAAACCTTTTTGAACCATGCACTATTTTGGAAACTGTGGAGACATGCCCCCTCAGTCGTGACAGTCGTGATATTGAAAATATTGCCTATTCTTCTTCCTTTTAGACATCAAGCTATGCCAAAAATTGATTATCCTCAAGTGTCTGTAGATGATTAATATACTAGGCCACATTTGTTCAACGTTTGAATGACAGGCTTGAGGTACAGAGCAGTATTTTCTTGTGTGTAATTGCTCTGCCAGGCTAAGGGCAGAGTGGGTGGGTGGTGTGTGTGAGTGACGGGAGAGGTTAACGGTGCCAGCTGTCATCTCTCACTAGTGCTAACTAGCTGCTAATCTCTCTCTCAGTTCCACAATAAAGACATTGATTCCCACAGACCAACCGCCACCCCATCTGCCACAATAGTCAATTAAACCTGAGCAAAGAGGGTGAGGGAGAATGAAACATAAGAAGGGGAAGTGGCAGACAAGGGAAATGGCTTTCAAATAGGATCGTGTTTAAATGGAGAAATGATTTATTTTAAAAAATATGTGTTTACAAGTGTCTGTGTGTCTGTGTGTGTGTGTGTGTGTGTGTGCTTGCATGCTTTTGTGTCTGCATGTCATTCAGGAATATAGCCTCTGCTGTCCATCTGCCAGAATGTTATGGTTCCCAGAGGATGTGGTGTGGGTCTGTGACATTATCTGAGGCCTATGCATGCTAGACGCAAAAATGACAGCTTATTTGTGCTTAGATAATGTGGTGCAGTTACACTCAAAGAAAGATGGCAGGAAAAAGGAGATGCCCCCTTCGTTCAAACAAAACTCAAGACAGTTATGAAAAGAAAAGCTCATCATATCCATTATAGTTCTTCTTTGTTAAATATATAAATAAATTAATAGGCATGCATCATGCGAGTGTTGTGTGCCTCCAGGTCTCCGGAGCCCAGATGTCTGCTTGACCCGGGACTTTCCCCTTGAGTTACTGGGTAGATATTTGTCTCTCTGCACTGTTTTATTGTGGTGTAATTTAGGTGAGACAGAGGGCATTCTCTGCCATTAACAGTCTAAGATGTTCAAGTGATTGCTCCTGACTGAATGAGGTTAAATCCAGTTTATTAAATAATTCAAATGAAGAAGACAAAAATAACCAAACTAGAGGGATTTGGGTTTACATTCTTGCAAATCTATCAGAACCTAAATTAAATTTCTTAATTTAATTAATTTGTTTGTTGCATGGAAACATTCCCATTCTTTGGCATGTTTTCTCTTACGGAGTTCAACTCTGGAAACTTCTGATGCTGTAGTTTTTAATGGTTAAAGAAAAGTACACAACAGAAGGTTATTCTGTGCTTTCATTATACCTCACTGAGTTTTTCTAGACAATTCCGACACAACCGTCATTTGGATCCTTGAGTGAAAGAGATTCAACAGCCCCTGGTCTAATGGTCTGTTTAGAGAAAGACTTGTTTGGGCTACAATAGAGCACCCTGTTTGTAAAGCAAATAGACAGCAACCCTAGCTCTGCATGAATTAATCTAGAGCTGTCAGTCACTATGTTTACATGTACACCACAATATTAAGTTATTGGAGAAATCAAGTTTAGGCAGGAAATTTGTTAGTGCATTTACACGCAGTGCAATAAACTGATTACTATAAAATTTAAATTTACGTTCAGCTGATCAGTAATTACATTTCTTATCTACTGACACACCTTTTTAAAGCAGTGCTGACAGTTTAAGTATATTGGTGATATAAGACTGCAGCCCGAGGAAGTTTTTTTTTTTTTCTTTTGCTAATGCAACATTCAGACTGCTAGAACAGGCTTTATAATAAAAAGGTCAAACAGATTTTCCTTACTGTGAGCATATGTCTGAAATTTACAGTCTCCTGTTCATCTATGGAAATCAGTTTATTTAGACTTATTTATTTTAGTGTCAGTTTTGAATTTACAAGGATGCACTGTTACATGTAGTTGTGTTTTCTTTCAGTGTACCACATTGCTGTCTCAGAAACTCAGTTACATGTTTACATGGCCAAGAAACGAGGCTTCTCCATCTGAAAGACATATTCACTGCGTTTCTCTTAATCCGTACCTCAAATAATGGAACCGGGGTGTTCTTTACATACATTTAAGAAATCGAGTTACTGCAGAAAGCTGAGTGCATGTAAACACAGTCAAGCATTCTCCCTTCAGCCAGCAGGGTTCTGGTTACATGCACAAGTAGCCATCTGACAGTAATGTGATGCTAATATGGTAAATTAGAGCAATACGATGCCCCACTGAATGATTAAAAGTTTACAGCAAATTTTACCAGAACTGAAATGGTGCTTTCTCTCTTTGGGTTTTTCTCAGAAAACAGGTTATTGGTGGTTGGTTATTGGTTTTAACTCCACCACTCCACCAAAATAAGGGCTGAAAGAAGGAGATTTTTAAAAATATAATACTTCTCATTTATAAACCCACAATAGCATTATAGTGCCCATTTTCTTTACATGTTTTTCTTCATGGAAAATGTTTTATTATGTTACTGAGAAAATTTAAGAGAATGTAGTTTTGCTGGTATTTCTGAGTTGAAGAGGTATATAGATTATACTAAAAGAACAGGAGGGAGAAAGAGAAAAAGTGTTAAAAGAAGGAAATGTGTGGGGGAGCAGAGCAGAAAGAGAATGTCAGAGACTAAACAGAAGGAAATACTGACAGAGTGACAGGTTGTGCAAAGTCTTTAGACCCTACTGTCTCCGGTGTTTGTGTTTCTCTCAGCATGAGGTCCTGTCCTTCAAAATAAGACTGTTCTATATAAGAAGGGCCACCCTGAGGCCACCAGGTCCCCACAACAGAGAGCGTGTGTGTGTGCCAAATTTTGAGAGTTCAGGGCTTGTTGTGCTTAAGTGTGGTCTGTTGTGTTTTTCTCTTTGTGTTTCTTGTGTGTGTGTGTGTGTGTGTGTGTGTGTGTGTGTGTGTGTGTGTGTGTGTGTGTGTGTGTGTGTGTGTGTGTGTTTTCATGGTGCTCAGTGCATCTGAAGAGGCTTACCTTATTCTCTCTGGCAGAGACAGACAGGTCCTCATTCAGTTTAAAAGTTCCTGTTTTTTTAGCTGAACTCTTGATTATCCTGCTTATTCTGACAGAGTCTATTGAGGCTGCCAGCCCAAATGAAGCAATCATTTATTTATGCACAGAACAAAGGCACTGCCTGGTGCTGTTTTTTGGCAGACTGTTCCCATCAGCAGAGCGACCACCACTGCTTATCCAGCCTCATGTTGTTCAGTAGAGAGATTTGAGGAAAGATTGGAGCGATTTTTTTCATTGCTCAACTACTGCTCTGTAGCCCACTATAAATATAGTAATACTGATTTCCATGTAGGCCGCTTGAATTCCCTAACTTAATAACATTCGCAGTGCCTTAGGACAATATACAGTTGAATGCGTTGTCATTATGCCTCAAATGTAACTGCATCAGATCAAAAAACATAAAACATACAGTAATACCTGCATTCTGCCATTTACTCCCTTTTCAACTTGTTCATAACCTCTATAATATTTTCAATATAGGACTAGGACTGAAAGTACTTATATTGAGAAAATGGAACGAGTGACAAATAATGTAAATAGGTAATCATAATTGTTGGTGGTACTGTCGATCAAGAGACTGATTAATTGGCTTATCACTTCAGTTTGTATTAGCTTGCCAACAATTCATATCTCTGTTCATCCACCTGCCCTCCCATCCTGATTATCAGTGATGTATTGAGGATGGTGGAGGTCTATGAATGTATATACTACATATAGAATAATATGTTTATGATGGAGGTTACATAAACAACCTTAGCACCATGCTCTTTACCTAAGCTTCACTCCCCACCAACACTTTAAAACTGGCCCATCAGTTTAGAACTGCAGTCAAACATGTACACCATAGGTGTGGATCGTATAGATTCTATGATTTCTGTATTGGGATCTTTTCATTCATAGGTGTGGAGCCCTGCAGTGTTAGACTCTGATACAACACATAAATATAGGTTATCCATGTCTTATGGTCTTAATCTGAACTCATGACCCAGCCTGGAAACTGTGCGTATGTGTGTGCGTCTGGTGAGAGTGGGAGATGTTTAACCCTCACTGCTAAGCCCAACTTCACACTAACATACACACAAACACACTAACACACACATCATTGATCCCCTTCTCACGCAAAGCTACTCAACACAAGGCAGCTCTAACATTTTCAGCATACTGCATATCAGGACCAGCAATCAGCATTAAGAGCCGTACAGCAACTAACTATGCACTTATCGAACCACATGCAACTCTCAACTCTCCCAAAATAGCTCCCATATAAATGCATGTAGTCACATGGATTTTTAAACCGTTATAATCAGTGTCAGTAGAGAATAGCTACACTGTGGATTCAGGCCTCTCATTTTGCAGACATATTTCATTTTGGTTTTAGAAAATAAGGTTGCTTTTAGCACTGCATCTACAGTAACTGCCACCCTCCATTGTCTGCAACTAGTTGAATTTTGCTTCATGTGCACATTTTTAAAAGCTGAACCATGTCCAGACTATAGATGGAGTAACATTTTAAATAATGATTTCTCCATTGCTTGGTAAAATAAAAGAATAAGTTCACTAGTTCACAGGCAGTGAGTTGGCCTGCTGCTTGTGTGTATCTTTTTCTGATCCAGTACATCTCTTTCTCTGCACTACCCCAACCCTGGCATCGCAATCACTGTGTGACTCACCCAATTAATGTCTGCCACCCTCCTCTTTCCTCTCTAACTTCCAGAATCTTTTAGTGATGAATGCACATTTCACCTTGAATCTACACTGAACACGGACTGTCTCTTGAACACTGATGCATCCATTCTGTCATCAACATGGCTGTGCTTTTTATATTCTCATTATTATTGATTATTTATTTTATTAAGGAAGAATAGTATGAATAAACCCAGTGTCTAAGAAGCAGTATGAATTGCTCTTTCCTCCAGAGTAATGTTATACACTAAACAGACAGCATATTAATGAATGAGACTGCTAAGGTTGGTCAACATATGCAGTTACAAAACTGATGTTTTATTTGGTTCACTAATTTTCTAGATAATTGTGAATTAAGTGCAATAATTTATAGTTATTAAAACTGCTTTGCAAACTAAATATGAACGAGTTTTATTAAAAAATATATATTGATAAAATAATATATAGTTTAAAATCTATTGGTTTCTGTGCGCACCAGTTTGCAGAATATGAATTCTCGATTCCTCAAGTGCTAGAAATAGTGGGTTTTCGTCTGACTGTAACAGAGCGTATATGTCAGTGTTAAGCAGATGGATATGCACAGGTGGCTTGCATGGTGTTAGGACATGTGTGGGTGCTATCTGATTCAGCTCCATTGTCACATTCTTGGCTCACCATCTACATCTCTATCATTTCTTTTGACCCTCCTACGCCTCTCAGTTTCTTTTATTCTCACGTTCACACTTTCTCTCTGTGCTCCTTCTGCGATCTTGTTTGCTATACTCTTTGGATGGTTTCTCCCTTTAAAGGAGTCCTACCTCATTGTGTGTGTGTGGGTGCGTGCGTGTGTCTGTACACATGCATGTTACCCTCAATGAGACATAGTCCTGTGAGAGCCTCCACATCACCTGTTGCCATGGTAGTTAAATAGGCAGAGAAGGAAAGGGAGGAATGGAGGGAGACAGACAGACAGACAGACAGGCAGGGGAGGGAGGGGAGGGAAATTGGATGATGTGTGTGTGCTCTGGACTAAACCAAGGAGAGGAGGAGGAGGGAAAGGACTGCTAATACAAGGGAAAGAGAGGAAGTCGGCAATTTATACTTCTCACTAAGTAATTTGGTTGGAAAAAACACACATTGCTCTCAAGTGTTATTTATCTTGGAAGACTGAAATAGTGATTGAAAGTCTGCTGTCTGCGATATTGGCAGTCAAATCTGTGTAATCATGGGGAAACATGGCGTAGTTGAGGAATATAAGAGCTCTCCACCCAGTGAGATGACTGGCATCTATTCCTGTTCATGTGATGTATAAGGTGGAGACATACAGCAGGCTGGAAAAGTTGACCCACACTTTTTACTTTGTTCATTGTTGTCTGACAAAGGCAGGCATGTTTAAACTGGATAGAGATATAATTTCAGGTCATTTCGATCTATATTGTAAATGATTGACAGTTCTCTTCTTAAATTGAATAAAAATATTGACCCTGCTCCACCTAATTGAATGAACATACTACTACTACTAGACTGATTAAGGTTTGTCTTGCCTTAATCAGTGACAAATCTGTCCTATCAATATTATTTCCAGTTGACATGGAGGCATCATTGTGGTTGCAAGGAGCAGTTCATTTGACATTTTACACTCATCTAAGAAAAAACACTTGTACAGCAGTGTTGTTGTCCTCCATTTTTGTTACAATGTTTATGTTTATGTTTTACATGAGCATGGCTAGATATATTTGAAGATCCACGTTGTTAATGTAGCCTTCTAAGCCTCAATGATTCGACTGTAGCCCTAACAAGTCAGTGAAACACTGACTGAAAATCTGTATCCAGGTAAAACTATCACCCAAAATCATTGGACATATTGGAATTAAGAATAAGTCATTCTTTCAAAGTGTCGTAAGTGCTTTTATATCAACAAAACTGAGATTTAGCTGTTAACAAGGTTCAAAAGTTTAGAGAGGCAGCAGGTCATGTTATCATGGAAGTATTTGCTAATTGGGCTGGTAAATATCTTACCATGCCGGAACATCTCTTAATGAATATTTACACACTTAAATCCCGTAGGGAAAACTGAACTTGTAAGATCTAGTCTTTCTCTGTGGAGCTGCAAATACAGTAAACCATGGCTGTTTGTATGTTTGAGAGAAAAATATTCCATAAAAATGATCATAATGCCACACAGAGAGAATGGGAGGCGAATTGATACAGAGAGATGAAAGCTAAATCAAAAAGCCTGAAGACAGGATTTTTTTTTTTTTTTTTTTAAATGCATGTTGATAGTCTGTACTAAGGTTGCTAAGCAGAGAAATAGTAAATAAATTAGAAATTATGAGATTAAATAGATTTTGTGTCACTGACAAGAAATAAAGGGATGAGTAAAGTGAAGAAATTGCACTCTGGGTTTAGCACATGAAAAAGAAACTGCTAAATACTTTGAAAAAACATGAAATGAAAGGATAAAAGAGTAGGAGAAGTCAATGAATGCTGATGTTGGAAGAAGCGAAAAAGGAGAAGAGGAGGACAAGTACATGTCAGAGTAATTGCCAGGAGTAAATGGGAGGCAAGGAAAATAAGAGATGAATACAGGAGAAAGAAGATAGGAGGAGAGGAGGAGGGGAAGTGAACGTGATGGGGAATGCCATTAACGGCTTTGTCCGGTCCTCCTGACTGAACGATGGATGGACACGGATAAATGAACAAATGAATGAAAGAGGGAGAGAGTGTGGGAGAAGGGTGCCCCTTTCTTAACTGTCTTTTCAGAGATTAAGGGGAAGAGCATCGCGGTCTGTTCAGTTCATCTGTTCATGGCCAACGCCTGTCTCTCTCACAGACGCGTGAGAAGAGGTAGGCACATACTCAGAGGGAGTGTGTGCGCGAGTTGTGGTGTGAATTTGTTTATGAACACATTCATCATGTGCTCATTATGGAGCAGGAAACTGGAAAATGCTAGTCAAGATTAAATCTAGCTAATAAAAGCAGAGCAGCAGTAAAAAAACAGTGGTGTGCTTAGAGGATAAAAATGAAGATAGGAGGTGGGCTGGTGAAAGGAGAGGGAGACAGAGGGATCACATAATTGCTAAGTGATTGTGAACTGAAACGATACACTTCTCTTACACTGCAGAGAGACAACATAATTGGCTCTAATGTATGGATGTAGTGAATGAGGATGCCGTTTGAGCACGGGAGGAGAAATAGAGGGATTGAGTGGCAGTGGAGAAGCGGAAGCAAATGGGGATATTATAGTTTTTGCAGAAAGACAGAAAATGGAGGACCTGGTTCTAATAGCTAGAGAGCGGATGTTGCAGTGATGTTATATTGTAGCAAGCTAATGGAGGTAAAACTGATGTTGTCTGACAGCATTTGTGCTGCAGGGCCCGACTGACTGATTTAAGAGTGAGTTACGGTGTGAGGCAGAGATGGCACAAGAGGAGGAGGCGACAGAGAGCCTGTGAGGTTGATGTGTCCAGATAGGCTTTGGCAAGGTTTAGTAGCAAAAAGCCTGATTTTTCTCATCTAAATTCCTCTTCATCTGTCAGAAAGAGGTGCAAGCAATAGTACATTAACAAGTTTTTAACAACTTTTTAGTCCTTTTCAATGTGCTGTTTCATAGGACATAAATTTAGGTATAAATAGTGACAAATAGTGCACATAAATATCCATAAAGCTTATATTGGCAGGCTGTTCTTACAAGATTAAAATTTTAAATGTAAAATTATATTATACATTATATTATTGTATGTTTCAGTGGGTTTTTATAGCTGTATAGTCAATCACATACCTATTGGTGTGGTTTTTGGCTCACGATTAAGCACTGAAAGCACTTTAACGTGCACTCAACAGTCATAACCACAACAACATAAAGTCGATGAAAGTCGCTGATAAACTGTGTGGAGGCGAAGACAGTACCTCTACTTGTGGAAATCCAGGACTAGATTAAATATTATGCATCTGATAATAGTGCATTTGAACATCACAACACTAAGTTAGACACCTCTGGGGGAAAAAAACAATTTTTTATTTTTATTTTTTTTCTCTGAAGCAGACTTGCCAGCTCAGGAGCTGTTTCTTTGGAGGCTTAGACCCAACAGCCTGTCACCTTGATCTGACCACAATACAAAGCTGGTGACAGTTTCAGGAAGTGTGTGTGTGTGTGTGTGTGTGTGTGTGTGTGTGTGTGTGTGTGTGTGTGTGTGTGTGTGTGTGTGTGTGT
>JBBMJY010000001.1:12179726-12204280 GCA_037833715.1 Toxotes lorentzi
TGTGTGTGTGTGTGTGTGTGTGTGTGTGTGTGTGTGTGTGTGTGTGTGTGTGTGTGTGTGTGTGTGTGTGTGTTCGTCTCAGGTTCTCACACTCAACACTCCTTACAATCCATTTGACTCCTTAATCCACCGGGAAACCGCCACTCTTTTTTCTGTTCCACTCCAGTTTTTCTCCTTTTTTCCTCCATCCCTCCCTCCCTTCCTACTCCTCCTCCTTCACTTGACAATGTGTATGAGTTTCTGCAGAGTTGGCTAACTGGATTTTCTACAACTGTTCTAAGCACCAGACCTCTCACATACACACACATATATACACACCCACTGGATAAACAGAGTACTCAAGGATATTAGACAAGTCCAAAAGCGCATATAAGCGTTCTCTTTTTAGATCTGAATCCACATCAGTGCAACTCCATCAAGGAAGGAACTTAGTTGGAGCTATTACACTCTAAGGGTAATGGTGCCATCAACATAGTTTGTGGTTAGGCCAATTGCCATAAGTTTGTGGGCTCATGTAATAAAGGAAATGGAACAAACAACTTGCCATCTGATTAGAATACCATTTATCATGTGTGTAAAATTCCCAAGTCTTTTATTTTATGTAAAGTAATTATGTGATATGAGATTGTGGATTGTGGAGAGCAACTTCTGATGATTATGGACTTAGAAATTTTCAGTCTTGGTCAGCATTTATCGGGCTAACAAGCTGACTGATGGACTCTAGTTCATGTACTGTGCAAAGATGTTCTGTCATATAGCCACAATGGATATTGGTTTTCATCCCCAATGCACAGACTGAACTGGGAACTTGTGGGAGGAAACACCACAAAAGTTTTGCAAACTGGCGCAAAAAGTTCTCACATGCAACACGCCCTGTACTTTTTTATGTTGTGTTCACTGTTCTCTCTTTGCTACCAACTTTACAGCAGTTATTGGTATCTGCCTCTTGTTTGACAAAAGCATAATTGCTTGCATTGCGTGACTGTTAATCATATGCTGCTTTCTTCCTTTCTGTCTTCCTTTCTGTTTTTCTTTGTTGATTTTTTTTCCTTTCTCTCTCCCCCTGCTGGGTTACTTTGGAGAGAAGGAGTAAAGAGAAAGAAACTTAATCCCTCTATTGAACAAGAGGTGGACCAGTCAGGGGCTTTTCTTCTCATTTTCCTCTGTGTCAAAAAAACCCACCCTGCTTCTCACTCTGAATGCTCACAATTGCCTGTCGAAAACACACGTTGGAACTCACATGTATAGTTTATTCGTGGCACCTATCTGTGGTTTAGCCATTCTGAAATTCTGCTGAATTGCTATTAGTAGTGAAATGGAAATGTGGTGTTGTTGATTGCAGCTGGAGAGACAACAGGGTTTTCCTGCCAATCTCTTTTTTTTCCTAAATATTATAAGAATTGGTTCAAATAATAGTGATTTTTAAATATGTTTGATTTGAAGGGTATGACTTTATAATAATAGGGAAACCGTGTTTTCCCTACACAGCAGTTAACATCACTCATACTGCCTATGAAAGCTGAATTTGTGAATGTTGAAATGATTGTGTGAAATGTTTCTCACAAATGTAGTTGCCAAATGAATGGTTAAGGTCAACCCACCATTCATTTTAAAGCTTCATGGGTTGGGGAGACATCAAGTTGGAGCAATGCATGATGGATGGCATTTTGGTAGCATGTGGTCTGCGCAACGAACTTTGATAATTGTAGATTTTTTTTTTATCCATGATACTGGTTTAGTTTGTAATTTTTTTTCCCCACTGTAGTTTTTACTTTTTACTTTTTATCATGTAATGTGGGCCTTGAAGTAAGCGTGATCCACCACAGTGACTCCAAAGCAGCAGTGCCAACGACAGCACAAAGGCTTTTTTACTTTGAGAGCAACCTTAACACAGTTTCCAGTCAGGGGCTGTGGACTGTTGTAGCCACAGCTTTGTTGAATAAATTGCATAATGTAGAAATGCTGTATAATAGGGCTTGCCATTTTAACACACATTTACACTTGATTTTACATCAGCATGTTGTTGCTACATAGGATGTCTTGACCTGGCACAAAAAATCAGCAGCTCGTTACAATAGCACATCTGTTTTTTTGTTTTTTTGTTTTTTTACAATTTTAACAACTTTTAGCCAAATAACCAAACCATACTGCACTTGGTATACTGTGCTTCAGCATCCAGTAGATGCAGCGTGGAGCTGGTTGGTTTCATGTTATCTGAGGTAAAATTGCAGAGCTTCCAAGACGCAGACATATTGTGTTCCCATTGTCTATAATGACCGGAAGCTAATTCTCTCCTATGTTATTAAGTAGATTCAGTTTTCTACACTACTAACCTGGATGGAAGGAGAGAAACAAGCAGAGAAAGGGAGATTGATTGCAGGGAGCTGATGCACTACATTCCCTCTTGCTGTTGTATCCTCTTATATTCTTCTTCCACATCATTCCTTGTTTTAGTAGGACTGTTCATTCACCCTCAGGCCAGGTTTGTAGGCTTTTCTGCTTCCCTTTCCCTGCTCTTCCATCACAACTGACTACAAAATGCCAGACAATTCACTGTAGTTGCCTTCCATGGAAGACTGATTGCCATCCCCCTCCACTCTCTTTGGGAGGCACAGTTAGGCCACTTAATATCAATATTCTCTTTGTGGTGGAAGATCGGGGGCAATTGCCGTGACTGTCAGAATAATTGCACACAGATATCTGCACACAGGCACTGACTTGCACACTCACACACTGGAAAACACAACAACTGGGACATACTTACACAGAGTGCAAGCACAGTGACACACACATACATATGCACATGTAACCCCAAATGCACTGTTGAACCGGGCAGAATGGGGACACACAAAATAGGAATCACACACATATTCGCTGTAGAGTTAATAGAGGAGACATGAGGAAAGGCTCCATTCTGCTGGGCAGTGAGACACACTCATGCAGAAAGCAACTAGCACTCAGTTAAGTGTGGCCTTGGGCTCTCTTATGAATCGGTTTTTATTGAAATATCTTTGTAACATGCATTAATATGCACTCAAAAACAAACAAACAGCAAATATATATTTGCTTATATGTGTTTGTATAATATGTATAGGTTACATTACTGTGAGAGCTGGTACTAGGGAGGTTTCATGTGAAAGATATAATAAGTGTAGCTAGGCAAGTAAGTTTTTCTTTTTCAAATTCCACAGGGCTTCGGCTTTTTTCTGGTTAATGAAGAATAAAAGTTTTCCATTAATATCAGTGTTCTTCACTCTTCACTGAGTGCTAAATCCATACACATCTCATTGTTTCAGGTGTAAATACGAAACATATTTGTTGTTATTAATATTGTTTTGCAGTGTAGCCAGGCCTTAGCTCAGGATTTCCCCACTTATCAGGATGTTCAAATATGACTCTGATCAGTCCCATAATCCAGCACAGGTATCGTTAAAGTTGCCAATGAAGCAGCACCTTTTTTCCACCAAATCTTCACTGTACATTGCAGGATAAAGCTTGTCAGTCAGTCTACTCATATTTAATTACTCAGGTATGAGGTTTGGCCCACAGCTTAAGCTCCTCTGGTTCCTGTCTTTCCCAACACAGTGAAACTTGCATGTTCACACGCAAGAAATAAAAATGCACGGATAGTAAAATGTGAATTATTGAATGAAGTTGAGTGGTCTGTGTGTATATGTGTTCGTGCATGCTCGCATGTGTTTCTGTACAGCATTCAAAACTATGTCACACAGCTCATGCACCAGTGCACCCATTTACTGGTGGAACATCTCAGCAATGTGCAGATCTAGAACACAGCAATTGAGAACGATCAAAACACACTCACAAGGCCTGACTCCACACAAAAAAATGCATAACACACACAGACACACATATTCACTGATGCATGGCCATGCAGTCTGTAGGCAGATACTATAGCTTTTGTTGTAAGCAGTCAGTTTAAGTGCACTGTTTTGTGTCACATGTACACACATTTCATAAACACGCCCACAGTGCGGTGTTGTGTGTGGTCAGCCTAAGCATTTCGTTCCATCGCTCTCCATTCACTGCTGTCGTGGCTTTGCTCTCATTTCTCTGTTTTCTCTTGTTAAAGCTCCATTGAAAACTCAGCGTCTGTGCATCCAGATGATATGAACTTTGAAATAGCTGAAGAGATGCAGGTCATTTAGCATGCATTTCCCTAACACTGCACAGTGCACATCATGTTGCTGGAAGCTGCTGATGTAGGAGCACATCAGTAAATTACGTTGAATATACATTTTTCTGTGTGTGTGTGCTGCAGAAAAAGCAGGAATTGACATTCATTTAGCATAGGAGTCTGAGTCACTATCATCAGTACTTCACCTCATTAAAACCTACAGTAGTTTTAATGAGTACAGTAGTACTTTTGATATTGAGGCTCATAAACAAGGCTTTGACTTAATTCTGTTCAGAAATGTTTAGACATGGAGAAACAGGAGCTGCTCACGCAGTTTTAAACTGGTGTACACGTTCACAACTCTCAGTGCATATTTTAAAATGTTCTGCCTAATTTAATTTCTGTGGAAAGGTAGATTTTCATAACAAACTGATAAATAATTCACCTGTCAGCATTAGCAGAAGCAGCTCCCAGCTAAAAAGAGAAACTCTGTTCTTCATTAACAGAAAAGAGAAATTGCTTTACTGGCCACATAACTTAAGTGGCCTTTGACAGATCATCATAGCTGTGGTGTTTTTGCAGAGTAGCTGTCACCAGGACAAAAAAAAATCAATGTCACACAGGATCCTCACTTAGAGTATGTGTTCAGCAGTAGTTGTTAAAGGAAAAGCTAAGGGCCCTTTTTGTCCATCTCATCCCAGTTTTCCAGGCTTTGTGCAGATTTGAACCAACAGCCTGAAGGTCACAAGCCTGACTCTCCTTTAGACTACCACTCCAGGGAACTGAATATACAATCTTTAGTGTGTGGACGGCCCTTCTGTTCAATGTATTGACACATGGCTGTGGCTCAACCTTCAGATGGTCTGTCTTTCTCTCCCCTACTTCAAAGGGATGCTTGGTAATACGATTGCCGCTATACATATTTCATAAACTTCTAAATATTGATGGAATACTGAGTAGTGTAATTTGCAGCTGAGGAGTAAGAACACACTTGTCCTCTTGCTCTCCCTCCATCCTCTTTGATGGCTGTTTCAGGTTAAATATGAGCCTTCTCATATGTGCCACTGAAAGCAGTTAACTTTTTCCTGAGCCTGTGTACTTTTGAGTGTGTGTGCGTATGTTTCCCACATAAAATACAGGTTTAATAACAACCTTGTCAAGCTGATTCACACTGATATTGAAATATAACATTGGAAAGATGAAATGTGTAGATGTTTGCAAGACTCTATGACTATGATACACTATGTTGGTCTTGTCAATTGTTTCAGTTTTGTTGTTCAGTTTTCAGGTTTAAACAAATTAAAATGTTAAAATCTTTTTATTTCTCTCCATCTTGGTTTCTCATGTAGCCTTTTCATCCCATGGTAAACCTCGTGTGCAGTGCTGACCTGCGGATGTTCCTGTGTGCCCTGTACGCCCCGGTGTGCACGGTGTACGGCCAGGTGTCCATGCCATGTCGATCACTCTGCCAGCGGGCCAAAGATGAGTGCCACAAACTCATGGAGATATTTGGAGTAGCTTGGCCAGATGACATGGAGTGTAGCAGGTGTGTATGATATTTTAAATCAACTCAGTACTAAAAAGTGCCATCAAGTGTCTGAAGGAACAGGCAATAATATTATTGTGGTTGTTTCACATATGTACTGTACATTTACCCAGCAGTGAGCCTGCAATGTACGTTTTGCATATAGGTCTAATCTGCACTGTTACTGTGTTTTCTTCTTCTCTTTGAACTCATGACAACCTCAACCCCACATCAAACTAACTAACTCTGAACTTCAGTATCTTGCTACTGTTCTCACTTTTTTTTTCACCTTTGGTTTCCGGCAGCCTGCTTTCATCTTTTTTTTCTTCCCTGTCTCACTTCTTTAAATCTTTCAGCTTTGCTGTCTTCCTGGTTTCTGACTGTCTTAACTGTCTTTTCTATAGCATTTTTTCCTTATGTTTCTGCACTCAGTTGTGCAGAAACTCACTTTTGAGGTTCACCTGACTAAAGCTAATACAGTCTAATCCACCAGCCCTGCAATAAATCTTACCCTCGCGAAGGATGTAAAGTTCCGTTTTTCTTTGAACTGGGAAATAGAGGTGTTGATTCAAGCACTAGGTCATTTTAGAGGCTGTGCTTAGTGCTGCTATTGTAGTGAAGTGTATTGTGTTATACATACTAAGTATCTGTTCCTAAAATTTAGTTATAACAGTGAGGGTCTCAGAAAAATTGATGGCAGATTAATCTAACGTAATTATTCTTCTCCAGGTTCCCAGATTGTGATCAGCCCTATCCTCGTCCAGAGGACCTGCTGACAGACTCTGATCCCACTGACCAGTCATCCATGACTGTGCAGAGAGACTTCGGTTTCTGGTGCCCCAGAGAGCTCAAGGTTGACCCAGACCTGGGTTACACTTTCATGGGCAGGAAGGACTGTTCTGCCCCATGCCCCTCCATGTTCTTCAACCAGCAGGAGCTGACGTTCACCCGATACTTCATAGGAGTCGTCTCTATTGTCTGTTTGTCTGCAACACTCTTCACCTTCCTGACATTTCTCATTGATGTTACCAGGTTTGAACGCTTTAATGTTGTCCTAAATGTGATGTCAACTTGCTGAGTATGATTTATAGTAATGCTTTAGTTAGCCCTCAAGAATTATTATGGATTGCGTAAACATTTCTGAACAGTTTTACAACACTTTCCAATGTAACTTGTGAAAGAATTGCACAAATTTGCTTTAAAAAGTAAAATGGGAAGAAAACAACATAAATCAATGTTTTGGGTTTTTTTTCTCTCTCCCCCTGTCCCCCATTAGGTTTCGATACCCTGAACGTCCAATAATCTTCTACGCCATGTGTTACGTCATGGTGTCACTGGTGTTTTTCCTTGGTTTCCTGTTGGAAGACAGGGTAGCGTGCAATGCAGTCAGCCCTTCTCAGTTCAGAGCTTCAACCATAACACAGGGCTCACACAACAAGGTGGGAACTTGAGCTAACAAAAAGATTTCATGGTAATGTTTTTGGTTTGTATGTGGAATGTCTGATATATTAACATCAACTACAGTATATTTTGATAATGAGTAAAGCTAAAAACCTTGTTTGATGAAGTCTCTCATGGTTAATTGTAATTAACCATTAGATGGCTAAGTAGACAGAAAACTCAACAAATGCATGTACGGTATACTCTTCACTTGATAATAGATCAGAAATTTTTTCTCCCACCTTTCTCTTTCAGGCATGCACCCTGTTCTTCATGGTCCTGTATTTCTTCACCATGGCTGGCAGCGTGTGGTGGGTCATACTGACAATCACTTGGTTCCTTGCCGCTGTGCCTAAATGGGGCAGCGAAGCCATTGAGAAGAAAGCCCTCCTCTTCCACGCCATTGCCTGGGGGCTCCCAGGGGCCCTGACTGTCACCCTGCTGGCTCTGAACAAAATTGAAGGAGATGGGATCAGTGGAGTGTGTTTCATAGGCCTGTATGACATAGACGCCCTGAGGTGGTTTGTTCTGGCACCGCTCTGCCTCAATGTGGCGGTGAGTACATTCAGAAGATAAATGAGCGGATGGGTGGATGAAAGAAGTGATGAGTGGGATGATAGGATAGATGGGTGAACAGATTAATGGGAGGGTGCATGAAGTGATGGACTGTAGGCTGAAACTATGGAGAGATGGATCGATTAGTTAATGGATGGGTGGATGGTTGACAGTGTTTTGTTCTGTCTGCTTGTCAGTCATCCAGATCTTTAAAAAATCATCATCAAATGTAATTTTGTTAATCTGTCACAGAGTCTCAACTTCACGTTTGTCTAACTCTCTCTCTTCAGGTGGGGGTCTCTCTCCTGTTGGTGGGCATTGTGGCTCTGAATCGGGTGCGCATGGAGATCCCTCTGGAGAAGGAAAACCAGACCAAACTAGTCAAGTTTATGATCCGAATGGGAGTATTCTCTGTGCTCTACCTCGTCCCCCTGTTAACTGTGATTGGGTGCTACCTGTACGAACACACCTACCGTAACATTTGGGAGACAACATGGATGGAGGAGAACTGCAGGCGCTATCACATCCCCTGCCCATACAAGGTAGAGAGAGAGAGAGGAGAGAAAATGTATTTGTGTGAGACCATGTAACATTGCTGTCCTTGCAAGATAAACTGCCATTTGTGAAGACGTTTTTGTTGAGCACACCTGGCTGTTGACAGGTCAATAGTGAGACATGAGAATCAGAAAAGACAGCACCAAATTCTCTGCCTATTAACACATTGCAACTATAAATAAAAGTTGGGATCAGTTGTCCTCTAACTGTATACTTAGATTATCTCTTAAATTCCTCAGATACCTTAAAGTAAATTTGCCTGTTGAGCAGCTCATCAAAACTGTTCTTCTACCCTCTGCCTGAAAACAGGTGACCTCTCAGAAAATGCCTGACATCTCAGCTGGACACACTCTTAACAGGATTTCCAGCTGTATTCCTACCACAGCTCTATGCAGCTCACTCACACGCCCACTCGGTGTGTGTTGTCACCGTGCCAGAGTTAGCTGGTGTGAAATACTCAGTTGCCCAGTGTGGAGGATACAGCGTTTTTCTCTCCTCTTTAAGTCACCGTGATAGGTTTATGTGTGTGTAAGAGTAGTATGCATAAAGAGACCAGTCAGTAAACAAGATGCCTCTACAGTAGAGGGACATGATACAAGTCAAGGATGGATGCCAGGTCTTTAAAGGATAATCCCACTTTTTTTTTTTACAACTTGAGCCTTATTTACATAGTTTTGACCAGAATTTTTCTCAGTTATGGAAACAATGTACTCACCAAAGTATCTTCAGAGTCTGATGGGGAAAGAAACATGCTCATCTTGACGATCAGACAGGCTGTAATGGATACTTACAAGGGACAGTGGGGGTCATTTTATTGTTTGGCTTAGATTTCCTCTTTCATATAAGGTCAACTAATTTTGTTTCCAGCCTGTGTTACAGTCATCTGGGTGTTTTTGTGCTGTCAGATTTTGGTCTCCCAGATCTCAGCAATCAACTTGAGTGCAGTGTTATTATTACCAGTAAAAACAAATGGGCAAAACTACAAAAAAACAAGACCCAAGTTATTAACTAAAATAACTGAAATAATGAGCAAAGACTGTGTGTGTATTGGAGTGAGTGAGTAAGGGATGTGCGATGTGGCTGAGTGAGTAGGTATTTGTGAAGAGGAGGGAGCAGGGGGTAGTATACATCATTAGCTCAGCTAATAGAGCTCTCAAGAGCAACTCCACACAAAACTGCCATCTCTGTTTTTCTCTGTTTCTTTGTCTCTTTGTCTTTTCCTCTCTCAGCTGGTTCTCACACACTTACTTCTTATACTCAGTCTCCCCCTTCTACCCCTCCACTCACTCACTCACTCACTCTGTCTGGGTGTCTCTCTCTCAGGGCTTCAGGGCTTGCTCAGTCATGCTCTGCTGCCTCTACTCTATAATGTCTTTGTAGCAGTTTGCAGCAGTGGTGGGAGTGATAAATTAATAACCAAATAAATGTGCACAGTGCAGACGCAGACCCTGTAACAAGCAGGCAGACAAGGCAACAAAAGCTTTTCAACAGTTTCTCACATAAACCAAAAGATGGGTAAACTTCATGGGACTTCAGAAGCATTTGTTTATGTTTCCCCTTTTCACTGTTATTAAAGCAGAGTGCTGTTACACTGGTTTGATGAAAGCAAAGTGTCTAATTTGTGACTGACAGTCGATATGACAGAGGGTGGAGGCAGGTGCAAGTGCTTATGTTACTTGTGTATGTGTTCATGTCAGTAACTGTTTGTGTGTGTGAGAGAGAGAGAGAGAGAGAGAGAGGGAGCTCATGAAGAGAGACCCCCTTTACGTCTTGTAGCTCTGGAATTTCAATATTGCTATGTGTTATTTGATCTTTGCCCTGTGGGGGTGGTTTGCGTGCAAATGTTAGCGTGTCCGTAAGAGGGTACAATTGCATGTTTCTGGATAATTGGAGATTCTGTGGGCATTGTTCAGGCTCAAGTAACTTTAGTTTTGTGTGCGTGGATGGTAATGTACTGAAGGCTCAGGGCTTCTTGTTTTATCTCAGGACCTAAATCTGAGACATTTAATCTCAGGCTGGGTGAGACAGACTAAAGCTAATTAATACATAGCAATTCTCCTGGCCCCTGGTTCTTTCAAAAGCAATACGCCTAAGCTTTGTAAAAGTCCTCCTCCCCTAGGAGTCGCCTTTGGAGATGGCGTGAATGCTACAATACTTAATAGCACTCCAAAATGCTAAAAAGTTAATAGAATCTTTGTCAGGATTTAATCTTAATGTAATAAAATGGGACATTTGATTGTTACCACACTGATTCTCTGATTTTGATTAAACTATATGTTGAACCACATAATTAAAATGTGTTCTCCCAAAATGGAAATTCAGCCTCTTATCCATTTATTGTCAGCATCAGTCAACACTCAGCTGGAAACAAAAACATAAAATGCTCATATGTGTGTGTTTTCCATACAGTACACCCCACAGAACTAGAGAAGAAGCTTTGGATATCTTTATTCTTGCTTTCTTGCTGCCTGTAGATGACTCTGTGAACCCCAACAGTTGCTGTGTGCTTGGCATCCTCAGAGTCTCAAAGTTTTAGCTTTACAAAGAGAAAATTGAGGCGGCATACTTCACATTTTACTTTCTCTTTATATTTCAAAACTCAGCACAGTTCTTAGTTGATGTCTCAAAACATCAGCAGTGAACTGGGAGAAATTTTCAGGATTTGCATTCTATAAAATGTGAGTGGATCCTTAAACAAGCTACAGCTTGCATGTACCAAGAACCCACATAACCTACTCAACTGCTGTAAAATCCTGCCCTCTGCTGTGAGATAGTGTATACTGCATGTAAGTCAATGTCCTATGTTGAAGAGAGCTGCTGCTATACATCTCAACCATCTCAGTTCAGCTGCTGAAGCAGCAGCAGCGGTTTTGTCTAGGATTTGCGCCCCTCCATCATTCATAATGACTCACTAGATTGTGAACACTTCGGTGATGTTAATGATACATAATTTTGGTCCCCTTGTTGAGCAAGTATTTCGAGTGGCATCCTAAGCTGAAGGAAATATCTGCCCAGTGTTTTAAACTTGGTCTGTTTCCAAAATAATAAAAACGTTTCTCTTCCTCTGACCCTTCTACATTTCTCTCTGTATTTACCAACATCAGAGTTAATGTTTAATGTTTCTGTCTTCTTTAGGTGGAGCAGACCAGTCGGCCACTCATGGTTTTGTTCCTAATTAAATACTCGATGATGCTGGTGGTGGGGATTCCCTCTGTTTTCTGGGTGGGCAGTAAGAAGACCTGTTTTGAGTGGGCCAGCTTCCTGCATGGACGCAGACGCAAAGAGTAAGATGAGGGACTGTTTCTTTAGTCCTGTTTTTACCCTGTCCTTCTATGATTCTCATTTAAAGTGAATATTTATTAGGCCAGAAATATTTTTTGAATTATCAAATTGAGATAAGTTTTTGTTTTCCATGTGAGGAAAGAATCACTGCCCAAAGTGTTATCTGCAGAGAAACACCTACTCCTGTAGTGTCTGTCTCTATGGTGACACATGGGTATCCTCTCACCACCTCCTCCTGTCCCACTGTTTCTCCTCTCCACCTCTGCTGTGTCTCCCTCACCTCCTTATCTTTCCTCTCTGTTTCCACTCCTTTCATCACTCCACCTCTCTTCTCCTCCAACATTCCCTCCCCCCTCTTTATCTGCTCCCTCTGGATCTGCCCCTTGTTACCCATTTCCTCTGCACCTTCCCCTTGCCTCTCTCTCTTCTCTCTGCAGCAGTGGGGTGAATGAGTCTCGCCAGGTGTTGCAGGAGCAGCCAGACTTTGCCCAGTCTCTATTGCGTGAACCCAACACGCCCATTATTAGGAAGTCCAGAGGAACATCCACTCAGGTACGACTGTAAACACAGAAGTGATACAGTGGTATCACAAGCACTCATTGTAATATTATTTGTAGAAGCAACAAAATAAGCAGGAGTAGTATCAATAGCGAATCCTGTATGGTCCAGATGTTATCTTCACTCCCTCAGTCAGAGAAAGAAACTAGAAAGAAATAAAGTTCTTAATAAATTATATTTGATATTTGATAACTAAATTCATACCCAACTTGGGTCCAAAGCTTTATGCAACAAACCAGAATAGAGCTTTAGATTATGTTTGAGGCTGACTTACTATGTACTACAGTATATTTTAGGCGAGGACTTCTGGTAACTTATTATTTCACAAAAACCCTCCAGTTTTCCAGGGGTTAATGTCAGTAGTTACTACATCTATCTGATCTCTCCTATCTATGTACCTGTAGGGCACCTCCACCCACGCCTCCTCCACCCACTTGGCCGTCCTAGATGACCTTGACGAACCAGTCAGGACTCATCGCGGCCACCCCGCCTCCACCAGGAGTAAAGCCAGTAGCGTCCACAGCAAGACCAGCTACCACGGCAGCCTGCGCCGCACTCGAGACGACAGGTAGAACAGGAAATCTGCGACACTCTGTTTGTCTGTCAGATGGTGAGACTCAGATAAAGCAAGGTCTTTCTTCTCTTTCCTCCTCTCTCAGGAGCGATACTATGGTTTACCGAGGTACAGAGGAGCGCAATTTTCATGGGAGCATGCCTCGTCTTGACCACCCGCTCTCCACTCACAGCAGCCTCCATCAGTTAGACGGTCACTCAAGGCACAGCAGCCAGCGAGACATATCTGAGGCCCCACCTACCCTCATCACCCACGGAACCTCGGCAAGTGGCAGCCAAGCTGCAGAAAACGATGGCACCAGCGCCTGAGAAAGGTCACAAATTTGATAGGAAATCATTGTCAGGATGCTGTCGATACCTTTCGAAGGAAGACTTGTCCTCAGCAGATACACACTCGTCCATTTAGTGTGTTTGCCTCTATAGAAGATGGTACCACAGAGTGCTGTATTGGTGATTTTTGGTGTTAGTTCCTTGCTGGCCAGTTGTTAGCTGTGCAGCTAATGGCTCACACAGTTCAGTCAGTGGACGTAACCGATGTCTTGTGGATTCACTTAGGTTTCGCTTTAAACTGGACTGTTATGTTTACTTATTTGAATTTACACGTCAGTTGACTCCTGACTGCTCAGCTCCAACAAGCTGAGCCAACAAGAATAAATCCACCTCGTCAGACTTTGGTGACTTCGGTGATACTTGTCAAGACATTATTCAGGGAAAGTGTTAAACTAAACAGGTGAGTACACCTGTCTGCAGGTGTACTCTGGATGATTCATCAGATCCTGGATTTGGAGGCTGGACACCAGTCATAACCCATGTTAGGCATCCTGCCGCAAGACTTACATGAATATTGTTAAATATGTGAAATGTGCTGAGTATTGCTTTTGTAACAATCTTAAATGGTTTGTCCTCTCCCTTGGTAACCTCTCACATTAAACTTGACTTTTTTTTTTCAGTCTGATTTCAGCCTGATTTGAGACTGATCTAACTATTCCCAATCTTTTTTTGTCTTAGACTGCAGCTCTTAATGAATGACTGACAAATATGGGCCTAAAGTGACATTGTGGACCTCTCTGTGGTTTAGTGAAATATTTTTTAAATGTGAAAATCATCCGTCTACTGCTGAAAGCTTCACTATGTGACTGTGTGTGTGTGTGTGTGTGTGTGAGAGAGAGAGAGAGAGCGTTAGTAAGAGATAGAGACACAAGTGATCATATATGTTTTAAACTTCAGTTCCCCCCTCTGGTAAACAGAGAAGACCTGATGAAGGGAACTGAATCCAGAATGTAAAAGGGTTGTTTTCAGAGTGAATAAGAGGGTGATGTAATACGGACGTGGTTGTGTGAAATGAGCTGGAATACTTGTGCTTGTGCACTTACATACATGCACAGAGAGGTTATTCCAGCTCAGCCTGAAATAATTTTAGCACTGACCATTCTGCAAAGAGGCATTAGCCTGGCAAAGAAAGACAAGGCAGCTTTAGAAACAAGCAAGGTTATAGTTCACTCAGCCATTGCTTGTTCAGTTAGTAGAATCACAATCTGTACAACATCCTCTAATTGACCCTTAGAATAAGACTGCTGTTAAAATTAGATCACAACCAGAGTAATGCAACCAAAGTTCAGGTACACATCCATCCTTTCATTCACGTCTAATGGCTGCATAGACTGGAATGTAATTTAAAAATGGAAACAGGTAACGGTGCTTTTATTCTGAAATCTGTCACATCCACGTGGCTAAAAGGTTGTTTTTTGGGAGGAAGTACTTTTTTTTTTCTTCTCTAATGGCATTTTCACTAGTGTACTTGATATGTACCTAAACTGCTACTGTACATGCTCTGTGACCTTGTGTGCTTCTGTTGTTCAGACTTAAACTCAGACTTGTCAGAAGCAGTACAAACGATTAACAGTTAAAGTGCGGAAAAAGAAATAGTCAGTCATCGTGCTTTTTATGTTGTCAGACTTTTATTTTACATTTGAGTAAATGTTACAGGAAGTGTATATTGTCACTGTTTTTATATTGTTTGTGTTTTGTTCCCCAATCCCTCAAGATCCTATTAACCTACCTCACCTGTACCTTCAGCCTTCTCTGTACCACACACACACACACACACACATTTGATCAGGTTCTTTTAGAAAAGTAGAAAATGGTCCTAAGCTCAACACATAAAACCAGTTCAGTGCAAGTGGTGCTTATTCCTGAAGAATCTGAGCTACTGTAAAATTTAACACAAACACTTAAACTGATTCATGGGCTCTGCCTCGATCACAAACACACATATACACACACATCAGTAGGAGCTAGCTGTCTCTCCGTCCCACAGTTGGCTTTGTGTTTTTCCATTCTACCTCTTCAGTTCAAAATGTACCTATCTGACTCTCTGGCCTTTCACTGCTGCCTCCCTCCTCCTCTCTGTCGGTTTATGTTTACGTCTCTGCAACTGTTTTAAGTTTCTTATGACCAACTGCCTACTGTCAACTTGCCTGCCTCCGTATCTGTTGTACATAGATTTTCCATCCTAAGTGATGACTAATCTGCCTCACATCTGCCTTCTGCCTCTCCTCCTGTAAATGTGCCCACACTAATCTTTTTTTGGACCTACAGCGACTGTCTGTACTGTTGCAAGTTGTGACTGCTCACAAACATTAACCGTTGTGCTTTTACCTCTGAATTGGACTCTGCAAAGAGAGACGCTGTGGTAAATACTACACTCAACCTAATGAAAGAGGAAATCTCTCCTCCTCTCATATGAAATATCGCGTTCTTCATATCAGCCCCCCCCTCACAACCAGACATGAGGACAAAGAGCCTTCTTGATTTCTGTGCTTCAGAGTGAACCACAGCAGCTTGTTATCAATGACGGTTCAAAAACATAATAATATTGTGAATTCTGAAACTTGGGTTGTATTTGCCTTTTAATTTATTTGCAGTTTGGAGACTGTAGTGACTTCTTTTACATGCAGTCTAATAAACGTTTTATAGACTTCCTTGCTTTTGTTTTTATTGTGTCGATTTGTTACCCTGTTAATGATAGAGTTGTGTATTTCTTCAGGCTACCTCACCTGGTTGATGGTTGACTGGTTAAGACGCCTGAACACTCTGTGTAAAGAATAAAGTGACTGATCTTCATATTTAAACTTAGTTTCCCTTACACTTCTGGAGGATCTTGAAAATATCAGTAACATAAAAGTTCAGTGACCACATTTCCTAAGCAGGTTCCAGTGACATAATACTGTAATTTTACCACTAACACAGCAGAGCTTTTAGAAACAGATACTTATAAATGGCAGTTCATCCTACACACCCTTCAGAAGGGAAATCTCTGCAGTGTTGTGAAACAACCAGAGACAGTTACCTTCTTAATACATGCTTAAAAACAGTTACTCAGTCAGGACCAGATTCCTGACCGCTCTCGTTTCCGGCGGACAATGGCGGCTACATCTTGTTTGAGTGTGGAGACGCTCTGTTCCAGCTGCTCTGAGAAGTCTCTCAGCAGGCGACCGTGCTCGTCTATAAACAGCCTGAGCCCCAGCAGGTCAGACTCCTCCTGGAAAACACACAGGAATGTACACACATAAAACACAACAGTTTAGTGAAAGTGAGGGATTATTGCCACAAAATATAGATTGTAAATTGTACAATTGTATAAAGCAGCTTATAAAACAACCTCTCATGGACCATTTCTAAAATTTCCTGAAATGTTTCCTGACTTTGGTCCAGTCTGACTGGATCTCACTTTTCTTGTATGCCACTTGATACGTGTGTATTATTCTCTACCGATCCACTGTTGATTACCAGCTGCCAAGAATTCTGTATTTACACGGCCTCACTTGTAGTAATGCTCGTGAATGCTAATGCTGCAGACAGACACAGATACGTACACTGGGCCTGTGCCTGCGCAGGCGCTGCAGCTGACCCCTGACTGAGGTCATACTGTGATAGAAAACCTTGAGAGCACGAGCAAACTCTGCATCACAGCTGGGACGCCGACCACGCACACTCTCCCCACCTGAAACAAGAAGGAAAGATATGATTTATTTTAGTACAGACATGATTTAAATTCTGGTTTCAACTTGTGTGTTTCAGTTCACTGGAATGAAAACAAACTGGCCCCCAGCCTCTGGAGTGTACAGTATGAGTGTTACTTACCGTTCCTGGCTGTGTGGAGTTGTTCTCTCAGACTATGATTTTCTTTCCTCAGCGAAGCATTAACGCTCTTTAGTTCTTCCAAGTCCTGCTGAAGAGCTCTCACTGAACAGCTGAGCGCTGCAGAGTTTGCAGGCTGCAACACACAAAAACACACATTTGACCTCACAAACTGTTCTTTGAATAAGATTTGCCTGTGCAATAAAGTTGCCTGGCATTTCCCATTCTATCCTACTGTAAAAAAAAAACAAATATTAAAAGTTACTGCAGTCTATCCTGTGATCAATGGTTTACAGTTAATTCCAGTTCGGTTCAAGCATAATGTATTAGAATGCATGTGTATCTCATCCATAGTTTTGTATCTTTATAATTCCAGATTTAGAAACAGGCCACAGACTGAAAGATCGCTCCCGATGCAGGGATACAGACTCAGCATCAAACTCACTGCAGTGTTTGCGGGGCCTGCCTCGTCGATGATGAAGACACCCTCTGCAGTCATCCTCACTCCCTCCAGAGACGAAGCCAAGTCTGTGCAACCGTCTGAAACAGGAAAGCTACACCCATCAGCAGCCTTAATGGTACTTTTCACTGCATTACTATTTTGACAACATAGGAATAACATGAAATGAATCTAACCCGAGTGCAAGACAAACATAAGTGTCAAATGTTCAGGAGGAAGGAATTAAGACAGGAACATAGCTGCTTCCTTTCTTTACAGCCAAAATTATAGTTACGGTTACGAAGAGTCTTGTCCAGTCGTACTTTGAAGGCCCCAGAGCTCCAGCACGACTGCACTGCTCTGCAGGTAGTCCAGCAGACGTTGGGAGGTGTGGAGGGAGGCGAAGTGGACCCTGTGATCCAACAGAGGGTTGAAGTTGTGCCACACAGCTGGAGTGTAGAGAGGCTGACTGCAGTCAAACAACCTGAAGCTAAGAGAGGTGGAGGAAGAGGAAACAAGAACAAAAGGAGAACAAAGTACAGTTTATCAGTTCTGGCCTTTACTGTATCCAGAAAATGAACAGTAATGTTCCCCGTCTATCATGAGATGTCTTCTTTCTATTAAATGCTTAAATTCATTACTGATCATGAACGTTCTCCTTACATGTTCTGCTGTACCCCATCTTGACCTCCAGTTCCTGGGCTATAATTTATTGTAGGAATTCTCTGCACTTTCCCTGTACTTCAGACTCTCTTCAGGGCCCCGCACAGATCTATATGACACCCCCTATGCCTCACCCAATTTGAACCCCTCTGTTGTGGGCCTCCCTGATCCAGCGCAGGCCACAACATTGTTCCAGGACCAGCTGGAAGTCCAGTCGTCGACCCAGCAACTCAGACGGGTCGATCAGGATGTCATCTTCACCAAGAGGGCTGGAAAGTGAGAAAGATTATTTATGAATACATTTCCGCGTGTTTATCAGGACTACTTGCAATATATATATATATATATGTGTGTGTGTGTGTGTGTGTCGCACAGTCCAGTGGAGTTGCAGGGAACCAGCTGTACTTGTAGAATGGCCTCCTCTGTGCCCTCTGAGCCCACCACCTGCAGGCAGACATTATCAGCCAGTTGTAGCTCTATACTTGTGAACCATCTGCCTATACTGTCAGATGGGGAACATGTGTGTGTGCATGTACGCAGTATGTTCTGTGGATCTACCTCCAGTTGCTCCTCCAGAGGGATGCGGAAGGCCAAAGACTGAAGCCAGAGGTGAGCGGTGCCCAGGAGCAGAGGCTCCACTGGATCCCAGAACGGGTCTTTGTCTCTGGATAATGCAGCTGGAGACGGGACCTCTACTCTCTGACAGCAGGAGAGTTATTGCTTTGAAATGTAAACCTGTTAATGGCAAAGCTAGCTCATTCTCATTCTCAGCTATAATAACTCAACATGTGGAGAATGATTTCACCATTAGACACAAAGCACTGCGAGATAACACTGTGACTGTGTGAGCTGTGACTCTCCTCTTCTGTCCCTCTGTCTTTTTTATGTTTCTCCCTGTTTCCTCATCACTATTTACTAAATTCCAAACATTAGTGCTATAAACAATATGTAAATAGCAGGTTTTGTCATTTTCTCAGATCCCATATGTTTCGTTAACAGTGTGAAACTTTTCAGGCTTGCTGATTTCCCACAACACAAAAGAAGGGACAGCAAAACAGGAGCAAATGATGCACCTCTGCTGATTTGTAAACATTCTCTTACTGCATTTTAAAAAAACATAAACAACATTCACTCCATTTACTTACATTGTCTCCACTCTGCTCAGCCTGATGCTGCTGATAGACCTCTTCCATCAGGAATTTACGGTTCACAAACTTGGCCTTGGACCACATCCAGACCTGGGAACGGCGTATAAAGGTGGTTTAAACAATGAAACAAAATTCCAAGGCCCAAATACAAACCTAAATTGAAATTGGAATGATAAAAACTTCATGCAAACATGAGAGACAGTAAGGGAGCTTGAGATCAACCTGTTTTCTTCCCGTCGAGGTGACCCTGACAACAATCTCCTTCTCCAGATCGTGGCCTTTTGAATCTGACAGCGCCAAATTCTTGATCTCCAACTTGAACTCCACCCCCTAGAAAATTATTTAATAAATAGCCATGATTACGAGACCATAAAAAATAATTTAAAAAAATAATTTACCAAAAAATTGCCTCCAGTACAAACATACCAACTAGACAGATAGTCAGCTTCCCTAACTTTCATTAAAACCAGAGAGTGTGAGTGAATATGGCCGTGTGTCACCTTGTTCAGCTCCTTGCTCATCTGGTTGGCTTCAGCCACCATGGGCATCAGTTTGATGTAGTCGTAGAAAACGGCCAGCAGACTGGGGTCTGTCTGACTGGACCCAGCGCTGGTCTCACCTAAACACAGACACATGAATGAGATCACCCAAAAAAAAAAAAAAAATCTCCTTCGACTTCCAGCTGCTGATCCTCCCACTCACCCAGGTGGATGCCCTCAGCAGCAGCCAGTTCAGACTGGAAGTAGTCGTAGTCGTAGCGGCTCCAGTCATCCCCGCCCCTCTCAGACGGATAACCAATGAACAGGTAGGTACAGTTGGAACCGAGAACGACACGGTCCTAGAGGGAGACGGAAAGAGAGAAAAAAATGCTGGTGTGTGTGCACTTTAACAGCATGTCACACTGTCATATCATAAAGTGTGTGTTTGTGTGGAGACCCACCAGGTGCTGCAGCTCGGTTGTCTGGGAAACAGCATGACCGTTGACAATGACCTTTGACCCTGGCAGTGGGGTCAATGTTACCCGGCGCTGTTCATTCCTGAACACAGCGTGACGCTCCTGGATCCTAACACACACACACACACACACACACACACACACACACACACACGCGTACACACGCGTACACACATTGCACAAACTTCAGAAAAAGGCTTTCACAAAAGTCTACACTTACTTCTCTTGCATACTCGCATACATAAAATGGTCACAGAGCCTCCAGCCTATCCCAGCATGCATTGGGTGGAATGAAGGAGAACACTCACAAGAGACTGTCAATGAATTACATCATTCACATCCACTTGTAGACATCACGTACGGACAGATTAGTGTCCCTAATCTCACTTTATGTGCCGTGGGTTTATGGTGTCCTCTGATGTGATCTCGATGTGATGAAAAACTCACCCTAGACCTTTGATGGAGATGGACCTTGGAGAGGAGTCACACAGGCCGATGTCCCATTCACCTGGAGCACAAAACAGCAACAATGACGCTAAAACTGAAAGTAATCGAACACAGTAAAAACTGTGGTGATCTGCCCCCAACGCCTCGCTCTGAAAGGTACCCTGAATGAGAGGGTGAGACATTCAAAGAGACAGACACAGGCAGACTCACCCTCCTGGATGAAAAGCTTGACCACCCCAGACAGCTGAGCGTCCTCGTTGATGTTCAGGATGTAGGGATGCATCTGCATCATCCTCCTCTCCTGACAGCGAGGGAGAGACAGAGGCACGTTGTGAATGGCAGTAGGAGACAGGAGACGATTAAATGCTGAAAAATATCCTCAAAGATTTAATACACTAAACCTTCACCAAGTGTGTTTCCCAAAGCTCATCCGAAACTATGGAAACTCCTGAGTGTGTGCATGTCTGATAGTGTATTTGTGTGTCTACCTGAGTGATGTTAGCATACTGTTGCTCCCAGTCCTTCAGCGCCTCCTGCAGGTGTTGTTCCCATAGAGTCTGAATGGCTCTAATCTGGAGCTCATTGTGGGTCAGCAGCTGACGAAGCTCCTCTAAACACACAAACGTCCATGTTGACCTCACCAACCATCACATGTTGAGCTGTATTCTACTCTGTTGTAACAGTGACCCTCACTGGTCTCGTCGTTAGCTCTGCGTCCCTCCTGGCCCAGCCGGCTCAGCCGTTGCAGCAGCCTGGCGTTCTCGGCCTTCAGCTCTTTAACCAGACGCTCGGTGGGGCTCTCGTTCACCACCGCCCGGTTCTGGATCCGCTTTGCCCTAAAGACACAGCAGGCGGTTGGGGGGAACAAAGACTGATGTGTGTTAATGGGGAATAGTTGGAACAGAGGTAACGGATGGCTCATGATACTTTACACTGGATAAATGGTTTGTTGTACCTCTCAGCATAGCGAAGGGTTGACAGAGACTCCTCGTAGCAGATGTCAGCAGGGCTCAGCGTGGCAATCTTGAAAATGGATTAATTTTTGGACAAAATTAAAAATAACCAAGATGAAGCCTCAAAGGGGATCAGCTTCCTGTAAAATGCTAGAAACAGCGCCACGTTAGCAGTGGATTCTGTCAAACATCTTGTTACCATAACTGTGCGACTGTTGCCTCCCAGTGCAGACTGCAGCAACTTGGTGAGAACGGAGTCTCTGTAGGGAACATGGACGACCCTCTTCCCCACGGCCACATCAGCAAGAGCGCTGGGGGAGGTGAGAAAGAAGTTCAAAACACAGATGAATGAATTAAAACCAAAACTATATTAAACGGCAGGTCTACCTGATGACATTGCCCAGGGTGGTGAGGCTCAGGTTGATGGCCGTGCCCTCTTTGAGCCTGTCGGCCTCTGACCCCAACGACCTCTGACGCTCGCTGCCAGCCAGGTCCACCAGGTTAATGTTGGACTGTTTTGTGATGCTCTCTTTGGAAAAGATCTGACAGGGAGTCACAGCAATTACAACAACAACAAATGATGGAAGGCACCAAATGGCTTCACAACAATGCTGAGAGATGAGAAATGGACACAAATAAAGGATATGAGTGAATAGGAAAACCATTTAAAAAACAAAACCATCACCATCAATAATTGATCAGAAATGTAGAGAATAATGTGGAATAATACTGTTTTGAATTTGTTTTCATTTGACGATTATCTGAGCAACAGAGCGGATTCAGTTTAATGTGATTGAATTAGAGTATGTGAAGGCATTTACCTGTTTGAGCTGGAGGATAATCAGCATGTGTGAGCGACTGCTGTTGGCGTTCATGTGAGTGGCAGCCGTGGTTCGAGTCCTGGTTCCCTGTTCCATCAACTGCTCCACCTGCACACCATATTTTTTTTTACCTTTTCCAAATGCAATACAAAAATCAATCAAATCCTTTCCTTTCAGATACCCTTCACTGTCTCACATAGTGTCTGCATCTAAAAGACTTTCACTTTCTTTCCACCCCCCCCTCTACCTGTGGTGCACTGTCACAGGGGACTGTCCGGAGACCCTCCACATAGAAGCCCCTCTGTTGCTCCTCTCGAACTCTGAGCCCTCCTGCCGTACGAGACCCTCGAGACAGCAGGTCAATTACCTGGACGAGGGGGCGGGGGTCAAAAATTATACAGAGGCTAAGATGGAGGAAAAGAATCTGGTCAAAAAAAAAAAAAAGAACAAGAAAATTTTACCTGCTCATTATAGATTTCCATCATACTGAAGAAGACCTGTGTGGACATTAAGGACAAAGACATTTTCACAATAATCACCACACACACACACACACACACACACACACACCCAGACATGATGCTGTGTGCTGGTAAATGATGATGACATGACGCATCCACACATACTCTACCTGACACTGTCTGGTATCCTGGTTTTCTCTAATGGAGTCAAACAGTCGGTCGCAGAGTTTAGGAACCAGGCCTTTGTTTGGCCCATAGCCCACCATCGAGTAACTCTTCCCAGAGCCGGTCTGCCCGTAGGCCAGCAGTGTGGCGTTGTAACCCTGTAGTCATTGTTTCAGGACACTCAGAAGTGTCCATATTGAACAAGGAACACAGAACAAAAGCAGTCTGCACCTCATGATAACGGGAACAAGACTTTAGAGTTAAATACACAGTGGTCATTACCTGCAGTGCATTCTCCAGTATTCCTTCTCCCAGGTCCTGGAACACACTGTCCTGGGGACAGAAAACATTTTATGAGCTGCAATACATGTTTATGCACCTTGAGACCCACAATGCTCCTACATGTCAGATGTAATGACTGTACCAACGCTTTGCCAGTTCTACCACTCTGCCTCGGAGCTGACCTGGTCAGCGTATCGTCCCCCCGGCTCCTCGGGCACGTACAGGCCGCTGCGGTCTCGGGTGAAGCCGCTGTGGGACCAGTAGGCGTAGTCGAAGCAGAACGAGCGCCTGTTCTGAGAGTCACGTGGGTCCTGGATGGTGATGGAGCTCGACACCATGGAGACGACGCAGCGGCTGCCTGCGTCCCTCTCTCTCTGAGTGTAGGAGGGAAATGGAAGAATAAACAAGGAAGAGGAGAATTTAAGGATCACCACAGGGTTACCAGATTATTTATCTGACTTAAACCCTATATTTTGTTTTGCTGTTTTGTTTTGAAAAGAAATAAATGTGTATGAGTTTGTTTCAAACCAAAGTTTGTTTTTGAGTTTATACATTTATCATCACATTGCTAAAGATCCATGCTGGTTATATTTCCTCTTCTTCATATACTATTAACACTAATGCTATATGGCAGTATACAGTAATATGTCAGTGTATGTCAGACCATAAGAATAAAGCACATTACAACACATTCACACACATTAGGAAAGCTGCAGGCAAATAGACAGATTTCAAAATTGAAAGCACAGAAATCCTACAAAATGGCTGCACACTGACCTTGTTGAACGGTCGGACTCTGACGGCCACTTTGACAGAGTCCTTGCTGTGCATGTCTGAGGCTTTAGCTCTCATCCTCTCTCTGCAGGCAGGCAGGTATCAGCACAGGAGGCTGGCAGACTGAGTGATCAGCTCCCCCACACAGAGCACGGGAGAGTGTGTCGAGTTACACGCCGACACGGACACTTTCGTAGCAGTGTGACAGGCACTATGGTGAACAGACAAGCCTGTTGGGAAATGCCTCCCAGGGTTTCACTGAAAAAGGGGAAAATGTTTTTTTCTTTTGTTGAAATGTATACGTGACTCTTAAAGAGTTTATCATTAACTAAAATAGACAATAATACAGAGTAGACACTGTTTAAGACTAAAATTAAATATTGACCAGTTGCATGACAACTATATATTTAAAAAAAAAAACTGGTCATCAGAATTCAAAGTGGGAAGAAACAGTATGCTTTTAAATTATTTTTTTCCCCTGGTGATTTTTTTTTAGGCAGAGCAGCAGAGATAAGGCTGGTTTCACTTTCACCTTGTCTCCTGCTTTAAATTATTGAGTAGCGACAGCATCCTGGGAAATAAGAGTCAAGTTTATACAGGACAGTTACACGTTTACTGCTACATTTATGTCAACACGTCTGTGACTTTCTATGAAACCAAACTTCACCCTAGCAGCTAAATTG
>JBBMJY010000001.1:12204380-12234919 GCA_037833715.1 Toxotes lorentzi
TATATATACACACACACACCATAGCTTCACCTTTATAAACATTTATAAAGTGTCCTTTTCCAAAGTGGAAGCTGATGGAGTTTGATGGATGCCGGACACCACCAGCAGGATAAGCTCTCAGCTATTCCTGAAGGATAATTAGAGGCTTGTAGCTCCATTCAGGTGGTCGACTGCACATCTCAGACACACAGAAAGAAAATTTTGTGATACAGTCACTCCGTCCACACACCAAACTAACACGTGCACTTAAGAAACGGAATCGAGACACTCACTCAACACCAGAGGTAGAGAGGTTTTCAAGCTTTGCCATATTTATCAAAGAGCAGTCATCAAAAATAAGACATTCTACATACATTCATCAGAAAATAGCCTATGTGTCCGATGGTGGTTGCCATAAATTTAATTAAACAAGCCTATTAACATGTCCCAAAACAAGTTTAACAAGTTTAGCTGTGCAACTTTTTTTTTTTTTTATTTACCCCCCCCCCCACTCTGTCACAATATATAACATCCCCATGACATAGAAAAACTGTCCAATTCTGTTGGCGATAGTGTACAAGTCTGTGCCTCTTTCACAGAAATTCTCCAAAATCAACTGAAATCTTAAGACTATGGCATAGGCAGTCTGATTAGATGATCAAATGCATTCGAAACACTTAAAACTTCAAAATGAACATAATTCTTTAGGATTTATTTATTAACTTTATTTGGAACATAGCAAAAGACTATATACAAATTCAGCAGTAGAAACGTCTTATCTCCACTGGGTTGGGTTGCTTTTCTTCTTAAATAGAAAAAAACAGCAGGCCTTGAAGTCTTAAAAGTAAACAACAACAAAAACAAAAAGAGAAAAAAAATTAAAAGAGAATGTAAATAAAACCTCTTTATCAGAGGCAAGTTCAATTCAGTCTCTGGTTTTATTAACGGGAGCCTCTAAAAACCAACACTGATCGCTTTCCCTTGTGCCGTTTTTGTGCCCAGAGAATTTATCTGATTACAAGGAGCGTCACAAAATGGCCACAGATACGATATCAAGTGAAATAAAGTTTGAGTACGAGCCGGATGTGTAAACTCCAAAAATATAGTCCTCTCGTTGCGTTTATTTTTATTGTCCTACAGGGAGGTCAGAATACAAAGTCAACTGCAGCGCTGTGAGGCATTTGAGGAAACAACGGTGGTGAGTTTAGGCATACACTTTTATTTGACAGCTCCTAACCGAGTTGGTTCAAATCTTGAGGTGGCTGTCTGAGGTTCACTGGTTACAACCACCACCAACCTCCTTAAAGTTTCTTCCTCCGGGTGACGGGTTTTGTGAAAACGGTGTCCATTATGCGTTTGCGTCGAAGGTTCATGGTCGAGGTCGGGGCCTCTCCCTCTTTAACCCTCTTGTGCGTTCGCGGGAGCGGATCGGCTGGACTGGGCAGAGGCGAGATCAGGTCCACTTCTGCCACGGGAGCTGGATCTGACATGCCTTTGGATCTGTAGACAGAGAAAATACAAGAAAGAAATGAAGTAGGAAAAAAAAATCCCAAACAGCTTGTGAGAGTGTAAAGTGTGATTAAGACCAATAGAGGTGATAAAAAAATATTTTTATTTTTAGTAAATACAGAGATCTTAAGTGTGTGGTCCTGTTTAACAATCTTTGTTTAAGATTCTTAGTTGTTAAAACTAAGCAGTCCTTGGCAGTGGCTTCAGTGTGGGATATAAGGAAATGAAAAGTCTTACTTGGCTGTTCTTTTGCCTGTTTTTCTCGTTTTAATGACACCTGCTGCTTTCTCCACTTCCACATGATCTTCTTCAGAAGCAACTGCATCCTGGAAAAAAGAAAAAAGGAACATCAAAAAAAGAAAAGAAAGAAAATGCTCTTCCAAAGACTTCCCATTCATTATTTCTCCTTCATAATCAACGTGCTTATTCCTGATTTTTAAAATGAAACTATAAATCCTAGAGACACGGCTTCTGTCATGTCAGAGGCTCTTTCGTCTGTACTGTGTCCAACGTCTGATGACAGCTACGCGACTACAGAGAGATGAGTGTATAAATGAATGTATAAATGCACCAACCAAAGCAGTGCACTGCTGGAGAACAGTCATTTCAAAAACAAAATAAAATTGTTGCACTGCAACAGATTTGCATACAGTCAGCTGAGGTTAAAAACACACATCCAGCCTCCGTCAAACTAAAAGTGTGAACCTCATAAGCAGAGGCACTCACCTGAGGAGCATCGTCTTTGACTCTTCTCCTGCTGCGAGTGGCAGGTGTTGCGGACTCTTCACTTGGGCCTGGAGACTCTGCTCTACGGGCTGACGCACGGACACAACACAGGGGGTTAAAATCATCACGGGCAAATGGACGGACAGACGTATGGATAAACAGATACTCTGCTCACCTCTTGTTCTTCTTCGTGAGGGGGAGTAGATGAATGAGTGCTCGCCTGGACTGGACTCGTCCTCCTCGGGTTCAGGGACCAGGCTGTCTTTCGTGGGAGGCACAGAGTGAGCCTGCTCTGCTGACGACTTTGTACTCCTCTTGCTGGTTCTCACCATTTTTGAGATAACTACTCCTCCTGTGATTTAACAGTTTACATTTTAACACATTTTCAATTCTTTATTTTACAGTATAGCAGATGTCTCACCCCTCTTTAGCGTGAGTGTCACCCACGCCAAAGAAGCTCTTATTTTTTCAGGTTTTTTTTTCAGTACGGCTCTTCAGGCTTTGTACGTACCCTCCTGCTTCTCTTCCTCATCCTGGAGTCTCTTGATGAGGGCGTCTGCGACAGGGGTTTCAGAATCCACCTCCAATGGAGAGTCCAGTAAGGGAAGATCTTCTTCAGGGTGGTCCCAGAGTTTGCTCCTAGTTGGTCGACGGGAGTTGGCGTGACTAGCGTTGCCGTTACGCTCAGACTCGAGTAGATCTTCACTTTCTTTTATGTTTTCAGCAGTCGCCTCTCGTCTTGTCTTTTTTGCGCTCTGAGGAAGTGATACAGGAACCAGTTTCACCTGGGAGCGTCAAGTGTCATCAACAAATGTTCAACAATGCATGGATCAGGTTTTTCAAAATGTCAAAGGGAATAATGTGTGACAGATGCATGATAATCACTGGTTACAACAAAAAAAGATTATAATGTAAAAGTTAAAAGCATAATATGGAGTGTTCTGCCTCAGATGTCGTTAAGATAAACGTCACCGGATAATTTAACGTCAGACAAAAGTAACCTAATGTGTGTCAACAGCAGATGATGGTGAATGAGATGATCTCTGTAGCTCTACATTGTTGGTGTGTTGATGAAATAATCAATGTTGTTTATTTATTTAACATCAGCATTTAACTTAACTTACTTGTGGATAAATATTTAGGGTAATCCTGTTGGACTGTCGAGTCGTCCTGCCAGGGCTGGGCGGTGGCTGTTTTTTGTCCTCCTCCTCCTCCTCCAGCAGGGCCGACTGCGTCTCTGACGGTTCCGTCTTCATCTTCCTGGAGCTCCGTTTCACAGGGGCAGCAAAGGCTTCTTCGTCTTCCTTCTCCTCACTCAAGACCTCTAATGGTGTTGAATCCACCTCGCTGCTGTTAAGTATCCTTCGGCTGGACCTCCGCGGAGTGTTTCCCTGAGCGGTCCTGCGTTTGGCCGGTGTCGAAGTCTTGGAGCTTGTTCGACGACCAACTTTTATATGTGTGACCTCCTCCTCTTGGTCTTCCTCCTCCTCCTTTACAATATCAGCCTCTGCAGCTACAGACAACTCCTCGCTGACAGTCCGGGTGCGTTGGCTGGTCCTTGTTGAAGTGGCCCTCTGGGAAGCCCGTCGCCTGGCTGGAGAAGAGGCCTTGGAGGTTGATGCAGCCGTGGCACTGGTATCCACAGCCTCTCCCTCATCAATCTCGTCTTTAGGAGGCTCTGACTGAGCTTTGCGGGTACTCCTTCGAGGCGTGCTGGCCTGGACTTTCACTTCTTTGTTCTGTTTACCTTTTCTGGGTGTACGACTAGGTGAGGCAGGGACCTCCAGAGTGCTCGTCTCTGCCTCATCTATTTTCACATCCTCCTTTGGCTCCTCTGCTGCCTCCGGGAGAGGAGAGATAAAATTAACGGCCCTCCTCCCTCTCGTGGTCCTCCGTGTTGGGGTGGAAGGAGCCTTCTTCCTCTGAGAAGTGGGGGTCTCTGGTACAGGCTGTTCCTCTGGCTCGCTATTGGCCTGCTGCACAGGTTTCTCCTCAGCATTTTTATCTTTCCTCTGCCTTCCACTAGTCGTCTTTTTTGTTTCCTTCTCTTTTGTAGTTTCTTCTGTGTTGTCCGCTTCTCTCTCTGCTAAGTGTCTGTGGTCCTGCTGCTGCTCCTCCGCAGCAGGAACCGTCTCTGCACTGGGTACAAGCTCCTTTTCTATATTAGCAGGTCCATTCTCTTCAGGCTCTTCCTGGTCCTCAGCAGGTGTTGGTTTATCCTCCTCCTCTCCCATTTCCTCGTCTGCAGCATCTTTCTTTTCTGCAGAGTCTTCGTCAGATGCAACTGCTGGGAGTCCTCCCTCTGGAGTTTGATCAGAAGGAGCTGCAGGTTCGCAATTTTCGGCCAGAATTACCAGCTCAGTGTCCTTCTGCTCATTAGCGTCTTCTGTCTCCTGGCTCCATTGGTCAGTCTGGAGTTCTATGGGTCCTGATTCTGTCAGTCTATCTACCTCAGCTCCATCCAGGCTCTCCATCTCTTTCCTCTGGTCAACTTGCAAGACTTCACCAGAAAGGGGAGTATCTTGATCATCTGTTCCCAAAAGAATAACCTCGGGTTTGACCACAAGCTCCTCACTAGCCTCCTCTACTGGAGACTGGGTGGAAAGATTGGAGGACTGCAGATTATTCTCCATAGGTAGTGTGTCTGCCTCTTTATGCCCATCCTCATCCATATCCAGCATCAGAGAGAAGCTGCTGTGAGTCCCGGTCCGTGGGTCATCTGAAACGACCGCTTGCTCAATCTCAGGAAGACACAGCTGAGCGCTATCGACCAGGCTGTGCTGTCCTCCCACAAGCTCCAGGGGTACCAGGAGAGTGGTAGAGGGCTTGAGCTCCATGTATGATGATCCTTGCTCTTCATTCTCCTCTGCCTCCAGCCCTCCTTCATCGGCCCCAAGCCTCACCATCACCACATCACCCTCCATGTCCTCTTCTACCATCTGTGGAGGGGCAAACACAGCAACGTTATTTCTTGACTTTTTTTTTTTTTTGCAGTTAATCAAAGGATTAAGTTTACAATGCAAAAGTAGCAAATCCTAACATTAAAGGAGTTGGAATCAGAGATTGTTTGGTATTTTTCCTTAATAAACGACTTAATTAGTTATTACAACTGTTGCCAATTAATTTTCCATCAGTCATCTAAGCATCTTGGCTCTATGGTGGTTACCTTCATTTCTGCACTGGGTGCGATCAGAGAGAACTCAGCAGCCTCCTGCTCTGACAGACTTGGCAGGAAGTGTGTGTGTCCTTGTTGTGCAAAGACTGAACTGGGTTGAAGGGGAGGCAGCCTCCCATTGCCCTGCACCTCCTCAATGATCTCCACCTCACTACCAGAGTCCTCCTCCTCTTCTTCTTCATCCTCAACTTGATCAGACTCCTCCTCATCATCTTCTTCTTCTTCTTCCTCAGACGCAGGGCTAGAAAGTTCTTCGCTATCGTTTACACTCACAACAGCTACAAGATTGAAAAAAAAAAAAAAAAAAGAGCACAGAGCAGAAAAGTGAAGGTGTGTTATAAAATGTGTTACAGTAATATCCTGCTCTAACACTCGGAGCACCGGTGTTAATGTGTATGTGTATAAACTGGGTCCTCACAGTGGGAGTCTGTGCCAGTTGGCTCGGAGGACGTCACAGAGGCGTTGGATTTCTGGCTGGTGAAAACTTGGGGAGCTTCGGCAGCTGCCTGCTCCTCCTCTGCAACCTCACCTAGTGATTCACTGGGAGAAAGGAGGGGGGGATAGCTATTTGTAACTTGCTACACACATATCTTCAAACCAAATGATCATATTTACAGGAAAGGTAAATACCTGTTGAATGACACCTGTGTCCGTGATGCATTGTGGATTCCTGAGCGGGTGAGTGGAGGAGACAGATCGTCGCCAAACAGATGTCGCTGCACAAACTCTGTCAGATCTGCTGGCAAAGAACGTAAAACAAATGGTTGGCATCATCTTTTTTTCCACATGCATGTAACCGAACCACCACTCAATCAAAGCGCCAACAACAGCATGTAAATTCATTAATGCAAATAACACAGAGCAGGAAACTGAAACCCATTCCACAGTATAAATGCATCGATTAAGGATGGACCTGTAGATTGTTCCAAATCCTCCTCTGGCTCGTCTGTGGCTCCAGACGGTTTCAGAGGCTCAGTGAACTCAGTGGATTCAGTGGCCTTGGACTGGATGTCCTGTTCGGTGACCTTCACTGGCTGATCCTGGGATTCGACCCCAGAATCTGTGCTCTCGGGTACCTGGTTATAAACTGGTGGCATAAAAACACGTGTTACGCCATGTTTTTGAGAAGCGTGGCAAAACACATGAATATTTTCAACACCTTTAACTTCTGAAAATGTAAAATATCAAAGCAAAGGACATATTTGTTGATTTTAGTGCTGAGCAGTACTGGTGTGAAACAAATCGGCTCTAATAATAAGTCATAGAGGAATCAATAGAGCACATTCTGCAAATGAATTACCTTGATTGTGACTAGGTGTCTCCTCATGGTCAAGAGTTGCAGCATCTCCTTGTTTGATACTTAACTCAACATCCTGTTCATCTTCCTTTTCAGACTGAACTTCGTCCTCGTTTTTAGCCTCCTGTTCAAGACCAGTCTCCATCACATCTTCTAATGTCTCATCTTCCTTCACCTCCTCTTCTTCCTTCTCCCAGTTCTCTGATGTCAGGACAGGGGTTTGCTCAGTGGTTGGTGAGGGCTTTTCCTCTGGTAGTTCCTTTTCAGTTAGGGCTCTGATGTTCAGCGTCACTACGTCCTCATCTCTCTCTGTAGCTGCGTGCCCCGCCTCCTGGTCTTCTGACAGAGGTGCATCATAGTACTCTAGGGTGGTGTCTATTGACTGGACAGATGTGTGACTGGTGTCAAAGCTCAGGCTAAGTCGTGTTTGAGTGGCGTCTGATGGTTTGGTTTCTGTGGCGACTTCATGGATGGAGGATGACTCGCTCTCGGAGCATCTCAGCTGTGGTGAGGGAATGCCACCTTTGGGAGGCAAGAACTTTACGTGTTGTTGTTCCCTTTTCTCATCTTCATCCTCTTCCTCCTCAGCAGGCTGAGAGGACCAGGTTTTACCTGTGGCCTTGGACAGCCTGGAGCCTCTGGTCAGCAAGCTAATCTCACTGTCTGCTGCCATCTAGAGAGGAAAACAGTTCCAAAGAGGATTGGAAGACACATTTTATTACAAAGAGAAAATCAAACCTGTGAGTTAACACACTGCTCCCATGTAGCGACTTGGTCTTACCCCATTGGTCCACCGGATGCCCTTCTCTGGCTCAGGAGATTCAGCCTCTTCGATGAAGGTGATGCGGCTCTCCTTGCTGCGGAGTGGAGGGGTGATGGAGCGCCCTGGAGAAGCAGAAGGGGTGGCGACGGGTGTCGGCCTCAGGCTGCTGCGGAGGATGGACTGGGGAGTGAAGGCTGAGAACACTGGGCCAGAGGCAGCCAAGGCCCGAGCTCGCTGAGGGGACAAAACCCACAAAAAGTATAAGCAACAAAATACGCCAAAAACACAAAGTCAATTTCTCAAGAAAGTAAAATCTGCATATACAAAGAAAATCCACATTTGCCTATTCACCTTGACGACCTGTGGCGTTTGCAACAGACTGAGTTCAGGGGCTTTGCTGATGCTCTTTGGAGAAACCCAGAAGCTCGGAGGTCTGGGGGGGCTGAGAAGAGGCTGAGGGCTCTGACAGGAGGGGTGAACCACCAAGTCCATCAGCCTGGGTCATGTTAAAGAGGAAGGAATGCAAAGTATGCATGATTTTAAAAAGCTGTTTTAACAAAACTGGGTCCTGCATTCATGTACAGTTTTTGAGAAAATGAATAACGTGAGTACTTGTTGGGAGGGTATACCACCAATAATTTAACAAATTTAACAACCAAAAGAGTTTGTCAATGTGAGGTCGCTTTAAATAAAATATCAGTGCTGGAAATTTGACTTATGCACTTTACAAGGTGCCTTGCTCTGATGCTCAATTAAGTTGAATTATTTTAAAATCAATTACTCAGCACCCTGTTGAGAAGCAATTTTAATATATAATTATGTGATATCAAAGATCTGGTTAAGGTAAATGTGTCCATATTCAGAAATGCTATGAAGCATACATATGGTATTGCATCACTTTCACTGGAGCTCTTATGAAAGTACCTTGACTTTCGTTTCGAGGTCATGGTGATAGGAGTTCCCAGGAAAGGATCAGGAAGGGCTGAAGAGGAGGGCCTGGGGCTCGGACTCTGAGTATCAGCTGCCCTCGGGCTGCCAGAAAGAAATTGAAATAAGTAAATAAATCAGAAAAATAAAAAGCATTACCTTTGAGATGAGGTGCGAATTTGGTATCTTATGCTCACGTCCTGGCTGGGGAGGGCTGTGGTGTTGCTCCTTTGCCTAACCACACCTCCTCAATCTTGGTCAGGACATTGTTGATAAATCCAGCCCTGGATATCACTTTCTCAGTGGCAGAGCGCTTGGTGATGGTCGACAGTGGCTGTGGCCGAGAAACTGGAACACAGTGGTTTGAAAAGTTTCTATCAAAACACTGATACTTTGTCCCCACTGTGGTAAACTGTAACGGATGGAGTGAATTCCTTACCTTCTTTGTGGATGGTGCAAGGGTGCTGGTAGGGCTTGGTTCTCTCCATTGCCAGTTTCCTCTGGACTCTGGGCAAAACTTTGCCATACTGATCCAAAATAGAGTTCCTGGTGTTGGATCGCTCTTTGAGCTTTGGGTCTCGCTCATTCTAAGAACAAAGGAGAAAGAAAATATGATAATTAATCTTATATAATTACAATTCGCAGTATTCTGAACACTTTAACAGATATAAATATTCCATCATCACTTCACATCAAGATAATCTTGTGATAACTGGTGTAATAATTTGTATGTGTGTGTCAAACATACCACCAGATTCATTTTAAGGCTGTGGTTGAGCTGTAGAGCAGGTATGTAGTTGGCCTGCTGAAGGTAATGAACCATCAGCAGTTCTCTGTTTTGGAGACCCCCTGTACCCTGGAGAAACTTCTCCAAACATTCCTGAAACACAAACCCAAGAGCCATGAGTTTTCATCCACTTTATAATCCAAAGACACAAAGGAAGATTAATCCACAAGCAAAACTATGAAGAGATTGGGCATTTTAAAAAAAATGTAATTAAATCGTCTCTCTCCTACCTGTTCAGTTGGACCCAGGGGCAGTTTGAGTAGCTCCTTGATGAGGCCCAGCTCCTGGCAGCTCTCGTACAGGAAGCTCAGCAGCTCACCCATGTTGAGGCGATTGGAGTGCTGCCGAAGTACGGACCACGCCTCTACAAGACACCTGGAACAAGTGCACACTGATTGGTTAACACAGGTAAGGTAAGACACGTGAAAGGCTGGAACTGAATGGCCACGTTTGTTTCCTGAAAGATAAAAACCTTTTTCTTGTCCACATATCACAGTTTCAAAGATTCAATAGTGGTGTTGAGTTTTACTGAGTGTACGTTAACATCCTCCCCCTTTGCTCCTACCTGTTGTGTAGCAGTACAGACAGACAGAGTTTGGCCTGGGAGGTGGAGGAAATCGGGGGCTTCGTAAGGTGGAAGTACCGTAGTGCCACTGGGTGCTGGCCCTGGCACATGAGAGCTTGCAGGACACGCTCGTGCTGCCACGCAAACTGACACTGGGAGGCAGCTGGATGAAGGAGCAGCTCAAATGAACTCTGATCAACACAAAGAAGAAAATGACATTTAAAAAGAGCGAAAACCCAAGAGAGGGATAGTATCATAACAAGGAGACAGAGGAGGCAGCAACAGAAGTATTTATAGAAGTATCATTAATGTTTCCACTGTAAATACTGATGGTAACATGTACATCCTGATGTTCCATTGACATTTAAAACCAAAAAAAAATACTTAGCCTTGCACAACCTCCCTGTATCCAAATCTTAGGAAGAATAAAATGTCATTCAAATATATAAATCAGTGAGAACCTGGTGGTCATGATGGTCCAGCAGCCAGAGGCCTTGTACTAGTTTCACCAATCCTATAGGGATAGCAAAAGCTGTGGGGAAAGACTCCACTGATGTGCCCTCCTTATTGGGGAAGGAGTACATGACATCCAGCAACAGGTAAATCACCTGAGACAACAGGTCAAGGCTCATACAAGCAGTAGGCTTAATGTGATCTATCCATGGCAGAATTTCTATTCTATGAAAATAAAATAAAATAAAATAAATAATTTAGAATCTCTACTATGAAATACTAAATAAAACAATTAACACAATGTATACATTTCAATATGTTCCAAACTATCAAAACTGCACAAATACAACTCACAGCAATGCATGCCTAATGGATAAATGAAATAAAAGCAGAATTAAATAATTTCCAAATCCAAATGATTGAAAATAAGTTGTTACATTTATTATTTTATATAATTTTAAGAATCTGAAATGTGTCTCAGTTGAAATGGCTAAGGCTGACCACATGGGAAATGGGCATTATTTTATCATGAAGGATACAATTGCATGTTTGGTAGCTTCTTCAATATTGTCCAGTAAATAAATGTCCAACAAGGCCTGTGGATAAAAGATACACAATTAATATCCTGTTCTTTACAATGCTGTAGCAGCAGATGCAAACTCGATTTGACGTAAACTGGATGGTACAAAATAAGTATAATTCAAAAATATTTTAATGCTTACATGCAGTGTAGGTGGTGGATACTGCCCTGTCCCGCCCTCATCCCTTTTCCATAGGTTGGTCAAGCGTTCACCACACTGGCCGACCAAACCGTCAATCATCAGGCAGTCTGCACACCACTTGCCCCTGAGAAGACAACAAGAGAGTGTCAGCGAGTGATTAAAATGTAATTAAGACAATCAATATAGCTTCAGCCGTAGATTTGGGATGGATGAAAGATTGAATTCATCTTTATTGCTTCTGAGCAAAGAGTACTCACTTAGCTAGCCTGGTGAGCTCCTCTCTACGTATGGTATAGTAGTTGCTGATGACAGAGTGGGTGTAAAAAGGCCTGGAGATCTGGAGAGCATCGTCATCTGGTGGGGAGGGCAGTTAAAACCAGTATAGAAAAAGAGAGAGACAAAAAAAACATGATTACAGACAAATGCGAACGTTTTGCCAAAACTTGACTTAAAAACATGCCCCAACTCTGCAGTGCAGAGTTAAAGATATTTAATGTCATCTTATATTTATTAGCATAATATTAAACCTGCTTTTTTTCCACAGACTGTGGAAAAGATGTGTTGTGCGATACTGCTGGTATAGTTTACCTGATCCCTCAGGCAGCAAGCCGGTACGACAGAACCAGAGGACCACCTGAGCGTACTTGGAAATCAGACTGGAGACCATGTTTTTGTTTATTAGTCCCACCAGACCTACACAACCAAAAAATATAACCAGAATGTTTCAATAACAACAAATGGCTCTCAACACAACAGCCTTCAGCTTAACACTGAACAATGCATTATAACTTATTAAGTTCTACCAAGCCATAAGAGGTGTGAGGGGTTCAATGTTGAAATTAGTTATTTGTGCTGGCTGAACCGGCTTCGCTAAAATCACAGGGAAATACAACAGTTGGAACTGTGACTGTTTCTGTGTGGACACTACACCTTTCTGTGTGAGCTCCTGAGCTTCACTGAGCAGACAGTGGAAGATGGTGCTGAGGTTACCCAGCAGTCTCTGGCTGTGCTGTAGCAGCTGCAGTGTCTGAGGGTCTGTGAAGTTGGATGAGCTGTCAAACAGCGGTGCGCCTACAAAACACGAACGAACACACACACACACACACACACACACACACACACACACACACAGCATAAATGTATAAACTGAAACAAACTTGTAAACAGCATAAAGTGATTCACTGGAGGATTTTATATCCGTTAAGTGATTAATAATTTACATTATCAACAAAGTGGCAAAGCAAGCTTTTCCTGTAATATAACAGCCTGAGAGGTAAATTTACCTTACAAATATGTCATGCAAACATATCTGCTCTAGTCTAGTCAAATATAGCACTGGGAGCGGTCACAATAAAGTGCCAAGTATAATGTTTGTACAGATGTCCAGCTCAAGACAACTGATAAAATCCATGAAAATTAATATTAATATACTTACATCAGCCCACAAATTCAAATTTCACCGTCAAGAAAAAACCAACATTTTTTGTTGGTTTCTTGTTTAGGCTGAATAATGAAGAGATCTAACAAAAAAAAAAAAAAAAAAAAAAAAACTTCTCCCCATTTAAATAATAATATTTAAATAATCTAACATCTAAATAATTCAGAATATCTTCTGATGTCAGAAGAAAAAACAAACATTAAAACATACAGATGCCGTCCAGTTCCTCCTTGGTCTGGACTACTTTGTTCCAGGCCCAATCCAGGATGTAGCGCAGGTTCAGTGCAGAGCCTGGTTGTTCTGTTAAAAAACAGAATTTGAAAAACAGAATTAGAGCTGACTGCAGGGCTGGTGGCTGTGGCATGAATGTAGCAGTACAGATTTAAGGTTCTATGTTTATGTATGTGTGAAATGAAGCCAAAGAGTACTACACTAAGGGCGAATGTCTTCACCACATGCTTGTCAGCATGGGTGCACTGGGTTTGGGTGAGCAGTTTTAGAGACAATGTGATATTGATATTATATCTGATTTTGTTATTCCAAGTATGATTCCTCACCTTCTGCAGTCCACTGCTTGATACAGCCAGTGATGAGTCCCAAGGAACTGGTCTCCACCGCTGTGGACAAGATGGCATCCAGCTGTTCCTCCTGAAGGCCAATATCAAGTTGCATGTGTTACTATCAACACTTCAGGATAAGTATTTTATTTAATTCTGTGAATTGGTTTGTGTCACAAGAAAGATTTTTAATGTGGACTGAAAGACGGAGTACAAAGTACAGGTTTCGTGAATGTGTGCAGACCAATGTGTACCTGAGAGAGGCTGGAGGCCTGAGTGTCAGCCAGGCGAGATGAGAGTAGGCCAGACATGAGGCAGCGAGAGTAGCTAGTGGAGATGATGTCACTGGAACAAGGAGCAGCTTTCTTCAAAAAGCTCAGGGTCTGGTTTTAACGACAATGGAGAGGTGTGAAGAAGCCCCCTTTCCGATCAAATCGTCATCACATAATTAAAACCTACCTATAAATAAATAAATATCAAGCACCCACATAGCAAAGGCTACATCCCCATAATATACAGTAAAACCCATGTAAATTAAAACAGAAACAGTTCACAGCTTGATTTCACATTTATATGCAGTCACATGGCCACTTCTTATATTTAGCATTTGGACTAAATGCCATAAAATAAATGATGAGGTGAAAGTTTGTATAACAAAGAAATGAACACTTGAAAACTTGCCTCCTTCTGATACCCAGAGCAGGTTAAGTGCACAATTCCAGAGTTGAGCAAGCAGGTAGCGTCTGTAACATGAAGAGTGCAAAACAAACACAAAGTCTTTCAGCCTCTCAGTAAAACTATACTTCAGCTACAAACAGAGGCAACCCCAGGCATGTCTGCATAAGCAAAATTCAGAGCAAAACAAATCGGTAACACAGAAAGCCTGGAATAAATTACATAGACCTGGGAGATAATTCGACATTTCATATTAATGGTATGTCAATATAACCTTACATCAAGATGGTGGTACATACAGTGTCTACACTTACCAAAATTGTATGTGGTGGGGTTAAAGTACTGTTCTGGTGGGGGGCAGGTGAAGGGCAGGCCCCTGCTCAGGCTGCGGTCGTGCACCACTACATCCAGGAGGACATGTGGAGACACCATCTGCGCCACTGGGTCCAGAGACCAAATTGCCAGGTAGGGACAATTTTGCAGAGACTCCCCCATTCTGAAAGCAACACACAAGTGCAAGTGAAATGCAGTGTCACTGTTATTCAAGCAGTAAACCCCAGGATAAAAGGACGCACTAAGTAACTACCTTTTTATCTGCATCTCTAATATTTTGTCAAACCACCAATTAATATCATACAACATCCCTGACCTTGGGTGTCATCTTTCATGCTTTGTTTCTGGATACACTAAGTTTAATCTTAATATGAATAATGATTTTAATTATAAAAACATCACTTTTCTTGTTTTTTAAATTGTAGAACTCTCCTGAACAGCTTCACAGTTTCCACTGTACCTTAAAGAGTCTGGCATTTGTGCGTGATACCAACGGTTGATGTCAAAAACTCCGATGTAGGTAGCTGGGGTTCCCTGACCATAGGCCTTGACTTGCCAGCTGAAGATAGACACGCTGGTGTCCGGAGATGCAACTGAAAATGGGAAGAGTTTTGGATGATGTGATTAAGAAACTAAAAGGCAGATAAGAAATTAGAGGGCAAGAAGGTACAGTAAAGAAAAAGAGACAGCAAGTGCGACTGTTCTCCATTATGCAGTCATTTTAATCAGAAAACATAATGGTATAGTCGTTTTAAGATTCCTTTTAACTACTATGACAACACTGAAAATGTCAAAGCACAATGCATTTGACTTTGAATAAAAATGCAGAGAACCTGCACAAATTAGCTCCCTGCATACTCATATCTTCTACAGGTGGCATCATGAGAAGCAGGCTAACCTTCGTTCATGCTGTCATCCCTGTCAGGATGGGGTCTGAATTTCTCGATGGTCTGGCAACTCAGCAGGCGGGTGTTGGTGGCCTGGGCCCTGAGAGGGAAAGCTGTGCCACTTAACTCCTGACTGTAACGTTCCTCACAGTACTCCAGACCCTGAGCAACACAAAGACAAAGAGGGGGGAGAATTAAACAAAGGAAGGTAAATACACCGTACATTTGCAAGAACAGATATGGGAACACCATTGTAAAGGTTTTATTAAACCAAGAAAATACTGTCGTATTCTTGTATGCACTGCAGACCTCATAAAGAATCTTCCCAGAAGACAGACACTTCCTCTCACTGAAGGCCAGCTGAAGTAGGCGGAGGCTGACTGTATCTCCCTCACTGCACGAGAGAGACAAGGGGTAGAGGAAAAATAAGAGCTTGGAAAAACAAAACAAACAAACAAACACTTTATCTAGATAAAGTACTATATGTAAGACTCACAGGTCCTGAGAAGACTGGACAGCCCAGAGGTAGCAGCAGTTCCTGGGGTCATTCTCCGGCTCCTGGAAGGTGAAGGCATACACAGCCACCCCGCCACCCTCTAACTGGGAGTGGTATCTACACATGAACAACAAAACAAACAATAAAGACATATGCAGTGATTTGAAGAACATTTGAAATGTACGTATCAGTGGTACAAGGTTACATTATGTCGTAGGTGCCAATGAACTGAAAACAGCACAGACTCTTGTAATTACTTTCTACTTTTCAAACTGTATTTTCAACTAATGTTAACAATTTTAAAAAAGTTAAATAGCAATAACACGCTTCTGTTTTGGGAATACTCTACATAACATACAGTGATAATGCTATGGGACCTTATCTCAAAGGAAAGGCTACCCAGGACTGAAACCCACTTATCTTCCCAACTCACAAAGTACGGACTCAGAAGAAAAACAAAGACTCACTCTTTCTTAAGAGTCTTCATGTTCCACAACTGTAAGTATCCATCAGAAAATCCCACTGCCAGCTGGTTGGTCCTGGAGATGTATTGCAGAGCTGTGGCACCAACTCCACTGGGCCCATTCAGCTGGAGACAAAGATGCCTGCCCTGTCTGGTGCTGACTTCCCTAAGCCTGGGGATCTCTGCAGGAGATTTGGTCACTACCTGCAGGTCTGGGAACATAAAGTAAATATAAAAAGAGATCCTCCATGTTTCACAAAGCCCGTTTCCAAAACATATGGTGTGCAGAACAGAGGAAACTGTCCATTGCTTCTCTTCCATATAAGGCTTGTAAGGGACAGAAGACAAACAAAGGGAACACACAGACAAGCATGCAAACATCTATAAACCCAGCCCATCCTCAATCAAGCTCCTCACCTGAAGCCTCCAGCTCATTTTGGCTGCAGGACAGGTCATCGAGACAGAGATCCACAAGCAGAACGTGACCGAGATCCGTTATTACTGCAGCAATGCCAAAGAACCAGCGCAAACTCTGGTGGAGGTGCTGCGTTGAAGTGCTTGCTCCGCCATAACTCACTAACGGCTCAATGGCTGTGATCTATACGAGAGACAGCAGACAAAGCTCAATGTTTTGTACCTGGGCTGAGATACTTTTGAACAGTTATTATAGTATGCAAAGATTAGCAAGATCCATATGTGTGCTTTTCCCATCCCCTCAGACAAGTGTTTCACGAAGCTGAGTCTAAATTTTAAAATATGACTCTGAAACACTACTGCGCCACCACGGCTTTTAATTGACTTTTCAAAATCTGAAGTTTTAATTTATCAGTTCCTATTTCAATACCTACTAACACAATAATCAATCAATTAATGTTAGAAATACTGGTGATTTAGCAACCCATGTTTTTACCATTTAGATTCAAACCATATAACTCTATTTATTGTTGCTTATTTACTGAAGAGTGCAGAGGCCTCCGGTTTACAGCCAACTCACCCTGCCTGGTATAACCACAGCTTTGACCACCCTTGACAGTCCCAAGTCATAGAGACACAACACACTGCCCTCTGCTTCCTCCAAGCCAACCAGCAGTCCAGACCTGGTAAAATTAAACAGTAAAGGAGTTAACAATTGTTATGCCACTGATCACAGTCCTCATTTAAGAGTGATAAACAGGTGAGGATAAAGAGACAGACAGGACTCTGACCGTTTGAGCCAGCTGAAGTCCCTGGCAGCAAGGACACTGGGTGGGTGCTCCCCTCCACCACTGAAGCAGTATGCAGACAGCCGTTCTCCTGTCACTGCATGGACAACCTCCAGATGGGGGCCACAGGCCAGCCAGGCCAGGCCACTGCGGCCTTCACACACAGAAAGAGAAATGAAAGCTTAGGAGGTTGTGATCTAGGGTGCAGGTCATCACCGAGCTGGGTTCGTTTTTTTCAGTCACACTGCTCATGAGCCGAAGCTCATGATGCTTAAGTCAGAAGACATAAAATGCTCTGGAGTAAAGTTTTTCAAGGGGGGCTGACAATAGTATTTACTTCATGAATTCCTAAACTTCCCTAATAATAGGAAATTTGGAAAAATTAACTTTGTTCACTGTGAATAATTAACAAATATCAGATTTCAGACTAAGACAAGAAAATGATGGTCAACAGTATTTGCAATGTGTTACTCTGGAAATTCGTAAGTAACTTAAGGTGTATCAACTGTTTCAAATGCTTTAAAGAAAATTAATGAATCAAAAAATGAGTCATGGGCCCCACCTGGGTGTTAGAAACTCTTTGATGTGTTTATTTTGCTTATGAAAAGAGCATCCTGGAGTATCATTCAACAATTAATGAAGAAAGGGAAGAAAATATCAATTTATGGAAATCACTGATCAGTAAAAATGGCTTACCAACAGTGAACTTCCCATGAAGAACCGAGTCTAGAGTGATCTCATCCTCCCCCAGAGCGTCTACAGTCACTCCTGGGAAAGGCAGCAGGCTGCTGGTGACTTGGGCAGTGAGGTCATGCATTGTTCACTGTTTAAACAACACAGGACATATATTAGTGAGAGCAGTTAGACCATTTACCCTTCACGATTAGCTCCTTCAAAACACATTGACATTATTGCTGAAGTTATGTGGTCAAAAACTGTCATTTTATTTTGTAAATATCACCCTGGCCTTGATACTTTCTCACTAGTTAAACATCAATAGGTAACAGTAAAATGACAACCTGTGGAACACCCTTTCTGATCCCTTCCAACTCCATAAATCCACTTCAGGCAGTATCTGCTCGACTGGGTTTTACAGTACAAAAGAGGTCTTTCTTTCAAACCACTGATGCACCCCCAGTTGTCAGGAAATGTGCTGTCAGCAGACTTGCTGACAACTGGGGCTACAACTGGGTTCGCTTTCTAATCAACGAGAACACATGGCACACTGCTACACATCTGTTAGCAGGTTCTGACAGTGAATTCTGATCAAGTTCTAGAGCAAAGCACTATTCAGATCATTGATAAGAAAACCCCCTGAGGTGGCCTTTTTTCCTTCGCTTTTTTCCAGACTAACAAACAATGGCAATAAGTTTTCCTTTATAAGCACAAGACAACAATGACACCTTAATACTTCTAAAACTAAACTGTACAGTGAAATAATGCGTAATTAATCAATCTGTTGTGACGTTTCTGTTTGAGCACTTTTTCAAATAATATTTTACTTTTCATATATTGTTAGCTGGAGAACCACAAATGCTTAAAAGTTTACTTTTACACTGTTTGTGCCATCGGGACCCTAAGAATTTGGAATAACTGACCTGTTTAGCTTAAGCTCACAAATTCAGCATAATCTGAAAACATGTTAAAACCTTTAAAAATAAATTTGCTTATAAGTCATGACTTCAAAATGGTTATTTGCATCATCACGTTTCCCTTGTGTCCATGTCTACTGACTTTCCTTATAATATTGTTACCATTACTGACCCCAGTCTGTAAATGTTTATGCTGTCCCTAAGCGCCGTGCTCGCACCAATGTCCCAACAAAATAACAGTATCTCCAGCAGTATACACATTGGTGTTTTCAAGGCCAACTCAACCTGAATGTAAATTTACCCGTCAGTTTCAGTGTTCAAAATTGAAAACAATACTGCCCTCTGTGACCACAATGGAAAACACAGTGAATTCAAGTGAACTCCCGCGCAACAAGCCTGTCAATGCGCTGCCACATGCCATGGCTTGAGATGAAACAAGCAGACGTAATGCTTTATGATAATTACAAACAAAACAAGTCCAATCCGTGCACTTAAAAACATCGCGACATTATAAATGACATATTGACAGAGGCTAAGATCATACAGTAGCAAACAAGCCGATTAAAATAACAAACGTAGCTTCACTAAATATAACACCTAGCGCTCACGTGTGTCAATGCTTGCAGAGTTTGTATGAGACAACCTGTATCTCTCATAGCTTGTTACAACTCAGAACAACTTCCAGAGATAATCGTCAAACGTATGAAACGGAATTTAGACTTTTTATGTAATTAATCGTCAGTTAGCTGGCTAATATTAGCTCGTTAGTTAGCATTATGCAGAGCAAAGATTAGCTTCATTAGCTGCACTTGTTAGCGTCGAAGCTATCTTGACACAATGTAAACAAACAATTGATCGCTGTCTGTATAGTGTAATGCACAAAGCTGTTAAACACGGACCACAGTAACGAAATATTTAAAACCTGCATACGTGTTATTTAGTGCGGAATAAGAGCTGGCGGCTGTCTTACACACTTTCCTCAGTTACATTAGCAGGCTACCCAGTTAGCTTGCAAGGTCACGCAGGATTATAGTTTATGCGAGCTCAACGTTAAAGTTGAGCTAGCTAACCTAGCTAAAGGCGTATGCGAACATTTTGGGGAATAGCAAATAACACTTATTTCACGTTAGGTCTGCTCTTCAATTGTCAGATTTATGTAACAACAAATTAACTACAATATTGATTAACATATCACCATAAAGTTACTCGTCTGAGCATAACTAGTTAAACGCTAAGTCAGGGTGGCTAGCTACACTAGCCTGAAGTACACTGCTACTTTTGCTAACGTACAGCGATTTCTGGCGTTAAGCTCTTATTAAGGCTGACAACCAGTAGTGGCACTTTACCGGTGGCAACATCACACTACAGGCTCTTTGTCATCAGTGACGAGTCTTGCCTTTACTTCAGTCTGTGAATTTTAGCTAGGTAAAGGTAGTTTAATGGTCTAGCTTTAGCTACAACGATGCGAACGTAATGTAGCAGAACGAAATTAGCTTGTAGCTATTGGTAACATCACAGTATGGTCGATCTGCTTCAACGACGGGTCAAGTTGTGTCTAATTCCTTTTTTTATTTTGCCAGCATATAAGAGTTTGGAGAGCTAGCCTTGTTAGCTCCCTGCCAACTGTACTGCGCTGGAAAACGTGATGCAATGTACTGCTAGCTGCTGCCACCGTTAACGACACACTACCTGTCCGAGGATGTTGACGGCTTTATCAGAGCCACGAATGTTTTGTTTTCCTTGACGAATCTCCCGATTCCTTCTTCCCTGTGTCATAATCCGCTCCTTTCCAAAGTACAACTCATGCGTGAAGCCCTGTGGACGCTTCAGCTGACTGACCAGCAACGAAAAGCTCCTGACTTCAGGCGTCTACAGCGTAGAGCGCCACTTCCACGGTCAGAAAGTGGTTCATGCGCGTCTTCTTCGCCGTCCTCGGTTCTGACAGAATAGACTCAGTATTGGCATTTTGCTGCCTCCCTCTGTTTGGGCGGTTAAGTCTGTTATGTACTTATATAAGTTATGGACTTTTTTTGTTCTTTAAACTCTGGAGAGTAAGGTCAGTTTATGGAATAAAGTCTGCAGTGCATACCCTTCAAACTGCTCCTACCTCTCTACAAGTATGCAGGGAAAAACTAAACGAAAATCATAAAAGGACCAAAGAAGTTCTATGGATCACATATTGTGGGGAAACGGTTTCTGTATCCACTGCATCTGCCAACCCAACAAAAGAAAAGAAACTTAAAAATGTGTGATCAAAGAAGTTGTTTGGCTCTGCAACTCCTTCTTTCGTAGGAATATAAAGTTAGATTCCAGTGTAACCACATGGAGGAAGTGGCTCTATTCTGCACAAGCAAACCCTGAAGTGCAGATTCTCTCCCAGTCTTTACATCACACCACCGCTCAACAAACAAAAAAGTTGTGTATTACAGCACCATTGTCATCTATTCCAGCTTTTCACAGAGATCAGTCAAAGAAATCCTCTATGTACTGATGCACTGTGGAAAAGAAACAAACCTGGAAGCAGGACAGGGCTTTTTATTAGGACATTTATTTAGCAGTGGTAATTTCCGCTGACATTTCACAATTTCAGTGTTTATTTTTTTCTTTTTGTACTTAAATTTCTTGTTTTTCTAAAGTCACATCTGGTGTCAGGGATAGTCAATAAACTAGGGGTCTCCCCTACAAATGTAAGTAAATGGAGACATACATTGTATGCAGACATCCAGACAGCAACAAAGAAGCTGCCTAACACCTGTCAGTGCAGACTGTTGACACCACCCGAAATGTCTCAATAGTGGAAAAAATTATGTGTTCATAATGTTTGTGCATGTGCTACTTTCACACTGTGTGAGAAATATCATACTTAAATATGCATGAGGAAAAAGTTGTGAAACACCATCAGCACACTGCCAAGACTCAGTGTTGACTTATGATAACAATGGCACAAAAAGACAGAAAATAAACAAACAAAATACATTTCTAGGCCAGCCGAAGGGATGAGATCGAGGATACATGCGGCTGAAATTAGTTTCATCCACAGGGTGGCTGGGCTCACCTTTAGAGATGGAGGGTTAGGATCTCTGACATCGGGAGGTGGGGCGTGGGGGCTTGGAGTAGAGCTGCTGCTCTGCTGGTGGTTCAGGCATCTGATTAAGATGCCCCCTGGGAGCCTTCCATTGGACGTGTTCTGGGCACGTCCTACTGGCAGGAGACCCCAAGGCAGATCCAGAACACGCTGGAGAGATCATATATGTCTCATCTGGCCTGGGAACGCCTCGGGATGCCCCCAAAAGGAGCTGGGGAATGTTGCTGGGGAGAGGGACGTCTGAGTTGCCCTGCGCAGTCTGCTGCCACAGCAACATGACCCGGAAAGGCGACAGAAAATAGATGGATCATCGTGATGATGTTGTGTTGAGCAGTCACAAGTTAGAGCAGTCAATGCAAACAGCAGCAACATGGAGTTTTTTTTTGTTTGTTTGTTTGTTTGTTTTTTGTTTTTGTGTTGTTTATTAGCATTATTTGGTCTTTTTAAGGGTCAGTCATTTATTCCAAAAACAAATACAGAAGTATAGAATTACAAGTATTTCTCATTGTTGGTATGATAGAAACATCCCCAGGGGCCTCAAACAGGGCATCCACAACACCAACACCAAAACATGTCTATGTATTTAAAATAACACTACTAGTAGTAATTATAGTGTTTATAAATATTTCAAATGTATAAATAATTAGATAAAAAGTGAAAAAATAATAAAAAACATAAAAGAAATGGGAGCAGACAGGAAGGGGGTATTAATCAACGTTCAAGGTTTGTAAGGAGTTGAAGTAAGATATGAAGCAGAACTGCCTTTCACTGAGAATTATATCTAACTTAAGAAAAGTCATAACATCTCTAAGCCACAGAGAAAAAGGTGGAGATTTCCATAGAAGTAAAATATGGCATCTTGCCACAAGAAAGGTAAAGGCTAATAAAATCTATTTGGGAAGAATCAGCAAAGACCCTAAATATCACTATAGAGGGTCCAATCTTTATATCAATAAAAACAACTTCTCCAGAATAAATGTAGTCTGTGACAAAAGAAAAAGGAATGGCTCAGGTTCCAAGACATTTGTCTGCAATTTCTGGATAGATTTCAGATAGCTGAGATTTTGAAAAGTGAACTCTGTGTAATACCTGAAATTGTTGTAGTTGTGGTTTTGCACATGGTGGACTTGAACTTATTCTGTTCACAGCTGTATCCCTGCAGTGATCCTAGCAGAAGCTGGGGGTATGAAAAGCCACAAGTTCTTGGAAATGAGTGATTTCCGATGGGATTTTAAGGTCAGAGGGTTATCCTATGGCAAGTTAGCAGGGAAGGAAGGGTAGTAACAAAATAAGTGGGATATTGGCAAATTAAAATCTGAAGATAGAGCTGAAAAACTAGGAAAAAAATGCCATATGTGAAGAATTCTTCAACAAGCCTAATGGCTTGACTCTGCAACAACATGTAAGTGGCATCAATGAGTGATGGGAGAAATAGGTGATTCCTTACCAAAGACATCAGGGTGGAGGCAGACATGAACAGAAAATGAAGTGAGTAGGGCCACTGAGGAACATGACTGAAGCTACAACCAACCCATAATTTTTCCACATTCATGACTTGGCCTTATGTCTTATATTGGAATATGCTGAACAGGAAATACCGGCAACCCACTTTTATTTTTATCTTAGATGTTAGAACATCACCAGTACCTTGCTACTCAAAATCAGTGACAACAGGGAGATCAGGTGTGTACAGAGTGTAATCCAGCCACAGTTTTTCTGATGCGCTTTGTGATATTTGCGTTTCATCTAGTGTAGCTCTGAGAGGTAATAGTTCAAAAAGGGTGGCCGTTTTCCCACAGTGTAAGAAGAATGTCTTTCATGAAAAATAACCAGTTCCTTTTTAATAACACTAGGCCTTTTCAGAAATCAGGTGCAACCATGACCTTACAATTGTCATTAAATTGCATCATACTCTCCATGGGACAAGTTCAATACACTGATTAAGAAAGCACAAACACAAACACTTTATAGACCGATTTCCTCATCGGAAAAGGTACTGAGTGATTACTAAATAAATATACAGGTTGACAGCACTTCTTTCAATACATCAAAGGGGGGCACAATGGTTCATTTTTGTCCTGAGACCCTCTAGTTCTGTGCTGCTGAATTCATGGATCACCTAGGGTATCATGTTGTGATGATGACTTATATTGAGAGATCTATTTTTCATTTGGCAGTTGTCCATCCATTATGTGTACTACTGGACTGGCTTTATTATTATTGTTTTTTTTGTTTGTTTTTTTTTAATAAAACAAGCACAAAAGTATGGAGCCCCTCTGGTGACATTGGATTAAAAAAAAAAAAAAAAGAGAGATCATAGCGCATGGCCATGAGATCATAATGCTATCACGTGGCCACGCATTTTTTGTTTTTTTATCCAATGTCACCAGAGGGGCTCTGTACAAAAGCACACACAAACAGTTAATGTAAAAAAAACAAAAAACAAAAAAAGAGCTCTTTGAGGAATTTGGCAATGTATATACTGTCAGCAAACAGGAAATAAAGCTAGGTGATTAGAACAGGTTTATCATTATTGTTACTGTTGACCTTTGGTTCACATTTTTAACACATTTTTAGCTTTAAATACTTACACGCACACCGTTAAAAACTCGCAAAGGAAAGCAGAGTCGGTATGCTATGATTTATCATGATCTGCAAGGCACATAGAAGTGGCTGCATTATCTATAAAGAAAACATAAAAACATTAAGACAACATGACAAAAATGCAATCCCTTTTTCAGTACTCTGTCTTTTAACTGATGGGGTCAGAGAATAATGTAATTGCAGTGTTCGGATGCTGTGATTTTTTCCTCATCTCCTGCTCAATCAGGAAGTCAAACTCCTGTCTCTCTCTGAAACAAAGAAAAAAAAAAGTCATTGATCATTTTCAGTATTTAGTGTAAAAAAAAAAAAAAGGTTCCTTTAAAGGTTTTAACTAATTAAACTTACCTGTTACTTATACATCGTCCTTTTAGGTACTTTTCCTCTGCTTTTTTTACTGAGACGTTGTCCACCCCAGCTATGGCATAGATGATGGCCTGGACAAAAAATACAATAATATTACAACACCTGCACTGCATAAACTGTGAACTTCTTATCAGGAAACACACCACAGGCTACTATAAAGACAAAAATAACAAAGGAGTGCTGATGGAAAGCTTAAGCTCACCTCAGGAAGAAGCACATCCAGGACAAAGGGGACATGTTCCACCTGAGCCAGGCGAGGAGCGATGGCAATGGCTGTCGTGTAGAGCTTGCTTAGGTAGCAGTAGACCTGGTCCAACTGCTGGTCATCTTCCAGGTATGTGTTCACCACCCGTCTCCGGTTGGCACTCAGAAAGGAGCAAAGCCATCTGGACTGCTGCTGCCCACGGATCACAGCCTGTGGGGAGAGTGATACGGTAAGGGTAGATTTATTCATCCAGGAATGGGTGCTCATCTTGCATGGTCTTCTTTAGTCTTACATACTTGTGTATACCTTTTAAAATACTAACCACATTCAGTTTTGTGATGTCTTATTTTATCATAATTTAAGTTATACATAACTATAAATCTCACAGTGGATTTCAAGAGTTTGTCTTGCACTCATTGAGAGCAGAGACTCCAATGTCAAACAACAAATTAACATGTAGTAAACTAGTGTAACAAATGTATTGCATGTCTGCTCTGTACATCTGGGTGCACCCACGTGCCTTCGCAAAACTGGTTGAGGCAGGACACTCATTGTGGCCTCCATCACCAGTTCCCTATTCATTCATTTATCGTTTAAGGATGGCCTGCTCTGGACAGAGTTACAGCTGGGCCTTCTTTTTTTTCCTTTTTTTTTTGAAATATTTGATCTTAATGCAGTCTGTGTAATTTTTAAGTAGCTTCAGAATTTATCAACAATATTTGTTCTAATTTTCTGTAACTTTGTTATTGTGGGTTGGGAATGTTTCTTTGTTTTCATGATGTAGTTTTTAACAAGGACATGAACAGACCACCCTCCAGAAACAGTTGTTTTACAGCAGTTTCACCCAAAAATCATGGATCACACCTTGATTTCATGCAAGTGATCTCTGCTTATGCTTTTATTATGCGATATATCTGTACTTAAATGCATTATATTTGTAGTCTATTAAGATCCACATATGTTTGCTTTCCCATAAAAGTTTTTTTTCCTCTTCTTATCAGTGTCAGAAATGCCAAATAATGTTCACTGTGATTTAATGTTGTAATAGCCCAAACAAATCACTGACTGGCCTTGCTGTAAAAGTCACTAGTTAAAAAGCTTAAAAGTGATATAATCCTGTCCAGTCTGAGGTACACACATTAAAATGTGTTTCTCGTCACACAGTGGGACAGAAGAGACTGATTCCAATGACTCATTCAAATCATTAGCGACAGTTCAACATGTAGAGCTGGTTCATCTTGTCAGATAACAGAACTGACAGTGTTTTTTCTCAGAACACGAACTAGAATGGCCAAGCCACTGCTCAGCACACCAACATGTTTCTGAGTGGCAGCCTTACCAACATCAACCTGGAGTAAACTGTGTTCAGAAAGTGTTCACTTAATCCAAGAACTACATTAGCAATACCCCAATACAAGAGGCTTTATTAATCATACCAGAAGGTGTCCCTCCACCATGCGCTGCTTGACGATGAAATGCACAAGCTTCTCATTAGCACGGTTGTGGGCGGCATGAGTCCGGTCTGGCAGCAGCCTCTTTGAACTCCTGCTGACCTCCACCTGCTGTTCACTAAAGCTGTCCTCCTTATGATCGTCACAGGGCTCCTCCATCATTGTATCACTGGTGATGGTTAGTCTCTCTGAGGCTGCCTGCGGGTACTTCCTCCTCACTGGATAGCCTGGAAAGGTTAAAAACCAACAGTAAAGAGAACTGTGAGGACCAAGGGGGTAGTAGGTGTACTTAAGAAACCTAATATTCTGTGGTGCCATGTCAGTAAATGTCTTTCAGTGAAACTTACTCATGCCGTGAGCGAAGTACTCGATGAAGGAGCCAGAAAATGAGCCACAAGCTATAAAGACAAAACATGGTTAATACCGCTAATAATTCTGTGGTATCAAAACAAGACTGTTTACATAAATGCATACAAATATAAGTGCTCTATATCTGTTTCTATCTGCATGAGAATCAAACGGGCAATGCTTACCAATCCGTATTCTGTAGTCTGTTATGAGGTCCAAGGACCACTCAATTGCAGCATCATACTTTTCTTTGGCTTTACACTATGACAAAACCAGACAGATAGTCTGCCAGTGTGTCAGGAAAATTTTATTTTCAGAAATCTGAGAGTATAATTTGTGAGGAATTCTTACCACCAGTTCATTAGCTTCTTCACAGTCAAAAGGCTTCAGGGCTTTCAGAGCCACAGAAAACCTTCAAGAACAAACACATTAAACAATGTTTTAATTTGTGCAGTCAGGTTTAATAACATCACGTCAGATTATAAAGGGGTTTTTACAACATCTAGTGCGCAGGGTGTCTTCATGACTTTTAATCATTTTAACTCATCCTCAAAACCTATACTGCAGTCATATACACTTTAAAAGTCCGGAGGCACAACTCAACAAAGCAGTGTGAGAACATACATTTAACTTCCTACCCTTTCTTTGTGTGAATCATTGGGTCATCAATGAAAATGATGCTGGCTTTTTTCTGCCTACGGTTCACACTTTTTACCTGTAGAGAAAAACGGTATGGATTTTAAACCTTTTAAACCATTAAGGCTTGAAATTCACCAGTTCAAGCTTCTCTAATGTGAGGATTTGGCTGTTACATCTAAAAACCTCTATAAAAGCATGTGCTTGTGAAAAAGCAAAGATTCACTCACCAATGCAGGCCAGAACGGATAATTTCTAAATTTGTACCACACAAACGCTCCCTCTGTAATGGTCGGCGGCTCTGAAACACAGGCGTACAAACAACCCACTTAAGGTATACAGTATATACACATAATCCAGCCCATATTCATTCCTTGTAGAGGTTATTTGAATTCAGCCACTGCAGTCTCTCTCACTTTTGTCCATCTGCATCAAGAAACTTGGTAGCTCCTCCTCTTCCTCCTCCTCACTTTCCTCATCTTCCTGGAAAGACAAAGATGGCAGCTGTTCCTCATGGTGACTCAGCTCGATTGATAAATCTGAAGACAACAAAGACTCGTCTTTTTTGGAGGGTGTTGGGGGGTGGAGGGACAGAAGTAATACAGAATTAGAGTGGATAATTTTACCCACCTGAATTATCTAAGAATGTGAGGTTATCTGTGAGTAGAAGTTACTGGCTTAGCAAAAATAACTTCCAACAGAGCACAATATATTTAAGGCAGATTTTGTGACACTTTTAGTGTAGTATTATACTTTAAAGTGTGAAGGTGATGACATCCTAAAATACACAATTTCTTCAAAGCATTATGCTGGGTCTACATGAGACGGACACTAAGAAGACACTACCTTGCTCTGCTGCATCAGGTTTCTTCAGTTCAAATCTTGGTCTAGAGCGTTCAGATGACTGAGAAGAGGTATCCGTCCGCTGTCTCTTGCCACGCCTGCGCTTTGTTTGTGAACCACTGGTTTTACTGCAGGTCTGCGCTTGCTCCTTCGCCACCCTCTTTCTGAGTTGTCTTGGCGGGGAAGCATGACAATTCTTGCATTTGCGTTGATATTTTGATTTGCAAGATGGTGAATTTACCTCTGATGTCTACAACAGAACAGATGTTAAAGGAGGTAAATAATATCACTGAAATTCACTGTGCGGGATGAAAACATCTGTGGGATCAAAATGCAGAAAGAATATTTATCAGTGAAGATATGATCAGGCACCTTTAACTGAGTGATGACTTCAGTGTATTCTAGCTCTGCTTGTTTTGCTCCAAAAGGGGACTCTGAGATACTGGTGTGTTTGTCAGCGGAGGAGCTGCGTACTGGTGTGGAGTGCCGGACTTCTTCTGTCTGTCTTGTTTGCCTCCTGCCTCTCTTTGGAGTACTTGGTAAGGAACATGAGGACTGGCTGACAGTGGCAAAATCACTGCCTGGCACAGCTTTTGATTCCTCTGTGACTTGAGATGAAGCAGTGTCAGAGGTGACCGTCTTTGCTGGAGCCTTCTTAGGTTCTCGTTTTCTTGTTTTCCGAGGTCCACCTGAAAGATCGTCCACAATCGTATTTCTACTGTCATTTGGAGTTTCTTCCTCTGAGTATGTGTGGTCGTCTTTAGCAGACTACCAAAAGCGTTATGGCTGCTTACTAATAACCAGATTACATGTTGGGTTACCTTTCATTGTTGGTGTAGTCCTCTTGCTGGAAAGATTTCCCTTGAGTTCATTGGATCAGAAGTCCACTGAAATATCAACATGTGACATTTATCAGGGCGGATCTGCTTCACCTGGAGAGGTGAATCTCAAGCGCTGGCGCCAGGGCTGGCCAGCTGGTAAGAGGTTTAGCAACTGCGTGGTGGAAAAGAGGAAGGGAACAAGAAGAAGATATCGTTCAACATTTTACGTCCTACCTCAGCAGGCCGTACTTTCGCTTTAGCGATTGACCATGTCGACACAGATAAATGTCGTATTCAAAGCGCAGTCATAATTTGCATCTGCTTACGCCAGGTGGATTTAACGTACGGGAAAACCTGTCGCCACGGAAACCAAGCCTCACGCACACACAGAGAACAGCTCTAACTCAGTGAGGCTGTTTCGACGTTAGAAAGTCGTTTGCTAGTAGCGAAGATAACATCACGTTGACAACTTTGCTTCCCCCGCTGCAGGAAATTTAACAGTTACGCTCAGTTTTTCAACAAAACCAACCCTAACGTTAAAGTATTTAGCGATTTAAAAAAACAACAACGTCACATATGTGAAAACATTAACGTAAACCACAAGCACAGCAGGGTTTTTATAACCCACTGGAACACAGCAAAGTATGGGCTGCGAGCTAACACGGTAGCTGGAGAGAAGCAGGACAACCTGACGCTAACAGGCTGCTAGCAAACAAGCTGCAACATGACATCGTGCAAATGACGTTAGCACGCCAGTAAACAAACCCCCGACCTGTTGTTTATTGCGAAGACACGCTGTGTGATATAACAAACAAACAAACAAACAAACAAACAAAAAGTTAGGGTCGGACGAATCTCAGTGCAAGTTTTGAGTCAGTTTCATCTGTTCCTCATCGCGACCTGAACCTGGCTCAAACAAACACTGAATCGGCACATGCACGTCTCCAAACTAAGCATGGTTTCACCGAAGGCAACTTTCACCAAGAGCAAAACGAAATAATAAGTCATTAAAAAATAAAATAAAAACAACTCACCTTAAAATTCTCAAATTCAGCCTACTTTTTGGATTGTTAGCCACCAACTTAGATGCAGTTCAGTAAAGGCTTCAGGCACCGCCGTGTCTGCACTGATTCACTGCTAAACAAATGTGTTTATCGCGGACTAAATAGAGACTTCCACACTGCGATAAACTGTCCAGGTATTTATTGTAGTATACCCAATACGCTGTACACAATTCCTGTGAACCAAACCCACCATTACTACTTCGTTGTTGGCCGTTTTCAAAACGTATACCGCCCCCTGCTGTACCGGAGTGCGTAGGTTCATATAGGTACACTGCCTGGCCAGAAAAAAGTTAAGTTAAGTTAGAGCTGGCAACAAGTTATTTAACCCCAACTGAATGATGATCAACTCTTTGGCATGATCAAGCAGAGAAAATACCTAAGGAAAATGCAGAAACTACTAAAACTGAGTTAAGAACTGTCCAACGTATTATTAAAAACTGGAAGGATAGTGGGGAACCATCGTCTTCGAGGGAAAAATGTGGTCGAAAAAAAATCGTGACTGATCGTGATCGGCTTTTACTTAAACGTTTGGTGAAATCAAATCGTAGAAAAACAACAGTAGAACTCAGGGTT
>JBBMJY010000001.1:12242521-12262196 GCA_037833715.1 Toxotes lorentzi
TTGTCTGGAAACCCTAGTACCCCTCACATCTCGTAAACAGGCCTGCAGCTGTGTGGCAGTTGCATAACGATGTCTGATTGCATAGGTCCTTAGGTACTGGTCATCGTTGCGGTCTGTCACTCTTGGGGCTCCGCTCCTGGGTCTGTCACGAACTCTGCCAGTAGTTCTGTGTCTTGATGCAAGTCTGCTGATGACACTTTGAGACGCACCAAGTTCACGAGCAACATCTGACTGCCTGCCACCGACCCGAAGGCGTGCTATGGCCAGGTGGTGCTGCTCGTCCATGAACAAGTGACGTCGTGTGTTCATGGCTGTTTGAATGATGAACTTGGAATGACTTACTGACAATACCAGCTTATTATACCCACAGAATGTTGAAATTGATGCCACATTGAAAAGGGTTGTCTTTTAGTATTTTTTGGTATTGGACCCAATATGTAAGGCACACTGTACACAGTAATACTATTATGTGGAAAACACAAAATGAGGTGTGTGTATCACCCCAATACAATTGCCTCCCTACCCCAAAAATCTCTGAAGTGAAACAAACACCGTATGTATGACATCCACTGAGTCTCTCACAATATCCCTTACTTACTGTGAGTAGTGCATTCATTCACTCATTGAGTCATTCACAAGCAGTCTGCTCCCTAGTGGCTCTGAGGAGACATGACACTTTACAGATGAGGAGACTGCAAGGAGACAAAAATGAACTGAAACAGTTACTGATATCAGACATAAAGGAAGACAGAGATACTGTGTATATTCAGTATAGTGTATGTTTTTTTTTTTCCTGATGTGACTTAAGTGTTATCCTCAAATTAAACAGAAATCCATTTCAGGACACTTTGCCTATGCCTTTAATACTGCTGCTCCTCAGTCAGCCAGATAAAGAAGTGAGCAAGGGAAGGAGAGAGGCATGCAGGTCATATTTCCAGAGGCAGTATGGACGGGTGTGCAGGGTGTAAGAGTCCTCTGTTGAGGGATTAGAATGAGCAGAGTATATTTTCAGGTGTGGACGCACATGCACACACACACAAAAAGCATTTACACTTGCAACCACAGCAATCAAAAGCACATCTGGCTACACATCTGTACTCACTTAAGGCCACTGTCCCTGCTATGCTCGTGTGTATGTCTGTGTGTCTGCCTGTATATGTGTATTCATCCCTTACATCCACACACAAATCATGTCCATCAAATGGATGGAGGGTGAACTGTTTTTGGATGGTCCAGTTCAGCTCAGGAAAGTGGGTCACTGTGTGCGAGTGTTTGTGTATGTGTGTTTCAGTCACCAGCAAAGTGTCTGTTTCCGATCAGCTGAAAGTCAAAACTATCCATGTTTATAAAGTGTAACATATACAGTTCCACTTCAGACATAAAAACAGAGCCAAAAAAGGACATGTTTTGGAATATATTCACTCCCTGAGGACCTCTTAGTGGCAACTTGAGATTTATAGAGATTGCTTTCATCTGCACTTCTTTTTTTTTTTTTTTTTGGAACATGTTATATGAAGTACAGAGTACTGACTGCACTTAAAATGTTTATATTAGCAGACCCATTGATGTGTCTTTCTAGATGTAGCTGTAGATTAAACAACTGTCAGTTACTTCTACAGTACATGGATTTTGAACTTTAATACTACATCACTAAGGCTGGGATCATTTATAGATACCTTTCAGTGACATGAGAAAAGTAAAGCTTTCTATGGTCCTGGCATTCAGGCGTCATTTATTTCTGCACGTTTCCTTAAACAGTTCTCTGGATAATGCAGCCAAGGGTTATTACCTAGAAATATCTCTGTCTATCTCACTCTGTGTATGCTTGCAAACAAACCAGTTTTGTTGTCTGATTTACTTTGATTTTTATTATTCTATAGTGTTAAGCACCATTAACAAATAACAGAGTAGCTTTGATGCAACTTCTTGTACTTGCATCCAGAAAACATCATACCAAAACTGAACAATTCTGACTTTAAATGCTGTTATTGAAGTAATGGTGTTGGTATTCTGTGTATTGGATTGACAGAATTTGGGAAGGTCTGAAGTGATGTTCTCAAACCTGCTAGAACTGAGTTTATAGTGAGTTTTGGAGGAAATGGTTAACCTCTCACTCACCTCCTCTGTGTCTAGATAAGTTCAATTACAAACTACATAGTGTTAGCATCACTTAGCTTTGGGTTGGTGACATTTGTGGTGATACAGTGAAAGTTACTAATACATGTGTTGCAGAAATATTCCTTTCTGTAAAGGAAATAATGGAGACAGAGTTGACATGCAAGCTTAGTAGCTGCTATATCTAGGATTTCTTGTCTGTGTTGCTTCCATTAATCATAGTTGCTGGCACGATCACTGTTGGTCTCCAAATATAAAGAGTGAAAAACTGATAAATATGCTGTGCAAAACACATCTTTTCAATTAGATGTAAAATTACCTCTAAAAGTATTAACCCTAATGCTGCCAATAAGATGCTTGTAATACCTGACATAATTAAAAAGCTCCACTTCAGAAGATCAGTCAGTAGTACACTTGACTATCAGGTGAGATTACTGTTCTATCTAATGTTTCAAATGCCTTTCCAACCCACAAACACAAGTGGAGTTAATAGGCTTGTGGATATAATCAATTTAACTAATCCCAAACACTAGGTAATTTTCACCCCAAACCACTAGTTAGTCTGTAATTAGTCTAGTTATTAGAGCAAATGGTGGAGTATTATTGCTCCACTATCTGTCCTCAAAGGGATTCACAGTATTTTCTGCACATAGGTAGTTAGCTATCCTGTAATGACCAAATCCCATAACACTACAGAAGCAGGCCTCCGGTAACCACGGCAGCTGGTGTTGCCACGGCAGCGACATGTGACAGATGTGAGCCGCATACATATCTCCATCAGCGTTAATGGGCTCCTCTTAGCTGTGTGTGTGTTGGTGAGAGACAGAGAGAGGGTGAAAATATATGGAGTTCATGTGAATAATAGCATGTGTTACTGTGCGCGTGTGTGTGTGTTTTTGGCAAAAGGTAAGAGAAAATATACACTGGAGTTAGTGTGATAGTGTGTGCACATACATACATGTGTGTTTATGAGAGAGAGAGCAATCATGCTCTCCTGATGCCTTTCAGGTGTGAAAGACATTACCATATAAAGAGGTTGCTTCATCAATAACAGCAAGATGGTGTGGATGGATGGATGTGTGTGAGGGGAGGGAGGGATGCTGATGCAGGTTGAATAGAAGAGCTTCTCACTGGGTTTATGTCAATTTAACCCACACCCAAGTGCACGTAGTATTCTCAAGATCTAGGATTACTTACTGTACCCTCTCTTTTTCAATCCTATAACTTTACTGGTATTTGCTACTTACATCAAGTGACCCCAGTTTGCTTCATATACCATGTCATGAAGTAAACTGTGTTTAACGTTAAACATAATAGTGACTTCCTGTCTACTCCAGTCATCTATACCGTCTACAGATCTTAGCCCCTTTGGGATGAGGTGGAACCAGCATGAATGTGCTGCTTAAGATCCTGCAGCAACAAATTTACATTGACTGAGATCCCTGTGGAATTTTCCCGGCACTTCTTGTTATCTATACCATGAGGAACATACATAGTTATGGAGCGCATAACTACAACCCAGCACCAGTTAAGTGAACTTGTGGCCAGTGTCTATGCAGTATTATACATACATTTATATATTTTATATATTATAGTTTTCTTATATTCTCTCCCCCTCCATTCTATGCTTGCCCCTCTCTCTCTCTTTCTCTCTCTCTCTCTCTCTCTCTCTCTCTCTCTCTCTCTCTCTCTCTCTCTCTCTCTCTCCTGTCTTATTGGCTGCAAGATACCAGCATCATAGACAGACTAACACACAGCCCCACTCTCTCTCGCTCTCTCTCTCTGTTTCTTTGTGACACACAAACTAAATTAGGCTCTAGATAGAGAAAGGAAAATAAAAGAAAGGAAAAGATGTAAATTTAGAGGAGGAGAGGGAGGAAGAAAGGGAAAATGAGGAACAAGGGACAAATGAGAAGCTAGAGGAAAAAAAATCTTTCCCCCATTGTTATGTTTGTCATTAGTATGCTCTGAAAGGTTTGCATTATGTTTTGTTCAGCAATGTCGCCCTTTTAGTGATTTCCTGGATAGTTGGGTAGAAAAAATATATACTTGAGATACTGTGGTCAGGTCTTAATTCTGGCCAAGGATATTTGTTGTCACCTCTTGTCTCCTTCTGTCCTTGTTTCCTGACACACTCTGCTTCTGTTATAAGGCTGCAAATTTAAAAAAGACACTCAGGTGAAAAAAAGCAGCTGTAGTCCACTTAAAGCCGGGGCATAGGGAATCCAGTTTTACATTTATAGCAGCTCTGCATAACTCACGGGCTCCAAGACCAAAACAAACATATCCATCACCCCTGTGCACTGACAACACATTGCAGTAACAGGCAAATCACATGCACGAGTGAACACACCCAAACAGTTGTACAATACTGGCATACAAACACCTAGGCACCCTGAGGTTCATTAGAAACGACACACATATGAACAAACACACAGACTTGTGTGCATGTGTATTACTAGTACACACTGGATGGTGGTGAAAGTGGCAACAGCACCTGATGCCATGAGGTCTGTAGCTGCCATGGCAACTGCCTCTCCATCACCCCCACAATACAGAAATAAGTAGAGAACACTGTACAGTAGTTATGCAGTTGTCTCCCGTCTGACTTCTCCTGTCTACATGTTCATATATGATATATTTGTGTGATAATTGACATTCTATATGTGCATTATATTGCACACAATCTGTGACAGTGATACTATGGAAAACTCCTTTACATTATAAGTTGTGCATGATGTATGCATGCATCCATCTGTCTGTCTGGCTGTCCATCTATCTGTGTATCAGTTGTGCAAAATGTGCTGCGCTGGTTCAGACAGTTTTTTTTTCTTATACTTATACTACAATGTTTTCTACAGAGTTTTAAAAGTTTTTGATTCCATTATCCAGAGCCAAGATGAAAAGTGAAAAATGTCCCAGTGTTCCAGCAGCAAGTGACAGCTCCACCACCCTGTGACACTGTGAAGCCTTGCTCGCTGAACGGTTTATTTGAAGACCTGCTAACCACACTTCTAATATTGGCCAACCTGCTGTCATAAGCTGATATATCACACAGAAGCATGCACATGCACTCATGCAAACACCACCTCGTGCACACACACACACAGTCACAGGCTATTACATACTCAGATATAACACATCTATCTTGAGCATCTCACACAAGGAAAATCTCTTGACAGGCTGAGGTGTGGGTGATAGGGATGATGTGTGTGTATTTTTGTGTGTGTAAGTGTGTGTCTTTGTGCATGTCTGTAATTTATCTTTGTGAAAACTAAAAGTTTTCAACTTTCAAAGTAAGGGTACTTGCACAGTGAGGGCCTTTTGGCTTTTAGTAGGACTTTAGGGTTACATTGGAATCATAAAGTGTGTGTGTCTGTGTGTTGGTGATGTATGTGTGCTTAAACGAAAAGGGTGGGTACAGCACTAAAACCACATTTGAAAGGAAATATAAGGAGTATTCCCTCCTCTTAGTTCTTTGTCCAATGATCAAACATTGTTTATTTACCAAATTTGCATAACATTAGTGGTTTAAGTGCAAAAATGTAATTGAGAAACATTTAATACTAAAATGCTATAATTCAGTGGCACAGCTAGACAAATTCAATAAAATAGCTTTAGATAACTCTTTAGGACCCATGAGTATGACTCTGCCTGTTGTAAATATACACTTTTGGCCACATTGATTAGTCCAGTAAACTGCTACTTTAACAGTCAATATCCAGGCGAAAAAGTCAGGTGGTTCTGTGAAATTGGTTCATGTATTTAGTCCTGATGTTGACATTTGGATGTGTAGCAGTGTGGCATGAATATGAAAAAGAAGGAAAGAAGGGATGAAAGATTAAAATAGAGAAGCTTGAACCGGCGTCTGGAAGGAGAAGGATCAATTTGTTTTCTGTCAAACACACACACACACAAATATATATACATACATGCCCATATAGCCTACTGTGTAGCCCTGTTACAGTGCGGTGCGTGTGTTGGATAGCAGGTTTATTTACAGCGTATGAGATCACTAATGTATGATAATGCAAACAAGCGCTTCTGTCCCTTCATTGCTATTTGAGAGAACACACTAGTGTTTCAGAGTCGGATACATATCGTGAAAACAAAAACACTAAAGATGGCCTCGCGGTCATTAGCTGAAGTTCCCGTTTTAAACAACTTTTGAACATTTACTGGTTTTTCTATAACTACGTCCTTGGGAATTTTGTATCAAGGTTTAAAGTTTTTATTTTAATGGTCAGTCTAATTTAAGTGCACAGCTGTTAGCATTGTTAATACTGCATACCTAGTTTCTGTACCACCACCAGTAAAGTATACTTGGAAGCTGAAAAGGGAGATGTGAAGAACAGAAAAGGGGAGAGGGCTGCATACATGGACATGAGAAAGAAACAGAAGTAAAGATCAGTGTGTGGGAAGAGGTGACGCAGTTGCCTTTACAAAGGTGCAGTGGTCTTGTACACTGCGTGCGTGTATGTGTGTGTACGTGAGAGCTTGCTGTGGCAACAGAACTACCTTTTAGGGTCAAAATTAGAGCCAGGGGCTCTGCCAGTCAGTCGTTCATGTTTTACAAGTAATGTAATGGCATTCCTGTTCTAAATACACTGCACTGCTGGGCTGCAAAATTTGTGTGTGCGTGTGCGTACATTCCTAGCTTAACTATATAGGTTAAGAGGCTGGCTACTGCCAAAGATAGAACTCTGTGTGTTTGTGTGTGTGTTTGTGTATTTTAAGCAGGGCTGTGTGTCTATTGTGTCAGAGCATTGTAAAGGGCAGGGGGTGAAACGAGAACAAGGCTGACATTTAAGCTGTAGTTTTTTAGTCTGGCTCCGTGGCAGACTTCACTACAGTAACTGTTGATCAGTTACTGTAGTGTTTTTATAAAGACTTCCTAGAAATATTTTTAAAAACCTTTGACTTTAAATACTATCTTGGTTGTACAGCATTGTAGTGCGATGCACTACTATGCTGTACAGTTCTGCAATAATGCATGTTTTGTGCAGCTTGTATTACATTATCTGAGTGAAGCAAACTGATTCTTAGAAAACAAATCCTTAATCTATGATTTGTCCTTTGTCTTTATCTCCATTTGTCACTCCCTTACCCCGTGCTGACTAATAGACATAAATATCATCCAATGCTTATCATCTATCTCAGCTCTGCAGCATCCCCACTATCCTCACATCATTCCTCTTATTGAGCTTATCAACAAGATGGAAGTAGAAGAGGGAAGGAAAGAAATAAAGGAAGAAACTAGTCAAAAGAAGGGTTTAAAGAAAAGGAGAGGCAGTCATTTATATGTATATAGTAAGGCATAGATGGTAAGACAGTGTGCGCACATGCGTGAGAGAGAGAGAGAGAGAGACAGGATTAAATTGGCTGTTTGTTCCCAGAGTGTGCTTCAATCAGAAACAGAGAATAGCCTCTGGCCGTTAAACTTTGCAATTACCTTGAGCAGATGGAGCCTGCGAGGCTCGATTTAGAGGGTTTAAAATGGTTGTTGTTGTTTACTGTTATCTTGTATTGACTGTACAACAGGCTACATACAGTGTCAGAAATCATACTAAAGCAGAGTCCCTCTTTAATCTTTACCTCTATAAATCTTTGTATCTCCCTTTTTTTTTCCCACTTTATTCGGGCTCACTGTATCTCCTATTGGATATCTGACAAAGCTTGAGCAATATCTCAGTGATCGTATCTTCCAGATCAGCAGCAGTCTAGCAGTTGGTAATGCAAGCTTGTGGCTTGACGGTTGTCATTTTGAATCCAGGTTTTATCTCCACACGAAAGCTGGATAAACAAATTTCCCTGCTCTCAACAACAACTCAGCTCTTGAGAAAGACTCTTAAAACCTCAGCTGTTCGATTTGAGGAGCTTAGTGGGCCACAGTGAAGCACTGTGGTCGCTTTACAGAGCTCCCATGTATGAAGCCTGTGTGAAGCCTGGAAAAGAGTTGTTGACTTTCATGGATAAAGATCTGTTCAAATGTGTTTTAGTTTTAGAGGCTTGCAGGATGATTCAAGAACAGCCTGAGGAGGTTTAAGGTTTATGTTAAAACACATAAAACCTCTTTGTATAAGCCTGAGGGGAAGCACCTGACAAATTGGTTTAATGTTCTGGTCAGTGGGGTTTTCTGCATGGCATGGTTTATTAATGTAATCATCTGTTTGGTACCGTTACTGTTTTGTTTTTTAACCCTTTTATTATCTGTGAATATATCTGTATTAATATAAATGCAGATTGTACATGAGTTCCTGTACAATTTAAGCAATATAATTTTTAACAGTTGTGTTGGTCTGTGAAAAATCCTCTTTGTACTATTTGACCGGCTTATATAATTTGGGTCATTATTTAAACTGAAACATATTATAGCACCAGTTACCATTATTTCTGGGCATTCTAGTAGTTTGGCTTAAGGGGTGGTGATGTTAGTCAGTCTGTTCAGCACTTTGGTCCAGACTGAAATATCGCAGCAACTGTTGGATGGATTGCCATGAAATTTGGCACATACATTCATATCTCACGCAGGATTAACTGTGAAAAAATTCCTAGACTTTTTCATCTAGTGCCATCATCAGATCAGAATTTGATTTTGGCTAATACTTAATTGGTTTGTGACCTGCTAATTATTTGCTAATTATTAGCAAATGTTAGCATGCTAACGCGCTAAAACTAAAATTGCATAATGAAATTGCAACATAACATCAGTATGTGCTGTCATTGCATGCATGGTAACATTTTATTGTTACAATTTATCTCAAAGCACTGTAGTGCCTAAGTACAGCCTCACGGAGCTGTTTGCATGGCTTTGGACTCTTAGTCTTTTCATCACTTATTTTGCTTTTTGTTGGAGAGGTCAACAAGAAATATGGGGCAAAAGAGAGGGATGTGACATGCAGCAAAGTTTCCTGGTAGGAAACCAATCAGGGAAGTTGCAGATATACACCAGTACAATACACACTCATGCATGTGACTATGTTATGTCTGAATTTATTTTCCCATTAAAAGTTCTGTGCTTGTAGACTCAAATTCTGTAGTAATTCTTGGGTCACATACTAGTTTATTTGCCTCATTTTGAGCCAGGAAAAACCCAGAGTTTGTATATTTCAGTTTGTGTCTAAGGGTACAGTGTGTCTAATGTTCCCGTGCACACACTGTTCACCTTTCTCTTCGTGTGTGCACACATGTGTAAGTGGGAGTTTTCAGGCAGATCTTTACCTTCAGCTCCACCACGGTGAGCCATGCTAACCTTGGGATGAAAACACACTGGAGGGAAGAATGGATGGATGGGAAAAAGAGGAGGAAAAAAGGGGAGTAGGGGAGGAGTGAGAGGGTGTCATACAGTGCGTGTTTAGGTGTGGGATATGGCAAGATGGATTACCCAACACAACAGGCAATTAATCACTGTCAGAGAGAGAGAGAGAGAGGGAGAGGGGAAGACGACTGCAGAGGTAGGAAAGGAAAGAGGGGAGAGTGAGAGAGAAGGAGGGTGAGGAATATCCTGTAGAAAAGAAAGGATAGGGTGGAGGCAAAGAGGGTTTGAGGCAAAGGTAGAGAAAAAGTGGGTGGAGGGTGAAAAAGGGGGATAAACAGTTGTGAGAGAGAAAAGTACTGAATCATACTTTATATACAATAAGAGAGATTCTTACCGGAGGTCAAGATGAATTGGAACCCCGTCTCTGGAAAGGATGGAGACAGATCAGAGAAAAGACTTAAGCAAAAGTGTCGGCAGCAGGGTTCCAGTGTGGTTCCTGAAGCATGTGTACTGCACTTCCTGGATTTAAATGCCATGTTTTATTCAGTGACTGCCTTACTGCGCAAGAGTGTGTTTACTTTTAGCGATGCTGCCTGTGTGTAGCACAGTAGTTGGTAAAGCTATTAAAGAAACTTTGCTGTATAGTTCAGTGTGTCGTGACAGGCTACAACTAACATTGCCTGAGGTGTGGTGTCCGTATGTGGAGCATCATGCACTCAGTGGTGTAAAACCATCTGAAATTTCTCACTGGCAGTAATAAGGACCATGCATTTTTCTTTTAGGCCCTATATATAAATGGACAGCCCATTTACAGTGGGGCACCAAAGTGAATATTCCTATTTACAGGCACTGTTTAGACTCATAATAATAAATAATCCACTTATGCTTTGTTGAAAATGTAGGTAACCTAATGTAGGTCTCCCTAAATGACAATTGTTCAATCAGACATCATTCTATTTTGACCTGTCTTTTAGCAGTTGTGGGACACACAGCATAAAGGATAGCAACAAAGAAACTGTGTTTTCACTGTGAGCTCTATATGGTGTTATAGAACTTAGCCCCCTGAGTCACCTAGACCTCCTGCAAATATCCCATGCATTTACATAGACAATTTTCCCACTAAAATTAACTAGCAATGAAGCAGAGCTTCTCATCTAAATTCAGGCGCCAGACAACTAGCTAATTGGCAGCTAGCTTACACGCTGAAGTAGATTATTTTCACATATAGCTTTGGTGACAAATGACTCATTTACAGTGCAGCTCAGATGCAGATGGACTCATTTAAAAACAAAATTTAAACAACTATTTAATCTTACAGCTGGGCACTGATTTAAATGGCCAGCTAATGAAGACCAGGCTCTTTTTAAGCCAACTAGATCATTTACATTGTGGCGGTGGGCTCGTGTGTAGACTTAACTGTATGAGCTGTGACATGATTCATAGCTCAGGTTGTAAATGGGAAGGCCACGATGGCCACACATAGTTGTCCATACAGTTTGTACACATACATAGACAGCTCAGCAGACACAAACACTATGCATAAAGCATAAATGAAAAATCCACCAATACACATATGCTTGTTGCATTTGCATGAGAGCATGATTGATCTGATCTGTTTGTAGCATCTGTTTCCAGTATTTTGTTCCCTCTTTGATTGGGTTTCACATCCCACTGCACACTCATATTCTGGTCAAGCAATGCTATTTTTGTATATGACTTCACGTGTGTGTGTGTAGTGAGGAAAATATAGCTTTGTGGAGCAGAATGCCTGATGAGCACTTAACCTAAGTCAATCCAGGCAACGTTCAGACAGCCAATTAATTATAGTTGCTTATCCCAAACAGTGGCTGCATAAGTGTAGCCTCTAGCAGGCTGCAGACCGAAGTATGTCACCACCATGGTGTAAGAGAGTGCTTCAAAGACTCTCTGAAGGCCTCTTGTAAAGACCTTTACACTGACCCTACTTCATGAGAGTCGCCTACCCACAACCATTCAAAGAAGTAACATTTCAAAGGGCACTAACATCTATGCAGACCAGTGCATCAAAGCATTAAAGCATGTGAAGCCACTGTCCCGTCCTCTATGAGTGAACCATCCCCCCTGTTCTGCCCCCACTGGGAGTAAAGACTACTCTCTGCAAGTAGTGGAGGCGTATGGATTCACACGGTTCACGCATACACTTAATTTCTACTCATTAAAAAGGAGAAACACACATATACCCACAGTTTAATTTACTTGGTCAAGTGATTTGTGTATTATTTATGTGATTGATTCATTATTTTCTACAGTGGTTTACAGGAGCTTTTGGAATATAACATACTGTGTAATTACCAGTGGTTAGAGAGAGGGAGAATATCAGCATGAGAGAGAGATCAGTTAGAGATCAGAGTATGCGTGCAAAACATCTCTTGGATGTTATCACATCTGACACCTGTATTATTCCCTTATAGTATGAGGCCTCACCAACACGCCCAGCTTTATACACTGCACACACATGCTGCACAAATATCAACATACAAATATGTACACACAAACACACTTTAAGTCACCAGCGAGACAGAATGCAGCAAGTAATCTATATCCCCTATAGCTAGTTAGTCGTATATGCTAATTGATTTCTGCATTGCTATGGCAACACAAACATTCTAATGTGCTTTTCTTTGTCATTAATATAGAGTGTCTCCATCACAAGGGAGTGTGTGTACATGTGTGCAGACAAAAGTGTGTCTGTTGATCTAAATGTATGCATAAGTGACTTTTTGCATGTGGGCAAGCATGTGTGTGTGCATAATAGGTTAGAGTCATGTCCTAACCAATCCCACTCCTACATCCATTACTGGATCATATGAAGGAATGAACAATTAAAAAGGTGATTAAAGGAGAAATACTTAAGAGGGGAGGTGAGAGAGAGAGAGAGAGGAGGGGGGGAGGGTGCAGCTAAGGAATGAGAGCGAGACAGAGAGAGAGGGAAAGAGAGAGAGAGAGAGAGAGGAAAGCTGCTGGGCTCCTTAAGTTTTTTGTCACTGAGGGGAAACAGAGAGAAACAAAGAGAAAATTCTGGGGGGGCAGGGGTTGGTTTCCTCAGTGTCTGGACTCTCACTAACATGCTGTTAAAAAATAGCTTCTGCTTTGGGTTATTTCTGCAGCGTGCTACAGAAATACTAATCTGCCTCTCAGCTAGCTATTACTCCCATACACACGATAAATTCAGTGTTTACTTACAGTATGTGTACAAGTAGGTATTGCATTCATCATTTATAGATCTGACTATGCTGCATGAGGTCTGCGTGCGTGTATGATCAGTTTTCTAAAGATGCCACCTACGTGAGCACAGTGTTTGTCCTATATGCAGTCACATGGTTCATAAATACTCATAACCGGGCTAGTATGAAACAAAGGGGACCCTACCAATAACCCACAAATAAATACACACATGCACGCATAGTGACGTCACCATTTTTCAACAGACAGTGTGTTTTGGAGAGATGGTGAGAGAGACCTGTGCTTGACCTCTGTCAGTGTAACATTTGCCCTACATGTGTGCATGCGCATGTGTTTGGTGTGTGTTTGTGTGATGTCATTTATAACCTCTGTGTTATTGACCTTGCTACTACACAGACACTCAATCATTCATGTGCACATACACACAGATAGACACACTATCATTCTCCATCATGAAACCACAGTATGTGATCATGGGCCACCAACACGCTTAAAATTTATAGTATTTTCTTCGCAGTCTCTTTCCTGCTCTGTCTTTTTGCTGCCTTTCATTTTTTGTGTGTGTCTGTGTGTGTGTTGTCAAAGCAGGTGCGAAAGGCTGACTGGATCTCTGCTGCACGAGTGCACTGGTCCCAGACCTGCTGAGAAATGGCTGTGTATGTGTGTGTATATATATCACAGAGGAAGTGGAGGAAGAATGAATGAGGAGAAAGATGAGAGGAGGTAAATGAGTATGGGGGGAGGAGGGAAGGTTTACCTTCCTTGGTCACTCATCTGGAACTGATTACACACACACACACACACACACACGCGCGCACATACATGCACACACACTCACCAATAAACCAACGTCATTCTGGTTGTAACTGGCTAAGAATGTGTTCCTCCTCTCTTTCTTTCTCCTTTTTATTGAAGAATTAAGCCATTTTTGTCACATTCTTTCCTTTCCCTCTGATCAGTCATCTTCTGTCTCCTCATTTTTGAGCATCGTTCCATGAACCTGTGCTAAATATAGTTGAAGTGAAAGGCAATGGTTTGAAAAAGAGGAAGATGATAATGGAGGTGGGTTTCAATCACAGTTCAGTGTCTAAATGTCTCATTCTGAGTCAGTGGCGGACAGAGTGTGTGTTTGTCCATTTGTGTGTGTGTGTGCGTGTATGAAAGGGATGTGTATTTATGTGTTTGACAGCCCATTTTCCTGAACCCTTTACCTCCAGCCTTTTCACACACACGCACTGACACACAACACACAACATACACAACAGTAAGGGACAAACGGGGACAAGCTGTCTTTTCTTATCAAGTCTCAGTAATAGCATCCTTCTGTGTCCAGTCTACACACACACACACACACACGGTCATTGCTATAAAGACTGGCTGTCAGCACACTAAGTCACTGAGGTCTGCTTTCTCTCTTTCTATCACTCACTCCATCCTTGCAGTGTAGAGCTGAGGCTGTGTTTGTCTGCCCTCGTAGGAGGAAATGAATCACACACACATGTAGGCTATCTGTGGTGCTTTGACTGATTGAGTCACTCACAGAATACTGATGAGCTCAGAGGTGAGGAGACGGCTGGAAGAGACAGTGTGATGAAATGAGGAAAGGGGAGGACAGCCGCAAATTTCACGGTTTCCAATGGGACATTCTTGTCTAACCACAATCTTTAATGGTGCAATAACACTAACAATCCTAATTTAAATCTGATAATGTAAAATATGTTAAAGACTTGGTAAATAAAATCACTTCCACTGAGATTTCCACATCAAGCTCCTTTCTCATGATTGTTTTGACTGGACTGGACTCTTGTCTGGCAACATAATACTGTACTAATGAGAGAGAGTTTGTGTATGTGTGTGTGTGTGTGTGTGTGTGTGTGTTTGACCAGGGGAATATAAACAAACTCAAAATTAGTGTCTGTTCTGCTGAAAGATGAGTTGGAAATAACAAAAAGGAAGCATTAGTGGGAAGAGAAATATGGAAATAGGGTCAAAGAGAGTGGACAGAACGAAAGAGAGAATGTGTGTGTGTGTCTTTATTCAAGAGGTCTTCATGCCCAGCATTAGTGAGAGCTCCGTCTCTCTTTCCTAGGCCCCCTTTCTCTCTCTCCTTTTTCTATTTTTTTTTTTTTTTTTTGGAAACTGGGCAGCTTGGCTGCTCCCCAAATCTCAGCTAATTTGAAACAACAGGGCCCTCATCTCAAGGACCGTACACTGTGTCCACGTTATTGCTCCTTTGGTTGTCCGTCTGCTGTGCGTGTGTGTTTGAGTGTGTGCAACAAGGAGATACAGAGGGGTCGAAAGAAGCCAAGAGAGATTAAATTTTCCCTTTTCACTGATTTTTGGCAAATGTCTGACTTTTACAATTCTTTCCAAACAGGAAAAAATGAGTCCAATATGTGGCATTTATTGGGGGATTGCTTTACAATTTCTTCCCAGTGGTTCATTTTCTCTCTCTCAAACACAATTTATAAGACAGTAACTGACACGCAAGAAGATGAGACTTATTTATTACAAGTAAGAAGAAATGAGTATCTAAGCTTTACACCAGTCATAAAACCCAATTTTTATCTTTTCAAAAACATCACACTTTGAATTTAACAGTAAAAACCTCCATGAAAACTGCAAGGAAACACCTCTGCATCATAATCCAACACCTGTCCCGCATCCATCACTATTCTTTATGTTTAAACAGTCATATTTCCACCTAAATATGGCTCACTACACTGCTTCCATTTAAAAGCTTACGCACATACCTACTGAGTTTGTGATTCGGCATGTGCCTTGCTTTGTGTGCTTCACACCTTTTGTCTCCTGCTGTTTCATTTTTCTGTTTGATGGTGCATTTTCTCTCTCTTTACCATGGGTGAGTGGCCAAATGGAGTTGACACTACATATTTCCTGAACAGCTAAAGTTTGATGGTAGAACAATTTGCAACCATCTACAATAAATGCGTTTCAGTCTCAGAAGTTAAGGTAAACTGACTCTTACTAGAGAGAAGGTTTTAGTCACACAGGGAGAATTTCATCATAGAAGAGGAAAACATGCCACTTTGTGCTCTTACAGAAGCTTTGATGAGCCAGAATGAAAATGTGCAACCACAACATGCTGCATTAAGAGCACTGAAAACTTGTTGTTACTACCTCTGTTGCTATCATCACTGCTCCCTCTCTTAGCCAGTACAACAAATTCAGTCAAAGTCAAATACACGATTTTTGTAGCTAGCAGAAAATGCGTTACAACCCAACCCTACGCCCGACCTTAGCCAAGCAGAATCATTGGACATACACTGAAAACTGAATACATGCATTCATAAATAATCAGCTGCATTAAATATCTTCTTTCTTTCCCTGAATCTGTCTCCTGTCATGCATGTTACTTTGCAAACATGTTTTTTTTGTATGTGTGTGAGAGAGAGAGAGGACCAGAGAAAGAGAGAGACACCAGTATCTTTTTTTTATGTAGACTGGAGTGTGTATGTTGTGTCTCATGTCAGGCAGGAATTTGTGTGTTTGCACAAATGTGTGTATAAATGTATATATGCTTAAAAACCATTCTATTCATTATTCCTCTTAATTTACCTGAGTAACAAGGTAGTCTTTATCCATTAACACACACACACACACACACACATACCGCTCACATGCTCGCCATGGTTTGCATGCATTTGTGTGTGTGTACTTGTACTTGTACTTCTCTCTTTGTGAGGACCAGTTTGAGTTACAGACCTCACGGAGTGATCACATTTTGGGAACGTTAAAACGTTCCCAAAATGTGGCCGGACCTTCAAACGGTGTTTGTGGGTTTGTGGGACTTGGTTTTAGGGTTCAGGTTAGAATCAGGTTTAGGTTTGGGTCAGGGGTAAGGGTTGGGGTTAGGCATTCAGTTATGATGGTTAAGGGGCTAGGGAAATGTATTTTGTCAGTGAATGTCCTCACAAAGGTAGAAGTACAACTGTGTGTGTGTGTGTGTGTGTGCATGCGCGTGTGTGTGTGTGTGTGTGTGTGCGTGTGTGCGTGTGTGTGTGTCTTGTGGTCTTGTGGTTTGTTGACATAGTCTAGGAGGCAGCTCTCAGCCTGAGAGGTTGCATTTTACTATTAGATGAACTGTTGCTTTGTGTGCAGACGTATTTGCACACACACTTCCACACGCACAGACGGTATATTGATTGAGGAAAGGTAACAGGCTTGTTAGTGGATAGAGGCTTATTTGTGAGTGACAGACAGTGTGTTACATTCACCCTCACTTTCTTGCAAACAGGCTCCTACTCCATTTATAGCATATGGGCCACCAAAGATGTTGACCCAGATCCAGAGGCTGATCGAGACAATCTACAGTTAGAAAGACTTCAGGTAGAACTTGATATGCAGTACATTATTTGTTTTTATAATTATAAAAAAAAACTAAAAATGGAGGAATCTCTGCCTGTCTGTGTTTCTTTTTCTCAACAACTGCTCATCCAGCTGACTTCAAGGTTCACAGTTGTACTGCTGAGGACCCAAGGAAGAGTAGTGTTGACTTGATGTTGAAGTTTTTTGGGTGAGCGGTTCTTGAGAAAGCTTTAAACATTGCATTTCTATATTGTACTTGATGTGGAAAAAAAAGGCAGAACTACTGTACGAGGTCTGTGCAGAACCCACACAATCTATAGCGCGCACATGAAGACAGAAATTGACTGCAATGGTTTATGCTAAGTGCGTATTGTGCACTGGACATTTCACCCCTTTGAATGTGTAATATTGGATTAATGGAGGCCAATCAGTTAGCCCTTACCTACATGCACATGTTGAACGCGCACTGCACTAGTGATATAAATTCATTCCAATGGCTGATTGGATGTATTTACAGTGTGTTGTCTGCAGAAAAGCTGCCTGTGGATATATCTGATGTGTTTCTTTCTACCTGTCCGTCACTGATTATTCACCCACATTTGATAGTTTTTCTGTCTTGTCCGTTGGTCATTTGTCTCCCTGTCTTAATGTCTGATTGTCTAAATCTGCCGAGAGATAACCTGTGTCCATCACACATACAAACTCTGCATCTCTGTGACTCATGTATTGATTAAGCTTCACTAAACAAAGAGTGCCTACCCATCACTTTGATTAATACTGTACATGCACTGCCTCTTCCCTGGGATGATGTACTGAGATCTTCAAATTAAAGTCCCTGTAAAACTGTTGAGACCAATGAGTTTGATGTTTCTACTAGTACACAGCATGTGTCATAAGTAATTAGATTGTTTTGTCTGCAAATGTAGAATCTTTAGCAGGATAACACTTGGTGTCCCAACCTATTTTTTGAGAAGATGGTGAATCTAATAGCTTTGTTTTTGAATCAGTTGTGCTTGGTAATAGCAGCGATTCAAAAGAAAGTCTCAGAGAAAAGATTTCATGTCATCTTCAGGGAAGAATGTGTAGAAAATATCATAGAATGGCAAAAAAAGTATCACTATCATTCCTCTTTTTCTGTCTTTACTGTCTAACCCCAGTTAAAATAGCTTGAGATAAATGTTTTTATAAAACCATACTCAGTTATACCCTTGTTTCAGTTACTGTAACTATCACTTGTGCAGAAAAGGGCGAGGGCCGACACAGATACCTGGCTTTAGTTTTACAGGAGAGGTCGGCTGGTGGAAAGCAGGAGGGTAATTACAGGTATCATGAGAGCTGGCACCACCTCCCACAGATGTTCTGTTGAATTACAGAGCTCCTAAGCCGACATACACTCACTGATAATGCACCAACACTACACCTACACATAAGCTGACAATTAGTTCGCAACGTCACTCTCAGTCTCTTTAATCCCACCATCTGTCTCAAGGGCTATGAGCGAAGGCAGGCTTTTATAAGGAAAAACTATTTCAATTCAGTGACCTTTAGCAAGATAAAGTACTTAATGTTTTGTGGAAAAATTTAGAAAATCTATTTTTACTGGGGTCAAATAAGATTTAAACACAGATCTGTATCTGGATGTGTGCGTGTGTTTTGCTTGTTAACTTTGATATTTAGACCAGAGAGTCATGGCAGGAGATTTAGAGTGGCTTTGCTCTGTGCGAGTGGCTCCAATTAGTCTGGGAAAAAGCACATGCACACGTACACACACATAATACATACCTGTGCATGCACAGACATTCATGCACACGGGCACAGACAAACTGCACAAACAAATTGGACAAATATCCTGATTTCCTCACACAAGAAAGCCCACTATAATTGCTCACACACACGCATTCACACAAATTCACCAGGCAAACGCAGAGAAGAAAAAACATACAGTGGACTAACATACAGGCAGGAAAGAGGAGGGACAGAACCATACATTTAGTATTTTTTAATGATTCTGCTTTTATCCAAATTCACACTGAAGATTGCATTTGTGATTTGTGTGTGCTTTTATCTTAAATACAGTACTTTTCTAGCATCTCGAATACTGATATTTAATATCTATGAGCTTTCTCGGGAACGTACAAGTCTGGCAGTGTTGGGCTGACCCAGAAAGGTTGACCGTGAAATGTTTGTGAACCAGGTTAATGCACCAGAAATAGTAAGTTTAACGATGACCACACTTTTTATTTTTATTTTTTTTTGTTTCACAAATGTTTCCCTTTGTTTGGACAGATCTTTCAAGATTTGTTCGTGTAAGCAGACCATTAGCATTTAGTGTCACGCTTTACCAATTCATCTACAGACAGAGTAGGAAAATGGGTTTTAAAATTGTTGGATGAATGCTCTAAATGTCAGGGCATGTGTACTTGTTGAGTGCTGTTTCAGCTGACATTAGCTTACATGTCGTTACCTGATGATTACAACTAGGATGCCATTTCATGTGAGTGCGACATTTTCTAAGATGTACTTTTAATGTTTTGAACTCCTTTCTGAGACATGAATTAGCGCGAGATAGTTTGTCACCTTTACTAAGCTGTTCCTTCTTTATGAAATTATTTTATTGCCTTATTGTGGGAAATGAGACAAAATTCTGTCACATTTTTACCCTTTAGACCCAAAGGGTATTGTGTGTGTGTGTGTGTGTGTGTGTGTGTGTGTGTGTGTGTGTGTGTGTGTGTGTGTGTGTGTGTGTGTGTG
>JBBMJY010000001.1:12262296-12272683 GCA_037833715.1 Toxotes lorentzi
TGTGTGTGTGTGTGTGTGTGTGTGTGTGTGTGTGTGTGTGTGTGTGTGTGTGTGTGTGTGTATGTGTGTGTGTGTGTTTCTCCAAGCATCTTCCCCCAGGCTATGGTTCTTGGATTTTCTATAAATATTCATAGTCATGACTTGTTAAACACGCCTATCATTTCCTCTCCTCTGCTCTCTTTTAGGCTTTCTTAACATACATTCTTCAGTGTGGCTCAAAATGTGCTTGCTTCGTTTTGCTCTCGTTAATTCCTCCAGACACCCGTCTAAATCCCTGCCCTTTGTTTCTCTCTCTATCTCTCCTTTCAGGATCCCTCCTTCTCTCTCCTCCTCCATGATAAGCTTCAGGTGCCTAACAGTTCACGGCGGGCGTGGAATGAGCGTGACAGTCGCTGTGATGTCTGCGCCACTCACCTCACTCAGCTCAAACAGGAAGCTGTGCGCATGGTCCTCACTCTCGACCAGTGGGATCTGTCCCCCACCTCTTCCCCCCCTGCTCTGATTGGAAGATATGGATCTCAAGGACCTCCAGGTCCACTGGGAGCAGTACCAGGAGGTCCTGGATCACGGGACTGGCCTCCTCCTTTTCTCCCTTCCTCTTCCTCCTCAGCCGCTGCTGCCACTTCATATCTCCCTCACCAATCGTCCCAGTCGCCTTCCCCAAGCCCAAGCCAGACCCCAACGCCCAGCCCGAGCCATGGACCATCGAATCCCACCCATGGGAGTGCCTCAGTGGGGCAAACATCCAGCTCTGCTCCCGCAAACCCACAACCTCAAGGTCAAGGGCACAGACTGGGGTCCAAGCCCAGTTCCCTGGGGCTTGGAGGTGGGATGGACAGAAGGAACGGGTCTCCCAGTTCAGGAAAAGCAGCTGGTGCCCAACAGCAACCAGTGACTGGAGTAAACAGCCCCAGCAATAACAGTGGTAACAGCAGTAATAACGGGAGTGGAGCAGTACTGAGTACAGCAGCTCTACAGGCACATCAGCACATGAACCGAACTAATGGAGGAGTTACACTCTATCCGTACCAGGTAAGCTATCTGTGAAATGTGTGTGTACACCTGTCTGTGTATGTGTGTATGCCTAACATTCACATATAAAAGTCTGTGGAGCTTCTCCCACGAGGGAAGTGCAAATATTACCACGGAAAGTAATTCTGGTCTCATATGGTTATACACAAATGGTAACAGGCTACCAGCATGCAGATGAATACATCTCCTGATGTGTGTCAGGACTGGAACATTTTCATTTTTCAGCTTGTAGGTGTACCTACCTACTGTAGTGTGACCTTGTTAGCTATCAACCACTGACAATACCTGACTTCTGAGATTATGCGTTCAGCTCTCTCCTCTCGTCTCCTCTCCTCTTGTCTCCTCTCCTCTCGTCTCCTCTCGTCTCCTCTCCTCTCCTCTCCTCTCCTCTCCACTCCACTCCACTCCTCAGTTTGTACAAAGTCAGACAAGGCTATACTGCATCTACCCCAGGCAATGTGTGTCTCTGTGTGTGTCCATGTGCACATGTCTGTGTGTTCGTAGTAAGATAAGAAGGGAGGGACATGAGGCAGTTAAGGTACTCTAAAAACCCTCAGCGCTCGATTGCCACAAATTGCAGGAAAACTCATTCTCCTTCTATGAGTCATAACTCAACAGACATGATACACATATTGTGAATAAACGTCCGTTGTGACGTACATCTTGCATAAACTAAATAAACCAAATAAACCAAAATACCTTCCTTAGAACTCCAGAATACGCCTGAGTCATCATGTTTTCAAGTTTTCGTGAGCACTGTAGGAACTTAGAACGTGACTATCACCCAAATGAGTGTCAGACTTGCTCTAAAATAAAGAAACAACTGTGGAGGGGCTCATTTAAGCAACTAACTGAAAATACTAGTGTCTGAGTAGCTTGTAGGTATCTAAAACTACAGAAGGACATTTTGAGGTTTATATTCCCCCTCTGTGAGGACACAATAATCAGATTCTTGGAACTGATAAACATCTCGATTATCGAGAGGGAAGCAAAACACCCCTTCTTCAACAGGATCGAAGCAGGACATCAAGCAGTAAGTTTAGCACAAAGCAAACCGTAAAAGTGACTCAAATGGAAAATGGAGATAAAAGAAAAGGTTTTAGGGGGAGAGAGGAAGAGAGGGAGTGCAAGTAGACAGGAGAGGAGGATGGTAGGAGGAAGAAAACGCCTTGGGTGACGAGTGGTCTAGAGGTGTGTAGAGGCAGGAGAGCTGAGACTCCAGGGTGTGTGTGTGTGTGTGTGTGTGCGTGCGTGTGTCCGTGTGTGTGTGTGTTAACGTGTATATGAGCATGTAGTACAGATGTAATAATTCATACAGTGATAATTAGGACTCTGGGGACTCTATGTCACACACCCCCAGTACCCCTTCACTCTTTCACTCTCATTCACTCTCTCTCACATGCACACTTACACATTTTCTCTCTACTTATTCCTTATGCCTGTTTCTTTCCTTCTCCCCCGTCATTTCTGTCTTTCTCACACTTTGACTTGATATTCTATCTTGCCGTTCCCTCATCTCCCTGTATATTTTTATTCAGGCCATGACTTGAATCAGATACAGATATCTGGAATCGCAGGTGGAAATTACTTTGTACAATCTCTGGAATTGTTTTGTTATCTTGTCCTACTGGTCAGAAATAAAGGAGGCATATGAGCCGTCATGTATTCTGGAAATCACAGAGAAAGTGTTCAAATTTGAAGGAGGTTTTCTCTTTCCTGAGCTTTTGTGTGTTTGAGTTAGTGCCTGTGTCGGGAGGTGTAAAATGCTCATGAGCTCGTGAGTGTTTGTGCTGTGACTTTGACAGTAATGGTGTTTCAGCAGGAAAGGAGAAACAGAGCAGGATAATAAATCATCCTTGTTTAGACTCACCCCTTAGAGAGTAAGAAAAGGAGGGGGAGCTGAAGAGAGAGATGATCAAAAAATGGGAATGAAAAGTAGAGATGAGGAAGTAGAGGGAGATCAGTGTGAAAGACAGAGAGATGTAGACAGAAAGGATGAAGAGAAGGTAAGAGAGATGAGTTTAGAATAGACATCACAATAGACATTTTATTATCGGGCCTACATCTGGCATTTTAATTTCTTAGGACGACATTAACTCTGAGATTTTAGTGCATATGGACACATTGCTGGGATGTGTGAATGTTTTTTTTTTATCTGCCGATGCACAAGTCAAAATGAAAGCAAAAACATACATATGTGGACTGACAGCAGGGAAAATAAGGTGGTCTGAAGCATAAAAGCTGCAGCAGGAATAAATGGGCTTCATAGGAAATGTGTGTATTACTCTACAGGAAGACTACCAACAGCAACACTGGTATGGTCTTGATTTAACCATTTTTAATGATTAAAATCATCATTAAAGTCACCTTTAAAGGTCACACATCAAGACACAGAGAGCTGAAAGAGGGAGGATGCAGAGGGACAGAGATAGGAAGCAACCTGTCTGCCAGTGTAGCTGACATTAAAATCTTGCTGGGTCAGCAGTCCAACGAGGTGACAAACCAAATGTCCAGGCTGCGAAACTAATGGGTGGCGTCAGACAGCAGTGTGCTCAGTGATATATGGTTCTTTAATTTGCTTCAAGAAACAACACAGAAACCTTTATGTTATTACTTTTTAGGTTTTTTTTTTATGGTGGTGGTATAGAGAGGATCGACCTCTTTCCTCTTCTCTCTCTGGCACGAGAAAACAAATCTAACATTGTCTCTTTGCCCTCGCTCTGTCCTTCAAGCAGCTAATTGAAAACAGGTTTATACTGTATGATGTGTGCCTCTGTGTGTGTGTGTACTGATATCAACAAGGGTTAGATGAGCTTTCCTAATTTACCATGTATGTGTTTGTTGTGCCTGTGTGTGTTTGTTATTGTATATCTTGGAGAGAAAAAAACAGGATGTGAGATACAAGATTACACATCATATGATGAAGTGAGATTACACATCATATGATGTTGTGCATGAAGTAAACTGCTAAACACGGCCAGTCGCAGCTGGATGTCCATTAGGATCAGGATTGTGGGGCAGTGGTTGCCTAAAGGTTAAGTAAGCTTGTGATTGGAGGTTCGCCATTTCGATCATTGGTCCTGAACCAACAGGATAAATCTGGGTGAGGAAAGAAAAAGGGCAGCGCTTGTCGCCACCCTCATTGGGGTTTTTCTTATGGTGGTGGTGTAGGAGTGTGTAGTTTCAGCTACACACTCCTTCCTTAGTTTCAGCTAACAGTCTTTGTAATGCACATTTTGTAGCATATATTGAATCATCAGTGTCAGAACAGATCTTATTATCTCTGTTATTCCATATAGTAAATCTCTTCTGCAGAGTGAACATACATGAAACTAGATTTCTTCCTGTCATCATCTTTTCTTTTAACTGTTTGTCTTTTTCATGTCTTTTAGCATATGTAGCCTTGAGGCTGCTTCTGATTTGATTATACAATGTACCGTACTGTATTCATATGTTGATATGAAGCAGCAGATATTCAGTCCCGCCCTCACCCTCTTCACTTTTCTCTCTGCTGTACATACATATATAACTGACTCCCACTCTTCCATTTCTTCCTGTGCTTACCGCCTCTCTCCCTACATTTCATTCCTTTTTGTCCGTTGTCCATTTTCATGACTGTTGTCTGTGTCCTCTGTACACACTTGCTTTCTTTTCCTTCCCACTCTGTCTCCCATACACTCTCTCTGTTTCTGTAACTCTGTCTCCAATGTCAAATAAAGAAACACCCCATTCCATTCGCTCACTTACTTCTGTTTTTTTGTGTGTCTCCTCCACTTTTCTCCCCCGCTTTCGTCCTGAGAGGGCAGCCCCTTTCACTCTTCCTCCACTCCACCTCAGTAAACATTTAGATTCTTTTACAGATTGTGTCTGCCCCACTGATAAAAGCAGGCAGGACCACACGCACATATGCAGACACAAAAACACATCATTTCCCTTTTCACCCTCCTCATACAAACCTGAAAGGTTTGCACAAATTGTATGTTGGTTGCCTGTAGCATGTGGTTCGGAAAAGGATGCAAAAATAAATATAAATCTAAGAGAGACAAATGAGGAAGGTGAATGCTGGGGAAATGGCGATTGTGTTGTAATGAAAATGAATGAGCCAGTTTTTACCTTTTTCTAAGAGCAGAGAAAGAGGGGTGTGGATAAGTGCTGTTGTGTAGAGGAAGAGAAGGGGTGAGAGTGACAGAGTAAGTGTGTGAGTGTTTGTGTCTTTTTTTTCACTTTGTATTTCTGTGGAAATCTGACACTAAATGAATCAGTTCCACAGTGACAGGTACAATCTCAGGTGTTCTGTGAAAACATGGTCAGATTCTGTGTTTCTATTGATTTGTGTTATTTCCTACACATTTCATTGTTGTATTACCCTCACTACTCTTTATTGACCTGTTATTATCTATATCCTTATCTCTCCTGTTGTGATGACCTAATATCCCCATAGGGACCATTAAAGTTCCATCCAGTGCAATTTAATCAGATTTACGGTAAAAATTTAGAGACAGCAACTTAGCCTCTATGTCCTGTGGGAAACTCTGAATGGAACAAATGGGACGACCTCATAAGAAGAAACAAAAACAACAAAAGCTCATTTTATTTCAGTGACTACATTACCCAAAATGCCACCCAGGTAACTCACTTGCCATGCATCACTTGACCATGCAGGAATGTGGATTTAAATAGGAATTATCATGCTGTCCATCTATTTTCTCTATGCAGAAGTTCAGATTTAAAATTATATTGACAGCTCTCATACACTACAGCTGCTTTAACGAGAAGCATGAGACATCATTTGCCATCAGCGCACTGCTGTTTCAGACACAGAGAACCTTTTGGAATCTCATGATATTATAGAGGTGAATATGATTATTGCATTTTTTAGCCATGGTAGCGGTAATGTCAGTTAGTCTATTGGTGTGACATGCTAACCTGAAGTGGTAAACCTGGTAAATATTACTTGCTACACTCTAACTAGCTGCACCTTCGCTGACTGCCACACATTCTTCCACCACCTCCAGTTTTCAGCTCACATAATAACTCTCTGTGGGGGCATTTCTTCTCCTGTGTGCAAGTAGTTTTCCTCTTCTCATTCATGAGGATAAATGAGTACCCAGTACAAATGCACAGGTATTCCATGTAGCTCACTGAACCTTTATTCCATACGTTCATGACTCCTTTAATAATGCAAGGGTGGCAAGCCAAGTCTGAGCATTTGAACTGGCCGTAAATGCACAGAGGAGTATGGTACATAAACTATAGAGGCATCTCATTTACAATAGGCAATTTATCAAGGCAGTGGGCTGTGCGCTTGGACCCCAGGAGCCCTCAGCAGTAAATATACGCACAATATACGCAGAAAGAGATTTACAGACATACACACAGGTGCAGAGAAGTGCAGACACATGCATGCACAAGGACACACAGACATACTCACAATAGACATATATGCTCGCAGATTAACTCTCACACAAGCTATGGTTCCTTTATTAGAGCATGTGGTTATGATTTAAGTGCCCCTCTGTCTGGCTACTGGCAGCACATAAAGAACTATAATCAATAATCCATATCTATTTCACGAATGGATTGCCTACACACATGGACACAAACACACAAACACGAACACACAGACTTATACATATATGTCAATGCACACGCATCTGTGCATAGTGACAACCTAATGACTTACACTCTCATACAAAGCAGTTATATTGTCATATAAATTCGTCTGTGTGTGAGAGAGAGAGTGCATGTCTCAAGCATCTTCTGAATCTGGCATAAAACACACAGACACATACACATATATATACACATAAACAACAAAACTTTAAATTGCTCAAAAAATTAGTTCAAATTGACATGAAGGAGAGATGAAGAGATTTGGAACAAGAAACAGTAAAATGTGCTTTTTTAAAATATGCACTGGGACCAGGGATAACAATAAATTTTGGTCACTCTCACAGATACCTAGGTACATAGGCACATGCCAATAAATAGCAGAGGTCCAGTGGCCTGTGGTTAAGGAACATACCAAGTATGTACAATGTTCAACACCACCCAAGGGATCCTTGTTGCATGTCATGCTCATCTTTCTTCCTCTTAATTTCCTGTTTACCGTATATCTACACTATAACCCATCTAATAAAGGCCAAATGCTGAAATAAATCTTAATACATATATAAACATATTGTATTTATACCATAAATCAGAAGACACAGTTACTCACACAGGCCAGGAAATTTCATTTCTTTACAGTGTTATAAGTTCAATGGTTTCTCTCTTCATTCCCACTGTCCTTCTTCCCTGCATACTATCTAATAAAGCACGAATGCCATGAAAGATGATCCAATAATAAAGGACACACAAAGGTGAATAGCTTAAGATGGCAGAGCAAAGGGACAGAGGGAATGAAATTGAACAGGACAGAAGCATACTTAAAAAAACAGTTGTCAGAGGAATAAGGGTGAAAAGAAGGAGAAGGGTTTAGGTTAACTGAGACAGGAGGGTGTGTTTGTTTGTTCCTGTCTATCTGGGACTCCGTCTGTCTACCAAGGAAAACACACACACACACACACACACACACACACACACACACACACACACACACACACACACACACACACACACACACTCACGTTTGTACATCTGTCTTTGTGAGGACATTCACTGGCATTCCCTAGCCCCTTATCCTAACCTTAACCATCAAAACTAAATGCCTAACCCTAACCCCAAAACCAAGTCTTAACCCTCAAACATCCATTTTAAGGTGTGTCAGAAAGTGAGGGCCAGGCAAAATGTCCTCACATCAGTGGTTTATAATTCAAGCTGGTCCTCACACTGTATAGTCACACACACACATACACAAATTCTTATCACATTTGTCTGGGTTGGGAGAAATGGGGAAGGAGAGTGACTTTGACTTTCATTCTTTGTTTCTCTTGATTGTTGATGATGACACAGACGCACACATGTAGTCCAGCTGCATCTATGAACCTGAACCTTTTTGTCTCTCATCAGATCTCCCAGATGATCTCTGAGGCCTCCAGGGAAGGACTGACTGAAGCTGCCCTGAACCGCTACAACACACACTCTCCATCACACACAAATTCACAATCACACACAAACTCTCCCTCTCACACGCCAGCTGTAACCACCTCAGCACCGACCGCCACCTCCGCCGCTGCCTCTTTCTTTGCCAGGTAAAGATGCTGTCACATCAATGCACAACTGCCAAAACAGGCTGACACCAGCTGTAGCACTTTACTCAGCGGTTGCATGTCGGGAAAATCACCTGACATCCTGCTTGATCTGATCTGTCCACACACCGCCAGCATGCAGGTCTTTTATTTTGATGTTAATTTTTAATGGTCAGGAGAGGACAGTGATTGACATCCTGAGTTTGGCTTCCACACCTAAGTGCACCTGATCAAAAGCTTTGAGTCCAGATCTGTTACTGTTTGTCAGCAAGGAGGTGTTTTTAAACTGCAGAAACTCTGTTGCTGCTGCATCTCCCAGTTTTTAGTTTTACAAAGACAGCTGAATTTCAGTAAAAACAAGGATCTGACATCCATCTTCTTAGCTTATTTGAGCAAGATTAATCACAGGGTTCATTCTGGGTTTGGAAAACCTGACATGGCCACATTGTTACTGTGATACTAAGCAAACAGAATGCAAGACTGAGTTTACAAATACCTACTAGTAGGATGAAGATGGTGGAAAATAGAATATAATCATGTTCTGTACATACATGTACTTACTCATCTTTTGGTGTGCTAGTGTATAAATCAGCTATCCAGTCACCAGTCGTCAATGAGCTTTGTAATCAAATCTAGAGAAATGCAGAGCGACACAACATAAATAAGACACGGGTAATATGGGTAAATTATTGATGAATAAACATGGCAACCTCAAAATTAATGTCTAAATTATTCATGGGTAACACAAGACCATGAGTGTGTCACAGTGTCTGATGTATTGCTGAGACGCCAAATCTAATGAGCTGCTTTAAATCACAGCTTAGATGATACCTGTTCTCCTCCTCACTCTCCTCTTCTCTTCTCCACATTCCTGTCTTTTGTGCTTGTGTGTCTTCTCAAAGTCTTCAAAAGTGTGTGTGTGTGTGTGTGTGGGTTTTGATATATGACTGACGTGTTCCAGTGTTGCAGACACAGTGGTGTCTGTCTTTCAATGCACCAGCAACCAGGCCGACTCGTAAATTGTGCAGGAACACTCACAAACACATGTGCACACACTCTCTCTTTAGCTTTCTTTCTGTGACCCCCTGAACCGGCAGGTAACAAGGCCATTTTACACAAACACACACACACGTGCACACATCTGATTGACATTCCAAACGTACAGCCAGCTGTCTTGCATTGACTTATGAGCATTAACCTTCTAAGTCAAAGACCATGGTTTGTTTAATGGTGCAGGTGTCGCTGTGTGTGGATATGTGCATGTCAATGTGTGTGTCTTGCTTTCAGTCTTCTTCTCCTGTTTAAAGCTGTATAATTACTGTAGATCCTCAGTGCTGTGATGTGTAATTTCCTCAAAGTGACAAAGTGTCACAGTGTTTGTTTGTTGTTCAGAATTTCAGATACACATCCGCAGTCTGTTTGCATTTTCCTGTCATTTGTCTGTGGGTATAAAGGAGGATTTCAAATTAATTGGCAAAAAAACAAACAATGTACACTATGTCACCTTTTAGTTTTGACTCTTGTGTGTGTGTATTTGTGCTTATGGTCGATAGATGCAGCCATGCAGTGCTGGTAAATCCCATGGTTGTCTTGGTCTTTACTCTCAGATGTGGACTGCATGCAGACGCTCTTATTACACATACACAGACACACACACACACACAAACACAATCCTCCTCTTGCTCACAGTCTGCACACAGCACATCTTCTCTCACCTGATCCCTCTCTTCTTCCTCATCCTCCTCTTTCTGTCCCTTCTCTCATCTTCACGTCTTTCCTTCACTCTCCTCTGCTCTGTTTTTATTTAATTGCTTCCTCTTTGTCCCATTTGCTCACCACTTTCTCCCACTCCATTCTTCTATTGCCATTGTCCTTTTTTTACCTCTCCACTCCTCTCCTCACTAATTTTTTTCCATGTTTCCATACTGACCTTTTCTTTACCTCTGCTAATGTGCGTGTGAGTAATATCTTTCGTTAGTACCAATCTGTCTGTGAATATGTCACACTCACACAGCAGTGCTCCATCTTCCCACTGCTGCAGTGGCCCTCTGGGGATGCTGGGATAGAGGATAGAGACATGCTGCACTTGGCTAGGTGTGTGTGTGTGTGTGTGTGTGTGTGTGTGTGTGTGTGTGTGTGTGTGTGTGTGTGTGTGTGTGTGTGTG
>JBBMJY010000001.1:12280112-12318667 GCA_037833715.1 Toxotes lorentzi
GTGTGTGTGTGTGTGTGTGTGTGTGTGTGTGTGTGTGTGTGTGTGTGTGTGTGTGTGTGTGTGTGTGTGTGTTACAGGGAGAGAGAGAGAGAAAGATGGTGAGAATTCAGCCTTGTTCCCTTTAGGGATGTTAAATTAAATAGAATTCCCCACTGGATCTGTCCAAGTGGCATCTGTATCTCAAACTCCCCTCTGTTATTTCTATGCATGGTACCTCTCTACATGTTGTTGGAAAGCTCCGTTTCACTTTAATCAAATCAGCCAGCTGGGAGTCTTCCATCCAGGCCACTGTCTGCAGAGGGAGGTGTGTATCAGTCGAGGAAATATAGCTGTATGTATTATCATCTAGAAAACCAACTGTAGAGTTACACCGAACTATAGACTTAACACAGTTTTGAAGCCGTTAAGTAGTTTTGAAGCCGTCAAGAAGTTTTTTAGCGATTGAAAAATAACATTTTTCATACATAATTAAGATAGAAATCTTATTTTCTGATTGTTTTCTATGTATCTTACATGATTTGTTCCAAAATGGGCTTTTTCACCAATGGCATTCATGAAAGTCATTCATCAGCGGTTGAGATAGATGAATCCTTGTTAGACTGAGAAATTATGGAAATATAAGTCTTCATATAATTCAATGAACACACAGTCCACTGTGGTGGACAACAATTCCAAGCCCACTAATTCAAGTCCCCATCAGACAGCAGTAACTTCCTGTTTTATGTTGCTGTGTAGCCACTTTTCATTGTAAACAAACACCCTCTACTTTGTGTTTATCGCTAATTATCAAATGTAAGCATGCTAACATGCTAAACTAATGATGAACTTGGTAAACATTATTGGCACCTTGCAAACGTCAGCATGTCTTATCTCTTGCCTTACCCTTTATCTTTTTTTTTCCCACCTCTTTCATCTCTGCAGCCAGCATTTTGCACACAAACACACACACACACACACACACACACACACACACACACACACACACACACAGTTTGTGACTTGACCTTGGGGGAAATGATACTATGACAGCTAATCAAATTTTAATAGCAGCTACGATCCCTCTCAGGCCACAAGCTGTGTGCGTCTGTGTCATGAGTGAGCATGTGCAAGTGCATTTTCCACGGGCATTTGTGTGTCTTCATGCCTATCTGGGTGTCTGTGTGTCTTGTATCTAAATGAGTCAGTGAGTCTGTTATGGGAATCCAGAAGGCACTTTGTTCCACCTCGTATCTGAAATATTAATGCTGTCAGTATTGGCATTGCTGGAGCATGTGACTGACACACACACAGAAACACATACACACACACACACACACATCTCACTCCTTCCAATTTTCATGTGACTTGAGTTTGGTGACAGACACACAAGGTGAGCAATCATAATTCCCTCCATCAAACAAAACATTCATTTTACTCTTGACTGATCGATTTATAGCAACAAATGCTTCTATCCTCCGCAATATTAAGTGACTGCAAGGCTGTAAGTTTTGTGGTGCAGCCTCTAAAATGATCCTGCAGTTGAATCAACACCTTGCTAAAATAGTTTCAAAAAAAGTGAACATTACAGCCTTTATGAAGGCAGAATTCAGTGACTGTTGTATTAGACTGCATTAGTTTTAGCTAGGTGTACCTAATAAATTGGCAACTGAGTGAATAAAGTTGTTTATTGCGCTAACAATGGAAGGATAACCAAAAAGTGCTACATTAACCTATGTATTGTTAATAAATTAATCCTAAATCATTTTTAGTTTCCTTCAGGCTGTAGATACCTCATGTATTTTTACATAAAGTTATATTTGTGTCTTTACTACACAGTGCACCAACCTAACCTTTGGTGTTTACCTATTGTCAGCAAATCTAATGAAAAGACCGAGACCCACATGTTTGTCTCTCAGGACTGATTTTCATACTTTGTCCTGTCTGTCGATTTATTCCTTCAACATTTTGTTGAACATTTAATTTTGTTAGCATGTGCATAGTTAACATTGCTTGTCCAGTGTTGATATGTTAACCACAATTATAATGCTTAGTTATTCCACCATTTCCGGTACAGGGGAGTTCTTTTAGGTAAAGCAGTGGCTCGACCTTGTCAAATCACACACAAATTCAAACCTCACAGTTGTAAGATCTCTGCAGTAGGTCCAACTGAGAACAGCCAAAATGGATCTTAGGCTGGGAGCTGAGCTAGAATGAATAAATTGGTTAAAATTAGAATTGATCTGAAGCCTGAACTTGCTATTCCCATATGGTATTTGTATCTATCTCTCTGTACATGTGTTTTCACGGATGTGTGTTTCTGCAGGCTTTGGGAACCAATTAGAGCTCAGTCTCAGCCTCTCATTGATTTTCCAGCCAATAGTAATGAAGCACTGCTGTGAGGAACTATCGAACAATCTTCTCTCTGCTCAGGGTTGTTTGTTGCTGTTTAGCTGAATTCCTTTACTTAAATTGGCTCAAAGACTTCATTGTCCCTGAGTGTGATGTACAAAGTGGAGGAAGCGCTATATCCAAGAGAGTGTGCTAAGGGTCAGGACAGTTTCTCAGGAAAAAGACGCACACAGTTCCAGACGTCATCAGCGGACCTATAGGTCAGGCACAGCTTATGCATTTCTATTTTAAAACTAGGAATCATACATGGTTAGACTCACATTACAGCAGAACATACATATCCACTGTTCTCAATGCAATTAGAAGTTAGATATTCACACAGAGACAGAGAAAGTCAAACAAACTTGCTTCTCTAGCATCTCTCCCCCTCGTGTTTTTTTTCAGCTCTCTCCACCTTGCATCAGTATTCACTGCAGCATGAAGTATGGGAGAAAAGAGGGAAGTATAGAACAGATAATAGGAGGAAGATGTGATTTGTCTTGTCATTTACTCTGAGGAAGGGAGAGAAAGTTAGACTGTGAGAGGATGGAGATGAGACAAAGAGAGACGGGAGAGAATGGAGTGGGCGGACGGTGATATCGAGCAATTTTTCTCTAACATAAAGAGAGACAGAAGAAGGGAGAGGTCTACACGTGGAAGAGGGAGGCAGAGAGAGCAGGATGGAGAGGACAATTGGAGGAGGGAAAAGAGGAGAGGAATAGAGGAATGAAGGGATAGGAAGGGATCAAGGGACAAATGGACAGAGTGTGAAATCACAGTGAGATCATTGTGAGAGTGGTAGTATCTAGAGAGTTATTACTGACCTGTTTCTCTCTCTCATTATTTCCCTTCATTTCTCTTTTCAGAAACAAACACTCAGTCTTACTCTCTCCACCTTCTTTTTCATTAGACAGAACAAAGAGTCTACTAACTTTGTGTTGTTCCTGCATTGTGTGTCTGCATGTCGTATTGGCTGCAGCACTTTGCCACACATATTGATTCACCAGTGGAACTAGGCCAAGGACCCTCTGAGAGTCCTGTGGGTATGGGTTTGATAATATACACATACACCACTGAGCTTGACTGAGATTTGCACTTCCAGTTGAGTGTTGATACTACGTTCAGAACCAAAACATGAAATTTTGATTTGTTTCTGGAGGCCAAAACTTACAAAAGCCCAGATCTACTAATTGTTTGTGGCACAGTTGCAGTTCAGCAATGCTGACTCTGCTGTATATATTGAAATTCCCTCTGTCAGATCATGACATTCCTTATAGCCGGTAATCATTTTGCTGAGATATCAGATTTTTCCTGATTTTGTTTGGTGGTCATAACCACAGAGTTTTGATAGTTTGAAAATAAGGGGGATGGAGGTTATTGACCCCATGTATAAGTCTTGCCTTTTCACATACACCTTCAATATTTTGAAAAACGGAGAAGGAATAGCATTATAGCCCCATACGTCAATCTCACACACACACACACACACACACACACAGTGGCAACCCTCTTACCTTTCACACTCTCAGACATGGGGAGGAAATGGGCACTCAATGGGGGAAGACTTTATGAGTTACGCCTCGTAAAGCCTGCATCTGTAAAATCCTTACCCCCAGGCTCTTAGTGATGTGATAGGCTCTTTTTTTGGGGTCAGGAGAGGGCATAGCACTGAATCGTGTGTGTATGTATAGTGCTGTGGGTAGTGGATTTTATTTTAACACAAACCTTTGACCTGTCAATAAGCCTTAGTATCATAGATTACCTGGGTCACCAAGGTTACATATTCAGGTGGAATCTCAGTTTATGTCACACCCTCATCAGTGGATATACTTTCATATTTACACACGTACAATTACTTTCATCTGACAAGGACTTTAACACAAACACTCTCTTACACACTGACTCACACAATTTATTGAACCAACTCTCTCAAATGCCCCATGGTCATTTAATGACGCAACCAAGGGAAAGCCTATGAATGTGTTGTATCAGGTGTGTGTGTATGACAGGCAAAGAGAGAGAGAGAGAAACGTGCACATAAACAGCAACACAGTAAGAGCTCTTAGAATGATATTTAGCCTTTGTGCTCTTTACTCATCAGTATGTATTAGTAACCAGCAGGCTTTTATGCTTTTATCTTTTAACACTCAACATTCAAGGTGAATTCATTCTCTATAACATGACCTTATTCTTGTTGCTTTTGGCTCTTTGCCCCAGGGCAATGAAATAATTAATATCAAATAATTTGTACCAAAAAGGACATCTCTTTTCCAGAAAATTGCTTCATATACTTATGTTATTGATATTATTTAGCAGCACAGTAATGCAGTGGAGGATAATTAATTAATAATCCAGTTTAGTTGAGAAATAAAGTGAAGCTCAAACATGAGAATACACTGCTGTACATTTACATACAGCATTTGACAGATGCTATATGATCCAAAGACTTAAATATTATTAGTTTCATTAGTTTTCTTCCTTGTCATCAGCTTAAACTTTATATATTTCTGATCACATCTCTGTTCACAGCTAATGTCTGTTGGTAAATAAATATATAATTTAAATTTGTTTTACTCTGTGAATGCTCTGTCTCAGAGTGCAGTGGGGTTTGGAGTGTTTTGGGATTACTGTGCGATTCATAATCCCATGATGGTGTTTAACTGGAAGCGCAGTGTAGAATCACACTTCAGACGATGATTCATCTGTGCTAAGAAGCACAAACAGACAACAGATCTCTCCCTCTCTCTCTTTCCCTCTTAGGAGCCACATAAACACAGTAGTCTTTTTCATCTAACCCGCACCTCTGAGCCCTGATGACATAAATTCCCACCTTGTTTTGAAAACATATGGTATGACACTAATAAAAATAGATTTCACTGATTTTTTTAATTTTTTTTTTTGTATGACCCTGTATGTACTCTGTAAGTAAGTAAGAATGACTGAGATGATCCTGCTGATTCCTAATCTCTTGATATATTTCAGGACGTTTTTGAATATTTCAGTAGTCTCACTCTATTATCCATATATCCCTTCGCGCTTTGATTCTCTACACTGCACTTATCCTTTTTAGGGTCAAGAGGTCTAGTGCCTATCCCAGCATGCACTGGGGGAAAGCAGGATATATACAGATACTGCACCCTCATTTAGGGTTTGAGATTTGATCCAGACATGAGTGTGTCTTTTCGAGGACTGAGGGCCAGACTGAACTGAGCAATTTCTCCCCAAATGAGACTCAGAGTCTCACACAGGCCGAATCTAATGATGCATTTGTGCAGTTTCTGTGGTCAAGAATATAAGGATGAGAAATTGCATATTTTCTGCCTGTCAGCCTGTACACTGTATACAGTCAGCTGCTTTGCTGTTTGTTAGACATTCAGCTCTTTGCATCTGTCATGCCTTTGTTCAAAAAAAATCTGTGTTTTGTGCCATCAGTGTTCCAAGCTGTAGTCAATTTACCGTGAACTTCCACTGACACGGATTTCACAGTCTGGCCATTCATGTTACAGGGCAAACTCTATAGAAGTTCGTTGCATCCTTGTTTTTACATTTTTACTTTGCATATCTACATGTGCTTTCAGGGTTTTGACTCTGCCTGGATTTTGATTTTGCATTTCCATAATAATAGTGTTGGAGTCTATATTTGAAAGAATATAGTATGAAATATGACATTGTATTTGTTTAAGATCTGACTAGGAACAACAAGAAGTGCAAAACACATCACTCAGAAGTGTTTTCTAAGATGAGGAGATTTTATGGGGGAAAAAATGTATAGTAACTGCCCTAGCAAATAATAAACCTTTCTGACTAAATAGTCCTGCAGGAACTTGAAGCCTCAAGTAGTTAAAATTCAGAGAGTTCTCAGGAAGCTAAAAAAATCTTCCTTTCACTTTGCATTTTAAAATGCTAAAAAGCATTTTGTTGCATCTGAAGAACTGAAGGCAAATTGGATCAATAATGGAATAAAAATCATCTGCCTGGATTGAGACATGATTCTCGCATGCATCAATGCAACAACATGGAAACATCTCATGGCAGCTGGTATTTAAATCAATGTTAGAAAGGAAATGCGCAAAGGTATAAAGGGAAATTAAGGATGACGGAAAACAAGAAATCTGTCTTCAGTGTAGAGTGTAACTCTAAAAGATGAATAGACTCAGATACTTTACCAATATCCCCACACACTTCAGAATCAATCAAATGTTCCAGAGTAAATATCAAATACATCTGATGATCAGGGTTCCTCGGATCAGTCAGTGAAACATTTGCTGTGGTTAAGACTGAATCATAAAGCACTCAGAGTACCTGACACTCTGTGCCAATCATGTGTTTCACCCAAGCCTTTTTTCCAATTGTCAGAGAGGAGGATCTGGTATAAATCCTCTGGATAATGCTTTAGCGTGTAGCAGGAAGAAAGATTTAGTGGCAAACATGGCAAGAGTAAGACAGATGGAGTGGATCAGAGAGTGAACTAGGCAGTGAGAAATCAAAAGAGCAAGAAAGACAAAGACTAATTCACCCAGATGAGCTAATGCGGGAGAAAGAGAACAACAATGAAGTGCCAGAAAGTATTTCAAACTTTAAAACACCTTTAACTAACAGAGAAAAGGTTGTTTATATGTTAAAATGGTCTGGAGCGCACTCAGATTTGATGACGCAGCGTATTTGCTTCTTCCGATATCAAAGAAAACAACAGCAGCTGTCATGCGGTAAATTGCGGCTGCTAACACTTTGTGACAGGAGTGGGAGGAAAGGAAAAGCAAGAGGAGGAGAGAAGGCTAAAACAGGATTCCTGCACTTGAGGCTTTTGATGTGTGGCAGGGAGCTGAAGGTGGAGAGGGTGGGTGAAGAGAGAAAAAGGAAGGGATTTAGGATAGAGGGAGAAAGAGATAACGGAAGAGTGACGGGTAAAGGAGGACAGGGGAGTAGGGAGGGAGAAGCACTTAAAGTGAATAAGGTGATGAGAGAGGGAAAGGGAGAGGGAGAGCGTGTACATACTCGTGTAAGGAGTAAAAAGCTGAATATGGCGGCTCTTTGGGAGTCTTGTCTCAGCTGAGGTGCAGATAAGTTCAAATGCCTTCTAGCAACAGTCCTGCAGAAATATCAGATCTGTTCATAGTTTCGAGTTGGGAATGTTTTCTCAGAAAAGAAAAAAAAAACTTTCATTGCAAAGTGAAAAAGAAATGGGTAATCAGTATGAGAAAACTCAAATCTTAATTAGCAGAGAAGCACATCAGAGTACTACACACATAGACAGGTGATCTCTGAGGAACCGCAAAGACATTGCTAAAGTTTTTATTAAGCATCAGTCTTGCCTTAACTTTCAGCTGGAGAGCTATTTGCTTTTGTGAATATATATGTGTGTGTCCCGTGCCTGTTGATCACAGTCCTGTGTCACTGTTTTCTATAGTATTGGATCAGAAGTAATCAAAGTTTCTGTTTTCTGCGTCTTACCCTCAGGTGAAGGTGATGGTGCGTGTGTGCCCAGTGTCGCAGTCAGATGCAGCCGAGTCCAGCTCCTTCCTTAAAGTGGATCCCAGGAAGAAACAGATCACCATCATGGACCCTTCAGCCAATCAGACGCCAAGCGCTGTTTCCCAGAAAAGGGCGGGAGCCAATCAGGTCCCTCCGAAGATCTTCACATTTGATGCTGCGTTCCCTCCCGATGCATCACAGGTAAGAGAAAACACTGTGATTTTTATACAGAACCACTCATGACATTACATTGAAAGACAAGGTTTTCCCTAAAAAAAATTAAAGCTCTACACAAAAAGCAGGGACTTGTGTCATGTTCCCTTTTCTGACAGCTACAGTATTTCACATGCGGCGAAAAAAGTGTCAACAAACTGGTGACAAAGCTTCCACTGCTGGCATCTATGTGAAATCCAATATTAAAGAAACAGTTTGACATTTTGGGAAGTACGCATATACATTTCTTAGATGTGAAGACCGAGACCACTCTCAGCCACTGCCAGTAGAAACAGATTATTTAGGCCTACTTTCATTTATCTGGTGTCACTACAAGGCTAGCTATGGGGGTAACTATCTTGGAGTAGGGCTCCCATTGTTGGACCAATTGGATGTTTTTTTTTCATTCTCCCCATCATGTGCTTTTTTTCGTACTTCTAGACTGTCTGTGACTAAAATGTAAAGACTTTTCATGGCTCAGCATGAAGACAGTACATTAGATTTAACAGTCAGTATCTTTATACTACCCAAAGACTTTTAAATGGTTGACATGGCCAATTCTAAAAGGCAAAAACACAGTTCTCAATTGGATTATGTGTAGCTATATGTTTTCTCTCTTCATTTCTCTCTCTCTCTCTCTGTCTCTCTCTGTCTGCCTGTTGCTAGGCGGAGGTGTGTGCGGGAACGGTTGCCGAGGTGATTCAGTCGGTGGTGAATGGAGCAGATGGCTGTGTCTTCTGCTTTGGACACTCCAAGCTGGGTAACACTCACACACACATGCACACAGGCAACAAAATCGGAGAGTGTGCAGCTTGTGAATCATCTTTAGCGTGTATGTCTGACCATCAGTGTGTCAGTCTTTTGCTTGGCTCTCTCCCCACTGGCCGTCATCTATCAAGAGAGGGAAAGAAGAGGATTTGTGTCTACTGAATCTGAAACCATTCTCAGTCTGCTCTGTCTGCGTTTCTGTCTTCCCCCTCTGTCTCTCTCTAATCCTTCTGAAGCTGGGTTTTTAGAGAAGCTGTCTTAAAAAGGGTCAGGACCTCTCTCTGCACACTGCAACATGTCTGAACCCATACACATGCAGTGGAACAAAGACCCACCACACACACACTCACATACCGACATGTTCTTCAACTCTGGGTCAACCCCTGTTGTGTTTATCCCTGTACATGCAAGCAGCATTATCCTTTTTGGCTTGTGATCTTCATACATCCAGTTGGAGTTTCTAAGTCCCCTTGAACTGCTGGCAGAGAGTTAAAATGCTACAGTTCAGCAGGGAACACTTCTGTGTTAATGGTTGAGCCATTTACTGGATCAAACAGTAATGAAGTTTTATGTATAAACCAACATGAAAACCACTGTGTTTCCTTGTTGTGCAGCAGGGAATTTGTCTCTTGCCAAATCGGTAGTAAAAGTAAACTCGTTTAAAAATGTGTAACAGTTTTGGTCTAACTCATGAGGCTGTTTTAGTTAAAGAATATTTCTGTTTTTTGGGGGGGGTTTTTTACAACTTGGGTCAAATATTTTGTAATATTCGCTTTCTTTTCCATTGGTTACGATAACGCTGAACTCATTAGAGTTAATGCCGAAAATGGGAACGCAGCAACGTTGCTACAATAAAGGTCAGATGGAGCAAGAAACATGCTTGATACTCTGTCCAATAAAGAGGCATTAAAAAATGCAATAAGCACATCCATAATGTTGGTAATAATCCCTCATTGCACAGGAAAACCACAAGGGCATTAAACTGGATCTGGATATTTTTTTAGACTCTGACACATGCAAACAAGAAAACTAAAGAGTGGGCAGAGAGCAGAACCTGCCCACCTCTCTCCCCAATACATACACGTAGGACAGATCAAACACACAGATGCACATATAATCACCACAAGTCTCCAAAGACACAAGCCCAACATGGCGTACACATCAGACAGTCTGTCTAGATCAGAGTTTTGCATCTCAGCATGTTTACATGTTTTCGATCAGCTGTCAAATATTGACACATTAAAAAGGCAGACTGTGTCATGATTCATCATAATGATTCATAGTGTATAATATGACTATGACTGGAACTAATATGCCTAACACGCCCCCAAAACAGACCTCCAATTGTCAGTGTTTGATTGTGTTGGATGATACAGTTGAGTCCCCTGGCTTTGATACTGCGAGCGCTTTTATATAATTGAGAAATCCATCAAAGACAGTTTGCTCGTTCAATAAATTTTACTGTTATATTAATGCTATGGAACGATCCTGACCTTGCTGGTTTCAGTTAAAATGGCTGCTTCTGTAGCAGCAGATGAGATAATTCTTTGTGATATAGCTCACCTAAGGCCATGGATCTTAATGAGACTGCATTATAACGACATTACCTTTTTTTTTTCTAATTAAAATGGGGAAAGTAACACATGATCATTTATCTTTGGCTCTGTGGCCCTTGGCTGTAGACACATATGTGAGACTCAGACACAGACAAGTCTACTCATGTACACACATACGCACACTTTGACAAAGAGTAACAAGTTTTTCATTGAATAGGAAAATTAAATAAAAGTCCAAATGACACTGAAATAAATGGTTGAACTTCAGGAATGTAATTGAATCGTCTGGCTTTAAGTCATGTCTGATGGATTCTGTTATTGGTTATTGGATTATTGGCCTTGAATGGATCATCTTTCAGTGATGATGAGTGTGTGTGTATATGTGTTTGTGTGTGTAACTGTAAGCTCATGTGTGCACGTCTTTGAACTCATGATACAGTGCTGCCTTGTTCTCTCACACTTTCTTACTCCGATCAGTTTCTCTCTGACAGCATTGGCAGCTCTGCTTAATGAGACCAATTACTGGGAATATACATCAACTACACAGACATGGACACACACTCACTGCTTTACTGCCTGTAGCGTAGAATCACTATGTTGCAGTGTGATGTTAGTCGGTAGAGCAGTCAGCAAGCTGACCATTTCTTGACAGCCTGTGGTAGTTAGAAGAGAAAGAAACACTGTCGAAATACTCATATACTCACAAAGATGTGTAATTTAAGACTCGCACTTACACACAGGCCTGAAACAGAAAAAGAAGAAAGAGGAGGGTTGTTCAAGTGCTCTGCAGTTGTGCTAGTGATACTACATAGAGCCATTATGACTGAGAGAATCTGATCTGATTTGTTAAATAAAAAGAAATCAACCGGTAAAGCAGTTAGATCAAAGTAAACGATCCAGTGTTGCTTTAAACAAGTTCTTTTAATATAGCTGATTGCCACGTTATGTATTCTTTAACATTTCATTCACAGCAGTTTAAGGCTCTGTGCAGAACAATGTGGGCATCATGCTTTAGAGAATGTTACAAGGTTTCAGCAAGATATAAACACTACTATAATGGTATAAACCTTTTCTGACCAAATCCCACTCTTTTTGTTGAATGTGTTTACTATTTCACGTCTAGTTTCTAGAATGTTTTTGTGACAAATCATGAAATGCATCTTTGTTTTGACAGTAGGTCTAGACGCTCCAGGAAACACTGAGGGAGAACAATGTAAAATTACAGTGTAGCTGACAACCTCCCCTCCATCCCTGGCTCAGAACAAATCACACACATCTCTCTACCCTGCAGCACAGGAGTCAGGCTTTTGAAGTCCTCTGGTTTTGCATAAGTGTTCGTGTCGGTGTGATTGTTACGTGTGACATATGGCTTTGTGTTGGAGTGTGTTTGATCTCCAACTCCTGACAGTCAGATGAGGTGTGTGTGTGTGTGTGTGTGTGTGTGTGTGTGTGTGTGTGTGTGTGTGTGTGTGTGTGTGTCTTGGGGGGTTATCATCATCTTGCGACTCAAAGGGACAGATCTGGGTGCTTCACATGCAGATGCATGTTCAAACACACACATTTCACACACAGAAACATCTGTTCATACAAAGTCCCTTTTTTTCCTGTGAGTCTTTTTTTTTTGATGATTTTCTTTTTGATTAATCTCACCCTTGCCCCATTTTGTCTTTCTGTCTGTCTCCCTCCAGGTAAATCCTACACAATGATCGGCCGTGATGACTCTCTTCAGACTCTGGGTATAATCCCCTGTGCCATCTCCTGGTTGTTTAAACTCATCAATGAGAGAAAGGAGAAAACAGGAGCACGCTTCTCTGTTCGTGTCTCTGCAGTCGAGGTTAGTGCTACTGATGAGACTTCAATTTGAAGTGTTCCCGGCAGAGTTAAACAGGTGCCATTACTGATACAGACAATGAAGAAAGGAGACTACTGACAGTCTCTTTTCTAAGAAGTAGTGGCAGCAACTGTAGGGCTACCAGTGTAGTGACGCTACAGTGTGTAATGCAATAAGTAGTTGACTCCTCCTTATTAAGATTGGTCTGACCACATTTAGCCATAGATCAATTTAGGAAAAGATTTTGACTATTGCAAGTCAACTAGTGTGTGTGTGTGTGTGTGTGTGTGTGTGTGTGTGTGTGTGTGTGTAGGTCTGGGGAAAAGAGGAGAACCTTAAGGACTTGCTGTCTGAAGTGGCTACAGGTAGCTTACAGGATGGACAGTCACCTGGAGTGTATCTATGTGAGGACCCCATCTGTGGCATGCAGGTAAACACACACAAACAAACATTCATTTAAATACACTGCAGCTGACAGTTGCATTCATTTATGTAATGTGGCTGAAGAAGATAAAATTCTGAGTGTGTGTACGAACAGCCTCAGGCCCTGTATCAATATGCTTTACCTTTATCTTTTTAGCCTCAGGCAGTTCACTGTTGTCTTAGCTACTGTGGGATGTGCACGGTTTCACACATGCGCGCACACACGCACGTGCACATACACAGCAGCAGAAACAGAATAAGTGGTTTAGTATGGTATTAGAATTGTTTTATCCATAAATGCATGAGGCATTTATTAAAATACTAGAAAAACAGAATCAAAGAAAAACAGTGTCAAGTGCGAAAACCTTGAAGACAATGATGAACGTGAATGGAAGAACGACTTGAACTCTCCAAAACACAGTGTCATTTTTGAATTATTTAGAATTTACTGAATGCTAAACAATCCACTTTGATGAGCAAGATTCAGACGACAAAAGGCTGCTAAACACAACATCTAATCACCATCAGAATTATTACAATCATCATCATTCATTTAAAGGTAGTAACCAGTGGTGTGTGTCTCTACTACATACACACACCGGAAAGGGGGGGGGGGGTTGCAGTTATATGTTCATAGGATTACAGGGTTTGATACAAGCACATCTGTGTAATCCTTAACTAATCTGACATAATCTCATCAGTAATGATATCCACACACAAAGACATACACACACACACACACACACTCACTCTATAGCTTGCAATCCCTCTCTCTTACTCATCTGTGCTTCCCTCCTCCTACTCCTTCTCCCATACCTGCAGGCAAATACTTTATTAGAATATACCAATCAGTCCTCATAGTGCATAATATTATCAGAGTTTGGCACTTCATGGTAGGTAAACCCCCCCAGCTAAGATGAAGTGGTACCTTCCCTCCTCACTGGCTCACTGTTGCTTCCTTATCATGTCTATAAAAGTTCAACCAATATTCACACTATTTTTGCCCCCAAATTTCCAGCTCCAGAACCAATCTGAACTGCGTGCTCCAACTCCTGAGAAGGCAGCCTGGTTTCTGGATGCGGCCATAGCAGCTCGCCACAGCAGCCAGCGCCCCAACACCACCGAAGAAGAACATAGGAACTCACACATGCTGTTTACATTACACATATACCAGTATCGCATGGAAAAGACAGGAAAAGGAGGGAGTAAGTACTGTTTGCTCCAACACCGTTATCACTATCAGTACTGTTATTACTGATTACACTTTTTCAAATGTAATTATTAACAATAATTGTTAACAACAACAATTAATTATTACAGTTACTGTACATCTACTGCAGATACTACACAACTGTTATCATATCACTCCTTGCCTCCTGTGAGTCCAGCTGATAATTGTAGCAGGATAAAGGCAGATACAAACATGCTGCTGCTATTAATATATTGCTTCACCACACACAGGACAAAAGCAAAGAGTGTGTGTAAACAATAATGATAGACAGATCAATCTATTTATCTATAGTCACTATGGATAAACAAGGAGCTTAACCGTCAGAATTCTTGACAGAGTTGTAGGCATACCTATCACAGACTGTGATCCCTGTACAGACTCTGTGTTTAGATTAATTCACAGTCATATCACAGCGCCGCTCATGTCTATAGAAATAAACAGGTGATAATGCAAGCGTAGTGTGGGTATCTTTGTGCGTGAGTGTGTGTTTGACAAATAGAGACTGTGACAGATGTCTGACGACAATATCATAGATAATAATTAGTGTCAGTGCATATACACGTGTGTGCTGGCACTCTCACACTTGTGAGTATGAGAGAAAGAGAGAGGCAGAGATATCACACATAGGCAATGTGGAAGTTTAAGGATGACATAAACAAACTAATGTGGGAACAGGCACTGTTTCTACAACATGTCTTCAGCCATAGCTGCTCACACACTGTAATTACAATTTTTAACAGTCTTAACCTTTAGAAAACAAGGATTCCCAGTAGGTTGCTACAGAATTCATACAAACAACTTCAGCGGCAACCTTTACTAATGTTGGCACACATTCTTATGATTAATTCAGGAGATTATACAAACGTCTATACTGAGGGCTACATTCACTGTTTGGATGAACTTACTACTGCAGACACTGTGTGTTATTTGATGATAGATTGCTGACTTGCTACAGTACTATAGAGTATATATACAGCATACTATAGTGTTAATGCATACATAGTTAGGCATATTTCAAGTACTGATGCTTGAAATAACAATTGTGAGCAAATCTATTCGTCTGCAGATGTATTGTCTGTTTCATCTGATCATTCGGACTAAAGGGTGCTTAACTCCTCAGGAGTCAACTGACCTCTCTATTTAGCACCTTTAAAAGTTACACAAGATTGTTAAACTAAAGTAAATTTTCTGAATAGTCATTACAGAGATTCAAGACTGAAAGATGAATATGTGTCTTAATTTGAATGTTTGCTTGGCTTGACTTATACACTTACCTGTTTGCCATCCTCTCTGTTTCCTCCTCCCATTTTTTCATTTTGCCAGTGTCTGGAGGTCGCAGTCGCCTCCACCTGCTGGACCTGGGCAGCTGTGATGTCAAAGTACTTGGGGGAGGAGGAGGTGGGAAGAGCAGGGAGAACTCTTCACCCAGCTCGGCCCCACTGTGCCTTTCTTTATCTGCCCTCGGCAACGTGATCCTGGCCCTGGTTAACGGAAGCAAACACATCCCATACAAGTAGGGTGGTGTGTGTAGATGTATGTGTGTGACAGAGGAGAGGAGCAGAAATCAGAGAAGAGAATATGAGAGGCCCAATTTGACGTGTGGAGAGGATTGAAGGGCAGATTGAGGAGGAAAGTAGGATGTTTTGGAGCTGGAGGAGAAGAGGAAAGGAAAGCAGACAGATCAGATCTCTTTAGTTGCTTTAGGTTTTGGGAGACTTAATGTTATAAACAACAACAGCTGCTGTTACATATTCATCACATTCATTTTGCTGGTTAACTGACTGGCAAGGAGAGCAAAGGAGAGAGAAGGGGGAAAGATGGAGAGAGGATACAGATGGAGACTGAAGACAAAGGTACACAGTGAAGCGGGTGGAAAATAAAAAATACATGTAGTGGAGAAAAAAATTACAGTTGCTGTAGTAATGTTTAGCATGCCCAGGCAGTACACATATGTATAGCATATGGACCAAACTATAAATGTCCTCATTCTGCCTTTCTCTTCATTTAATTCCTCTTTTCTTTCCTCCTTCCTCTTTGCTCTGCCACTCTCCTTAAGGCTGTGTAGCTCTGTGCTCCTTGCTGGGTTAATTTAATCACCAGCTTTTGCATTTACATTGCAAAACAACCTGCAACCTAACACTGAAGCTGTAAGCAAAGCTGTGCTGAGTCTGGTTTGGCACTGGTGACTCAGACTGTTGTCAGACTGTGAGGGGATTTGAACAGTTTTATAGTTGATGCTTCAGTAGATCCAAGAACTGAGTGCAAATCTGTAACATAATAGTCGCCACAGAATCACAAGTCACTGAACAAAGGCAATGGAGCATAACTAAGCTAATATGGAAGTAAATGCAGACTGTTGAAACCTGGTGGAGTGTGATACTGCAGGGCTATAGACAGCAAGATATTTAGCTAATAGTTTTTACTTAACAAAATGGCTATTAGTGTTATTACAATCCTTCTTGAGAGGAGCATGAATGTGCAAAATGTACCAAAATTTGTACCAGTCCATCCAGATTTTGAGATATTTCACCAGATAAGTCACACATTTGACCTGCTGCTTGCACTAGATGAAAAGTTAGCCGATCACCAAAGTCTGAAGGATTCATCCCCTTGGCATGGTGGATATCTGTACAGAATTCCATCTCTGCAATCCATTCAATAGCTGGTGAGAAATTTCATCAGAATCAAATGCTGAGCTTCTCTCCTAGCTGTTCACTACTTCACCACTCTTGGAGCAAGGTCTCATCCTGTTCTCATAATCCCAGTCCTGCACTGCAGTTGTGTTGCTGGGTAACCAATGACTGTATGCCATTTGATCTGTAGAGTTTTAGACACTGTCTTGGATCTACTGAAGCTTCCCAAAGAGGCAGACAGTTGTCTGTCTGAAGAATGTAAGCATCCTAGTGTGATCCCAAACTGCAAGCAGTCTTGCAAGACCCATGTTTCAGCCACAACATAATCATGCAGATTTAAAGGCTCTTCACATATTCACACAATATCAGCCTTCTCATCCTGGGACACAGTACAGCTCCTTGTCCAAAATCAGACCACGTTCCATCTGGTTTGCCATCTCTCTCTCCTGGCAAAGTACCCCTTCAGTCATAAAGCTCCAAACATTATTTGATTGATGTCTCTCTGTCATTCAACACACTCCAGAGACACAGTCAGTTTGTCTATAGGCCAATATCCAGTCTGACAGTTGCAGTCCTCGATATTAGCAATAGTTGTTCAGTCATGCATAAGCACCAATCTGTGAGTGACCGACATGTTTCCCATTGTGGCTGCATTAGCTCCCTTTGGCGATGGTGATCTAGGAATTCAGAAGCTGCATTCATAATAGGCCGGTTTTAATAGATTACATACACTAGCCCTCCCTGGTAGAACTCTGGTAATAAATCTAGCACAGGCTGAAATGTAAGATCTAATCCAGCATCCTCAGCACTTGAATTAACATGCAAATGAATACTTCATGAGTCATGAATTTACCTACATTAATCTCAGGGAGAGATGTAGAGAGATAGAGATATATCGAGAGGGAGGGAAGAGGGTTTGTTGAAGCCTGAGGCAGCAAAGTTAGAAAGAAGAAGAGAGAAGAGAGGCAGAGAGCATCGATGAGAAAGAGGAGGTCAAGATAGGAGTGTGTATATACTTTGTGTATGTGTGTGTTTGTGCACATGTTAATGTACACATGTCTGAGACATGCCTGCAGGTTGTGTTTTTAGAAAAGGGGGACAGCAGCATGAGGTATTGGGCCACAAAGGAGCTGTACTCACTGTCAGCCTGCAGGCCCCAACGTGCATGCTCTCACACACACACACACACACACACACACACACACACACACACACGCACACACACGCACATAAACACATATACACAAAGGGCTATGAATGATTGCAGTAGCCCACCCAGGAGAAAGTCTTTTCTTAAACACACAGCCTAGTTTTCCTCTCCCATCTGCTGGTATAATCTCTCTGGGAGATAGATCATCTCCCAATATTAGACTGCGTAATATCCTGAGTGCCTCTTTTTAGACTTTATGAGCTTTAGTCTGGAACAGCAGCCTTTCATGTGTTTTAGCGACATTAATCAATAAACGTAATCAATAGTTACCATCACCTTTGTATTTTGAGTCTTTTAGCTTCATTTATATGAATATGTTGGTTTAGTGCTCTTTACAACAAAGCCTATTACCATACTGTCCATCCTGTCTAGTGGCCAAAACAAGCTATTAGTAATCCTTCATCAAATGTCAGATGTATGTGGGCGTCGGTTGGAAAATCGACCGATTTTGTCACGTTTGAGTAACTGTGTGCGTTTCCAACCTGTCTTTAGTGCTCACATCTCAGTGTATGTGTGTTACCAGGGACAGCAAGCTGACCATGTTGCTAAGAGAGTCGCTAGGCAACATGAACTGCCGGACCACCATGATTGCTCACATCTCTGCCTCACCCAGAGATTTCTCAGAAACCCTTTCCACCATCCAGATTGCTTCCCGCGTCCTCCGCATGAAAAAGAAGAAAACTAAAGTCACTGTGGTGAGTTTTAATCAAACCTTGATGCTTAATTAAAATCAGGCGATAATTTCTCTTAATTTCATGAAACTAAAACTTTGGGCATGCTGAGTTCAAGATGAACACAGCTGCAGCCACTGGTAATATACCTTAGACAGATGGACACATAACTCACTTGTTCGGCCTCTAATCAGTGTTCATGTCAATCTGAAACATACCGTCCTGCTCATGATCTTGACATTACATTGTATAACGTTTTATTTCTGGGGTTTATGTGAAAGTCTTGGCTTTGCATGATCACCTACAAGTTAAAATGACTTTAATTTAAATGATGACGCATTTGTGCTGACTTGATTTCAAAACACCATGCATTTTATCACCTCATTCCCTTTTTCCATCAAAACCATTTGAACAAAGTGTTGCTGACACTATCTCTCACCTTGTACTGCTCACTTCAAAATTGTTCAGCAGAAGAAAAGAGGGTCAAGTGAGGGCTACAGAGCTCTAAAAATAAAGTTCCAGCTAGAGGAAACTGAAGTCATGAGATTTCTTAAATTGCCAGCCTTTGAAAGAAATAGGAATAATTGAATAAAATATTAAATTAAATTCAAGTACATTTAAGTTCTTACTTTAAATCTGATGGGTCACATGGGTTAATGTTGGTCAAGGATCTGCATTGATGTCATCCTTTTCTCCATCTTTCCTGTCTCTCTTCAGAGTGAACTGTCAATTAAAGGCTCTGCAAATCTAAAAAGGGAATATTTTTTCTCACCATCCGTCTCTGCCTGCACTTCCCCTGTCATCCAATCTCTCTGCAGCAATACACCTCCAGCTCCTCTGGAGGAGAGAGCTCCTGCGAAGAGGGCCGTATGCGTCGTCCGACCCATCTGCGTCCCTTCCATCACCGTGGTGACACCGACTCTGACCTTCCATTGCTGCGACTGTCCAGCGACCCTGACGAGTATTCGAGCAGCGAGCAGTCATGTGACACAGTGATCTACGTAGGCCCGAATGGGGCTGCGGTGTCAGATAGAGAGCTGACAGACAACGAGGGACCACCGGAATTCGTACCAATTATTCCTGCTTTGCTTCGAGGAAAAACGTCAGAGCAGCATCAAACACAAAGTCAGAGTCAGGCAGCTGGAACCCAGAACAAGGTAACTAGAGTTTAGACCATCAGAAATATATTTGTTGTGAAGAAACATTAGACAACCTACCAACTTCTGTGTGATTTCTGTGCTTGAACTACTTCAGTCTCAGCAAGAGGACCAGCCCAGTGGCCCCTCTCAGCCCCTGCCCCAGCCCTCTCAGTCACTACTTGGGCAGCCGTTGGCCCCCGTCCCAGAGGAAGGAGCTGAGTGTCTCAAGTGCAACACCTTTGCTGAGCTGCAGGAGAGACTCGACTGCATTGATGGAAGTGAGGAGGTAGGTACAGTTTTCTGTCCCTTTTTTTTTTTTGTTGATAATATTCAAGGAAAAATCACAGCTAGAAGACACCTGAGAAAAGAACAGACACATTGTTCGGTTGGTATGATGGAATCTGTATTTGATGGTATATTGAATGTTTGACAGGTTGTTTGACGAGTTGAACACGTTATTCAAATGTAAAACTGTTTTGTCTGGATCTGCTCAAGATTTTATGCATGTATCTGAACTACACATTTACTTGCTGTCACCGCTTGAATTTACTGTGGCAGTTTTCTGTCCATTTCAAGAAGCATTTGCTTTCACTTGTCTTACAAAATAATGCGTTTGAAAAGGCATTACCTTATTATTGTTCAACTGTTTGTACAGGACCCTGCTTCTTACATGTCACTAATAATGTAGCTTTTTATGTTGTGAGCAGCTCAAGTGGCTTTGTTTATTCTCATCCGCACACTGTTATCCAAGAGAAAGTCTTGGATAACAGTTCAGTGCACATGGAAAGTGTTTCCTCTGACCGCAGTCAGATTGAAGTATTGTATTCTCATATGAAGAACAAAGCCTTTCCCTTTTTCATCCATCAATATGCCCCTTTGTTCAGGTGGCAAAATTCCCCTTTGAGGAGGTTCCAGCAAGCAAACAAGGTGCCAAACAAGAGCCATGTCCATCTTTAGTTGTCCCAGCCTCAGGTCCTGCTGCTCCTGGTTCTGCTGCTGTGTTGGATACAGAAGCCAAAACAGGTAAAAGCTTTAATTCCTTTAATACATATGTTGTATATTAATATTGTATCCCAGTGTTGTATACCCAAATAATTTGTGACCAAAAACTGGATTTAAAGGCTTCCAAATGTAGGTTTGTAATTCAGATCAATCACATTTTCATTGCTCTTGCAACTGGCTGTTTGGTCCCCACTTCATAAACCTCTGTTCTGTCCAACATCTCCACGCTCTGCATGTATTGTAGGAGGTGCTGGTCAGGTCTCTTTCTCCTCAGCAGCAGCAGCAGCAGCAGCCTCCAGGAGGAGGACCAATGACCAGCAGCTGCAGGAGATCAAGGAGGTGGTGGAGGAGGCAGAGTTGGCCCAGACAATGATCCACAGTCTGGCTCAGAGTTCTGGTTCCTCTATAGTTACTAGTACTAGGAGTGTAACAGGAAGCAGCAGCATCACCTCTAACCCACTGCACAGAGTCAAGGGCTCCCGCCTACATGACAGGTGAGGACAGGTGTTGCTGTATTTAGGTGGATCACTTTTCTTGCAAATGTTGCTATTTGATTTTGGCTGACTTGATGTCTCCTTTTTTTGTGTCTCCTTTACAGCTGTGAGAGCCTGAATGTGGGCAATAATGCTGAGGGGAAGGCACGCCCACTGGGATCACCACGCCTCGGCATCGCCAGCCTGACCAAAACCTCAGACTACAGGTGACCTATACATGCATGCTCTATGAATGGGCAATAACACTGACTGTAATTTAGTTTTAGTGCAAACTAAATTTCAAGGTTGAAAAAAAAACCTGAATCAACCTGTATGATGAATCAGAATCAGAATTAGAAAAACTTTATTAATCCCCGTAGGGAAAGTTACATGGAGTTACATGTAGGCTAATAGCTCCATAATGTCTGATTCTTGGTTTCTTCCTCAGGCCTCCATCCTCCCCATCGCAGCGGTGTAAAGTGTACACCCAGAAGGGCGTGATGCCTGCGACGCCCCCTCTGTCCTCACACACTCTGGCTCAAGATGGCCAGCCCATTGAAGCTTTGACCTCTGACAGTATGTATTTTAGAATTGTGTTTATACTGAAACCTTGGAATGCATTTTTTTTAAATTTAACTTTTATTTATTTCTACTTGTCCATTTTTGCTCTTTCCTTTCCTAAGCTCATATTTTTCAGTCTCAATTTCCCCACTTTGAATATATATTCTGCTTTGAAAACTAAATTTAAGGGGCCTAATAGTGCTTTTAGTACCAGTTCATTACAGACATCAGTCCATCACATCCACCCATTTTGTATGTTTACATGATTGTTACATTGTTTGTTATATAGTGTTTTAGAGGGCCAGACATTAAAACATTTCATGGTTATCTTTCTGGGTACATTATGTTTCTTCTAAAGTTAAAAAGTGAGACAAATCTTTTAACTGCTGTGTAGATTTGCTCTTTTCATTTAATGTTGTGTCCGTCTGGATAGAGATAGATAATAAGCAACTCTGATATGACTGATAAGCATTTTTTTTTTTTGTCTAACCCTGGCAACATCCAAGACCATTTCTCTCTGTATAGAATATTCCTATTTAATGGTTTGATTTTTCTGCAGGCAATGTTATTGCTGTTTTATACCAACACCTTTACAAGACAATAACAGAGTCTACATAACTATCTTAAGGCATATTAAAGTCATAGTCACATACTGAGCACAACACCGTGCTGCATAAATAACCATTGGTGTGAAATTGGCATCAGTCTGATGCCAATTTCTTAAATTTATCAGTGCACCAGTGGGTGCACGTATTCTGCTCTTGGAAAACAAAATTAATTTCAACGCCAAATGTGTGTTTCTGATTCGGCAGACAGTTTGGCTGCGGACAGTGGCCGTTCCTCTACAGAGTCCCTGCTGTCCAGGACTTCTCCTGTGGGCATGAGCCCACAAGTCCGAGAGCCAACTCCGTCTTTGTCTGCCAGCCTGGGCTCAGCTGAGACACTCTGTGACGATGACGTCCCACCAATACCCATGGACACGCACAGGGATGGTGAGTTGCAGTAAAGAACAGCTATTTTTACACAAGGAAAGAGGTGGTGAGATGCAAAATATGTCATGAGTCTTATTCAAACCCTCAGAATTATGATGACAAATATATTTAAGCACCAAGAACAACAAAGAAATTAAGCAATCTCTTTTCTCTTTCCTACCTGCAGCCTCAGGACCAGCAGGATCTTTAGGAATGGTTGGACCTCTCTCACTTGGGGAGGATGAACTGGTGTACACTGTAGCTCCTGGAGCTGAGGAGGACCTTGACATGGCAGCTCTCATGGAGAGTCAGGGCCTGACCTGTCGTCCGACAAGCATCATCAGCTTCAATAGCGAATGCAGCACTGTCACCGCCCTCCCTTCAGGCTCTCAACCCATTAGCATCATCAGCGGTATTGCTGAGGATGGAGCTGTGGAGGATTATCACTTGCCTGCAGGTCTCGGAGCAACCTCAGGGGTTACAGAGGTTGTTGCCATGGCAGAGGTTAGTTTGACTGACTTTGCATTTACAATAATTCAGATCATTTTGTATGTGGGTGTGCGTTGTAAAAAACTATTTTGCACAAATAAGACAGATGTAATACAATTTAAACAAGCAGCCAAGTCTTAAATCTTATATCTTTGTCTGATGATAGATATGCAAGATATCATATCTGATTGTACTGCTCCCTATTGCAGGTGGCAATGGCCAAGCTGCGGATAGAGGGTGAAGCCTTTGCAACAGTGATGTCTAACTGTGGTTCACCTATCTCCTCTTGGATGAGTGATCTGAGCATGGGCAGTGAAGCTGACCAGTCTCTCCACAGTTTCAGCCAGTCCCAGAGCCAGCAAGGGGAGGCCCTAGCTGATCCTGAACCCAACCAGAGCTTTGGAGTCGAGGGGCTGGGAGGTTATGAAAGCTGTGGCAGCCTGAGAAGAGGGAGCCTGGAAGGAGAGGGGGTGCTGCAAGACAATGGGAGCGATAAAGGAACTCCAACCAAAGACAGGCTGAGGAAACTGCCTCCCTCCATGGCTAAAACTAACATTCAGATTCTGGCAGGACCTGGTAACCTCTCCCCTTTCAAGACCACAATAAGTGCCCATCCATGTGTGGCCATCAAACCCATGGTGATCCAGGAACCAACCATCCTCTCGTCACCTAAGTCTAGCTTAATGAAAGACACAGGCAAATTTAATGCACCACTTTTAGCCTCTATTTCCAGTGAGATGAGCTTTGAAGACCCCTGGTTGAAGCGTGGCATGGAGGAGGGGAAGTCCAGGGAGCTTGTGTGTGAAGCAAAGCCAGAGAAAAGGGAGGCAGACCATTCAAAGAGTCAGGCTGGTGTGGATCACGGCAGCTCTAGTTCAGGTGGTGAGGTTGTGTCCTCTCCAGATTCCTTTAAGAGAGTGGTGGATGGCTGTGAGATGGTCACTGTTATTGCCCAGGGAGAATGCCTGACGAGTATGTACAGCCTAGATATCCACCGTACTGCCAGTCTTCCCCGCGGCTGGCACCGTCTCAACCGACACGATGGCTTAGATAATGGCACTGAGTACCGTAATCTTGGCGTCACCACTTCAACTCCCTGCAGTCCCCGCGCTACACTTGACCGTCGGGGATCAACTGGAAAACAGGGTTTTTTCTCCCACAAAAAGGGGGGGATCCCACCTCTGCCACCGGTGCGTAAGTCAAGCCTGGACCAACGCAACAGGGCAGCCAGTCCTCTCCACCAACCCAGTCATGGAGTCTCGCTGATGGGCAGCTCAGCGGACGATGCAGGGATATCTGGATGTGGCCTTGCTGGTGTCACCAGACAACGAGGCTCCAGCATAGACAGCAGTAGACTTTTCAGTGCCAAGTTGGAACAGCTTGCAAACAGAACCAACTCTCTGGGTAGGGTGCACAGCTCCCACAGTGGTTCTCACCACTACGACTGCTTTTCCCTGGAGAGGGGCGAGAGTTTACGAGGGGGAGGAGGAGGAGTGAGGGGGGACAGCACCATGCCTCGCACTGGGCGCAGTCTCACCCGTGCTGGCTCAGTATCCTCTACTGCAAACACAACCAGCCCCAGTTTCAGTGGCAGTCCTGGTCCAAGCAGCGCCCCACAGTCACCAGCCAAAGCCAGCGGCCAGTCAAAGATCTCAGCTGTCAGTAAGCTGCTGATGACTAGTAGTCCCAAGGCCAGGAGTCTGTCGGCCTCCAGCACCAAGACTCTGAGCTTCTCTACCAAGTCTTTAAGCCAAACAGCCAACCGCAGTTCCAGCCTTCCTCCTAATGGAAAAGTAAGAATTCTTCTTTACAGTCAATTAACACACTTTCACCCGTTTCAACACCTGTAAAGTACATGATTAGGCTCATCAGACAAAACTAGGTGAACCATGTGATGAGTAGGATTTAGCAACAACTCAGAGACCTTGTGCCCTTTCAGTTATACACAAGAAGAAACAGAACACATTCATCAATAACTCACTGCAAGTAATTCAAGCTTGCGTGGTCTCCGTTTCTCCTGCCATCCAACTAAGTAATTTATCTTTCCTCAGCCTCAGAGCTCAGTCCAGGGCCCTCTGCAGCAGCAGGGACCTTCCCCAGGATCCTGGTCTACCCAGTCTCTGAGCCGCAGTCGAGGGGGAAGCTTGGCAGCCAAGCTGCCTCTCCGGGCTGTCAACGGTCGAATCTCAGAGCTCCTCCAGGGAAGTGCAGGCTCCCGTTCCAGGAGTCATGCCCAGGGCGGAAGCACAGATCTTGGGGAGGAAAGAGGGGTCGGAGGAGCAAGGCTAGTCAATTTTACTTTATTTCACTTTATTTTACAGGAAGTGCAAAATCACAGTTTATATGATTTGCAAGTGGCAGTTTCTAGCTTTTACCATTATTGTGTTATTCACAAAAAAAGATCAATGGCATAGTTGACATGACAGTAAAGAAAGTTAAGATGCAGAAGACAGAGCCAGACATTTGAAAATAATCGATTTATGGCTTAAATTCACTTTACAATAATTCCCGAATGCTTTTTCCTTGATTTCTCAGTGGAGGGGGAAGTGGAGGTGGAGGTGGTGGAGGTGGCCCGGGAGAGGAGAGAGCAGCAGTGGTCCAAACATTGCCCTCTCCTTACAGCAAGATCACAGCTCCCCGAAAACCACACCGATGCAGCAGTGGCCATGCCAGTGACAACAGGTAACCGCTCAAGTTCACTGAGAAATGTTAGAAATTTTCTCACAATATTTCTGGTGCTGCTTAAAAAACATTTTATTTTTGGACATACCATTAAATTAGATATTATTTTTGACTCTAACAGCAGTGTACTGAGTGGTGAGCTCCCCCCGGCCATGGGGAAGACGGCCTTGTTTTACCACAGTGGAGGCAGCAGTGGCTATGAGAGCATGCTGAGAGACAGCAGCGAGAACACGGGAAGCACCTCCTCTGCTCAGGACTCCCTCAGTGAACACAGCACAGCTACCAACTCCTCCAGACGGAGCTCCAAGAGCAGCAAGAAGAGCAGGAGCAGCACAGGTCACAACGTCTTTTCTACATTTTGCTTTAATGACATTTTCACTTAACTGGATAGAATTATGATAGAGGGTGACAGCCCCGAGGCATTGTTTACTCTGTCTCATTTGCCTTGAGCAAACAGAGAAACAGAGAAACATCTGAATTTAAATATGACAATGCTACATGAATGATCTAAATTACATTTGAGCCATTACAAAATGTAATCAGAAAACTTCCAAAGCTTTAAAAAAGAAATAAAAAACAATGATCACTGATCATTGATAGAAAGAGAGCAAGACAGTGTGCAATCAAGAAAATCCATCAGTTAGAAAGCACAATGAGAAAGCAATGGGCAGGTGAGGGAAACGTGAGGAAAGCTGTGGTTGCAGAAGGAGCCAGGTAGGAAAGGTGACCCTGACTACCCATCTGTGAAATGGTAAAGGGAATCTGCTGGCGTGGGCTGTAATGAATATATATTCACCACAACACCACACAGAGAGCCTGTTAATGTGGCCTCCAATTTACACTCTACTGGTTAACCTCAAGGGTGGATATGTGCATAAAACCAGATTGGACACAGGTAGCTCTTCCTGGTGTGTCTCTGATTGATTTAAATTGGAATAACCCTTTTCACCCATGCATGTAGAATGTAACCTCACCTCCTGCCATGCGGCGTAAAGTCTGGATTTACTCTCATTTTACTTTAACCACAGCTGATCCTGTGCTTCAAACAGCGCATTCACTGCCAAACTGTCACAAAAAGACACAAAGAAAGAAACAAGACAGAAAGGACCGCCTGTGCTTGTTGTGCATGGAGGTGAACATAGTAATGGAGGATGTGTCCAGGATAGATACAACAATTCAGTCCCACATTCAGACAGACAGAATATAAATAGCAAGAGGAAGAGAGGACAGTTGTGCCCCAGACTGAAGTGATGTGTGACAATGTTAGTGCAACCCAAATGTTAATCACATCTCCAGCTGAGTCTGTCTTTGTGCTTGATTTCCATTAGATTGGATTCACAAGCTCTTTCTCATTTTTTCTTCCATGGTTCTACCTGTCCTCACCTGTTTTTCTTCTTCGTCCAACTGCCTCCCCTTGCATCTTCTCCTCCCTGCAGACCCTCATTCTTTTCTCTGTCCCCCTTATATGCTGCTTCCTACTATGTAATGAAATACAAATGTCTCTGCTTGACCTTTCTGTACCGCTCTGAGACCAAAAGACAAGCACAGCCTTATTAAAATCACCACTTTCTCCTCTCTCTCCCTCTCACACACCTCATCTTTTGGTTTTCTGTGAATCTGATAACTCTCATTCCTATCTACATGGCTGGCAATTTCTATGCAAAGCGTGCTTATGCCCGTATGAGTGTGTGTGTGTTCATCCGAGCGTAGTGGGCAGATTAGAGAGTGACCAGCTGCTCTTATCTCTGAGCTTCATGAACAGAGACTAAACTTTTTTTATCTCGCTTCACACTCCATTATCTGTTTCTCATTCTCTTTCTGCTTTTTCAATCACTCAGTGCTTTTCTTTTGTTCCCTCCTTTCGGCCTCTCTGCCAACCAGCACCTCTGAAGCCAGCTGACACGTTATAACTCATTTGTTTAATCCATGCAAAAACTGAAATGCGAGAACCTCAGGTTGCTGTAGCTGTAGAAGTGTGTATGTGCCAGACTGTTTCTTGGCTGGGCACAGTGACTTTGTGGAGCCATGTCGTTGCCGTGAAATTGCCAGGCAACCAGCAATTTTCTTCCATAATTATTATGAATGGACAGATGCAAAAGTAGTAGCAGTCTTCATGTTTAACTCTCAGAGAGAAAGCTAATGAGCCGACTTCCACTACTACTCCTTTCAACTAAAAGTTGTAATATTTTTGGCAATAAAGAAAGTTTTAATTCTGCCAGTTATTTGAGCAGAATATCTCCATGATCCAGAAATAAAATTCAGTGGTAGCAATTAAAGCCAACTGAGCATTAAGCGAAGCCATGCTACAGCAGTCTGCATGGTGTACCGTACATATTTATGGTTAAAATTGGTGTCTGGTCAGATGAAGGTTTTTCTATAGATTCAAAGAAGAAATTACAAAATGCATAACTCACAATAAGGCATCACTTGAAAAACTGAAAACCTTTTTTTTTTTTTTTTTTTTACATGTACCAATAAACCAGTAGGTAGTAAGCATTGAACACAGGATAATTCATGCTTCTCAGTGAATAAATAAGGGAGGGCTACAGTATATACCATCAAAATGTGCTTCAGTGCCTGGAAACATTTTGTGATAACGTCTGCTGGTGTGTAACACTCTTCTTTGGTTATCTTCATCTTATCTGTTCTTTCAGGCCTCCAACGTCGTCGTCTGATCCCAGCACTGACCTTGGACTCTTCCTCCTCCTCGCCCTCTCATCGCTCCTCCAAACAGGCCATCACTTCCTCTTCTTCGTCCTCCTCCAGCCCAAGTGCCTGCTGGGTAGACGGCCCACTGGGACCCCCAGCTCCCTCAAACCTCCGGGGCACGACCGCAACGACAGAAACCTTTGAGATCAAGGTGTATGAGATAGATGATGTCGAGCGACTGCAGAAGAGGAGGGACAAGGGAGGGAGCAAGGTGAGAGGGAGAAAGGAGGAGGGTGAGGGACATGTAGTATTACTGGCAAAGCTGCATCAGAAAACAAAACGTTTGTAATCACTTTCCTAAGTGTACAGGAGTGAGTCTCTATAGCAGAGGTGTCCCAACTGTTCCACAAAGGGCAAGGGCCATGTGCCTGCAGGTTTTTGTTCCAACCAAGCAGCAGCACACCAGTATTGGCTCATTTAATCAACAGATCTCAGTCTTCAGACAGTTGATTGGTTGGAACAAAAAACTGCAGCCACATGGCCCTTTGTGGAACAGTTTGGACACCTCTGCTCTGTAGCAAAGGTGCATGTTGTCAGTACACAAAAATGTTGAAACTGATAACAGCAACAGAAAATGAAAAAAAATGATGATGGAATAAAGAAAGCAGGAAAGGAGACAGTGTGTAAGGATATACAGTATGGTGGTAGGGTGAGGGAGAATGAAGAATGGGAGAGAATTAAAGAAGGTAGAGAGCAGAAGAGCAGTAAAGGAGACCCAGAGGCCAGGCGGCACATTGCAGTGAAATTGATTTGATGAATAACAGTAGTGGGACGCATTAAAAAGCAGTAAGTGTTCTGTTTGACACCGCTGCTAGACAAGAACAAGAGGAGTAAGCTGGAGAAGAAAAGAGACATAGCAGGAAGCGAAGGGATGTGAGCTACTGTGTGCATCAGAGAGGAAAGAGACTTCAGAAAAACCAACAAGTTTAAAAAATACAACAGTAAGGATTTTCACAAAATGAATGAATCAACATTAGCACTACGCTCTGTGTGAACAGTGAGCATTTTTTTTAAAAATCTACACTCTCTGAATTCCCAAGACTTTGCAGAATACAGACTGGTACAAACCCACGAAACTGTTGCAAATGAATGCATGTAGCAGTTTTTTATGTATTCAGAAGAGGGAGCATTGTGAGCTTTGTGAAGGAGGGAGAGAGACAAAAGCATGAAATATAGATTTTCCCTGCAGCAGCCTTAAGAAGCCACTTAACCCCAGACTGCTCCAGTGAAACTGCTCAGTGTCCGAATGTACTCAGCTGCGGTCACACAGGGAGCCGATGAGGTGTGAACGTAACTGTGTGCATGTTAAGCAGGCCCCTGCTGAAAGGGAGGCGCTTGTGTTTCACAACACACTTCTCTGGATAAATAACGGTGAGTAAAATTCATATCTGTCCTGTCTCTGTGTGTCAGGAGGTGGTGTACGTCAGTGCCAAGCTTCGTCTGTTGGAGCACCGCCAGCAGCGAATCAGTGAAGTCAGAGCCAAGTACCAGTGTCTGAAGAAAGAACTGGAACAAACCAAACAGTACCTGATGCTGGAGCCACACAAATGGACCACTGAGTGTGAGTGTAGCACTGACAGGTGACATCACATGTCATGGTGTGATTGTGGGGTGTGCGTTTGAGTCCAAAGAAGTGTCTCATTGTGTGTTCTGCACCAGTGGTTCTCAGCGGGTAGAAGATGATTCTCCGTAAGAAAGAAAGAAAGAAAGAAAAATCAGCCTGATGTTGATATTCAAGAGCACTCTTTGTATTCTGACTGTAATTAGTTATATCTAAGTTACATCTGCCAGTTGAATCAGTGGTCACCCGTGGATAAAGTTGGTGTTATTCTATATATTTTTGCACTGTCATCAAATGCAATTAAAAGACCAAAAAGGAACAATCCATTAGTCTGCACCTGTACTTTTCGACTTCCTCTTAAGATGTAAATCTTGTAAAATGGGCCACAAATACATAGCTTCATTTTTTAAAAGGCTCATTAATTTCCTAAAACAGGTGGGCACTGTAGTTTTTAGCGGTTACTCAAACAGCAGTAAATAGTGCATTTTCTGGAAACTATTTTGAGCTGTGGGCTGTTGCAAACTGAATATTTACAGCAGTAGGACGGTGCGTAGTGGATTCATTCAAAATAAACTATACAGTAACTATAGTAAAGGAACAAATCAGCCAGTGCGACGGTGTGGCTGAATGATGTTTCAGTCCGACTACAAATACTACCTCTGAGTACAAATACAAAACTAGTTTTTTGGATCGATTAATTGTTGTTGTTGTCTTTTTTTTTCATGGGATTTGTTGACAATAAGAAAGATGTAGAGTATCACCCGCCTGCCTTTTTAATTGACGAATTAACTCAAAGTACATGCAATAGTGTTGTAGCAAGTTGTGACTTTTTGTTCTTCTCTCCTCGTCTGTCCAATATCCAGTTGAGCTTCAGCAGGTCTATGAAGTGGACTCGCTGGAGTATTTGGAAGCTCTGGAGACAGTGACGGACAAACTGGAGACCAGAGTCAACTTCTGCAAAGCCCATCTCATGATGATCACCTGCTTCGACGTGTCGTCAAGACATCGGTAGACAGAGGGAGAGGAGGAAAGCAGGGGGACGGAGGGGTAGACAGAGAGCTGGACTCTATTAGGTGTTGATTAATCAAACACATTTAGAAAATATCTCCTAAATAAATACATCTCGTAGGATGACTGGATAGATGGAAGGAGGGATAAAGGGATGCACTGTCCACCTACTTCACTGAGTCCGTCATCCTTACATCTCCAGGTGTAAGGATGAAGGAGGTGGCAGAAGGACAGATGGGTGGAGAGATGGAGGGATGAAAGGAATGGAGACATCTAACAGACCAACAGACAGACGAGCTTGTAGATTTTCGCAGTGGGGCTTGTAAACAACCTCAGAAACAGCATCTAATGGACTAGCTACTTTGTATCCGGTACATATGGCTGCCCAAAAGGGGGCAGACAGATGGTTCCGAGTCAGAAAAAAAACATCAGACAAGATCAAGTGACCACATTTTTCCAGAGAACTGAAATAATTGGACCGCTGAGAAACCTCTTAGACTCAGTCGAACATTTAGGAATGTATGGAGAGGAACGGAGAAGAGAGAGGAACAAAAACTGCCATTCTTTTTCTAAACAGAGAAGGATGAAGGGGAAGTGAAGGAGAAGAGAAGAAAAAAATTCTCATGTCCCATCATTTTGGAAAAGCACTTTTTAGAGTACACGCAGTTGAGAGCCACTGACTGTAAATACAGAGTGCTCACTACAGAACGGCCTGGTATTGTTGTGCAGTTGAGACTGACCAAGAGAAAGCCAGTAGGACAAAGAAAATGATTTAGATAAGTGCCTTGTGAACATTTCATCAATACCAAGACCAATTCTCTTTCTCTCTCAGTATGTGTACATGCAGTAAGTATGGTGCTAGCATAGAAAAAAAAAAAAAAAAAAAAAAAACACGCAAAGATTAGTGTCCTTGGAAAATCTTTGAATTTATAGCCATTATTAAATGTAATGTTTTACTGTGGGTCAGTGTTTCACTATATTATGAGAATACTAATATGTATGTTTGAGTCGTATTTGGTACACTGATGAGAGATGAGACTAAATTTAAACTGTTTGGATCCCTAACCACAAAAAGTTTAAAGAAGACCTACAGGACGTGAAGACCAACACCCAGTTCTTTTTAAAACAACAAATCTTTTGCAAGGACTAAAAACTGTATTAAAAAAAAAAATTCCGGGACACAGAGTAATGTGTGTTTAAACACAGAAAAAAAAACAAAAAAAACACTAATGCTAGGGTTCTTGTGGTGTTGTTTTTTAAACCATTGTCTTCACTCACAAACAGAGCACATTTGAAATTTGACCCTCTGGGGCATAGGTACCATGTATTCCCCCTGATACAGTTGGTGGTGGCTTTTTCATGTTCACAAAGCAATGAAGCGTCTGAGTCACGTAGGAGTGGAAATGAAAATTCTTTTCTCTGTTAATTACATCCATGGACTGGCTGTCTGACTGACAGGCGGTCTGTCTGTTATTTGTATCTGTGTTGTTCTGCTCTATCCTAAAAGAAACTGAATGATTCGTCAATGTATGTGTTTTATAATAAGGTATCCTTTTTTATTTGAGTGCAATGGGACCACGTAGAGACTATGTATGATAGCAGGATCATGGAAATAGGTATAAAGAGATGTTTAAGAGTAAATTATGAGGAAGGCACAGGTACAGGAAAAGCCCATTGATATACAGTGTTAAATTTTAATTTCTCTAAGGTCTTTATTATTGGGACAAAATTGTGAAATTAGACCGGAAATAGTTCCTTTGGACTACAATTATTGATACAAATCACCTACTTAAATAGCTCCTGTGCTGTGTCAAGACACTGTAAATGAACAACTAAAAATATATATAAAGGAATTAAACTAATGAAAGAAAAGGACGATGACCAAATTAAGAGGCATAGATCTCTGCCTGGTTCCATTTTTTTTGGACGGATAGCAACACTTAAAATTTGTTAATATTATTATCTATGGTGCTTGAGATGTTTATGATCTAAATGTTTGTACAAATATAAATATATGAAAGAGCCTGTTTCCCTCTGAAACACAGAACAATACCCTTCGAATGCTTCTTCTACATCGCTGTCTATTGTTGTCAACATCCTCCACCCTCTCCTCTGAATGCCCTTTGCCTGCGAAGCAGAGAGCATTCTGGGAGATCCTTTTTGTAGTCTGAGAGGTAAAAGAAGGAACAGACTTCACAGGAGAGGAAATGCTGTGATGTCGGTGTGATTTGTCAAAAAGCTTTGTGGCGCTAAATTTATCTTTATTCTAACAGAACAAGCTCAGTTTTTATCTTTTCCATTGGACTGACACAAAAACAGGAAATATCTTTAAATGTTTAAGGTTGTGATCTTCTCACGTCTGGATAAAGACGTTACAGTCATTAATTTTTAATGTGGTGCACACCTGCAGTGACGGCCACGAGTAAGATGCTCTTACAGACTGGACCCATAAAATCAAAGTACTCCTGTGATGTCTCCACTCGTTTCCTTTTTTTTTATCTCCCAGTTCTCTGTGCAAGTCATGAATGAAGTTTTATTTATTTGAGCTCAGGAGAGCAAGAGTCACTTATTAACGTTCTTATTTATTTACACCTTATGATCTTAAAAAGTTACTATGCATTTAAGAAAAAGAAAAATAAATGTACATACTTTGCTGAGCCCATGTCATATATAAATATATATACTGAACACATAACATATATGCGCTCATGTTTATTTTATATACTTTCCGTTTATTTCATTTGCTCCTGCTGTTCCTGTTGGGGTTTTTAATGGGTTTGGGTTTCCTAAAACTTCCACATCCAGAGTAGTTATGTGCTTCCAGCACAACAGGAATGTCAGTCGACTAAATATTGAGCACAACTTCAAAATTGATGGTTAATTTTTTCATATGTGAAAAAAGAAAACGTTTTAGCATGAAAACAGCTGTGTTGTTTTAAGTGAAATGCCAGTATGTTCTACAGTATTAACTACAGCCTTGTGTAATTAGCAACGGATGTTTTGGGAACCCCAACCTCTTGTAGAGCTAAATGGCCGTTTTAAAATGCTATGTGTGAGGTTTCTTTCTTGATGTGTCACTGCCAAATGTACTGTGGTAGCGCTTTATAATTCTAGCAATAACTGAGAAAAACAACTTTGGTTTTGGTGGACTTTTCAGGAGTAAGCGTTATGTCAAAAAAAAACAAAAAAACAACAACATACGGTCAGTAATGAACAAAATGATGTTAAGTGTTTTTCAGGAGCGTTCAAGAATTATAATGTGTTATCTGGAAATCTGACACATGGCATCTTTTATAGTGTATTGTGTGTTAAAGTCTGGGTCAGACCACATTTTCCAAAAAACAGATTTGATCGTAGCAGGTTCATGGTCCGTTGTTGGAATTTTTCTAAAGAAACCAGTTTGTTTGTGTCTGCTCAAAGTGCCAATCTCCCCAATTTACGACACATGGTCAGTGCAAGTGAGTGAATATGAGGTGCAAGATTCTCACTGGGTGTGCGTCGTTTCCATGATTCAAGACTGCGATCATACTGTCCTCTGCAGATTCACTGTTTTTGGCAAATGCGGTCTGACACTTTGTGTTTATGGAAGAGCAAGAGGGAGGGATGTAAATAAAGGAATGTATTGAAAGAGTTTGACATCTGACTCTTCACTCAGTCGGCACAGAACAGTCAACAACAAAGCACTGGCCAGACATTTGGCGTGTGGTCTGTCCCAATCCCAATGAAAGGCCTACATTATGCATTATGACTCAGACATGTCAAAAATTAAAAAGATCTCCTTGACATATAACTGGCAGGCAGTCGATGGATGGCTCCATACATTGTGACACAAAAGTCTGCTGCCTTTATTCCTCTGCATTTGGTTGTTTAATGCACATAAACAAAACTGAGAAAATGCTGCTCTAAACCGCTTACAGCAGAATGTGCAGACTCTTTGCTCAGTTCCCTATTTGCCAACCAAACAACTTCTGCTGGCATGTGAAATATGCCAGATGCAGCAGTTCTTAATGAGGTGCTCCACATTTTAATGACTAACTTTGAACAAGATATTGAAAGGTAGTTTTAAGCCACGTCTCATGTTTTTATCCACATCAGCAGTTGTTTGTTTTGAGGTTCCTGTGAGCAGGTACAGCAGCCAAATGGACGCAAGATGACAGCATTTTTGGATTCATTTGTGCAGCACATAATACACACTAACTACAGTCACTTGCTTTTTTATGGGATGATGCAGGTAAGCCACTGTCAGGCAGTCTACTGTTCATCACTACAAAGCTTCAATGGTTTCCTCAGGGATTTTCTGAATGTGTAATGATGCAGGTATTCCTGCCAGACCTGGTGTAACCCCATCACCCTGAGAAAAGTCTCATCAGCTCTGAGAAACTGTTTCCACTGCAGCCTCCTGTCTCAGTCAGCTGACTTTCCCTGGAAACTGTTATCTTGTGACGGATGCTAACAATTGAGATACCTGTCACATGTCAATTTCTCACTTGTCACGGGAATATTTTAAAAGTTTCCTTCTAAAATGACATATCCATGAAAAAACAACCCCAACTCTCTCGCAAGAACTCAAACACACACTATGCTTATTGGCCAATGAATTCTAGGCAGCTTTTCGAAAAGACATATTTTTGGGGGGAAGGGGGATCACTTCCAAACACCAGTGTCAGCAAAATGGGGCATTGTACTGTGATTTCCTCTTTCTTCACCAGGATATAAGAGGAGATGTCGTCTGTCTGTCTGTCTGTCTGTCTGTCTGTCTGTCTGTCTGTCTGTCTGTATCCTTTAAAAAACATGTTAACATATATCTGTGTCAGGACTCGACATAAAGGGAAAGTGCTAAATTGTGTTCCCCTCTTATAACAGATATTATTTAGTTTCCACTGTATGTATTTATGTGTATGAGTGTGTGTGTGTGTGTGTGTGTGTGTGTGTGTGTGTGTGTGTGGACCTTTACTACCCTGTAGGCAGCTGGGTGACATATTGCCCTGTTGAGCCTGCTTTGATCACCCACGCACAGCAGAAAGAGGGAGAGAAAAGATGAGAGGACAGAGGAGAATAAAGGTAGCAAAAAGGGAACTGCAAAGAAAAGGAGGACAGGATTACAGTTTAGAAGAGTGGGAGAAGGGAGATGAGGCATGGAACAGCTGAAGTGGTGCAAGAAAAATAAAATAGGGTGAAGTTAGGTAGGACAAAATGGGGAAACAACTGGATTCCTGAAATTTGCGGTGACAAAAAACATTTAATTTGGAAAATAAGGCAAGAAACAGAATTATCTCCTGGCTAATTTTTGACAAAGTGTCAATCATTGCTTGCCATTCTGATCTCACCTGTCTGCTAAATCGTTTAGAGAAACTAATTTCCTTGCTAAAGTCAAGTATTCCCTGTTGTTGTTGCTCCTGAGATTGGAAGCTAATTTGATAATTGTTAGGTCCATTTAGCCTTTGTCTTGTCTTGATTTATTCAAGTGAAGCTTATTAATAGTTTCCCTCTCAAACTACTTAAAATAGCCATTTGTATTCAAGTGGCTGTATAGATGTGAAAGGAAGAAGAAAATGGCTGAACACAGTGTACTTCTATATAGACCTAGAGTATTCAGTGGCACATTTATGCCACTGACTGACTCTTGAAAGTTATCTGCAATGGTAAGATTGGTTTCACTCTGTTTTTTTACTTAAATTTTATGTTTTAAGTATGTGGTTTTCAGACATTGCACCTGAGAAACATATTTCTTGTGTAAAACGTGAACAAGCATTTCACAGGTCCTTTCTAAATTTTAACTATAGTTAATGTGGTGAGGTGATGCTCCTTTCAGAAAATGTGCTTAATCGTGTTAGAAGATGAACTTTGTATGGTAAAATAAATTTGGAACAACTGTAATAAGAAGACCAAGAAGCAGCTCTGTGAACAAGAATACTTCATCCTCTACTGATGATAAATATTTGAATTCAATTTCATGGCAATCCATTCAGGCTGGAGCAAAGTGGTAACCGACATTGCCGCTGCACGAGCCATGCCACTAATGAGGCTTAACCTTACTGCAAAGGGGTCATGGTAAAGTTTCAAATGTGCTCAGACAGCTGTGTAAAAGTGGCAGTTTCTGTTCAGCTCAACAGTCCTTTCACAGCCTGCTCTGATTATGAAGAAGCCTAATCAAATATAAAAGAAAGACAGAGGGGTGATGAGGTCATGACGGAGACGCGGGGTTAATAGTGAGATACGGTTTGCCTTGCCTTTTCATTCTAGGAGAAGATCATAAATATATGGTAATATCTCCACCAGCTCCTGGTGAGAAATGATACGTGAGATAAGATCTACCGTCTCTGCCTGTTATTACATCTTCAAACAGCAGAATGTCTCTGTATGAAGAACCAGCAGCGGAGAGAAGAGATGGTAAAATACAAAGTACTGTATTTATAACTATTGATTTGTAACTAAGCTAAGAAGTAACTTGATGATTACAAATACTTTACAACAACATTACTGATATTAAGAAACCTTGTCGATGAGTTTCAGGAGGAGTGAGGTTCCTCTTTCACGTCTTCAATTTTGATGGTGAAGGTACACTTCGATTACAGACAGGATTTATGCAAAGGCACAATAAGAATGGAGAGGAGATATGTGAAGATAAAGGGGGGGGGGGGCGAGGGAGTGAGAAATGATAGGAAGGGGAGAGTAAAAAGCTTAGAGATGAAGTGGTGCAGTGAGAGAAACACAGAGAAGGGTAGTGTATCTGAAATGAGAGAGAAAATTGAAAATGGGGGAGAGTAAATTGCAGGAGGGTGAGTGAAACAGAGAGACGAGACACCCATGAACAGTGAATTCAGTTTGAAAGCCTTTGGGGAGTGAGAGAGAGACAAAAAAAAAAGGGGGGGGGGGGAGTGACAGAGAGGGAGAGAGGCAGGCGGTTATGGTTAAGCAATAGTAAATCTAATTTGATGGACATTATGAGGTGAGAGAAGAGGACAGAGTGAGAGACGGAAAGCAACAGAGCCAATGAAGTGTGTAATGGCTGCAGACACAGCAGTATTGTACAGCGGGACAGACTCTTCCACTGGACATTCAGTCCACTAGAGTCATTATTGCACGTCCTCACTCAGCCTTCACATTAATTTCATTCAATCTCCTCAAGATACAGTTAATTTGAGCTTTTTCTCTGTTTCGACCACACAGAAGGAAATATATCTTGCTCTTGCTGCCTTAACATCCGCAATTATTGTCAATGATTTAAAAAATAAAAATAAAAATAAGATACATATTTTTTGACAATGATTTTTATGCTGAACAGATTAATAATCCAGGATGGATGGAGGATTTGGGGGTTTTTATCATGTTGATTATTACAGTACTGAGAGAGAAAAAAGTGTCACAAAAGCAAAAGCTTTTATTGGTAACCTTAAAGCAAACATAATATCACTCTAATCCTCCCATAAACCACACATACACAGGTTTTCCCTCTCAGAGGAAATGCTGTCATGAGTTTGCCAATGGTAGAATTTTGGGATTAACATGGGAAGTGTGTGTGTGTGTGTGTGTGTGTGTGTGTGTGTGTGTGTGTGTGTGTGTGTGTGTGTGTGTGTGTGTGTGT
>JBBMJY010000001.1:12337354-12350775 GCA_037833715.1 Toxotes lorentzi
ACACACACACACAAACACACACACACACACACACACACACACACACACACACACACACACACACACACACACACATATAAGCGATTCCCATGGCTCTTGGCATCTTCTTTTCTTCCTGCTTCTTCATGAACTCGGTCCAATTCCATCCACTACAGAGCTAACCCAAAATGTTTAGTGAGGACTGGAAGTGAGCTACAAAGTTCTCCAAAAGTAAATGCTGCTGAACTTACAATATCCTAAAATTGGACCGAGTTCATGAAGAAGATACTCCACTGCTTAAACTGCTTGACTGCACTCGTCTTGTTGCCTCTTCACATATTTTAGACAATTTTTTTTTTAAAATGAGCTTAAAAGTTAATCTATGAGATATATGCTCAGTTTTGGAGATGATACACATTTGCACATAATATAACACCACAGCTGGGCAAACATATTATCCATCAGTAACCATGGTGACGACTGCTTCCTTGTCATGATAAGAGATGGTAAGGGCCTCCTTCACAGTTAACCTGTTTATTTATAACCTCCCCATTAATAAAGAGAGCCCTCCACAGCTGCGAGTGTGAGTTCATGCAAGGTGACGGAGTGGTGAAGTGCCAGCGAGAAGAGACCAAATTGGGAGAAGGCTAGAGACAGATGTTACAGAGTGTAGAGGGCTACCTTCTATCCATCTTGAGTGAATGAACTGTATTCAACCAAGGGGAATGAAAGGAGCTCGTCAGTAAATAACAAAGAAGAAATTCTTAAAGCAGGTTCTTAATGGGGATTACAGGCCTGATATGATTCAGGCACTGCCAGAGCCTCTGTGGAGAATTACACAATTACTGCGTCTGTACAAAAGATACCAAAGCGCACATTTTGTCTGCAAGGGTTTTTCTTCAGAATGGTGCAGAAAATGTCAGTCCCCACACCCATTCAGTCTGTTTGCTCATTTATTTTTCTGCCTGTCACATGCAATATTTCTGATGATTAGATTTGGATGAAATGCGTAGAAATTAGAAATGTGAGATAGAAGAACAGAAGCAAAGACAGTCAAATGAGTGAAGGGTGTGGTGAGCAGCCTGTGATGTGGAAAATGGAAAATAAGATCAAAAACACCCCCTGTATCCAAAATGCCATCTTCTGAGGGGGGAGGATAAAAAAAAAGAAAAAAAAGAAAAGAAAAGAAAAACTGCACTTTTTCAAACTGATGGTAAATTTTGGACTTCATATTATAAATTCTAAAACACTGTAAAAAGGTTTAGGGTAACAAACACCAATCAGCTGTTAATTAGACAAAAAATATAGATACAGGTAAATGACTTAAATTCTACCAAAGACAGAAAATGTTTTTCTTTAAAATAACACATAAATAGTCAATGAGAGCTTGCTAGTTTGCCAATTAATCACTTTGCCTGTTCTTTCGGCCAGTACCTCTTCATTTGCATGTCACACATTCACACCTGTACTGCACACCTGCAGAACTTTACGAATAGAACTGCTACCTAATCTATTAAGTGGACTGACTTTTTTAGGGACTGTCATCCATCTGAGTTTGTTAAATGTATAAAATCGACACAGTAAAGAATCTGTTAATTTAAATGTCAGCAATCAAACCCCTAGAAGCTAAATCTAACTCAGAATGTTCACTGTAAGTGTGTCCATCACTCTTCTTTAACCTCTGCACAGTTTTTCTTAAATTAGTAACTCAGCTGGTGTGGTTCTGCAAACTTGACTCAATAAAAACTGTCACTTTCAGTTGTTACCCGTCGCTCACAATGAACATAATAATATGGGAAGCGTCTTAGAAATGCAACCTGCACTAGTTTTTAAGGCTGAGATGATATGAAGATGGATGTGATTAAATCAAACCCCAAACTTCCCCACCAGCTTCTGGACCGGAGTAGGAAAACACTGAGATGGTAATACTAACCTGCGGGCTCACAGTAAGCTCAGCTGCAGGACTGCACTGTGAATGTCTGTGCTGACATTAAGTATTCATGGAGGGAGGGGCAGATCAAAATGATTTCAGTGACATTTTGGAAACATATACGAGTGGCACATTTCTGAGGGGATGGATGGGGGTTTGGGACTGTGGGGAGCGGGAGGTCCTGTCATCTCATATCGGAGGCACTGGATTGGTTTGCTTTGTCCTGTCATGTCAGTTCAAAAAACTTGTGACTGGATGGTTTATGTCTTTAATGTTGCTGGAATCGGTTCAATTACTGTCAATCTGGGAAAAACTACAAAGGCCATCAGACACAATCAAAGGCTGCATCTGAGCGTGCGTGTATCTCTGTGTGTGTGTGTGTGTGTGTGTGTGTGTGTGTGTGTGTGTGTGTGTGTGTGTGTGTGTGTGTGTGTGTGTGTGGCATGTGTGCCCTATTAATGCTTTGATAAAGTATTTATGACCTAAACATGGTTCTTTCATCTCTCAATAGACAGGCAGACAAACATATTCAGAATTACTGAGGAAATATGAAGAAAAAAAAAAGGCTAAACCTCATCATCTCCTTACTCATGTACACTGCTGCATGCACACACTTTTTTTTTAGCTTTAATTATTATTAATGTCTCTCTTTGTCTCAACTACCACTTTTGTAACGTCACTGTCACTGCAATTGGGCCATATTTCCAAAATGTGCACATTTCAGCTTATGGTGGAAATAGACAATATTTTTTTATATGAACAAAGGATCACATGATTACTTGTTTGGGACAAACCCACAGAGAATTATCAGTTTAACTCAGTCCACAAACTTTGCCCTTTTTGGTTCACTCTCACCGATCTCAACAGTGTTGTTTTTGACTGCAGCAAGCAGCACATGTTTGCTGACAAGTTCACCATGTTAATTTCATAGTGGAGCATTGTGTCTGCTGCCTCCTGTGGCTAAACAATCAGTAATTGCATGTTTACTGTGTATTTTGACTCACTTCCACACTGACCTCAGTGTCTGTTCCTTATTTAATTTTCCTACATAGTTCTTTAGTTCAGACACTATGTGTGTAGTAGTATGTATGGGGGCAAACGGATAGCAATAAAAGTTTTTATCTATTTACTTACTTACTTTCTTACATATTTGCTATATGCAGGGTCAGAGAATACTGGTAGAAATCTAAATGTCCATGCTGCTGCAAAAAGATTCAATTCATCTGTGATATAAATCTAAATCTCCTAAAATGTGGGTTTCTGTTGGTGAGCAGGGAGCCACAGTTTATCGCAAAGTTGGCTTCTTTACTGACTGAACGGCAGCCTAAAGAGTCCTCTCACTGCAGTGCAGACTGGCTTGTCAGTAGGTGACAGAGGTTATGTCCTGATGCGATGACCCCTCAGGAGCAGTCAGCTAACAGTCCTGTGTGCACCAGCTGCCACAGAGTGCACCGTATGTGTGCTGAAATGCCTTTCGATGTGCTTGGACACTGCAGGCATAAAGCTGCTGTCAAGAGCAACGGTAAAAATCCACAACATTATTTTATAACCTGAGGTCTAAACTGGAGTTACAGTACCATCTGAAGGACGTGTCAAACTAAATCAGTATCCAACTCCCCTGCTGACTGGAGAGCTGACAGTGCACATAACTTTATTATTATCTTTCCTATTCTAAGTTTAAGTCAATTTATTTCTTTTTCTAGGGCACTTCTGGTTCCACAGAACTGACAGGCTTTATTTTTGCCTGATTGCTGTCACTGCACAGTTGCAGTTTCGACAATGAACAGCAACGTCACTGGTTAGAGTTAGGCTGTTGCAAGTCATTCCCCATCTTTTTCCCCCTTTATTTCCTGTCATGTCTCTCCTGTCAACTCACTGTCTGTGGCATGTACTCTTATCAAAAGTTTTTTTCTTAGGTCTTCTCTGCGTGGAGTTTCCACATTGCTATTGGGAGCCTCTGTCCACACCAGTACAGGCCTGTTTCATCCTAAGGCTTGGATCTATCTGTTAAGTTACTGCTCTTTAAGTTAAATGACCTGCAAATCAGTCTTCAAAGTTCGGAAACAGAAAGTTAGAGTGTGAGGAATGATACTAAAATGTGTATATTGTGTATATTTTATATGTTTAAGTTTAAAAAAAAAATTAAAAAGGTCCGTGCTATCTGTTGTTTTTTTTAAATTCCGTCCTTTATTTTTCTCTAGCTATTTTTGCCCACTGCTCTCCAAACTTTCTCAAAATTAACACACACACACACACACACACACACACACACACACACAAGTAGGGTCTGTCTTCATTTAAACAAGCGGAAAATAGCCAAACCACCTTGGGAATAGATGGGGGGAGAGTTTGTGGGAAGAGGGGATGGGAGAAAGATATAGGGAGGAAAATGGAGGAGAGGAGAAGATAAGATGCTAGGAGACAAGTTGAAGGGGATAGCTAAGAGGCAGGAGGAAGATCTAGGAGGGGTGTACAGGGAGGAGGGAGAGGGCAAATGTCAGAGGAGGAAGAAAGAAAAGGCTTGATACAGAAAAGAGAGGGGAATGAGGGAGGAGGAACGTGGAACAGAAATGTGTTTAAACTCATTAGTGAACTTGTTAGTGAAGTTGCTGTGCGTGAACGAGAGCAGGCGGGCTGAATTAGAGAGGTGCACCCTGAGTAAACATCGAGCAAGTGGGAGGCCACAGAAGGAAAAACTGTGGCGTGTGGCCCAGGAGGAAAGAGGTTTTAGATCCTAGATCTTTCAGGAACTGCAACAAGATTTTGGGATGGTTGCTCTGTGAAACTGTAAAATGCTAGCACATGCTGCTGAGTGGTATTAGGTCAGTGGGAAACCTGCAGCAGCTTGGAGGCTACAGTAAATGTTAAGTACTGTTAAACAGCATGGTGCTTAATCTAGCTTGGAGTACTCACATAAAAAAGGCATTGCTACAGTATGTCTGGCACTGGACAGTGGCATCATGGAAAACAGGCTACATCTGTTAAAAGTCTTTATTTGCTTTAACATCCATTATGTACATGGAAAGACATTTATGTCAGGTAATATCCAGATTAAAACTGGCTGCATGGTGTCTACTGCTTCTGTTTATAGCACTGATTAAAATGGATTAATTCAGTCTTTTGGTCCAATGACTATTGGTCCAAGACAGCCATCTGACACATACACACACATTGATGCTATTCACACACATGTACAGTTACAGAATGTGGAGCGGAGAGAACTATTTAAGAGAATAGAGCTGAAAACAAGACCTTAAATCTCCAACACACCTGTGTGTATGAATACTCACAAGCAAATACTATGCTCACACACACACACACACACACACACACACAAACCATCAGCCCCGGGCTGTGTGCAGTTGAACACAAGATTGCCTCCTGCTCTCTAATGACTTATTTCCATGCTGGTACCCAATCATCTCCGAGAGAAATGAGAAAAGAAAGTCGACATGTGTTTTTGTCAAGTTGGCACATTTCAGTTGATGAGCTACTAAGCTGCTGCACCAATGTGTGCACAAACACGCAGTCACACACCCACTCACAGCATACCTCACCCACAAACATGGACCATAATGTATATCACTCACAGACATACACACACATTATTAAATGCGTGTATATAAATGCATTAAAATCTTATCAGTTTCCTAAACAGTCACAAATACATCTTCCCTGATGTCATCCAAATTAATCCCTTGGTCATTTTTTTTTTTTTACTTTCTCCTGTTGCCTATCAAAAGGCTTTTTGTAAACATATCCCTAAGTAAACTGCCTCATCCAGTAAAGGCTGAATTTTTAATATCATTAGCAAGATTTAAGCGGCCCTGTGTGTTGTGTTGGCTCAGATGGATAAACTCTACAGCACGCAACAGATGCCACAGTCATTAAGGCTCCAGATTAACCTTTTTCTTTCTTGTCTTTTCATCAGCGTTAATGAACAAATAATGCAAATATAGAATAAATGTGTAATCTTAGCATATGGAATTAATTATCTTGGCCGTCTCCTCTACGGTGATAAATACTGAGGGAGCCATTCAGCAAGGTTTCTAACCATCAACCGCTTCAGCTAAAGCTGCTCAGTGACCAACTGTAGAAGACTTTAACAAGCACTGAATGTGGAGGAGCTCATATCAAGCAGTTCATATCAGATATATATATATTCAGATCAGTGAGCAGTAAAGGTTACACAACAGCCAACCCTGATTTTCAGCCCAACACGAATACTACACATACAAACCCGACCACACACTGAGACAGTACTGTTTATCCATCCACTCCGTTACTCCATTTCTCTGACCACTGATTTTCTGTATAGCAACAACAAAAGACAAAAAGAGACGATGCAAGAAAGAAAGCAAGCAAGACAGTTACATAAAACAAGTACGCAAGAAATTAAGAAAACAGATAAGTTTAGCCAAGCAGACAGTCCGAGAATAGGTTAAATCAAAAGAATAGGGGTGGGTGAAGATAAAAAGAGGTTATTGTTTTCAGTGCAGTATTCTTTGTAGGAAATCGTTTTTTACTGCTTGACTGCTCTGCTGTAGTCTGAATCAAAGGGTGTTTCACGGGGGAATGGGCTCTGAGCAGCAGTCAGTCAGCTCTGAATGGGTTTTCCTCTGTTCATTTGCTGCACCCATAACGTTCTTCTCAATAACTGAAACATCCTTTTCAACCTTAACCCTGGGTGAACACAAAGGAAACCAAAAGCTACTGAACATATAGAAATATCACGCATCAGCCCCGGCATTTGAATGTTGTGCTGGATTGGACTGTAGCTGATTTATGAAACGTGAACGCTATTCTCATCTTATTTCCATTTTATGTTAAACGGAAAGAGATGCTGATCATGAGTGTTAAGGCCGGAATTATGATTTAAGTACAGAAGATTCATATTACTGAAATCCCATCTTAAATATTTGATCATTTACAACCAAGGAGCATACTGTATAAAACCTCAGTCTTCTTCTTTGGGTTTTAAATTGTGCACCTATAAATCACCTGGATTGAAGAGTGTGGTACGTAAGCTGCATCAGTATGCCTGAATAATTCCAGGTCTACAAAAACCACCTATCACCCTGAAAAGGCTGGTTGGAGAAGACACATGAGAAAGACACACCTTTCTCATACCACCCCGTAAACCCTCTCCCTGCCCACTTCCACTTCATTTGCACATTCATGTGGAGGGTCCGCCACATTAACTGCCATCCCCAACCAATTAGTAGGGAGTGGAAGCGGGTTATAAAAATCTCAGTGAGTACACTATGATGCTGACTTACTGACCAAGGTTTGGCAAACTGTTGTGTTCGTCATGGAAGAAGCTCTGCACAAATGTAAACTCTGTGCGACTACCTGTACATTTACTTGTAAACTGCTCAAAGGGTCAAATAGAAAGAAGTTTGGGGGGTTTTATTTTTCTCCATAGGTTTAGGTCTTACTGTGGAGTAAATGCAATGTGTGTGTCACCACACTGCCCACGGTGTCACTTTTCTAAGTGATACGAAACCATGGTTATGAAAAGTTATGACAGTTCCACCGGAAAGAGGGAAGTTTGCCCCAAAGCTTGCTGCTGCATTTATACCATACATCTTAGTGAAGAGTGATTCATTCAGCTGTGAGTGTGACTATAAGAGTTACACTCTGTCACAGAATGGCAGCGGGGAAGGTCCAGTTTGAGGAAGGCCCATATGTCTTCAACATGAGTTGAAGTATAAGTATATGGAACATGTGTCCTACAGGTGTTTACTTAAGGTGATGCATAGATCTGTGTGTGTTGCTAAAACCTGGGGGGGGGGGGGCCACATGAGGCTGAGGGAGGCTACTCAACTCCTGTACACACTTCACTTAATAGAAGCCTTCACTCTCAACTTGACCGCTGATAATGGAAGACTTAAAATTGCCAGACAAACCACTCTGGCTGCAGAGATGTGAGAGATTTGTTCTGACACTGTCAAAAGATTGAAAATTAACAGGTTGAGCAGAGTAATGCAGTAGGATCAACTGCCCCACATTTTATACTGGTACAGTGCCAAACACTGAAGCACAATTCATGTGTTGGTTCACATTTCTACTGGCGTGCTGTTCAAAACATAGCTGTCATACCATTAAATTCACACAGACAAGCTAATAGACAGAGAGGGATAGAAAGTGAAAAGAACACCTAATTAATTCTTACACCAAGGACAGCGATGGAGGGAAGAGTCTGAAAGTTTTCAGTCCACCCAGATACTGTATACTGCAGCCGATAAGGACACACCTCTAACAAGACAACCTAACTAATGAAGTTAGTGTTCAGCTGGCATGAAAATAATGAAGACACTCGGCCCTCCGTGGAACACGGTTGCCCATTTTCTCTGTTACATCATTCAGTCTCCCTTGAAAGAACCAAGAGACTATTGGTATTCAGGGCCAGAAAACATGTTTCCTCAGAAGCCTAAATCGTTTCAAATCTCCCTCACTATGAGAATACAGAGACAGGACGACAGGACAGAATTTTGAGATCTCCTATTTCATGGGTGAAGTTTGATAGACCAAAGAGCCGTGGGGGCAAATGACGATCACCTTAATGATTATGATGAAAAAACTAATGGACGAGGCTGTATTTTGGATTGTGTCACCAGTGTACAGAACACGTATGTGCACGTTTGTATGTGAACAAAAATGTAAACATATCTTTGTCCTAAAAAAGAAAACAATCTGTTATATTACCTCTATCATATTATACTTCTAAAAAGAAAGATCTCAATGCAGCGCACCAACACTGAACACAGTAAGCATCAATAAGCAGAGACAGAAAAAGAAACTCACTGTATTTATGTTGGTTTTGAAAAAATAAGGTGAAGCAACCGCACAATATTTGATAATACATCTTTGTAAATCTAAACCTGATTTATGTGTAGTGATATTTATTTGTTGATGGTAAACATATGTCTCATCTCATCCCTAATTCAATCTCCCTCTGCTGAGGCTGGTACGTGATGAGCAGCGAGCAGTGCTGTTACCGTAGCATGTCTGATTGACATTTGTGACCTCAGGACACTAACACTCATAAGAGAGATGTCAGCAGCAGCAGTGTACTGGGATCAGGCCATCGGCTGTGTGCATTACAGAGCAAGTCCCAAGGCACACAAATAGTCTGGGCATGTTTTTGGGGGCAAACATGTTAGCACTGTGATGGTTGCCAAGTAACTTGTAATTCTCCTCTCATCCATTTTCAATACGGCTCACCCTGACCAGGGTCGCTTGGACAAAAGCTGATCTCATCCCAATTAATTTCCAGCTTCTGGGCCTTTTTAACTTTCTTTTTATCATGACCTGATGGCACAGTCCACAGCAAAGCTAAAATCTGCAACTTTCTGCACATTATTGCAGCTGCTGAAGGTTGCTGTTGTCGAAGCCTGCTGTGTGTTTGTATCAGTCACTGCACAGCGAAATACCACTGGGCTCAGGCCGAGATTTTAATGTGTGAAAATAACAACATGCATCACTTTAATGCTTTGGCTTTGTTCCGAGCAGACCGCATTTGCATCTTCGGGCAGGACAGGTGTATAGAGAGCATCTCCATGGCAACCACAGTATGCTAGCTTGGGTTTTATGATACTCTACCGCAGGAGATTAATATATTAATGATCTATATTAATTCACCAAGATGCATTTTACTACCATGCTATGAGTTTATGTCTGATGAATTCATTCTCTTTATCTCTTCCCCTTCTTTCCATCATGTTTTTTGCCTTGTGGAAAAAAAAAGTGATGTAATAGGTCTAAATTGTGAATCATATATGATACACTGATGGCAAGGCTTTGAAAATGAGTGTAGATGGGGCGACCACAATAACAGCAATATCTGCATTTCTGTAGGATACCAAATGCAATAGCCTCTGAAGCATTTATTTGTTGTTGGGACGGTGTGAGGGGGGGTATTGAGTCAAATTTCTGAAACTGTAAATTGCACTTCACTATATTGACATGAGTTCATGTTATGTCATCCTTCCTGTCACTATCCTTACTCTGTGACTCTATCAGGTTATAACAAGAGCAACTGGGATGTGTTTATCTACCAAAGATTACAGCTTCTGATTAACCAAACCTTAACCACATCACCTCTGACTGAAATTTTTTTTAACAACTTGATGTGCACACTGACTCTACTGACAGGGTAAAATAATACCTACATTGCAATGCTGTCTAAGAAATGCACCACATCTCAAGTAAAATCACCCTGTAAATGTAAATGTATTCTACCTAAAGAATTATGACTTATGTCCATCTCTTCTCTAGATGCCCCTGTTTCCCCTGAGTCATTCAGCCTGATGAATGCTTTTACACACATAAACCTCTTCACTGTCATTGGGTTTTATATTCTCTCTCTCTCTCTCTCACACACACACACACACACATAATCCCCAAGGTAATAAAACTACAATTATCTCCCACTCCAGGAAGACTGTCAGGTTATAGGTCAAATGCTTCATCCAATTATCTGTGTGTATACTTCCGTGTGCATGCCTGTGTGTGCGTTTATGTGCGTATATGTCTACATGCTTATGTATTAGAACCATACCAACAAAAGCTTGTGCATGTATACGCTGGATGTGTGCTCCTGAATGTTTTGAGCGTACTAGGTTGTAATGATAATGGTGTTTTTATGGCAAAGATAGTGTTTAATCAATAGTCATCGTAATAATGACACCATACCCATTACAGCTGTGTTAAGAGAAGAGACACTGTGTGTGTGAGTGTGTGGGCATGATCATGTGTGTCTTTGTTTTATGTATGTTTTCTGCAGAGGAGGCATAGATTATCGTAGAAATAACCCCTGTTTTAGTTCTAGTAATCAACAGCTTCTTAACATTTTCCTTCTTTTACTTGTTTCTTGTCTTTTTACTTGTTTACTTGTGTTCTCTGCAGATACTGTTGTCTGCTCCACTTATGAATGTTTATATAAAAATTTGGCCTTTCATGAATTAGCTACAGTAAAAAGGTGGTGAAAATATATTTAATTCTTGTTCCAAGTAACCTATGCTGAGTAAATATGATGTCAAGACAACCTAGTCTACCAAAAGTGAAAACACACACACACACACACGTCCCAGATTCCATCCACACGCTGCTGTCAACAAAACACAGAGTGAAAGGTGTTCATGAAAACACTAAGCTATGGTCTGTCTGCTAGTTTTCTACGGTGATATTACATGAAAACCTGCCATGATGCACAAGTCTCAGTTTACAGCAGAAGCTGAGGCGAGGAGGCTAAGAAGCAGAGAGGCAAAGAGGTAATCTAATACACTACGCTAATGACAAAATCTAGTCGCAGTACTGAGAGAGTTTTACTATGGTGCTGTACAAAATGTTTAAACAGTGTCTGCTGCCGAGGGCTGTGCAGGAGGTCTAAGAAATCAGTGGTTCATCTAGTACTGTAAAAGCCCAACCACCAGAAGTTGGCTGTTAAGACACAGAAGTTACAAATACTCTGTAAATTTTCCAAAAGCTGGTTTCTAGATGCTGAATTTTATATTTCTCTATATTTTTATATTTCTAAGAAGATGTGAGTTGGGATTTGTTTGGTTTTCAAGAGGAATTTTGAGTGATTATTTGTTTGAGTGATTAGCTTGACCTTTATTCTGACTTCTATGAGCCATGGTTGTGCTTTCTTTAAACAAGTCATGTAACAAACACCAAAACACCTAATGCCAGCCTGTCATCTACAGGTCATTACATCTGTATATACTTACATCCTCCCTCTCTACACTCACACACATCCATCTGTGTGTCCTTCACTGAGAAGGGACTCCTAATTTAACTGGTGTCATTAGCATAGAGACATGCAATCAGGGAATTAGCATAATAGAGAATCATGTGAGTATGAAAAGGCAAAAAAAAAAAACACTGAAAGACAAAAAAAAACCTCAAAATGAATCTGCATCATGACTGAGGAGCTTTAGTACAATAAAATATTGCTTCAGATATATAATTCTAAGTTTTTATTAAAACTTAAATATTACTGAAACTCACTGTGACCTTGAACCCCTGTGTAAACAGTATGTTTGCCCTTGTGGCTGCCAATGACAAGCATCCACTTTTCACTGGTGCCTATGTGTGCCTGTGCATAAGGATAGCAGACCATTCGTTTCTGCATGTTTGTGTGTGTGTGTGTGTGTGTGTGTGTGTGTGTGTGTGTGTGTGTGTGTGTGTGTGTGTGTGCATGCGTGCCTGAGTGTGACATGTACAGAGGTGTAATGTAATCTTCTTTTGATTTAAAACCCTGTGTTTGTTTCTTATAGAGATAAAGTAGTGCCTCGGGCTGTGTGTGTATGTATATACAGTATGTGTGTGTGTGTATGTGTGTGTTCACTATAGTGATAAAGTACTGCCTGGGCCAATGGAAATTAACCTCATCCATCTCCTACAGTGCACATGCATGTGCACACACAGACACACATACACTGAACAAGACAGACAACAGAATGAGGAGACACTGATATAATGGTGGACTGAGTACAGCACTTTGACAGATTTCTGGTGATTTAAAAAGGCTCCAAAACAACATGTACCGTGGGCCTCATGTATTTAAAGCTATCAACTCAAACACTAATGAAGCTCATTCAAACAACATCTAAAACATGAGTCACAGGGGCTCTCTAATAAACAATAAATTATCTATAATTAAAGGTGGCATTAACAAATGTAAGGTCTGTGGAGTGAGGCACACAAAGCAAAAAGGACACGACTTTGGGAAGAAGTTAGGCCAAGAGGTATTGAATTTATTGGATTGCCCAAACACATTCACTCGTTAATTAGAGCTTTTCTGAGAACACTTGAAGGGAGTATCTACTGTTCTACTTGTGTGCAGTGTGGAACAAGAACAGAAATTTCTGGAGGTAACAAGTCAAATGATTTTTTGAACCCACAGAGCACCGTTTCCTGGTTTGTGTTGCACTAGTCATTAGAAAAATGGTCATTTTCAAAATAAAAAGTGTCACAGACAAGACAATAGTGAGCGAGTACATTATGACTGAATTGTTATTGGTCTAACTATTCCTTTACGTTGCACAACTCTTTTTAAGTTCATTCTTTATGTATAAAAACAAGTTCATATGCCTTCAGTTGTCCTTAATTTGTCCACAAAGTCATGATAAGAGAGTGAAATACTTTTTTTTTTACCCTCTTACATAAACTACTATCCTGTTTATTCTATTTTTCAACAAACATTTATAATTGTGTAACTAAGGAGCTAAGCAAAAGTTCATTATTCATTCACTGTGTGTGTTGTCTATAGAAACAGTGTCCCATTTATAATTCATATTATTCAATAATTCATTTATTTATTCCCATTTATTTATTAAACTCCACAGAACAAATACAACAAATAGAGCTAACCTCTTACTGATTGTTACCCTGGGAGAGAGAGAGAGCCACGTCAGCACAACACACACCCACACACAAACACACACACACACACACACACACACACACACACACACACACACACACACACACACACACACACACA
>JBBMJY010000001.1:12354112-12365331 GCA_037833715.1 Toxotes lorentzi
CAGGAGGAAAGGAAAAACTAGGGGGAAAAAGGAAAAAAGCACGGGGGGGAAAGAAAGGGAAAAACCGTTGTTCACCCTTCTCACCCCCTTGGACTTCCCCCCCCCCCCCCCCCCAAACCTCTTCTATCTGCCGCCACCCCCAACTGTTTCCTCTTTCCTCAACCCACTCATTTCACTTTTTCTCTCATCTTCCCCATTCCTCGTTTTCTTCATACCCTTCTCTGCTCTCTTCTCCCCATCCCCCCTTTTCTCTGCTCTTCGTCAGCCCATTGCCCATTCCTTCAGAGAGATGGAGGAGGCCCGCAGTAAGTACGATCTGATGGTATAACCATTGGATGATGAAAGCATGAGGGAGTAAAAAGGAAGGTGGGGGGTGGAGAGGTGGAGGCAGCAAAAAAGGGTGTGGTGCGTAGAGATTGGTATGTGGAATAAAAGATCAAAAACCTCTAATCTCTGAAATGTCAGCTAACTGGGGGGAAAACCGACCTACAGACAGAGAGAGAGCATTATTTTCATACTGATAGTTACGCACTTGGAATTTTTGGAACAGGTTTCGTTAAAGTCCTGGATTTTGGACATTTTAATCAGGAATGAGACGCAGAAAGACTTAGATCTGTCTAAAATCTCAGACACTGAACAGACTAGAATTTGAAGCATTGATGCATCTCACCATTGTACTGTTGCATGTTCAAAACTGCCATTAATGTCCCAGGCAGGGTTTGCTGTGGTTTTGCCCATCTGTTACAGCTGAAAATGGGACACCACAATTTCACTGCAACAAGGTGGAATATTTGTTAGGTACTCATTTAAAGTTACCTGTTATTTTCTCCTTCCCTTCTACTCTCCTCCTTTTTTTTTTTCACCTGCCGTCCTCATCCTACTCTTCTCCTTTCCTTTGTCCTCTTCCTCTCTGCCCTTCTCTTCTTTCTCATCCCTGGCAGAAATAGTCTGTGTTCCCTCACCTGTGAAACTAGAAGATGTCCTTGACTTACAAGGACATTACTGTGTGTGTGTGTGTTCGTGTGTGTGTGTGTTCAATCTGTCATGTCACTCACACTCTCTCAGACCAGACAGTCAATATCAGTGTCATTATGTGACACCTTAGCCATGTGTTAAAATTGGATTACCTGTAGCCAGGAGCTAATGACATTTACACTACTGATGAATGCACCTGCATAAAAGTGAGCCAATACAACTGATGCGTGCACACACACATACACACACACGCACTTTGCCTGTAGGGCTGACCATTCATCAACCTATCACCTTATTTAATCACAAAGTGAGGACTGGTGCATCATTGGACACTGTACACTAAGGGAACTGTTCTCATTATTAGAACATATCTGGAAGTGAAAAGTGTTTTTCATTGTCATGACATTCGTGGTATTGTTGTGGATGGGTTTGTCTACGTACATGATCCGCCAAAAGACAAAATCAACATTACATGGACCTTTGAAGCCATGTAGATGCAAAAGGAGCATCTGTGGCAGTAGTGCCAGTTTGCACTACTGCCCTTTAGGGTAGGGAAGAAAGTCAAAGTCAGGTTGGACTAATCAAACAAACCCATTGTGACAACAGCCGAAGATAAAACCCTGAGCCAGACTGTGCTATTGTCACTGATGTAGCACATACAAACCAACAGGCAAGACAAAACTGTATTCAGTCATAAAAAAGCCTAAAAATAAAGCCCAAAATGAAAAACCTCTGAGGAAAGCAATGCTGTATTAAAATTACTTCACAAAATACATTTTGATACTGCTTAACCTGAAGTTGTTTATTAAAGCGCTTCATGTGGGATTCTCTCCTTCGCTCTCTCTCTCTCCCCCCCTCCCTCTCTCTCACTCACTCACACACACACACAGACGCATTGCAGACTCAGGGGGTTTGCAGTAGGAGTCAATTAAAGGAGCTCCCCATTGTAATTACACTATGTTAGATATACTGGCCCACTGGGACGTGAATGTTTGTATGTTTGTCCTTCCTCCTTCTGTCATCTTCCACTCCCACTCTTTTACTCTCTCTTCATCTCCCCCTGGGGGTGTTTTGAGGGAGGGGCTCATTAAATTCCCAGATTTCCCCCTTTGGTCTCTTCAAATAAGAGGTCAAATACAGAAATTGTTTTGTTGCTATGATCCTTTTAAGTGAGGGGGAATGTAAATCTAATAAACGAATGAACAAAAGAAAAAAAAATAGTAGTTTCATATCAGAGGACAAACCAAACAATGCGAGTGTTTAATTTTAGTAATGAATTCTGTTTACCAATTATAGTAAAAATTTTTGTTGTCTGAAAACATAGAAAACCCTGAAAAAACCCCCATCAATGCGCCTCCTCTCTGTCCATCTGTCTCACCCTCTGTCTCTTCCTCTTTCTTATCCTGTTCGCTTTGGGACAGAAAAACTGCTGACACGTCTGAACCGGCTCTGCCAGATTCAATCAATACAAAGGCACTATCTCACACCAACACACACAAACACATGGAAACACTTGTTTGGAAAAAGAGCGCTGACTGACACACACATTTTTGTGCGTAAGCTTTTCTAACTTAGTAGCAATTCCAATTTGCATAGTTACAGGGTGGACGTGTAATATGGGTTGGATAACATGTATTTTAGTATAGAGGTGAAAATACTGACTTCAGTCTCTTTAATTTATAGTATTAATTTCACCACATTCAGTTAAATTAAAATGTAATCACATTCATTATATTCAGTTTTGATACCAGTGCTGTATTATGTTGTTCATGATGTCTTCCAACTTTCTGCAGGCCAGTGCACCCATGCTTCTTTTTTTACTCAGTGCAAAAACAAAAAGTGACATTTGCCTGGTCATAGACCAGCTTGAACTGAGATTTGTGGATATATTTGACAGACATAAAGTATAATGGTTTACAGTCAAACTTCATCTCCATGGTAACACTAGCCACTGGCCAATGGGAGATGAGCCAAGTAGAGAGGTGTACATGTAAGTGTGCCTGTGTGAGAGAGTGAGAGAGCATGTGTTTGACCTTCATCTAGAGAGTTCAACAAACAATACTGTATAGCTATCTATACACTGTAAACGCACACATATTCATAGAGGGTTATCATATAGATACAGCAGTTTGATTTACATACACACTACGTAATACAAACAAAATTACACAAAGCTGGGGTATTTCTTCTGTTCATGTCTCACCGGTGATATGATGATTATATTCAGCAACTATAGATCTCAGGAGCCTGTGACACCAGTGAGCTGTAACAAATCTGAGAAAAAATAATTATGCCACTGTCACAATTAGTTGTGATTCAATTAGTGAGTACAGTGGTACTCACTAATTGAATTACTAATGAGTAATGTGTATTACTGATACACATTAGTTTTTATATAACAAAATATCCATGCATCATCTTCAGCTTATTTAGTAGAGAGGAGAGGAAGGAAGAGAAGAAGAGGGGGAGACTGAGGATGACACATTGTTTGGTATTATAGGAAACAGCTAACGTGTGCAGATTCTGCAAGATTCCACACGAAAGCTGACTCTCTGTGTGTGCGTGTGTGTGTGTGTGTGTGTGTGTGTGTGTGTGTGTTCTCTCGCTCGTTCTGTGTACACCAATGATCTATTTTCCATCCTTTAGAGTTCTCAAAAGCTGACATTTTCCCTCTACAGTGAAAAATTAATGGCAACCAAAAATGTCATTAGTATTAGGAACAGTTTGACATTTTGAGAAATACACTTATTTGCTTACTTGCAGAGCATTAAATGAGAAAATTGATACTGCTCTCACGTCCATATGTTCAATACGAAGCCACAGCCAGAAGCTGGTTCGCCTAGCTTGGCATAGTAAAAGAAAAAAAAGAAAAAAAAAACCTACCTCTGTCCAAAGGTCAGTAATTAACGTGTTAACAAGGGTGCAGTGACTTCCTAGAGTAATGTTGTCACCATGAAGTTGCCAGGCAACCAATGGAGACTTCAGGAAATGACTGCTCTCAGCCAAGAAATGTTTTTATGTGTGGAACATAAACCCTGAAAAAACAGTTTTCGCACTTCAATTTTTGTGCAAATTAAACAAGTATGTTAGTGACTGTTAGAGGTGCTGGTTATTTAGCTATCTTTGGATTGTGCCAAGCTCCCCATTTCTAGTCTTTACACTAAGCTAAGCCAACTGGCTGCTGGCAGTAGCTTAATATTTACTGTACAGACATGAGAGTGGCATCAATCTTCTCATCGAACTCTCGCATCAGCACAAAAGTGAACTAGTCCATTTCTCAAAATGTCAAACTGTTCCTTTTAGAAAGTATAAATAAACAGTGGAAGTGGATCACTTATTTGAGAAAGAGTGTCATAACTGTCAGTGTTAGGTTTTGCAGTAGCTCAGTATTTGGACAGAAGTTTATAGTTTACTGTAACGGTTATTCACAGCAGTGAATCTATTCTTGTTTGTGTGACAAGGGAGAGACTAAAGTGCGTGTGTGTGTGTGTGTATCCACACTCACACCGTCTTATTTGTGTTCCTAATGAGCTGCTGATGTTTAACAAGAGGAAGCACAGCATGAATGCCCATTAAACAGGAGAGAGCGGAAACCACAACTACAAAATGCAACTGAGCTCTCATCTCTGCAGCCACTGTGGGACAACAATTCAATGTACATAAAACACAAGCAGACGTACATTTATTTGCTGGTCCCTGACTGTAAAAATAAGCCTCATCATAATGAGGTGCAGCAAATAGGCATTTGGGGTTTCCAAGTTTTGTACGCACATTTGCACTTTAAAAGATGGCAAAAACACAAATGTCGCGAACGCACACAGACACCTTGAAAGTGTGCGAGGTGTGTCTCACTGTCCCTGAATAGAACTGAGGGTTTCGTGCTTGGCTGTGGTTTAAGAGGTGACAGAAAGAGGGAGATGAGAGACAGATGAGAGGGAGACAGAAGGAAAGAACCCAGAGGAAACTCATTTATATTCAGGATGGAAATAAAAGGATTGATGGTTAAGCATTCCTCAGCTGGATACTTTACAGGCTTCTGTGTCTTTGTTTCACAAGACAGCGTTCATGGAAGCTTTACGTAACTCGTTAATGACCCGCAGAGAAAGACAGGAGAACGGGGAGAGAGTGGGTGGATGAGTGCATACTTGAACCTGTGATGGCGCCTGAACCTGGCCACTGTTACCATAGCTGATTGAGGAACTGGCACTGACAGCCAAGGGAAGTCTGAAAACATTTCCAACCCATTTCATGAACCAAAACACTGATTTCCTACCAGCTGCTCTTCTGTTCAGCACTTCTGAGGCTGAACGGGGAAAAGCAAAAAACTGATTCTACTCAATAAAGTATCACAATAGTATTTGCATTCGTCAAGGAAATACAGTATGATTTGATATTTCAGACAGCACTGATACTTCATACAGAATATTTAGCTAATGAGCTGTATTCTGTACACTGTGAAATGAAATAATCTGTAAAAACGTTCACACTACACACTCAGTATGAAAACTTCCTTGTTCTTGTGTGTTCAACTGATATACTCACACACATATTCATGATCAGGCTCTACTCTGGGCTTCTGTCATGAAGATCTGATTTCATGGGATACTTGCTTAATTACTTTAATTATTATCAAAATGATCTACAGCAGCTACAGTTACTATAAACAACAAGGATATTATAATCTTGAAGAGAGCGTTAGATCCCACAGTCTCACAAAAAAAAAAAAGTAGTCCAATTTATGGGGCATGGAAACCTGGGGACATACATACGAGTCCTCCTGGATCCAACTAACTAAGAATTTCTTCAGAAGATCTATTCACAACACTGCAGAGAGGAACAAGAGAACTCTTAGGTCAAGGCAATGCCCACAATAAATTAGACAAACCTGAAAATTAAATTTTTGTGACTGGACACTGTGTTTCCTTTGTACTGTCCAGTCACTTCAAATGTTTTTGATCCCACTGACCGTGACTTTGTGGTGTGCAGCATTTAAATTTAATCTTCTTAAAATCATGCTTTTCCAAAATTGCAATGTACACACATGAAATTACATTACAGAGCACTGCACAAAGTAAGTTACTGAAGCTACTGGAGCTGAGTTATTCAATTAGGCTGAAAAAAGCGACAAAAAAATCTCTGCTTTCCTTCAGCCGGCAACAGTCAAATCGACAAATGCAAAAAAGAATCTGTGTTTTCTCTTCCCTGAGGGCTGGGCATCCTGCAGGGTTTTCTGCAACAGTGAACTGTGCACTGTGTTTTTTGGGGTCTTGTTTGGAGGCTGAAGCGAGATTCTGGTAATCCCTCAGGTAACATACTGTGTAAGAATTAAGAAAAAACCTCAGGATGCCCATATACCATGGCTGCTTGAATTCTGAGTATGGGTTGGCTGCCAGAAGTCCATTATTTTTTTGTAATTGACAGTATAGGTGGATACCACAGACGCGGGTGTTCCTTTATATATGTCATTATTATAATGTAGTGTATAGATATTATTATATATTTCTCATATATATAAATATACTTCCTGTACACAGTAAATGACAAAATAAGGCCATGTAAATACAACATTAGCTGAGAGACAATAGTGAAACCAAAACATAAGCTGTGAAATATAACAAATAAGTGCTGCCATCAGTGCCAGGCTGGCCATCTGGAGTACCAGCACTTTTCCCGATGGGCCACTCAAACTGTTATGAAAAGATTAAAAAATGTCTCATGCTGTGTGATCTTGCATTAGTTTGGCCTGCTAGCTCCAGACAGGTGTGTATAGAAGGGATATGAGTGCATCTCTCCTTCCTCTCCATATTTACAACATGCATGTTGGAGATAGTAGAATTACAATCTTAGCATGCAATATTTAAAAATAGGATAAATTTGGACACAGACATAATCTTCAGTTTTAGAATTTTATATATACATATATGTGTGTGTGTGTGTGTGTGTACAATACGTATACCATATAACCAATGCTTCATTTTAAACATTCTAAGAAATATTATATCCCTAATAATTCATTCTGAAAACAGGGGGTGGATATAATAATGTGAACTGATACATAGGTCCAAAAGGTAGGATTTGTTACAAAGATAGGTTTTAATAAATTGTTTAAGTTACATTCCCATCTCTCTCCCTGCCTGTGTTTGTTAGCACCGGGCAAGAGGACAGAAACACTTTGGCTATCAGCAATAAGCTGGATGTACTGTGTGTCAGATGATAGATGGCTTTTGTATATGGATTTCTACCTCATTAAGATTTGAGTGTCAAATGTGACTGCAGCAATTAAGCTCCAAAAGCGCAGTCTGTGGGACATCAGTATTTGCAATGGAACCGGCAATAAGGGTTTTCATTCAGTGAGAGCTTGAGCCTTTATTAAACACCAGGCTTTTATTTGTCCTGTGTGAGAGGACTGATAAAAAGATCATGAGGATAGGAGCTGATAACCTACAGGGCTGAGTAATGATAAACTCAAGGGGCTAATACACCAAAGGGATGTTTGCTTGCCAGTACAAGTAAAAATGCCACCATGTGTATGATTACACTGTCGTCTCTACTAAACTCTACACCAAAGCACAGAATTATACCATGTATTGTTTAATACTTCACTGGAGTTTCAAGACGGTAGATGGTGTGCAGAAAGGCATGACTTTGGAAGGCGTGAATTCTTTATTTTATCTGAGCGCCTTGTTAGCAGTTAATGGGAAATCTTACACTCAATAAATATGTTAAAATACCTCTACAACCGAAACCTACCATCTGGTCGCAGTACATCTACAATAATCCTACGTCTGCTACAAGTGTCATGTCTAACCTTTTATCCCACAGCAGAGCAGATTCAGAGCCTTGTTAAGGGTCAGGAAAAGGTTCACGATCCCAGGTTGGAATACTGAACATTGTGCAGACCACTTCACCCTAACAGCAGGCACAGGTCTTCCCCGAGGTCATAGTGAGATTAACCTTGCCTAGAAATCTCACTTTCTGGAACATCCCTCTGGAAGACATTCGGGGACGTTAGACAAAATCCACAAACACTCGCACACTGGTGTGTTATCAGCCTCTATCCTTGTTTCCATCCCTCTGAACCACCAAAGAACAGTAATTACTGTAAACGTTGGAGCAACAGAGGAGAGAGCAGAGAAAGCACGTGGGAGGATGAAGGAGACGAGAAAGATAGTGGCTGTCGCAGCTGGAGCCAAAAGCTGTTCATTAAGCCAGCCCCACCCCCAGCTCACACGCACACATAGCACTGCAACGCACATTAGAACATAGATACAATGCACACTGATATATGCCTATCTCCTGCAACATATTGCTGCTCAAATCACTTTGCAGAATTAGACACATCCAGATTTGCTTTCAAAATGTATTCAAATTTTCAGTTGCTCCTCCTCCTGTCTTTTCTTGATTTCCCCCTTCTATCCATCCAGTTTCCTTGTCTTTTTTCCCACCATCACTCCATTTTCCTCCACCCTCTTTTCTTTCTCACTCCTCATTGTAACACTCTCCATGTCCATGCCTCTTTGTCTAGTCTCCTTAAACTCCTTTGTTTGCCCTTTACTGCTTCCATCTCTTTTAGTTGCTTCCTTGTCCTTCCTCCTCCTCCCTTCTTTCCCCCTCTCTCCCCCATTAGCTTGTTTCCTCTTCCCTTCCTCATCTTCTTTTCTTCACCACTCCCCATGAGCCCACACACATGCAGCCAATCTAAGTCAATTAAACAAATGGTTTTTATTCTCTCTTCCTATTACACTGTCTGTGGCTGCATTCATGATGGACTTAAAGTCATTACACTAAGCTGTTAGTGTGCGCCTGTATGTGCATGTGTGATTTCGCAAAGCCTAAGCTAATTAGGTAGCAGGCCAGCTACAATGGAACCATGGAAATGTTAGAGAGATAATGCTGAACATACTAACACATACACACAAGGATTATTATTAAGACTTCAGGTAAACACACATGTGGAAAGGGCACAGGAATTTCCTTATTCAGCAGGTTAAAGCATGCAAACTTCTTTTTCACTTTCATTTATTCAATTGATATTTTAATTTAATTTATTCATTTATTTTTTTTGTTTCCTCTCCTAAATCCTTTAATTATGTGCAAACTCTATAATTTCCTGTCCCTTTCCTTGACTTCATCCTTCCTTAGGTCATTTACTCAGGAAACAAGTAATCTGTACTTTATACTTTCTCATGTGTAAAAAGTTTGGGGAGTGATAACTTTCCCATTTGTTAAGGTTTGCTAGTTCGACTGCGCCTGCATCCCATTTAGTTGCTCAACAGATGGCCAATAAATATAAAGGAAAGCCATGAGAATAAATTACTCCTACACACAAACAAGAAAGTTACACTCACACATCTACAACGCACATCTGTCCACATTATAACACAGAAAATTATAACAACCAAAAAATAAGAGTCAACACACATAAATTGAAAGTTACACCAACACCTACACACACAAACACACACGCACACACACAGACACACTCATTTCTGCCCAGGTAATTGAAGCCAAAACAGTTTTCAGCAGGGGTGTAAATTTATTGGCTCCACACACACACGTCATCAGGTAATTGTGTGTGTGTGCGTGTCTATGTGAAGCCGATCTGTGATGAATCGTCTCTATACATAGGTAATAAACAGTACAACATACTGTTCAATGGGGAGATGCCTCGCTTCCAGCATGGTCAAATGAGGCGTGTGTGTTTCCCAAGAGTCCCAGTTACAGCCTCATTCACACTGAACCATAAATACAGCGGCTTCAAAGCTTTTATCGGGCAGAGTATGTGCTCTCTGTTCCTATCCTTCATTCTTTGTGCCCTCTTTTTCCCTTTCCTTGCTCTTCCTCTTTCTCTCTTTTTACAGTATCCCCCAGTTCTCTGCTCTTGCCCCTTTTCCATCTTCTGCTTTTATTCTTCCCCTAATTCTCTATGTCTTTGTTATTCTACCTTTTTTTTTTGTCCCTCTGCAGTCCCTCATTTCATTTTTCTCTTTTCCTTTGCCTCCTCTTCCCTCCTGTCTTCTAAAAGCTTCCACTAGTAAACGTTTGTACCTAGTTTCCTCAAGACCTGGCCAGTATTTAAACCTGCTATTGCCACCAGCTCCTTATGGGATCGTCTGTTTATGTCTCAGTGTTTCCCCACATGCCTAGTACCTGCCCATAATAACCTGTTGCCTGTTCCTTCCTGTCTGTCTATCTGCCCGCCTGATTGTCCACCCATCTGTCTGTAAGTTTGGTTTTCTTCAGTTTATTCCATTGAAGTAACTTCACTGCACCTGCCTGTCTGTGTGTCTGCGTTTGGATCGTCTCTGCCTGCGCTGCTACGAGCAGTGGTCACACAGTGTTTCTTCGGAGATAAGACTCAACGGGACAATTATTGTGCAGAGTCAAATATTTTTTATTTTTCTCCTGGACTGAATGAAATATTTATCACAGACAGCATCTGAAACCATTTCATACAAGTCTTGGTGAATGTGCACAATTAACACAAAACGCACAATGAACACCCTGTTGGGCATGAACAAGATGAGGCATGTTATGTAGCTCATGTGGCAGCTGTGCTTTTCAGTTTCCTGATTCTGATGACTCTCAGTTTGTTTTTGAAAACCTGTTACATGCTCAAACCGCATATCTACTAATAATTATCTTGTCAGACTGTGGGTGAGTAGGCCGCTCGCTTCATTCTGTGCTGAGCTTAAATGTATGCAGACGCTTTCTACAGTATGGATTTTAATAAACAGTATATCTCTATCAAGTACAAATGCATACTGTATTATAGGCTTTTAAACTTGTGATTTTCTGTGGTACTGTAGAAGCTGTAGAACTCAAGATCTGCAAATTCAAAATCTGGTCCTGGCCTGTTCAAAGCATTTAAGGTGTCATTCAAAAGCTATATATATAACACACATATCAAAAGATGCTGAGACCTGACCTGAGAGTGAATGAGAAGAGGAATGTCAGTGAAGTGGAGAAATGATAGTCAGGCAGCAGAGGGTGAATGAATGAGGCAGAGGAAGCGAGAACAAGACACACAGGAGCAGAGAGAGAGGTGTGTAAGTGTGTGTTTTATGGAGTAGCATGTTGGTCATGTAAGGAGTACGTGTGTGAAATGGATCTCAATGCAGCAAGGGCTGATGCAGCATAATAGTAAGTTCAATTTGAAGCATATGAAGCATATACACACACACACACACACACACACACACACACACACACACACACACACACACACACACACACACACACAC
>JBBMJY010000001.1:12393173-12419261 GCA_037833715.1 Toxotes lorentzi
CTTTGTGCAATGTTGTTTTGTTTCTGTCATGCTGCTGTAACAACCTAATTTCCCTCCGGGGATCAATAAAGTCCTATATATCTTATCTTATCTTATCTTAACTAGCTTTTCCCAAAACTTTCAAATGAATCAGGAGATGCAGTTGAAAGCTACTTATCCTTTCACTTGAAAGCTCTGGAAAAAGCTAGTTAGTGGACCTTGAGTTAGGACATTGCAGTTTGGTTTGGTTGGCTGTAATGTAAAATAGAAGTGGTCTGTAGTTAATACAAACCGCACAGGGATCACACAATCACTCACCTGAGGTACATGAGGGCAGTGCTCCACCTTCTTTGAATGTAGGCCTCACAAGGTTCAGAGATGCACACTGTATGTACACATAAAAGCACAAATGAACAAATATCTGTAAAGATACACTACATTTACATTCACCACAAAGTATTGTAATGTGTAAGTTATACTCATTACTCAAGAAATAAAGGAGGCTCATTTACACCATGGATTCTTAAAATAGATATTTTACATGCAACAAAAAAAACATTCTGTCTTGTCTTATATGTACAAACAATTGTACATTTGTACATTGTACATTTACTCTCTGTCACATACCCGCATACACTAAAATAATGAATGTCTTACCTCAGCATCTCTAGCCCTTGGTCTATGAACAGAAGAGAGAAAGAGACAACGTGAGATGGTCAGAGTATTGAAGGTCTGTTCTTGGTTTTAGTAAATGAAGATGTGAAAGATGGGTGACCCTTCTCTAGTCTCTACAATCTAATATTAGCCCAAACACATTTCCCTGGCTATTACTAAGTGTGTGTGTATGTGTGTTAAGCAAGGTGAAACCCTAGCAGTGTGATGGCTCAAATGTCTGAAAGTGCAGCAGCAGCAAAGGACCATATGTTTTAACTATCACTGCAGCACTGACCACACACAAAGATATGCATGCTCACACTCATACAAACAGATACATACACACACACACCTCACCTGTCTGGGAGCATAAATGCGCAGGTGTGTATAATGTGAAAGTGTGTGTGTCTGGCAGGTGTGATACACTAAGGACTTCCTATTAAATATTGAAAAATGCCGAGGTGGGCTTCATTTGACTAATTTGTAACACTTGCGAGAGCACACTTAACAACAAACAACACACAATCACAAACTCTATCACAGAAACTCAACGGAAGATAATAATATGTAAATTTGCAGTCAATTGTTTATTGTGTTTTGAATCACCATTTTATGAAATATTGGCAACAACTTGCAAATTTATAACACATAAACCATATCATACTGTATACTTAAAGAAACTGTTTAGCATTTAGGTAATAATAATAATAATAATGTATATATTGTTATTATTTATATATATATATTCTTATTTGTATTTCTCAAATTTGCTTTGTCACAGAGAAGCACTCAAGCACATTTCAGAAAATGTACTGAATTTGGTAACAATAAATACAAAAAAAACACAAAGAAGAAAAGTACATGCAAAGAGTGCACAGACACACACACATGCATGCAGACTGACCGACTGTGCGTCTGGCAGATGTGTTTAAGAGTGTCCAGATGTTGGGTCGCCAGGTCAGAGGAAGTCCTTTTACACTGACTCTCTAGGAGAGTTGGAATGACAGAGACACAGCCCATTATCAGCATGGTTATAACTGCAAGAAAGTCTCTATGAGCTGAACTCCCTAGTAAGCAATGCAAATAAAAATGTAATTCAGGTCCATAGTCCTAAATGTTTTCTGATGGAATTTGCATAATACGATCATTGAAACAACACTAAATATGTATTATTGGTATCCAATAAAGGAGACACAGAGGCTGCAGTCATACTGTTGAGTAGTTAGTGATATCCAGCAATATGTAAAGTAACCCCTGAATTAAAGGTGCAGCTGTTATATAGAACTTGACTTAGTTTTATTTCTATTTAGTTTGTTAAATATAAATATTTATCATATTAAATTCCATATTATGAATATTACATTAAGTATTTTGCTACACAGACAAAAGCATACACTATGTTTGTAAATATGTGCATATAATATAAATAAATAAATATGTGCAGTGTGATGCTTGTGTGTTACCCCACTGCTCCTGTAGTATATTCAGGTTGTCCAATACCCTTTGGTGATAGAGTCTCTCTAGCTGGATGCACCATAATGCCCTCTGGTCTGAACACCACATGTTAAGAAACACATAAATAAAGAGACGCACACAGACACACGCACACACTCAAACAAAATGTAACAGGCACTACGAAGGACAGTTCATACAGTAAAACTGCATCAACTCTAAAACTCTTGGTTTTCTAATCATGAATTGTTACAGCTGACAAAGGTAAAGGGAGAAAAAAAAAACATGAGACTTAAAAATTAGGAGCACAGAGAGAGAGACAGTGAGGAGGAGTGGAGGAACTCTAGTGAGGCCAAAAGAGACAGAGGGAGAAAGCGCTCCAGGATGAAGTCTCTCATGTTTATGGATATGAGCAGCCAAAACACAATCCTTCTTTAGAATGGTTCAATGCTTTCTCTCTCCCTCTCTAACTAATTCTCTATACATGCATGACATAGCTGCACTTGCTTTCTCTTCCCTTTGACTCTTTTATTTCTTCCCTCCCACTGTGTCTCTTCCCTCTGATTAAAGGTTTGGGGTCTACATAATAAACCATATGTAAACATAGTGATACATGATATAACCTTTTGATTCATCAACAACTGAAACGCTAAGCTGGTTAGCAAAATTTCATTTCACCAATAAGGGTCTTCATATCCCCAATTGCTCCACTACATGCCCATTGTGCACATGGTGTCAAAAGTCATTTTTGTCTACTCATAAATCATCTGTAAATGCTGCAATCTTTCCTCATCTGACAGGTGTACTGTCATGTCAACACAGCAGATCTGAGTTTAATCTGAGTATCTACCTTCCCTCTGTGTATGTGACTTCTTTCTCTGAGCCTCTCAAACCTGTGAACCTCTGGGTATTCTGTAAAAGCCAGCTCTGATAGTAGTGCTTTTTTTCTGTCTCACTTTCTGTAATTTTACTCTTCCTCTACCCTGTCTGTTCAGTTTCTCTTATCCCCTTCTCTTTTCTGGTCCATCTCTTGCTCTCATTTTAATCACTCCATCTGTAAAGGCAGTGAAGCATCCGGTAATCTGCTTTACAGCAACAAGTCATCTCTCCAAATCCTTGAGCTCTTCGATGCAGCGTGTAAAATAATACAGATCAAAAAACATACAATAGTAGTAAACAGCCGAAGAAAAAGGATTAACACTTGTACGGACAGGAAAGCAATAAGGAAGGTAAGCGAAGAGGAGGTTAGTGTATGACACACTTTACTCACACAAATTAAAATAAAAGCTGCCCCGCCACCACCCCTCCCCCAACAAATAGAGACACACACACACACACACACACACACACACACACACACACACACACACACACAGACAGGGTGATAAGGATACAATCTTTGTGAAGGACAAAGGCCTCAGCAATCTGTAAAAAGAGAGAGAGATTATAAACTTTAATAAAATCTCCAACCAAAAACCATGTGTGTTTTTATCACATCAGTTAAAACACAGAAGCTATCAGAGGACCTGTGGCTCAAGGAGTTTAAAACCAGACCAAAACTACTCGCTCACGTAGAGTGACTCCTAAACAGGACACAAGATCAGTTAAATAGCCAGATAGCATCTGACCAAGTTCTAGAAAACAAGTAGAAAATATACCAGTACATCGAAATATCACATTACATGAAGCTGAAATACAGTAACTGTACTACTACAGTTGCAATAACTTCTGTAATCATTAACTATGACAGAAAAACATATTCTGATCTCAGAAACATAATAAAAGAGTTAAGCAGGTCCATTCCATTTACGAGATTGAGAATGAGTGAGAGTGAAAAGAAAGACAGACAGCAAGACAGAAAAACGGGAGACCGTGGTCGACACTCTACCTCTCCTCAGCAAGTGTCGCTTTCATGCTGCTCAGCTGATCACAGAACAAGAGAAGTGTGTGTATGAGAGAGAGGGGGGGGGAGAGAGAGAGAGACAGAGAGAGAGGGAGGGAGGGAGAGAGAGAGAGAGAGAGAGAGAGGGGTGGAAAGGAGGGCACAAAAGGTTCTCGCATTTCTAATGAAGTGAGGGGTGGTGTGACGTCTGAGTGACCTCTCTAAGTAACTGTAATGACATGGTTCAGATGAAGATGGAAAGAAGAGTTTAAATTTGTTTATCTCTTTTTTGACTATAGTTACTTCACAGATAAGGCACATATATCAACAAATGGTACAGCCCAATTTTACAATTCAGGAACAACAAACACTATGAAAAAAATATGACAACCAACGCTATGAAAATGTGAAAACTGAAAAAATACACATTCACTTAAGAAAATATATTTTCCCCGTACCTTTCAATATTCATGGGAATGTTAGTGATTTTGAAACATTATACTTGTGACCTAAAACATTTTTAAACTCAATATAATTATTAAGACTGATTAACTTACATGTAATCCACACATTTTTGTCATTTTTCTGAATCTCAAAACACCCTAATATGTCCTCAAGGACAAAACAATTTGTCCACTCTTTGACCCTTAGGCTTTCTCGGTAGGTTCTCCTGCCGTTCACATTAATGCTAATGGTATCAGCTTCTGAACCTCCAGTCATTTGCCTCTTGCTCTCTCACTTTACTAAAAACTACTCTGCAGTTTATTTTAATTACTAAATTAGCTTACTGTACTATTTCACCTGGCTCAGATTAATGGCTACTTCTGTACCTGTTACATTAGTATATGATTCATAAACTCATCCAAGACATTTCTGATATTTTCAGAGATCTTAATCTAAAAATAGTAACACTCATATTCAACCTGGCTGTTACTGTTGCAATATTTATCTACAGGTGAGCATATAATTAGTGCAGCATACTCTCAGTTGTCAATATAGTGACTGTGTACATGCCTGTGAGTGCATGTCCAGACTGATTTTTTCAACAACAAAAACATTTCTGTGCTTTTTTTTTTTTTCCGGCCACCTAAATGACTTTTCAGTCCAGTTATTCAAGTCACGTCCCGCTGCAAACAACAGTATGCATGAACACAGTCATCACAACCTGGGTTTTTTAGTAGATGTAACACGGTTGTAGGTATGTGCAAAAGACACCATAGAAGACTTGGAATAATAATCTTTAATAAGACCACCAAATTATTGCTTTTAATGGGTGGATGTCAATTAGACTTGTTCAGAAGCTGTTCAAAGGTTTGACCCTATTGCCCTCTGTTGCCTGGGAAACGCTAATATCGTCTCTGACGCTGCTGGGTCATTGAAGGTAGAAACCTTTTCCCTCAAACTTGGCCATAATGCAGCATTTAAGACTTTACTGTGAAATCATTAGCTACAATATTTCCCAAAAGACTTGTTAAAAAAAAAAAAAAAAGAGGAAAACGTAAACGTAAAAAAACATGCGTCATGGTTTTAAAAAAAAAAAAGACACAAAAAAGACCCACACACTTCCCTCACTCTCTTTTTCATTCACTCACACACCTGTTTGCCTGGAAGTAAGCTTAGCTAAGATGTGCCTAGCAGAAGCATCTATAAATCAACTTGACAGAAATATTCACACACCTTATAACATACATGTTCAGTCATGCAGGTCTGTGTGAGAAAGAAACGAGCAGAGAAACACTGAGAGTTCCTGTTTTATGTAACGTGCATGTGGTTTATGTGCATGAGCGTGTGCGTGTCTCCCTCTGTGCAAAACACAGACACTGAAGACACCCATGCCTTAGGGTACAAAGTGCCATTCTGATTATGGGGTTGAGTGGATAACAGTGATTTAATAACCACTGTGAGAGCAAGAGTTTAGAGACACTAAAATGGCAGAAAGACACCAAGAAAGAACTTTAAGAAACCGTTAAAGAGAAGAGAATTGCTGGTGAGCTTGCAGCATCTGCCATATGCCAGAAGTAAAACAGACAAGTTACCTGGTGAAGGTAATGTGGAAGATGAGTGTCATCTCCTCTTTGTGCCAACTGCTCAAGCAACTCCAGCAGAGCAGGGTTTGGCATAGGACCAGTGGCGCAAGTGGGAACTGAGAAACAAGTGGGCACTGGCATGGAAGTAATAGGTTCCCAGTTTGAGGTTATAGGTCCTGTGGTGGAAGTGGATTCTGTACCAGTAGTCGTAGGCCCCGTGGTTGCACTCACAGGAGTTGAAGCAGTGGAAGTGTAGGGCCTTGTGGTGCAAGCAGTGACACTAAATATCTCTGCAGTTGAGGTGATAGGTGCTGCATATGAACTGGAAGGCCCATGGCAGAAGATGGGCTCTGTAGATGAGGTAAGATGTTCTGTAGTGGAACCAGAATTTTTCACTTCTGTGATACATATGGGCCCAGTTGGGCTTGTGGACCTTGCATCTGAGGTTATAGTTAATGTAGTAGAATCTATAGGCCCTGTTGTGAAGGCAACTGATCCAGTGATGGACATATGAGAGTCCACTTTGACATCACTCTGGCTGAATTCCTCTGAACTGATGGGATATGCAGTTTCTGGACTGATCACTGGAATGACAGGTGATGTAGGCTCTGGACTGGTCCCAGGGCTGAAAGGATATGGAGTCTCCAGCAGACTGCCTACAGCGAGACAGAAAGACAGAGGGTGACTAGGGCAAAATGAACCTGCTGAAACAAGATGACTCACACACAGCTGTCTAAATTCCCGGAGGAAGTAAATAATCGAGGTTATAATGAACTGTTAAAGCTGCTTCAAAGCAGTACTAATGTTTAGATTTGGGCCAGAATTCACCAGATAAAGTCAGGATCCAGTTGGCTAAAATTTTAGCTACCATAGCTTTATAATATAAACTAATCTTTATATTTTTACACAGATATAAGCAAACACTTGGAGAAAACAAATGGAGCTTACTCCTTTGCTATAAGCATTCGTTATCTGTTAAAACACCCACATTTTAAGAGGGTACTATTACTCTTTGAAAATCAAGGTAAAGCAACTAATGTATAATCAAATGAAATTAATTTTATCACCCAAAGAACCTACATTCAGTGGTCAACTGAATATTATTTATTCCTGTTTATTTCTTCAGTGCATGTGAACACACACACACACACACACCCCCCACCCCTCCTCAGCTGTGTTTGGGTCCGTGCTGATTGACTGCTGTCAGGTCTGAAGACACAAACCCACCAAACATACAGATGTACCATGGGTATCGCGCTGAGCGAACGTTCTCACAATAGCTTCTATTATTCTTACTGTTAAGTTTTTGTATTTGTGTATGAGCGCATGTGTAAGTCTGCAAAATAGAAGTGCGAACATGTGAGCTCTATAAGCTGGTTTTGTCAAACACTGACATAGTGTTACAGATTACAATATCTGCCAAAGACTGTGTGCGTGTGTGTGCGTGCATGCGTGTGTGTTTCTTCTAGTTTTTCTGATCTACTCTCAACTACTTCTTTGTGGTCATCTTGTCTCTACCCTCAAATTCCTTTTCAAGCGTTCACTCTACACATAGCCTCCATCCACCTAATTTGTCCTGTTTCACTCTCTTGATGTTCTTTTTCAGTCATGTGATCAGAAACCCCAGTCAGCCTGACCTCAATCTAAAATGCTGACCACTTACAAACACACAAAAGGCATTACAACAGTCACTAAGCCAGACTATGTTGTTTCTACCCTGTTGTTTCTTGAACACAGTGAATCAGTGAAACCTAATACTTAACAAACATTCAGAGTAAGTTGTTGGATTAATATTAAGTTCAATTTAGAATAAGCTGGGGAAACCATGTAGACTTCATTATACAACTTCATTTATTTTGCATACTGATGAAACTGTATTTTTAGATCTTTGTGTTTATCGATCTTGAGCAGCCTTAAAGCAAAAGCTTCAAAAATAATCATCAAAAAGCACATCTTTTACTATCACATTTTTAAGTTCAACACTTTTCTTTTTACCTTGACTCCCAAATAAGATGGTTTAATCACATTAAAGACAACAGTGTTGGCTGATTTTTGCTTCTTACTCAAAAGAGTAAGAAGCAAAAAATCTGAAACGACATCATGTGTGACAGCATACGCCCATATAATACAATGACGATTACATTATATGATTTTCTCTTCAATGTGCATGTGTGTATGTTACCTACCAGTTTCTGAATACGATGAATCAGTCATGGGAGTGTCTGGAGACTGGCAGCGAATTAGACCACTTGATTCCTCTGATTCCTCCTCCTCTTCTTCTTCTTTCATCAACTCATCAACGTCTTCTGCCTCATTCTCCACTCGACCTCTTCCTGTATATCCCTCCTTACCCTGTTCCACCTCCTCGTTCTTCCCATTGTTGTTGAAAGAGGTTTTTTGGATGAGTCTGTGCCCTCCCCCCTCTTCATTTTGTGAAGGAGAGAGACTTTGACTCTGTGTGTTTGTCTTGTTGAGGTTGCGAGTTTGGGCAGTGAGAGCTTCAGGGTTGGTTTGGTTATCACAGAGGTCAACCCTGCCCACAGGAATTTGCGTCATTACTCTGTCCTCTCTCTCAAACTGACCTGGGGATTTAAAAAAAAAAAATGTAATAAAATAAAGGATCAGTTGATTAAAATACTAGAAGAACAACTGAATTAATGTACAGCATGAATATCATTTCAGCTAACTCCATATTTTACAGGCTGCATGTGCAACTCAAGACAAAGCAACAACAACATAGAAAAGCACCTAGTCTAAACATTTTGAGTTTCTATTTTGTGTTAAGATTCAGTGAAATCTGAACACTCACCACCATGATCCATTGGACTCCACCCTCACAATGTCTGACCTTTCAGCTTGAAGGTCAGTGCTGCCTGTTAGACAAGCCCTTCTTCAAGCCTGAGACAAAAGACAGGCAGATATGAATGATAAAGTCATACTCCACTCAGAGGCAACAGCAAGAATGAGAAAGGGAGAGACACAAAACAAGTTTAGCATCATTCCCAAGCTGTCAAACAAACCCTCAGGCTTTAAGAGAGTCCTACCAACACCGTGTATTGCAGTGGTATATTTGGACACACATGCTAACAAAGGAATTCATGCACATGGTGAATAGACATTCTAAGGACTTCCAAATACTTTTACTAACTGTTATGATACAACCCTGAAAATGAATATAACAGAAAACAACTGAAAACTCTGTTCGAGCAGTAAATCTGTCAGACGATAGACACTTACAAGGAGGATTTATGACATGGAGACTGCAGCATCAGTGTGAACCCTAGGTAGAAAAGAAAAGAGTAAAATACCTAAGGGAGACTAGTGGCAAAGTTATACATGGCAATATAAACTGAGATACAAAAATCATATACTCTCTGCCCCTATTTGCATACAATTGGCAGGCAAAATATTAGAAACAATAATACAGTCTACTTGAAAACAACACAAGTACAAACTATGGTCTCGAAGGTGATTATAGAAATACATCAACACTTCTCTGACAGTCAAAATTCATTTTTTAACTACAGGATTTATTGCAGGGTTGTTGTTTGCATTAGAATCATGCAGGTGTACAAACTGGTAAGTCAGTGTACAGTGTAAACCAGTATTGTGCAATAAAATGCTTGTTCATTTTACTGTCACTCTTCATGTTCACAGTTCGTCAACAACAAACTAAACACAAAGTCGGACAGAAGCAAAAACTTTTTCTAAGTTGTTTTGTCATGTTTTGAATAGAAATAACTGCATCTCCTGCAAATGAGACAGTTGCCAGTGCCTTAATTTTTCTATCTGACATTTGTACCACCTGCCACCTCCATACATCCAGTTTCTGGACCTATACAATTTAAACACAAGCAGCTGACATTCAGGTCTGTGAGTTAAAAATTGTTAGGGGCATGTCAATTTGGAGGATTGCAGTCTGCAGAAGTAATGCCCACTTTCAGCATTCACACATGCAACAGAAATGTTACTGTTAGCTAAGGAAATCATCTAAAAGAGGCTTATAACATTCTCATATGTAAAGTGCGAAGAACTTCCTCAAATGCTTTACTGACTTTGTCCACTGGATGTAATATGCATGTTTGTAACCTCCACCAACACTGACTTAACATACAAAACAGTTCTACTCATTTTGGTGATATTTTGATTCCACAAAACGGTAAAATCTAAATCCTTCACAAACAAACACATCCAGGCTAATGACAGCCTATCTCGGGGGAATGAGGCTGTCCTGGTTTCCTGCAGCACTAAGCTAATTGTTCTTCCTGTATTGCTCTGTGTAAGACTCACATCAAACATTTAAAAAAAAGAGAGAGAGAGAGCCAGGACAAACACACTTAGCACAATTTTGGTTCTTTGTGTCCCTTTCGTTATTAATGCCCTTATGGACATTTGTATGTGGTAACATTTACATATTGTAACACACAAGTGTCCCCGACAAATACCTTGGGAGACGAATCCATGAGCAAACCAGCCCTGAGGCCTGCAGTCTCCAGAGGGGAGTATCAACCTATGGGACAGTGTAACCATCTTGCGTTTAGATTGCATAAGCTCTACATATTTTAACAAGAGACAACATCTATAGCCCAATAGGAAACAAAAACCCGCTTTCCTACATATTAAAGCTTTGAGACCCAAATAGAACCAGATATACTAACAGAGGCTGTTTTGGAGTCTAATTAGTCCAAGCCCTGAATGTCCCTCTGGAGGATTAAACAGTCCCACATCATGACAAACAACCTTGACATTATGGCTTATGCAACAACAACCTCGAGATTACACACATACATACACATAAGTGTTACTGTAACAGGGAGACATCTTTTCTTTTTTTATGCTTTGTTGAGTTTTTTTTTGTTTGTTTGTTTTTTTTTTTAATCTACAGGTTAATTTCCCTCTCCCACAAAGCCACCTGTCCATACAACCATCTATCCTCACCTCTCTTTGCCTGTGCTCTAGTCCACAGGAGACCATGAATAATGAAAGACAAGAGAGGGGATAAACAGAGAAGGGAATTCAGCCAAAAGGACAAACACAAAGGTGGAAGAAACAGAACCGGTCCTGTGAGAGGCCACTACTAAGACTTGAGACAGGCAGCAGAACCACAGACAGGAACACAGCTTAACACATGAAATCAGCTGACACATATAGACATACTGTGGGACGGTCAGGCTGTCAGGTTATGTGTAGACGTAGTATACATTTCTTAAAATCTTTTTTTTTTTTTTAAATCAAGCTACTTAGGAAATGAGATATACAATATTTGCAGCCATTGCACCTTAGTCATTCAAAGAGGTCTGACATTAGTGTTGGAAGTCTCCAGCTACAGTACAAAGTGTGTAATGACTCGTAAAGTTTGACCTAATGTTATGTCTATATATATTCTCAGCGTTGCCCAGTGTTAGACAAGTTATGACTCTTAAATCAAAAAACGTAATCTTAAGTCAAATTACAGGCAGTGACCGCAGGCAGTAATTTCCCCCGTTAACAAAACTGACACTGATTCCGTTAACGTTGGCCGGTTAGTAACATTACTTGTTACAACTAATTAGCTTCACTTAACTGTAAAAACCGGTACTATAGTGGTTAGCTTGATAGCCACCGCTACGGTTCAAGCACAGTGTTGATTTAACATTACGCTTCTTGACAGGGTTGAACTGTTTAATCCAATTGCAATAAAACAACTGAGTGGAGCTAAGCTAAAACCTAGCTAGTTGAAGCAGATACCTAACCGCTGAATGCAGATACCTAACCGTAAAGCTACGGCGACAAATTAGTGTTAACGATACAGTATGTTGCTGTTGCTAGCTAACGCGAGCTAGCCGAGTGTAGTAGACACATCTGGGCAGCACACCGCAGAGAAAACCTTTAAAATACACACCTAGGTTTGCTTTACATAAATGCGACAGCTTCCATATTATTGGACATTTACACCTCCTGCGAGACAAAACAGTAAAACGATACTTACAGCTGAAATGTGGTCTGAACAGTCAAAGCCGGGGCATCAGACACCTTGCTGTGGATGTTGCTGTACAGACTGTAGGTGTCACCGACAGACAGCCAGGGGTCGTTCATACCGCTGTCATTAGGCCTGCACTGTGCTGCTGCTGCTGCTGCTGCTGCTGCTGCAAAACCTATGGACGCCAGATGCACTGTCGCCATCTTCTGTCTCTTCGTTGTTAGTACGTGGATTCAGTTCAACGGGGGCACTTTTTCCAGTGCTTTTTCTCTAAATTGAGCTATTTTCTCCTGGTGGTGCTGGCAAACCCGGGTGTTTGCTGTGCTTTGGGGGATAGCTATTGGTTGAGTTTAGGTATTAGAAACTTCAGGCCACATGAACTCCTTCATGCAACCTTTCAATCCAAGACCCAGACTTATGAGAGGCAGTCACTCAAATCTACTTTACAGTAAAATAATTTATTTCAGAAGCTATATTATCGTGCAGATGCATTACTGCTTGGCATGTGTAACATGAAACTAGACAACTTAAGAACTCATGACAAATGGCCATATCATTTCAAAAATAGAAAAGCAGTAAAAAGCATATGATCAACCTAATAAATCACACTGTGTTCACTGTATGTGGCCAGAGAGGCAAAGTATTAGATTTAGTCAGTCTAAAACTGTCAGATTCACCAAAGAAAGAGCACTGATGGTGCAACCACATTCTAAAAACAGTCCCAAAACCAGTTTCTCCCCCACACATTATCAAAATTCTTATTTAATGCATTTTTAAAAAATTAGACACACAGCTTATACACTCCTTAAAATATGACATTTTATACATGTACAGAAGCTTATGCACTCACAATGAATATACAGAAATGTACAACACATGAATCTATGCAGTGAAAAACGTACGTCCTTTGCATTTGCAGTCCTTCTCGCTGCACACTTACAGCACTACTCTTCCCCTCAACATGTTTGGAAAATTATTCAATACAAGATACATGCAGAATTATGTTCTGTGAAGCTGCTGTCACATTATACTGTATACTGCAGAAGAAATGCTTTAGTATCAATCATTATGTGTAGTACATGCCTGTTTCTGAATTACTGTATCATTTGCATGACTTGGTGAATCCATGCTGATGCTGTGTTCATACAGGGATGTTTCTTATATGTGATTTAACTAATTATTCAAACCTTTATTCTGCAACAATTTGAAAATCTTTCAGTTTCAGAGACAAGTCTTTTCTCCAACTGACAACCAGTGATGAAAAGTGGATTACATGCAGTATCTTGTGAGAGCCCAAAATTAATCAATTTTCTTTCTTTTTTTTTTTTTTTAAATGACAAATCTTAACTCATATGAGTCCAGGTTCAGGACAACAGAGCGAATAATTTGAAGTCATTTTTCCATTGTCCTGAAGTACAGTTAGTTACAAACATTTTCATCATTTCAGTAACAAAAATATTTAAGCAGCAAAGTTGTGTCCATTTCATTAACATTTAACTTATTATGATTTTATGCATTTCTTTATGTATATATGTCCGTCTCATGTTGGATGACATTACATATTATATTATTCTTTTTTTTTACATTACACCATCATTATACAAATATGTTTGTATGTGTTTGTTGTGTTTTAATTCCATAAATCTATACATGCGACATGTTTTAGCCCCAGCCTTCTCTCTGTGTGTTCTCCAGGATCTCCTCATAAAGCCAGCTCTGTGTGAACTCCTGGCTTTTGTCCATCAACTGGAACAGCCGGAGATACTCCTCTGGATATACGTGTCCTGTCAATATGTCTTCGGGCATGCTCATTTCAGATAACAGCTTACTCCCGCTATCTGGTGACCACAGACTAGAAAAAAAAACAGAAAACACCAAAGAGGTAGAATAAGCTAGGGGAAAACACAATCACAAGGTGTGTCAAGTGGCACAGCCTACAATAGCCTGAGACCACAATGAAAAACTCTGATATTTTCACATAAATCTCAAAATAATCAGAATGTTTGAGAATTCAGAGGCATTTAGCAATCAAATTTAAGAAAATCTCAGACACAAATTAAAAATCTTTGTACTAAAGGTCAGATTTCCTTGAGTTGAATCCCTTCCATTGAAGACTGCATTCAGATGACACAGATGAATTTTATCCACTCATAAAGTAACTCAGCTGGCAGGCAGCATTGGCCTGTTATAAATAAGGCTGTGCCTCAAGTTTCCAGCAGATCACTGCTCACTTAGTGGGATTGTGATAGTGAGAAAAATGGCAGCAGAACTAAGTGAAAAAGTCATAAGCTCTATAATTATTCTAAGCAAATTATGGCTAGACCAAAGTTTTCTAAAGGGGAAGTGCATGGAACTCTAAAACACTTTGCAGAAACTGGATCAGTCATGTCAGAAGCACATAACTCATCACACCATCAGAGGATCAATACATCAAGCTTAGTTCCCTGAGACATGGAAACGCAGCATGATCACAGATAAGCCATACCACTCGCAAGACTCCAATCAGCAAAAGTGCTCTGAAAAGAAGACTGTCTTTCAGTGGTGTCAGAGGACAGGCAGCAGTTTCTAAACCACTTCTCAGGAGGGGAAACAAGGCCAAATAAAGAAATAACAGCAATGCACAGTGCATGACTGGAAAAAGTCTGAATCCAAGTTTGAGATTTATGGTAGTAATAGAAGGGTGTATGTAAGGAGACGAACAAAAATTAGAATTATATTCAAAAGAAATGCAAAACAGAAGTATCGTGAGGTCTCCGAACTTTGGACCATACTGTATAGCTGTAGGTCTTCCACCAAGAGCGGTTGTTTAATGCAACATGAGCAGTGTGTTGGCTGAAAGTGTGCGAGTGTGTGAGAAAATGAGTGCATTGCTTACTTGAGCCTGTCTATGAGTTTGACCCTCCTCTTTGCCAGACACTGTTTGACCATCATCAGCAGAGTTGAAGCATTAGAGAGAGTGAGACCTGCAGAGAACAGGTCAGCCCGTGGACGCAGACGCACCAGGCACAGGTGGTCATTGGGAAGCTGAGGAGAGAAAGATGGAGAAGAGTGGGCATTGTATTAAATGCATTATACCAATCAAGTTAACATGGCTATCAATGAGTCTGCTCTCTTCCTTACTTTGACTTTAGGACCTGGTTTATTCTGTCTTGAAGACGTCACAAATGACGCCCAGGGCTCCTGCAAAGACAGATGACGAGATTGACAACTAGAAAACCGTTTCTATCAGATCTCTCTTCTTTATTTTAAAAATGTGTGGTATTTTTTCTGGTATGATCCCAAATATTAGCTGCAAGGAAGACTTTTAAAATGAAGAAATGTAACGCTTTTTTTCCTTTAAAAACAGAAAAGACTTTTTTTGTTTTCATCTGCATAATCATCAGAAAATATTTGCCACCCTCCTGCACACTGTACCTTGTGCAGTAGTTCAATATCACAGGCCATCTGCCAGAGGACACCGAAGGCTCTGTAGTTCATCATTTTACCAGGACCTGACACCAGTTTCTGATGGAGAAAAGACACTGTTAAATATTTTACACAAGGATCAAAGAAACTGCCAGATTATGGATACATTTAAGCTGCCAGCCGCCGGTTTCCCTCAGTATCAACTAGAGATTGTGTCGTTGGCACAGTTAGTTATTAAGTGAAGATCTGAGCCCACAGGATGTGCGAGGGTAGGTGTAACCATCTCCATCCTCTTGCAGACAAACACACACACCAGGGTGTCCTGGTAAGATAAGAGGTTAAAAGGCTCTCATTCTTTTACCAGGTATTCCTTCTCGCTCATGAAGAGGTTGAGCTCTATCCTTCCATATCTGTAGACAGACAGCCGTTCGAACAAAGCGTAAACCATCTTCAGCAGGAAGCTACGCTCATTACGCTGGGGCAGGATACCCACCACCTTCACTGGGATGTCTAGAGAGATGCATACATGAAGACATTACCAAAATGCACACTACACAATGCCCAGTGTTCATTCAGTTAGGTGTGCTACTGCGTAAAAGCTACATACCAAACCATGACACTGATGCAATGTGATTTTATTTTTTCCAAACCATTAAAAAATTGTAAAAACATATCGGTTACAATAATCAAATGTTTTAGGTATACAGTATATGTACAAGGTTAGGATTCTTGGCTTTGCTTGTTGTTAGGACAATACTTGCTTTATGAAAGAGGATTTGTTTACAGGCTCAACTACAGTAACAAAATCCCCTTTATTTCTATGTATGTATGGGGCAGTGAATTTGCGTCATAGCGGTGTCTTAGGTGTGCTTGTTTGTGTGCATGTTTTTTCTTCTCACCATCAGTCCAGTTTGCTTCTGATATTCCAAGATCAGTGAAAAGTTTGTCTGTGAACATTACAGGGGGTTTTGGGCTTCCACTACCCTTGGGATCTAGTTTAAAGTAGTCACAGTGAACCACCTCCAGCTGACCATCAAGACGGCCTTCCAACTCCTACAACATGAAAACATTCTTTATTTGTCTAACTGCTACATCAAGGGGGGAAAAAAAGATGAATCAAAGAAATAACACGTATTGCCAGTGATCTGGATTAGAACTGGGGATTGGTTAAGCCCCACACAAGGATACAAAAAGCAGTTTAATTCTTAGAGATGTTTGTGTTACCTGTAGATCGGGTAGGAAGTGCTTATCCCCTTCAAGAGCCACAACTCTCTGAGCTCCAGCATTTAGCAGTGTCCTAGTCAACACCCCAGGACCTAAGAAAGACAGACAAAAACACAGCTTCTCAAATCTGTTGTTTCACTGACAATAATAACATATAGTGCACAAACTTATAAATCATAAAAAATCCATATAAATATTTTCCTCTATAGCACCTTAGCGAAGGAAAATGGTTTAGTTTGTCCAAGTTACACAAAAAATTAAATTGCACAAGAACAAAAATTCATACATGAAGTCCACCTCTGTGTTTCACTCTAATGAAAACATTGTATACATACATACCTGGGTTACATTCGAAGATAACAGCTTTAGAATCCTCAGGTGCTAGATGCTGTGTTACCAGTTTCGCCAGGTCTGGGTCCACTATGAAGTGTCTGATTTTTTTACAGGACAGAGCACGACGTACATTCTCCTCTACCTCCCCAAGGTCCAGGAAGTCATACTGGCACAGTGGACGACATTGGCCCTGGAGAAACACATATAGAGAGTTTTAACTACACATGAAAAAAAACACTCACAATATATTGAGCCACAGTCATTTTGTCCTCTATTTTTATAGTTCATTGCACCAAGTCAAGATTTCTCTCCATGTGTATTTTCTCCTTGCACAAAGTAAATCAAGTAACCAGGAAAACCTAAAAAATTATACAGTATATTAAGATAAAACCAAATCAATTGAATCTTTAATGGTCCCTGAGGCAAAACTGGAGTCTTTCAGTAGCAGACAGTAAAAGAATGCAGCAAACCAAATTACAACATGGATAAGAATACAGCAAAAAATGGCCAACTTAATCACAGTTGGCTGGGGGGAGACATTTGGGCCTGGTGCAGGGTCAGATGCAGATTCATGTGTTCACGTGCATCTCAACAATCAAGGACAAACAGCTCAATAATGCATGATATCAGACCATGGCAGTGAAAAAGAATGTGATAACAAAGCAGACTCCAGACATGCGGGCTGTTTTACATCTCCCAAGGACCCGGTAAGATCTTGGTGATCCCCTCAGAAGAGCCAAAGGAGGGGCAAAAGTATGTTTGGGCTTTTTGGCACAAATTACTAGAAAATGGGTGAGTGGCTGGAGAATTGTAGACCATATCTACTGTAACCTTATGTTATCAGTACGTCTCTAAGTTCGTCTGATCAGAGTTTGTTGGTTGTTTCCCACTCCAGACTCAAAACTACAGGACCCTGTTGCCTTTAAAGTCAGGGCTCCTGAACTTTGGAAACTCTCAATTTGAACTTAAGATTTGTGGACACTGTGGACACCTTTAAAAAGCTCAGGACTTGAACTAGACTTGCTTTTAACTAATTTTTTTCTCAATTTCATGTCTGCTTTACCAATTATTCTTATACTGTGTCCCTATTTGCTTTGTCTTTCTTTATCTTATACATTTTGTAACATCTGATCCAGAAAGGTGCTATTAAAGTAAACTTTACTAACATACATATGTGAAAGTACATCATATAGATATAATGTATATATTACAATATTACAAAATTCCATAAAACACAAGTACAGAATCACAGACATCTTTAAATCAACAGCAGACAGGTTGTGCATTTCATTAGTTCTATACATACACCGCAGTACCTACCTGTACAGTCACAGCAGACAGGTTCCTTTGTGTTAGTGCTGCGGAGGGAGACATCCTCTCTGTGCGGGCCTGATGTGAACATGGTGTAGGCCGGCCAGGACCTGAAGAGAGAGAGTCCAGGCTGTAAGCCCTTCTATGAAGCACAGGAGCGCCAGGAACACAAAGGCCAGAGGGACCCACAGGGACCAACACCGTCTTGCGCAAACAGGATCTACTTCTGATGGTCTGGCAGCAAGCAGAGCGCATCATCAGCTCCACCACTCTACAGATCTGGATGGACATGGTGGACCAGTGGATGTGGAAGAGGAAGGGTAGAGGGAGATTTCAAGACCTCTCAAAGACGTCACTGCCTGGAGGAAATGGGGAGGAAAAGGGACAAGGGATGTTAAGATGAACAACAATTTGCTTTAACAAACAGCAAGAGACATTTAAGAGATATTCGTTTAAATTTGAGAATGTACTGTAGTTCTTAAAAATACTTTGGTAACTTGCGAGTATCTTCTCAAAAATTGTTCTAGCACCTAGCTAGGTGTTTAAAGGCCCCCCTTTAAAGGGTCAATAAGATAACAAAAAATAATAATCGATTGTTAATATGTGTTCATATATAATTAAAATTAAATAAAGGGTGTAAACAAAAAAACTCGGTAACGCGTGTGTCACAGAGAGGACACTCGCTCAGTTAACACGTGGGTAAGTAAACTTCTTCTCCTTAACATTTGCTAGTTTAACCCCTTTGGCTTCACAGGAGAGCTGTTCACTTGTCCTTTGCCTGTCACAGACTTGGGCCAAAGAGGCACAAAATAACCTGTCGGGCTTGATGTTACATGACAGCGGTAAACAATTTCCAGAGACTGATAATATCACTGTTGTTAGCTGACTGGCTAGTGGTGCGCTACCGCTAGTCAAAGCTACTGTACAACTTGCATTTAACGTGGTTTTACCCGGAGAATCGAAAACATACCTGCTTGCAGAATATCGTATATATCCCAATCTTACGATAGCAGTTATTTTAAGCAGGCTCTCGGTGGTCTTTTGGATGGTAACCCTCCGTGACATTGAGCCCTGATCATCCTGACCCTTCGTTACTTGTTTTTGCGACTCGTGCCGTGGTGTTGCTTGCGCGTCTGACTGTCGTCACTGACAGGCGACATCCGGGAGGACCAATGAAAAACTCAAGGAAGTTGTCGTGCTAAAATGTGAATGCGAAAAATTAAAGCACATTCCGTAAGAGGGCACGAATTAACAGAAAGATATACGTTGCTCAGAAAGCACACACTTAACACAACGCACTTTCTTTACGCTTAATTGTTTCAGTAGCTAAAAACTACCGCTGTTGTTAACATCCCTTAGCACATTAGCATAATGTTGCTAGGGAAGTGGAGAGAGCAACGGTGTTAAAACCGCACACGTCAGGTCCTTCCCTTGTCAGTCCGTCAGACTGAGTCCTGCAGAGAGGTAAGCTGCTCCAGACTGTGTCCTGTCACCATGGCGCGTGTTGAGACATCCTCCAGTAGACCTTACCACCTGGTTATCTTTGGAGCCACTGGCTTCACGGGGCAGTTTGTGGTGGAAGAGGTGGCTCGGACTGTGTCCGAGGGTCCGAAGGGGAACCTGAAGTGGGCCGTGGCGGGCAGGAGCAAGCAGAAGCTGGAAAAAGTTGTGGAGCAGGCCGCCGGAGTCCTCAGTACGTACCTGAATAGTCCCAGTAATAGTCGTTTTGCAATAAGGAGAGCTTTTTAATTCATTTTTCTGATGCGATAAGCTCAAATGCAGGGACTGATTTTCCCAAGGCAAAGGGCAAAGAGAAATTTCTTAATGCACGATGACTAATTTATTCATGTTTGACTCACTGAGAATGACACATTTGAGTTGACTTTGACCCTAAACCCTGACTGAACTATAAAGTATAAGCGAGGTTGCAACAGAAAGTTAACCATTTAATTTAAGCTATCATTATTATCATTGTTGTTGTTGTTGTTGTTGTTATTTAGGGATGCAACTAATGTTGACATAACTTTGTTCTAATTAATCATATACTGTATATATACTGAAGACTATGTATCCGCAGGGATTTATTATATAGATGTATAAGCATTATATATAACGCTTATATACAGTTGGTACTGTAGAAATTAACTCTTTGCTGAAACTGTATGCAGCAAATGGCTTGAGACTGTAAATGATTAGTCATTCAGACTGTTAGTCCATTTTCAAATGATCAACTTCGTTTCAGTGGTAGCAACTGTACTTGATTATTATATTATAGATAGAAATTTGGGCTTCAACTAATGATTATTCTTGTTTAATCTGTTCATTTTTTTATTATTAAATAACTAATTTATCTCTTTAAGGGCAGTAAGTGGCAAAAAACATGTTTTGTCTTTTCCGCAGTAAACCGCTTACATCTTAAGTAAATTATGAAAATGCTTATCTATTGACTTTCTGTTTTTTGTTTATATGTGGAATATGTAACCAATATTTACTTAATACATTGAGCATGCCAGTAATTTTCTAGGTTTACAGTTTGTATCCATGGAACACTCTAAACATGGAAAAATAAGTCCATCACAAGATCAAGAACAGGGAGCTATTCTGCTGTCATGATAGTAATGCGAGTTTCCAGAGGATTAGATAGTTATTCTTTCTCGGCTTTCTCTGCGGGGAGTGTACAACAGCTGATGGAACATACCAATTCACTGTACAATCACTGTCCACACAAAGCCTGACAAGTCCAGTCATTCAGTGAGCACTGAAGACAGCAGTTTGTCTCTCTTTAAACTGAAATGTGTCATTCTTTCACAGGCTGCAGACAGTCACGGTGGCATATTTAAAATAGCTTGTCTTGTTTTTGCAAGTTTCTTTCCCCTTTTTAACCACTTTCAGTATTTGTCTAACAGATAAAGTACATTTTAAAAATTCAAGGTTCAAACCTGATCAAACACATTTAATACAACACACGTCTATGTTCTCGTACTGTATCTTGTGGTTTTTTTTCATGCAATATTTCAGCTGGAAACTCCCCAATGTTCTTTTAGACTGCTCCACAGACACTGTTACACGACAGTGACTCTGTTTCTGTCATGTTTTTTATGTTTCTTGTTAGGTAAGGCTAATTATTAAGGCTGCAGATTTCTTCAACCCTTCCTTATAACATCTCCTACCCTGCCATCTATTCTCACCGAGAAGTATTAGTTCAGTTTATTTTTTCAATAAAAATGAATAAATAAATAAACTAATCATTTTACATCCACTTTTGAGGCCAGATGTTTGTTATTGCCAAAACTATTCAAATACACTAACTGACTTTTAGGGGACATTTTCTAAAGGTCAAGCCATAGTTAAGATAAAGGTGAAACAGATGAAGGCATTTATAGAGAATTAACTGCTTTGCATCTTTGGTTGGGTTGTAATAGCCTAATAATAGCGGCATAATAGAGGTAATCTTGCTCAGTTAACTGTCAGACAGTGAAAATGAATGCAGCCATTGCACCTCAATGTCCCATCATACATCACAAATATTTTCAGTTATATAAACTATGAATACTGATGTCTGAGAACTGAATGGCAGAATTTTCAGATCAAAATACACTATAGCACCTATCCTTACAAAGTATGTCTGTGTGTGTGCACACAGGTAAACCGGAGCTGAGGACAGAGGTGGACATTATTGTGGCAGATGTATCAGAGCCTGACTCCCTGGCTGCCATGTGCAAACAGGCCGTGATTGTTCTCAACTGTGTGGGGCCTGTAAGTAGACGATTCCACAGAAATGTCTGTGCCTGTGTTGCAAATGCAAGAGGAATAAACATTATTCTCAAAACTTGCAAATGCTTGTGACGCAAACTAGTTTTTTCTCACATTGTCTCAACATTGTCATGTTGGCATCTCCCTTTGGCATCACTGTTGCTCAACTCATCACCATCTTTCTCCATCTTTCTCTTCTTTCGTCTCTATCTCTAGTTTGCTTTCTCTCTCTCACACACACACACAGTTGTCTTCACTTACACAATGAAGGCTACTGACTTACAGACACAGTAAGTCGCATTGTCTTAAAGTCAGAATGGAGAGTAGATTTCCAGCACCACTGCTTTACGTCCTGTGCATCATTCAGGTTCTTGTTTCAAACCAAATTCTTCTTCTGCAGTTGCCACTGCTATTGCACACAGCAGCATTATGCAAGCTGAGATAAAACTGAGGCGCAGAGTTGAAGCCATGAGGAGGCATTTTGTCTTTGTTTTCAGTTTTAGTGTGTTTTTATGTTGACAATACAAATACTTTTCCTGTATGAGCATAAAGAGAATAAATCTGTTCTGGTATTACCAGGGTGAGAAAGACTACATACTAGTGTGGGAATCACACAAAAGAAACAAGGATTTGTAGTCAGAAGAAAATGCACTTTTCACTGCACGTTAGTCTGTGTAGTATAACTTGAGTCAACCTTGTGCAGAAAATCAACCACATGAAGATTCTATTTTTTTTTTTTTAAAGAATTATTATCTCACATTATATATCTATAACAGTATAGATAGAGATAGGAAACGAGGGCAGAGAGAGAAGGTTATAATATGCAACACAGGTCCCAAGGCCAGAAATTGAACCTTGAATGCTGCAATTATGACGTATGTGCCTTAACCAATACACCACCACACAACCTAAGATTACTTTCAGAGGCCACAAACAGTCAACTCAGAGGAACCATATGAATAATATTACTTACATGAATAGAACACATGACGGTACAGTGAACAAGTTGAACAGGATTTGTCTAGAGACCTGGGTTCTGCAGCTGCAGGGTGCAGCATCAAGAATTTCTGTGTGGAAAGCTAGTGAAGGATCAGGTCCACAATGTTACTAGCTCTACTAGTAACATTGTGGCACCTGTGTGGAGCGGAATAGGACGTGTGTCTGAGTTCTCTCCAGATCAACACAGGGATTTTCTATAGTTACTGGGGAAGTGGCCATCACGCAAATTCAGAGAGCAAGGGGAAAAGATTAAGAAGTATAACAGGGTACAAATCAATTTCTGTGTGTCTCTCTATAGTACAGGTTCTATGGTGAGCCAGTGGTCAAAGCCTGTGTGGAGAATGGAGCCCACCATATTGACATCTCTGGAGAGCCTCAGGTATGTATTGTTCTGTGTTTCTGAATTGTACTGTATGTTTGTGTATTTGTTTCATTTTTGTTTCCTCTTCATTTGGTTTGACCTAAATCCTACACTCCAGGTAATGCTTTTAATTTCATTGTGCATGTTAAGTAAAGGAACACTTTGATATTGCCCTCCTCAGCTTGCATCACTGAAGCTCCCATCTCATTTTTTTTTTAAGGCTTAAAAAAACAATGTCCAAGCTGATGTTGCCGTGTAGGGAGAGTATTCTGGAAAGCAGGTTTAGTGAAAACTTTGTTTACCCTGAGTTGAGGGAAAGTCTCAGTTTTATGCTCCTGAAATTGAGATCAGTTCAGCTCTGACTCAGTCACTGTCGCAACTTCCTCTGTGAACCTACATTTCTTGCTGCCTCCTGTTGCAGAGCTGCCTGAGAAAATGAGTAGTTTCCTCATTCCTACAGTTGAAATCAGAGCACATATAGGAGCACATTAATTAGCAGAAGTTTACATCTGGAGGAGCAGGTCAAAGTCCCGGTTGGATTAGACTTATCTTTACTAGTGTTGCATCTTTTATGATCAAACACCCATTAGTGTAACATTCAATATTACGCAACATGGATTCAACCTGAGCTCTTAATATAATCAATCAATAAAATAAAAAAAAGTACTCCGAACTTTTTAACTGCATTTCACCTGCTATGTTTAAATTTACTATACATTGAAATTTAATGTAATATATAAAATATGCTTCTGTTCAGTGTTTTTAATGTAAAATAAACATCTAAAAATTTACACTCAGTTTAAAGCTAAACACTTTTTTCTTTCACTGCAAATCACCAAAACCAGGCTGTTACTGGGTCATACGATGAGGTTCCAGTCATAGGTCTATAAATAAACCTGTTATCTGTTTGATTTCATTCTCTGCTGCCAGTAGCACTTTGTTCCCATCAGGTTGCAGCTAAATAAATACATATACAGATTTAATGTAACAAACAGTAGTATACCAGCACTTTTTCATCCACAAAGGAAATTCAGTTTGGCTAAATAATGAATGAATGGACTACGCTGAATAAAATGTAATAGGGCTAATTTCTTGAATCTTTTCTCCAACTGCTAATGCTTTGTTTTTTAAAGATCAGTGTGCATTAATGGCACATATTAATACTTCTAGCTGGATTCAAATGGAGACACTTTTCTTTATTTGCCAATTGCCATGTGAATTGTAATATCAAAACTCCATCGATGATGGCTTATTTAGTTCACTGCACATTTGTTTAACTCAAAGTGAACATACTCAAAGTTGACTGGACTAACTCTGATCAGCTGTTGTGGAACCAAAAACTCTGAGCTTCCAATCTCAGTGGGAGTCAGCTCAGAGTTCAGGGATAGATTCAGAAGAACAAGCCCCAGATGTCCAGACACTGAGGCGTGGCTGTTGTTTGTGTTTGGATTAAATGGGAGACGTGCTGACTTTCATGCTGTATCCTGTTAGACAAAATTGGCTGCATGACTGCAGTTTCTCTCACCGTCAGATGCCCATTTGTGTAATGTAATGTAATGCAGCACATCTCACTTAAACAAAGTCAGCACTCTGATGGCCTAGATTGTTTTATGTGAGTTTTGAGACTGTCTTGGTTCCTAAAGGTTCTCTGAAACTACACAAAACATCACACTTTTATTAACTTCAGGACTGGACTTGTCTATGAAAGCAATATTAACCTCTCTGCTAGATGTAATTTTGAAAAAAAATCTTAGCAGTTACAATATGTGGTAATCTATGCTCAGTTTATTTGATGCTTGAGAAAGTGATCTTCACCATGACTTCATACTAATTGTTGATAAAGTACCAAATAGAATTCAGTACAGTATAAAATAATCATTGGTTGTTTAACAGGCATAATAAAAAGATGTGTGTCTGTCTGGCTGTATACAGTTTCTGGAGGGCATGCAGTTGAACTACAGCAGCCAGGCAGCTGAGAAAGGTGTGTACATCATTGGGAGCTGTGGATTCGACTCCATACCTGCAGACATGGGAGTCCTCTACACCAGGGACCAGTTCAAGGGTATGCAAATGTTGACCCCCTACTCCTTGTGACACTGATGTGCAGTGGTCCCTTTAATCCCTCTCTGTGACTTTACTTAAATTATTCAATGTTGTATTTGTCCTCTGCAAAAATATGCTGTGTGTGTTCATCCACAGGTACACTGACTGCAGTGGAGAGCTTCCTGACTGTTAGTTCAGGACCTGATGTATGTAACTAGTCAAGGACCAGCTTGATGTTGATCCTTGATCACCACCGCCACCACCCCTCCCCATTTCTATAGACTACATTCTTATATTTATGTGGCATCACATATTTTCCTCCATATCTGGAATGCTTCTTGTTTTTCTTTTCTTGTTGTTGTTCCATATTTTCTCTCTTTGCACATGTGTTTCTCTGTCGTCCTCTAACAGGGCGGATGTATCCACGATGGCACATGGCAGTCTGCTATCTACGGTTTTGCAGACGGCCATAAGCTTCAGAGTCTTAGGAGGAAGTTTAATCACAAACCTCTCCCTACTGTTGGCTCTAAGCTTAAACGCAGGTAGATAAATTAGCAATTAGTAGTTAATTAGCCTTTTTGCTTTTTTTTTTTTTTTTTTTTTTTTTTTTTTTAAACAAACGAAAACCAACCCCTTTCCCCCAAAAACCCTCACAAAACCCCCCTCACCAACCCCCCACCAACCCCCCTTTTTGGGTCCATCGGTC
>JBBMJY010000001.1:12419361-12442180 GCA_037833715.1 Toxotes lorentzi
GGGGGTGGGTGCCAAGGTGTGGGTGGGGGGGGGGGTTGTGGTTGGGTGGGGGGTTTTGTTTTGGGGGGGGGGGGGGGGGGGGGGGGGGGGGGGGGGGGGGGGGTTTTTTTTGTTTTTTTTTTTTTTTTTTTTTTTTTTTTTTTAGATAAAATGAAATCAAATACTTTTCATCAAAGGCACTTAACAAAACCACTTTACCAAATTCATAACAAATACTATATTGTAGGCTAGTAGGCTCTGAAATGTATAAGCTAGTGTAGACATTTCAAACTGGATGCTTTTGGAAACAGTATGTCCCTACTGGAGACTATTGTCAAGGCTTATCTTCTCTTTAGTCATGTTTCCACATTTAAGAAAATGACACATCTCGAGCAGCGAATGTGGCTTCAGCTGTGACAAAGTTTTTCTGTCATTTTTGTTTTGCATAAGTGCATAATCCTCTTTTCTGTGTGTTTGTGTCTGTGTGTGTATGTATCTGCATTTGCAGGGGAGCATTGTTCTACAGCAATGAGATCCAGCAGTATACGCTGCCCTTCATGGGCTCTGATCCCTCCGTTGTGAAGAGAACTCAGCGCTTCCTGGCGGAAGAATACGAGGCCACACCAGTCAGTCTTTTTTTTTTTCATGCCTTCCTTTCTTTATATCCTGTGGCTTCTTTTCTCACAGTTTATTTTCCAATAAGGATTCATGTGTAAAATTAATTCTGAGTAGTGTTTGTGTAGAGAAGCATCACCGAGAACTGGTTTTTAGAAAAAGCTGGTTAACTTGGCTGTGTTCAATCAGTTTGTGTTAACAAACTCTGAAAAATGCCTGCAACTTATCATCACCGTGTGCAGAAACAGTACCTCAACAGCCCTTATTTTCAGATTAGGTTAGTACTGACATGAACACATTATGTATATTACTGCCATAGGTTCAGTACGGAGCATATGCGGGAATAGGAGGCATTGGCAGCATTATCAAGCTGCTGTTTGCTGGCATGATGTTCTGGTTCTTAGTCAAGTTCAGTTTTGGACGCAACCTGCTCATCAAGGTAAACAAGCATGGCATCATAAAAACAACACAAAGACATAATACAATTTACATTTCACAAGTGACTAAAACACAAAAAATAAATATTCCACCTAAACACACTGTGGAAATAATTTAGTGCTCATGTCCTCCTGTTGTTTGTACCCACCTTCTCAGTACCCAGAGTTCTTCTCCTTCGGATTTTTCTCTAAGGCCGGACCAACTAGAAAGCAGGTAAAGTGTTGACAGCACAGAACATAAGAGGTCAATGTACAACACCAGTTCTTAGTTCAGATAGTTAAGCATGTTAATAAGAAAAGGCTCTGTGTTCTGATATGTGTTGTGTGTGTATTAGATGGAAGCTTCATCCTTCCAGTTTGCCTTCTACGGAGAGGGATACACAGAGGGTCAGGATCCTTCGCAGGGAAAACCCAACACCAAGATCCGCACACTGGTTCAGGGACCAGGTAACTGGAAATAAAAAAATCCAGATCTTTTTTTTTTAGCACCATGCAGCACAATCATTAAATATTTTCATAAATACAGGATCAAAGCACTGTAGAGTGAGACAAACATTAACCATGTTAGTTGTTAGGTGCACACTTGTTTGTCTCCTGTCCAGGTTAATGATTGAGTTATCAGGCAGTTACTAAATGTGGCTGCTTTAAGACCTTCTTTGATGTGTCTAATGGTTATTTTATTGTCTCTCTGTTATTATTCAGAATGTGGTTACGTGGCCACGCCCATTGCCATGGTACAGGCCGCTCTAACAATCCTCAACGAATCCACAGCCTTGCCCAAGAAGTGAGTTATCACACCTCAGATCTACTGCCTGACTTGAAAATGACTGTACACTCAAAAACAAATGCACCATGAATTTAGGAATTGGTTGATTAATAATCTATGAAAAACCAGATGGGGAATTTAGTGTGTTTATGCTGTTTTTTTTTTTTTTTGAATAGAAAGACTTAAAGTGAAAGACATAGAGCAAATATTGCTACAGCATTGCTACTGTGCAGAATTTTTATCATATTTATTTCATATTTCTACAATATAGTGGTTTAACCTGAATGTCATTTGATAACATTTCTGACACTTAGGTATGAAATGAATTTTGGTTTAAATTCAGTTCTTATTTTTATCCTTCATTTCCAGGGGAGGAGTGTACACTCCAGGGGCTGCGTTTGCAAAAACCACTCTGGTCGACCGCCTCAACAAACACGGCATCCAGTTCTCTGTCATCTAAAGTTTACCCCTGTTCCTGATGCTGTACTCCAGGTTTTTTTGAGCACTTACTAATATGCATAATAATAACAACTGGGAAGTTTCCAACTTTAGAAAAGAGCTTTTTAATCTTGAGAGCCTTGACTAGAGATGGAGTACACTTTCAGATTAAGTTCCAACACTATTTTTGATGGTACTTTCCGCATTTATCATTTTTCATTTGGTCAGAAACTTGCCAGTCTCCTCTTTGGCTTGAATGTAATATTAATGCTCTGCTTGTAAGACAAATAGCACAACTGTGGCACTGTTTCCTAGCCAAGGACAGTAAAAGAACAGCTGCGTGTAAATGGGTTTGGGCACAGCCCTCCAATGACTCGAGTTAAAAATCCCCCTTTAATAACACATGTTGTTAAAGAGCCACGGTATAGCAGGCATTTAACTTAATATTATTAATCATAATAATCCCAGATAATATTTACAGTGGTAGGGTAGAGGATTGGTAAAGTAGGTTTAAATCAGTGCTACAGAAGTAGTGAACTGTATTGAAGAAATGTGTGGACTGTTGTAGGACAAAAAAAACGACTGACAACTGTAATTATGTAAGAAACACAGACCTCTACAATCTTTAGAAGTGTTGTCCTTGTAACATAACAAGGACATTACTCCCTGAGTAGCACTAACATGAGTGGTCGTACATGTGTCGTTCTGGTTCAGTGGAGTGCAGCTGTTGATAGAGAATTAGAAATCTGCTGTGTGTGCACGTACATGCTCGTCTTTCCTGGCCTGGCCTGTTAGTTAAAAATCCTGATTGCTTGGTTTTTGACAGATAATAGTTTTACTGTCACTAAATCATCCTACTTTCTTAAATTTTTTTTTTTTTTGTAGCTGAATGTTGCAACGGCCCACCTATCCAAATGTTTGCTTTTGAGCCTTGTCAGAAAATGCATCCAGCTGTTTGTGCACAGAACAGCATGAATTGGTCCATGAAACTGAGCAGACCCTCTCTGCTGTTTAGTTAACACGTGTGTTCAAAGTTTTTGTTGCTCATATGGACTGGAATAATTTCACCCACAAAGTGATGAGTTTGATCTCAGTCCAGACTTGTTATGTTTTTGAGAGTTTGAGCATTATGTGCATGTGACAGGCTGTTTTGGGGTTTTGTTTTGGTGTGCTTTGCTTTGTAAAGGCCTCATAAATAAAGCCAATCCTGCTACTAGAAACAAGTCTTTGAGTTTTTTTTAATCACACAGCTTTATGGAAAAAATATCAGTAATGCACATGGTGGATTTGTTGTCAAGTTACACGTTACATATCATTCAACAATGTCAGGTTCCTTTAATAAAATGAATAAAACTTACCCAAATATATGAAACCAGCTAAAAAAATATATATTTTTGGCAATAACACACTCTCTACCTTCAAATATAAAGCACTGTGATTAAACTCCTCAGTTTAATAATAATTCTAAGTAATGTCACTGTCTTTTCTGAAGTTGAAGCTCTTCCTGCACAAAATGTGTGGTCACGCTACAAGATGGCACCGATTCTGGTCTTTCTATTATCTTTATCTTCCTGCTTTCAGCCTTCCAGCAAATGTACTGGTGGTTCAGCTCATTTGTTATGGAACCAGAGAAATGCTGGCTTCAGAAATCTATTATTTCCTGAGCCCGAGGACTGTCAGCACAACTTTGAACATGTCGATTATGGCCTTAATAACCTGTTAATGGTACTGTGGACTCTGTTATGGGTCAGCCAGCCCATGTTCCAGAGCTGTATCTGTGTGGAGAGTTACATTGTAATGGTCCGCTTTTTGATTTTCGTCAGTTAAGTGCTTAAGCTGATTTTCTATTTACTTACAGTAGAGACAGACCTGTGGCAATAATAATAATAATACAATTTACTGAACCAAGGTTTAATAAAAAAGTGTGAGGTGATACACTGTTCTCTAGCCTGGTGTGTCTTCTTTTTGATTGCTTTTTCCTGTGGACATTACCAGCAGAAGCAAACACTGGACAGATCTCGTTTGTTACCATACTGCATATTTTTGTTATGCTACCTTTCAGTTCTATGTTCTCTGAAGTGGCCCCTGAAACCATAATCGTCCTGAAAACACAGTGCTCCAAGAAATCAGGTGTGTAAACAACACAAACATGGACACAGGTGTCCTCAGAGATCATAATTTTATCATTTGTTTGGTTGTAACATGACATGTTGAAGACATTTATAATAAATACCATTAGGGTATTGAACTAGTCAACTTGGCATATTTGATGTGGTTTAAATTGAACAATATGTGTCCTTAAAGAGCTGACCTCTCATATTGGGTTCCATGGTGACCACTTTTATATACAGTAAAGGAGTCTAACATCTTAGACAAGTAGCCCCGCCATGCCCTTGTTTCTGTTCTTGAACTTTTTGTCCTTGTTTTTGTTCTTGAACTTTAAACATGACAAGGAACTGATTCAAAATAAAACTCCTGATATATTAACAAAATCCAAATATTTATTCATAAAAATACAGTAATCTCCTGTACAAAACAGACAGCAAAGTGTTCATGACTAAAAACTGTGGGAAGGGGGTTTATTGTAACCACATAATTTGTCTAGGCTGTTTCCTTGGTTAATCAAGTAATTTGCACAATTCCTTGCCATAACCTTTATGCTCCACCACAGTCCATAACATATGTTGTTCATACTGTCTCTTGGTTCAGCAGCTGGTGAGAGTAGATGACATCTTCATAGTGGTATTTCTCTGCTATGGCCATAATAGAGTTATGGCACCTGAGTCTGCTCAGAACCTGCAGCACTTCAACCACAGCAGACCTGTAGCAGACAGGGAAACATGAGTCTGGATTAGAGAATGACAGATATATTGTCAATAAAAATGTATGGAGAAAAGTGCATGAATTTATAAAGATAACCACTAAATAAAATATGTCATATTTTGCCGCTTGTCACATGATGGGGTAAGGTAAGGTTTGATTTAAAATGCAATAAAAACAAACTGATTTCTTTGGTAGTTACCTGGCTGATAGAAAATACTACACATCTGTAAAAACAGAAACTCTCCTAGATGTTCCCTTCAGTAAATCTGACTGTGACTAATGTGGACTGACACCGGCCTCATTACATGTTGTGGAAGTGCCCAGATATTAGTTAACCACAGGACAAAAAGCTATCTTACTCTGAGGTCATAGAGAAACCACGCAAACCGGATTAAATTCTGTTCTGCTGTTGGTGTTAAACCTTCTGAAATTTATCTGTCAAAAAACTACATAATTTCATTTCTGTTGTAACAGTGTGGGAGCAGAAGAACCCATCACCACACTAGGCCCTGTTGACAGTGGTGATGCAACCAGCTAAAAAAAAAAAAATACACTAAGGGGACATAAATAGGTTTTGTTTGATAATACAGTAAAAACACCCTATGGCATCCTTTTTCTGTTTAAGTACTCCTTTATGTAACTGTATTAAAGCATTTTGTACAACATAATGTACTAAAAATCCCAATAAAAAGAATTTAAAGAAAGAGGCAGGTCAATCAAGTTGCTGAACATGATAAATTAAAATGTAAGAGTTTTTTTCTCATTTCATTCACTAACTATTCCAGAAGCTTTTTCTTTCTCATGAAACATACAGTTTTTATTACCTAGTGTTTGGATCTTCAGGAGACTGTTGTTTGCAGATGGTATGAACTTTCTGAATGAGGTGGTTTTCAAAATTCTGGAGCTGAGGCAAACAAATGTTCTCTCCCTTGAACCACGAGAGCGGAAGACTTTCTGCTATCTGGAAAGATGGAGTGAGAATATTATGAGGTTAAGAGGGGAAAAAAAGACCAGAGAAAGTGAAGGAGAGACCACCAACAATCGGATCACTGTCAAATCCAAAAACAGAGACTGGTGAACATTCCAATGTTAAATCCAAATACCTTTTTGCATGTGAGGGCCGTATTGTTGGATTGAGCCTGACTGCACAGAGTGATCATCAGGTATCGGTTCAGCAGTTTGTCCAGCATCAGTTCCTTCAATACAGTCTCAGGGAGCAGCAAATCCCATTTCCCTATGTTACCTAGTAGCTAATATAAACACAAACAACAACTCTGGTTAACAACTTGCCAGACTTTAGCTCCCTACTTGGAAAGACTGAGACAGTATAAGATACACAAGTGCTTGTTAGAGAGCAGTACTTTGATGGCTGTCCAGAACTGTTGTTCCCTGAAGCGACTCTGAGGAGACCACCTGTCTTCTAGGAACCTGGATAGAAAAGCAGACAGCATACATAATAGATGGAAAGACCATAAAACAACAGAATATGACACAGCTGAATATAACCTTATCTTAAAAAAAATGCATTAAAGTAGGTCATTGATTCTCAATTTTCTCAGTCAATATAACGACCGAGCAGAAGCATAAGACGTTTTTGAGTCTATACTGCATGACTTAACAAGGAAGAGATGTCTTGGTCTTTATCATGAACAAGGAAGAAGATGTATAAGAGGGTGAAATCATGCATTACTCTGTCGTTAACAAGAATTGTACTTAGGTGAAGTCAAACCTGCTTTCTCGTTGCCAGTCATTTAAATAATCACTTAATCCTTAATAAAAGGCAAAAAATAAATAAATAAATAAACTGACTTTTTGGGGTACAGAGGGATGAAGACATCTTCATCTACACAGCTCCTCAGTCTCCTGACCACAGCCTCTGTGAATGCCTGCACAGTACATAGACACACATGGTTATCACAAATTCTAAAATCACTGCAAAGCTTGGGCCTCACTGCTTAAGTGAAACTTTTAAACTAGGGCTGAACGATTTATCGTTTTCTGATCGAAATTGCGATTTCAGACAACGCGATCATGTGATTGCCAAAGTTGAGGTTTTTTGCAGTGCTCCTGACTGACCCAGGATCTGCTGTGTCAACTGTTTTACACATGCATGCCGTCTCCCTACCTGCCAAGCTGACCAATCAGAAGCGCCATGCTGCTCGTGGACAGGTGACGCTAACGCAATCAGTATAACCTGCTTCACCTGCTCTTTCATTTCTGAAGTGGCTTCAGCTGGACCAGAAGCGGAGTGACGGGATTTAATCCCCAAGAAAAGCAGCATGTCGTGCCTTTGGGAGTATTTTGGGTTTGAGGCTGCAGACGTGCACCAGAAACGGGTACTATGCAAAAAACTGTGGCGCTAAAATTACAACATCCAGCAGAAACACAACACAACAATTTATACCGGCACTTGAAAAATCACCACAGGCATTTGCATGAGGAAAAAGTCCAGTGAATAGTGTAAATAGAAAAATAACTGCCATTGGTCAAGGACTTTATAGAATGTGCATGCATGTTTCTTAAAAACATTTGAAATCAGTTCTTAACTTTAGTTTCCATTCTTGCATTAAAGTAATGCCATTTAATGTTTTAATGGTATGATGTAATTTTCTGTCAATGTTACTGTACATTGCGAATTCCACTGAAGCTTGATTTGAAGAAAATCGTGAATCAAATCGAAATCGCAATATCTGCCAGAAAATTGGCAATTAGATCTTTTCCTAAAATCGTTCAGCCCTATTTTAAATATTAAAAATCTGCTGATATCGCAGTGCAGGACAGAAGCAAGATGATTTCTGTGTTGACAAATACCTTGACTGGTTTACTCTGCTCTCCTTCAAAGATGGAATAGTCCTCCTTCAGTCTGTGACAAACATCAGTTAGACAGACTGACTGTTGGCGGGACATGGGATCCCACACCAGCTCCACAAACGCTGAGCAACAGAACAGAGCAAAAAAGACAGGCAGTGAAATGCTTCTGTAGTTTGAAATGTCTCCAAACTAAAACACGTCAAAGAGGTGGATAAGTTTGTGGATTTAATGGTGGGTGAACAGCAAATCACTCAGAACTGGATAGTAGGCTGCTCTACATCGTGGAGAAGCAGCCTTTTACTGGAGCATGTGGTGGAAGAGCAGGAAGCAGGAAGAGAGAGAGAAGAAACATTTTGTCCTTGGAGAGAGAGGACAGAAATATGGTACATGTACTGCAAATAGTAAAAACTCTAGGAAATCATGTAGTCTGGCTAAAATGACTCCTGCGTTGAACAAATGTCTGTTGAGCTTTGCCAAACTACAATGAGTTAAGGCTGGATTTACTGAGGATATTGTTTAATAGTTTTCTTAAAGAAAATGTAAAAGTAGCAACTAAAATCAACAAGCAATCTTTCCATTTATAAAAATATAGTTCCGAGGCACTTGTGCTGTGATCACTGCAGCTTTAAAAAACCTGCAACAGTCTCTCTACCAGCTCTCTCACCAGCTTGCATTTTGACAAATTACATTTACAGAAAATGTGGCTCATTTAAGTGGTTGTCAGGAACGTGTGCGTGTGTGTGTGTGTGTGTGTGTGTGTGAATAAGAGTAGGAAAAGTTAAAGACCATGCCTAAATGTGTGTCTTACCAGTTATTTTGGGTAGGACAGTCTTTTCTATGACATTAGACAGTGTTTGTCTGTCTGTGTGGTCAAGCTCCTCATGGCCGTGTCCATGACAAAAGGTCTCCACCGCTGTGAACCATGGGAGGTTTTCAAAGTCCCCACTGGCATCCTAAGGCATACACATACATTATATTAGACATATAATATCATATGTTGTGTAACTCCAATTATGAGTATGTTAAACTAAGGCTCTGTGTTTGTATGTGTATGTAAATGATAAATTACCTTTAGTGGGTTCCACGCCAGTAGCTGATGTCTAATGATGGGGTTCAACAACTTGGGCAGACACAGAGAGATGTATGCACTGTGGTAAGAGTCAGAGTACGATGCTCTCCATTCTTCAAAGCGAGACAGAATCTTTTTAACGTCGGAGAAGCCGTCCTGGACGTCAGAAAACACTGCCTGGGACTTCAACAGGATATCAGCTGGAGAGGTAGGCAGAGAGGGAAGGAAAGAGAGTGAGACAAAAGCAACAACTGTATCACCTAAATCAGCACGGACAAAGTAACATTAGCTTTTGCTTTTTGGAGTGTAAGAGCAAAAGAAAGAAGAAAACCAAAAGAGAAACTTGCAGTGAGAAAAGTACAGATTGGCAGAATTTTACTGTATCACACTTGACAGTACTGTTAAAATAAAAGGTTAAACACAGCTGAACAGATTTAATTCCTTCTTACCCATCTCCTTCTGTAGCTGCTCTTCTTCTTCTGCTGAAGGTTGTGTGTCTCCAGGAATATCAAAGTCTTCCTCTGCTTCAGCAGCAGTGCCTGCCACTCTGCAACACGTAAGACATTTTATACAAACATCTGTGTAGTAGCAGAGTGGAGAGCCTATTTTACAGAACTTGTGCATACCCCATTTTGAATATATTTAAATAAAGCTTATGAAAGAGTTATAAACCAATGAAGTAAATTCTATCTTGAAAGACATTTTATTACACTCACCTTTGAGTTTCTGTTCCATTGGCTGAGCTTCCACTCTGTTCATCTGTGCCATCTAAAAAAATGACATTAAAAATCCACTTAATTTAAATAAGAAAGGAACAAAACTGGTGAACTGACGCAATGTAATCACGTAAAGAACTGACCCACATGCTCAAAAGTAGAATTAGCACACACTCACAGCTGAGCTGCTGCAGACTCTCAGCCTGCTCCTTGACTTTCTGTCTTCTCTGAGCCAACAGTGCCTCCATCTGGTCAGACAGCAGAGTGTGGACCTCCAGTTCCAAAGAGTTGATCTCAACCACCTACAGCCAACAAATTATTCTCAGTAAGAACATTATCACCATTTATCTTCCAAAGAGGGAGCATCAATATTCTCTACAGGCTGCTGGCGTTAGACAAAATCTCGGGATAGATGAATAATGTAAAATCTAATGTACAGCTAGTTGTTTGTGGTTGTTTCTTTAAAAATCTTCAGCATCACTTGTCTTCGGTTTGGAACTTTCTGGTGTCACACTGACTGTATCTATTTCGCCAAATTAGAAAAGTTGTGTCTGTCTGTGAGTTTTGCACAGTGAGAGGCAAAACAAAAATAAATGTGTTATAAAAAAATCACTTTATGCAGTATAAATATAATGATAAATAATCAATAATTAGATAATAATCAGAATATGGCAACCATTTCATCAACATTGGCCACCAAAACCTGAAGGCTGGTTATCAGCCTGGCAGTCACTAAAACATAAATGATGAACTATCATCAGCAAAGCAAGAAAAATGTAAGTTTTTTTATTCTATTAATTTTAACTTTAATGTTTTTATTGTAATGTCTGCTTGTATGAGACAGTTAACAGTAGAGATAACTGGGATAGACTTGTTTTTTTCTGACCTTCTCCCGCAGACACTCCACCAGGTTGTGCACATAGAGGGTCATGCTACGGTAAAACTTCAGCTGGCTCTCTGAGGAACTTTCCTCCAGAGCATCCACTGAGGTTTTAGCACTCTCAACATCCCCCTCCATCCTCCTCAGCTCTGCCTGCCGTGCTCTGTGCACCTCCTTCAGGGAGTCCAGTCTAAAGAGGAGAAAAAAAAATTGGAAAGAGGTGTAAGTGTGAAGTGAGGAAAACATGGTCAGTGTATGTTTGATTACAGCACATGTACTGCCTGGAACTGTGGATACGTGCACTAAAGTTTAATTTTGACCACTGGAAAAATGTTAGGAAATTCTTCTGATCCTATCCTATTATATCACTAATATTTCAAATTGTTATACTGTGATTTTGAGGTAGATATAGCTAGAACAAACTTACTTTCCAGAAATCCTCCTCTTGACCATTGAAACGCTGATGGGAGGAAGAGTCTTTGGGATTCTGGGCCCTGCCGATCTCTTTTTTTGTCTTTGTTTGTCTCGCCTGCTGCTGCTGGAGCTGCTGGATTCACTGCCAGATGGGCTCTGAGAAGAAGAAAATGAGAGGATAAAGAATGTCAAAGCTGCAGGACAGAGCTGAGTAGCTACACTGGTAGGAGGCTTGAGACTTCAGAAAGAGAAACTATTCTGTCATACAAACAGTTCTAAACTAGTTGGGACTAGTGAGCAACACAGAAAGAAATCACACCAGAAAGAAAAAAGAAAACTTAAATAACGAATTTGAGAAAATATGTGAAAGTGTAAAAGAGAAAAAGCAAAAAATAAAACAAAAAGAGATGTTTAATGGATCTTCCTACCTGTTCTCCTGGCCATCTCTTGACTCCCTTCCCAATTTGTGTCTCCTCCCAAAGTTCCTGCTCTTCTCCATCAGTCCCTGACAGACTGCCATCACTTCCTCCTAGATTATGCATAAACATGCAAAATAGTACACTTACAGGTAATTATTCAGGCAGGCTTACTCTTATGTAATTCTTATATATATATATATATAACAGGCCAATTTAGTTTAATCCTGCTGCTACTGTGGTTTAACAGCTGTACTAATTCACATGGTCCTAAAAAGGGATCACAAAATGCAAATACCATATTATGATAGATATCACCAATACAATAATACTGGACCACAACCTCTGCTTTTTAAAGCTGTTACAAATTGGCAGCTGATCTATTTATGCATCATTAAAGGTCTACTTTCATCCCCTCTATTTCTCCCCTCTTCCTCCCATTTCCCCTTTCTCCCTCCCTCTCATACCAAGCTTCTCAGCTATCCTCTCTCTGATGCTCTTCAATCGCGGGGCGAACTCGATTCTTCTCTCATGATCATCTGGCTCGTCATCATCATCATCAGCTCCGTCTTCTTCATCATCCCTGCTGTAGTGATCTGGCGTGCTACCAGCAGAGCTCTGGCCATCTCGACCCAGGGGAATGAACTCTTTCTGGGCTCGGGTGGCACGACGCTGCCTCCGGGCTGCCTGGATCTCTTGAGCGTTAGGGATAACTACTGTAATGTAAAAACCGATAGACATAAAAATGAATGAATGTGCATGTAGACAAATGCACAGGCCACAATTGTGATATCCAAAAAGCTTATTACACATTGTAATAAAACTATAACATCTGTGGATTTAAAACACCCAAACACACACTCTCTCCGTCTGTGAAAGTTTTTCTCTCTGACATACGCACATGGTTGAGTCCCACAAAAACACATACCTGGTTTGGCAGTAGAGGGGCTAGAGTCTGAGGCTGAGCTAGCTGAAGGAGAACCGGCACCACCTTCATCGCTGTCACTGTCAACACTGTCGCTGTGATCATCCTCATCACCATCGTCGTCATCGTCATCATTATGGTGCACACCATGTGGTGAAGCCTGACTGTCAAAACCTTGCCTGGGAAAACCTGCTGGGGCTAATAGAGAAGAGATTGAGACATTTCAAAGTATGATGATGTTGGTCTGATCACATTTTATCACACATATTATCTAGATAATTACTCAAATAAAATGAAAATCTTTAATTTGTTTTAATTACTTTAATGACTAAGATATCTATAAGATATACGTTTGTTTGCTAACAATTCAAAATTTTAGTTTTTTGTATCAGCAGTGCTTTTTAAAAAAATTCCTCTGTACTAGACCATATCTGCTAATGTTAACGCTGCTAAATGCTAATGCTTTTTTTCCCTCTCATAACTCCTCCATCATTGTGTAAATGTGTATATAGCCAGTTTTTACTGTTTTGTATCTTTTTTTGTAACTTTTTTAGATTGTAAATATGCTATTTTTTGCACATTTCCTGTACTTGAATTACATGCACACTTCTTGTTTTCTTGTGAGCCACCTAACAAGTAAATTTCCCTGCGGTAGTATCAATAAAGTCTTATCTTTTCCCATCCTTTAAATGAATTCATAAATAAGTATGTCAAATTATACTACAGCAAATTGTACTTTTTTTTTATCAGAATATACACTCAGTTTCCAGTTTATTGGGTACATGGGTACATTGGGTACTGATATATCAAAGAATGTATCCTTATCTATATACAAACATGAGCATTGTACCCTTCATGAGAGTGGGATTTATTTTAGTTTGTTGTACCTGATACACTGGCAGTTTAGTGAATATATGCATCATTGACTGTCACACCCCTGAATGCATTTGTGTGGGTGTAGATTATCTGCCTGCCCAGTAAGATTTGTTTTTGCAAACATGAATTTAATGCATGTATACTGTAGGTGTATGCAATGCTACATCTATCAATGCTAATGTGTAATGGTCATGAGCATTTTTTTATTTGATGCATTCATGCACCTACCTGTGCTGTGAGTGGTCTTGGCAGGTGAAGTTTCCTTCCTCCTGACTTGGAACAGCACCGCTTTATCAGAGGACTTCTTCAGTTTAAACACTGGTTCTTCAGCTAAGACAAACCAGAGATACATTAGCAAAAACCTGCTATTGAGCCCCTGTTCATACCCAACTACCACCCTCTGTAGAGTGAAACACCCTGCTGCCCCCGAGTTCCTATCGGGTATGATGCACACAAAAGTATATGTATAGTAACTTCACTATATGACCCGAAACCTAGAACCCAACCAGTCCTTTGCTGGAACAATATTGCCTGGCCACAGGTTATCTGTGTGTCAGTTACTTTGTGATAAACACAGCTCTGTGTATTTTGACAAATGGCCCACCTACAAGACAGAGGAACCAACTTAGGACTTGTGTGAGCTGATAGTGAACTTCAGACGTGCATATTCCCAGACAACGTAACTGGCGATAAAATCCAATAGCAACAATTCTGACCAAATATATTCTTTCAACATATCTATATTATTTTGAGCCTTACTGATACACTCCAAATTCAAACTCCTGCTAGCAATTCAAGGCAAATTAATTTCACATTTCCTTAGTCTCGGACGTTGCTTTGACGTCTGTTACCAGGTGTCGTTGACTAAACGTCTGACCGAGGTACAGCTTTGACAATATTCACTTCAAAACGCCATATTTACACTCAGTTACCTTCTTTGTCGTCAGAGAAACTGAACACGGTACTTGTTTTCTTTTTCCCTTCATTTATGTCTTTCCTCCTCTCTTCTCCTTCTGCTATCACTTCCAGCGTCTCCCCGTCCTCTCCCTCGCTGCTGTCCGGCTTCGGGGGTGTCAATTCCTGCTTCGAGCTGCAAGAGATGCCGCGGCTCTGGGCCACTTTGGACTGTTTAATTACAACAGCCGGAGCTTTCTCGGCCTCCTCTCCATCTCCACTGTTCTTTTGCTGCTCCTCTTCCTCACTGGAGCTCTCTTTTCTCTGCCGAAAGTTCCTTCGGGGCTTTTTGTTGAACATTTCGCTCCACTTACCGAGGAGGACAGAAGCGTGTCGTAAACTGCATTTAAAGCGTGCTACGTCACGTCGGAAATTGCTTGACGAAGTCGCAAGACGTAACGTAAAACAGGCGCAATGCACCACGGGCGATGTAGTGAGCATGTAAGGGCTAACTAAACTGGGTAGAAAAGAGAGAACTCTTTACATTATTCACATTTTTTAAACGGCACCATGAATTAAATTTTTTTTACATATGGCAGTAAACTGTAATGTGGTCCTGTTATTCATTATCAGTTAGACTATCCTTACTGAGACCGCCCGTTCTACTGCGTAAATATGATATTCAGGATAAATTAATAATGTATACGCGTTGGCTCAGGAGAGTATCTGTGGTAAAATGTCAATAAAATGTAAAAAAAAAAAAAATCAGACGAGGTTTGGAATATAACTATCTGTCCGTATGCGACAACGTTGGAACACCCTGTATGTAGCTGAAGTCAATGTAGGACTTCAAATAAAAAAGAAAAAATAGCTGTGGTGATTGTGTTGCTTTCTCCCTTATCTTTCTCCCCTCAGGCCTCCCATCGATTGTTCTCCCTCTCCATCTGTTGAACTTTTATTCCTCCCTTTCTCTCTCCTCCCACTCGGTGGACGGTCAGACGTTAACAGCCACCCATCATTCGCCGTCAGCCATGTTGTTGCTGTGACACACCGAGCTGTCAGCAACAGGTTCTCTGACTTGCACTGCTGCTAAACTTAAACATTTCTCCGACAATTACTGATCTCTTTGGATACGAAACCTCTTCAGTGTGTCTGGGAAACCTCCCAGAAGTGGCGGGTTAACTTCAGGCCCCTCGGAAGCTCAGAAGTTGATGTTTTTTGGCTGTGGCGAGAGAGGTACGCAAGCGAAACTGCTTATCTAAGCATGAGAATAAGTTTGATGTTGTTAGGGTAATGTTTCTATAGATAACCTTTAGGTTTCATATAAGCTTTTAGACTGTGTGTAACTTCGCCTCTTAACGTTTGTTTAGCGTTTGTGTTCTTAGATTCATGAATGTGAGAGAAAAACCTACATATGAAGGAGGGGTGAGATGCTTCTGTGCTGATCTGAGAGCCGGGTTGGCTGTTAGGGTTAGCTAGCTGTTAGGTTATGATTTCATTAGATGTTAGTTATTATTGATACCCAGATGTGGGGGCATTTATTGGTATTTCTGGAAGGCAGATTTGCAGGAAAGTCTTCTAAATTCTTCTCGGTTCAAACTAGTTGAGCAGGTCTCAGGCTGACTGGTGACAAACGATCAGGGAGTGTTACTCTATCAGTTTATCTTACAGACAGGCAGAGGGAGGTAGAAGTTAGGCTGAGACGGAAATTAAAGACAATCTGTGGTTTTCAGTACAGCAGCAGTGCTCAGTTTTGTCTTTGGATTTTTTTTTTTTTTTTTTTTTGTGCCGTAGTAGGTTTCTAAATTATCTAGAAGACATGCAACCAGATCCACCAGAGGATAAGCATCACTTCCAGTATCAGTAATTGTTACAAGCCACCCAGCACAGAGCCATGTATGAATCCAAAATATTCCTATTTTTGCCAGTATTTGATAACTAACCGTTTCTTTGCACAAATACTGACATCCATGACATTTATAAGGAGCTGTCCTGATTTGATTTTATTGTTTTCATTAAGTAACTAGTTCCGAAGTGTCTTCATTTACTGAAGTTGGTTAGTGGAAGTGACTTCAATTAATTTTATTTATTTTTATTTTTGTATAATATCTCAGGCATCCTTTCTTTTACACAGCAGCCTGATTAAAAATATTTACTATCGAGTGCAGCTACAGAAAATTATTCCATCATCAGCATTATCATGTGTAATATTGATGCCTACACCAATATATGTTTTAAAATGTTTAAGCATTTATTGCTAAACAATGATAAGTTGAATGATATGATAAACCTCTACAGGGAAGGTCAGGAGCTCAGAGCCTTTTCAATATTCTTGTGACCATGGAGTTTCCTTGAAAAAACAAAAAAGGAGAGAGAAATACAGAGAGAATGGATGTTGCAGCACAGGAGGCAGGGTAATAATTCAGTTTGAAGGGCCTGGTGTGAGATGCATGTTGAAGAGTCTGCCACAGGGAATGGGTAGTGTTTAAGATTTATTGATCCCTGGAGGGAAATTAAGTAAAGTAATTAAGTAAAGTATAAGTATTTACTGCTCTGTTGAGAAAAGTGAGAAACCACCAGTAGTCAGGCCAGCAAAATATTCCATTAGTCCCAGTGGGTTTAGTATGTTTATGTTTGCATGTTCATCCGGTTGTTAAAGAAGTGTGATTTTTGTATCACTGTTTGGAAACACACACTCATATATGGGGGCGTTACTTTAACAATATTATTTGAAAATGTGTGAAGGGAAGTGTGAAACCAACAACCAACAAAACATGAACATATAGTTAGCAATAGAGACTCCATTGTGCTCTGCCTTGCTGCAGCAAAACTGCAACCACAATCATTATGGCCCAGCAATGCCATGATTACAATCACACCTTTTACCTATAGTTTTACATATACTGTAGCTTAGTGAAGGGTTAGAAGGCTTGGCACATGCTCTGTCACTACCATTGTACTTTAACAGCCTTTTTTCTCTTGCCAGTTTCCTATATGTCCTCACAACCTACTGTCTTTTGTCTGTTTGGTAGAGTCTTAAAAAGGGACATTGCTTTTTATTTGATCAACCTGGTATTGACCTCCATATTTGCAAACATCTACTAGATTGAAGGATCCTCAAGGCAAGACACTCAATGCCCGCCAGCTGCAGGAGTTCTCTTTCACCATGACCTTTCACTCCACCAAAGGTCAGGGTTCTCATTTACATTATTATTACAGGATTAACATGATCTGCAGAGCTATCATAAGCTTTATTGGCAGTTTTCTTCATCATTGTCATGCCACTTGAGATCATCACTGGCAGTACACCTGAGATAGTATGACTTGGAGCAGCGACATTATGTCAACATAGAGCACCAAGCCCAGTACTGGGTAGGCACAGAATTGGTACAGCAGCCGTAAGGTTTAACCCGCCTTATGTCAGCTTCTTTGTAAAATCTCTTTCACTAAAACCACAGCCATAATGACAATGATGAAACACATGCATATATACCCACAGTACAACAGAACAATGCCGTTTAACAGTCTTTTCTCCCGTGCTGACATATCCTAATATTTTTACAAATCAGGGCAGGTCAAAGTAGACTACAGGAGGGAGAGGCATGCCTTGCCCCTTAAGAAAACAAAACACAGCAATGTAAACATGATTAATCAAATCCAATCTGAGACGCTCAAAAAGGCCTGTGCAGCACTTTCTGAATTTGTGAATGCCACTGGTGGATGGGGTGTTCAATGCAGCGTGGGCGGATGTGCTGAAATATCACTTTAACAAGGCCAGTTGATGAGTTAACTCTGTTATGGGACGGGGTCAGAAAGACTACAAAGTAATAACGCAGAGGTGAGGGGAATGGGTGATAAAAGAGATGGATGGCTAAAGGAGCATGGGTAATTTTACTGTACACTTAAACAAACACACGCACAAAGGCAGGGAGAGTCATCGGAGCAGAAACAGAGTCGTGGATGGAGCTGATGTCATTGGTTTGAGGTCAGTGAGTGAGGCGGATAAAAATCAATCATTTCTTAGAACAACAGGCGGTGCTTGTTTCTGAACACAGTAGTGTTGAGGACAGGCCAGGGTCACACAACTAGCAGGGTATAGATTTAGGGGCAGACGAACAGGCTCAGATATATAATGACACAGAGAGCGAGGGAAATAAGATAGTCAGGGAATGAGGAAATGGCGGGATTAACAGGGGAGCAAAGGTTCACTGTTCATCAGGGACGCCTTACCTCAGACTCATCCATTTCCGTCTGATTCCTCATTGTTTTTTGTTTCCTTCCACCAATGTCAAAGAAGCAAGGTGCCATATAGAAGGTGTCATAAGGGACAAATTGACAAATGGACACAGACAGATAAAGTCCAAGTGCAAGAGAGACAGTAAGACATACAGGGTTCAAAGCTTGTACCGAAGCAGCTATGGTCAGGGACAGCAAGGCTATTTATCCAACACTTTTCAGTGTTGTATGTACTAACTGAGAGACAGAAATGTCCCGGGCTTTCAACAACCATCCAAAGCAGAACTGAGGAAGGTGAGGTCTGACCCACAACGGCAAGCCATAAATGAAAAGATAACCCACTCACTGAGGACGTGTGTTTTTGTTTTTTTTAGCCACCACGCTCTAGTAAGCCAATTATCAAACTTATTAATAGAGACTGCCCAGTCTTAGTCTGGATCAAAATACCTTTTACAGAGACATAACAGGAAAGCACAGCTGTAATTGATAAAAGGCTGCACTCCATTTAGCTTTACTCATTTTCAGAGTGTTTTTTTTCTCTGAGTGATCATTTTGCAAGTAAATATTGCCGAAATCGCAGCGCAGCCACTGTCTTTAAATCATTTGTATGGGGATTTTGTCAAATGATGTCACGGTTATAAAATCAGGATTTTAGCAGTGCAAAGCAGCAGCTTGGAAACGGCTTGGAAATAATCACTGGTTAGCATATAGTCTTCATGGGCCACATTTCAGACACTATTACACTTCACTTACTTGTTCCGTTGTTTAACAACAGAAACAGACAAACATGGAAATGAAAACAGCTCTATTGGGAATGCAGCTGTAATAATTTATTGTACACATGAGCACACAGAGTAGGAGAGAAGCAAACAAGGGCTGAACATAATAATAAGGGCTGAAACCGGCTGAATGGAAATATGACACAGTGACATCATTAATGTGCTAATTAGCATATTACATCATTTAGCATCATTTAGTGACTTTTGGACTTTTAGGTAGTTTACAAGCAGTTGTTTACACTGGTTCCTCAACAGTTTTCAACTATGTCCTATGGGTGGGTTCTTGTTGTCACAGAGGCTCGAACACACACACACCGTACAGTTACCAGTCTCCAATCATTACAAGGACATGGGATCTAGACTATGCAGTGTGTTTTTTCTTGGTTATGAAACTTGCCCAGCCCATTCAATGACCATGCAAACCTTCATGTAAAACATGAGAACTTTGTGTTGTCTGTACATGTGTTACGTACACCTCCGTCTCTATGGAGAGTAAGTGACTGTAGTGTATCAGGCTTTCACTCACAGCTGCTTTCCTGTAGCCTACTGTCTGTTTTCCAACCGTGTTTTGGTGGCTTTTAATAGCTCCTGCATCATTGGCTAAGTACAAAATGAAGTTAGTTTTTAGGGAAGGTGGAGTCCTGTTAGCCAACACTCACCCCAATTCTACATCAGTGGGTTTATTACTATGTATATACTGAGTCTGCTGTATTCCATCAGCAGCTCAAGGCTTCTACTGACACAGAGACCACTTGTGTGTCTTTATGTGTGTGAGTGTATGTGGAGGGCGAATTCAGACGGGATTTGCATGGGGTTTGCAAGGCTGAATCTACCACGGAAGTCAGTCACTTGTGCCTTCCAAGTCCGTCGTTTAGGCAGTGACTTGGCCAGTCAGCCATCTATTCAGGAAGAGTTTGACTCTGTCTCAGCCTGCTACAAAAAAGTGCTTTAAACAATATTAGGAGCAGACGCTTAAATACATATGCTTAGCTGCTGCAAATGGTAACGTGATTCTTCGTGTTTCTTCTGCAAATGAATGCAGTCTTGCTATTGTTCTACTGCATACGTTTGTGATGCCATGTACTCTCATACTCCAGTAATTAATAAAGTAAATGTGCAAAGAAGAATAAGGCAGAGAGTGAAGAAGGATAGGATGATAAAAGAGGCTGAAGGAGAGGGGGACTTGATCCAAGAGGAGTGAAGGAGAAGGAGAGAGGGAGAGAGCGACAGATGGCAGGCTGTAGATTATTAGCTCTCCCTTGCTGTTTTCTGCCCTTGTGAGAGCATCGACCAGGTCACACTCTTCCTCTCATTCTGTTTTTCTCACCCTTTCATTCCTCGTCTCTTTATCTTAATCAGGTTCTCTTTCACAAAGCTCACATCAGTAGACAAGTCAGCCATCACCAGTTCTGCTCCCTAAAAATCACTCATCAATCTGTAATTCTCATGCTTGCCCCATTGTAACCCGAGCTCTGATGTTATTATATTATCTGGGACATCAAAGCTGTCCCGCTGCCAAAATCCACGATCACTTCCTGTCAGCTGAGATTGCATGCGGAAATGCTTGTCTGTGGGTTACCGGGCAGGAAGTGTTGAGTAGAAAGATTGGAATTCAATGCGAGTGCGACTGCCTGATGGGAGAGAGAGAATCACAGAGGAAGCAGGTGTTCAGCACGCCTGTAATGAAGTGAACATGAAAGCTGCAGAAACGACATGATAGTCTAATTCAGTGTGAGTGTGTGTGTGTTTGTTTACACAAAAACAATGAATTTGCCTTCAAGAGAACTGAAGATAAAATTAGTATTATATTCAATGTGACTATTCACATACTAATCCATTCTCTGTCATGTACAGCAACCTCATTAAACAGAAGTTCACACTATTCATCCCACATCAAAAAGCTGTTTTAAAGTTAAACTAGGTGGTTTTGAGGTGGCTGTGTTTTAACGGACAGTGCTGCAGTCTCAGAATATGCTGGCAAACCCAGCATGATACAAGTTACTGGTCTTTTGTCAACAAGGAACCTATATATGGGACTTTTAATCTGTGGACATTACCTACCACATCCTCCAAACCATCCCAGCCAAAATTAAAAAGAGACTATTTATAAATAATGTCTTATTATCTATAAAAATGCTCATAGGATAATAAATCAGCAATTCTCTTTCTGTCAAGCTGGCTCTGTCATCCGAGCACACTCATAGGCAGCTTATTTTGAGAAATCTTTATTGTAGTAAACTGGGGAAAAAAATGTATTAGAAAATTAAGAAAAAATGGACACACAGAAACATCCACCCTTGCAGTAAATGTAACCATTTAAAACAAAAAAAAAACTCTTATCCTGCAGAAGTGGGCCCTCCCACTGCATAAAACAGGCTTTATGCAACAGGATCTCTTTTTCCACACATGTGCATGACTCGACAAGAACGGGTTTAAAACATGACGTAACAGACTTTCAGAAAGACATGATCATGGGTGACAGAAAGGCAGGTTGGAAATCTCTAAGACTGTAGAGTTGTCAGTCTGTCCACTGGAGTATCTCAACAATAATTTTATGGACTGCCAGACGAATGTGTGTAGACATTCAAGATCCCCTGAGGATGAATCCTAAGGGCTCTGGTGGTCCTCTGACTTTTCCTCCAACACCATCGCCAAGACAAAATGCTAATTTGTCTAATATTTATTATTTAATATTTTGGTTTCTGACCAAATACTTGCAAAACCAGTGACACTCCCATCAGCCTCAGCTGTACTTTGTATTTAGTGATGATTAGCAAATATTTAGTGATGATTAGCAAACACATGTAACATGGTAAACACTGTACCCGCTTAGCATCAACATGTTAGCACTGCGAGTATGCCAGTATGTTGACATTACGACTGAACTCAAAGCTGCTGTGCATAAGTACATTACAGTCATTACAGTGTTGCTAGACAGAGTTTAACAGCAGATGGTCAGTCAGAGTGCTTCTCCTGTCCACAGTAATCTGTTGATGGTGTTTACAGTGTGCCAAAACACAACAAACAAAAGTTGGGCGGCAGCATGAAGAACTGATGTTAACACCAGAGCACTACAGGTCATTTCTCTAGACACTGACACAGCCTGTGCCGGCTGTTACTAGGACCAAATCTGAACCAACCTAGTACCGTAGTGAACAGGGGTTTATATTCCCCTGAACAGTAAGTTTAAATGTCCTCTTATGAAGGTTTGTCAGTCTAGCCTGTGTAATATGTGTTGCAGTTATCTCTGGCCACTACAGAGTCAGTGTAGATAGTATTGGAACAAGTCCCAGTGGTTTAAAAGGTTTGGGACGTGGCCAGAGTACTCCTGACTGAAGAGAACAGGAGGAGCCCTGTTTGACTCTGCTGACTGACCAGAATCTCTCTCTCTCTCTCTCTCTCTCTCTCTATCTCACCCCCCCAGTCTCTCCTTCTGTTTCTCTCTCCCCCCTTTTCTCTCCCTCCTCTCAGTGACAGCACTGTCCTGTCTTGGCTGCAGTAGACTGATGATTCGGCTGTGACTGTGTGTTTTGCAGATGGCTGCGAGCAGTAGCTGAGGACGCCACCGGGAGTTCCCCCTTTCTGTTTCTCTCTTGCCACCTGCAAATATGAATGGTAAGACCACTGCAGTTTGTGTGTGAGTCGTTGTTTAAAGCAGGGCTGCAAACCAGAAGTGTGTGTGTGTGTGTGTGTGTGTGTGTGTGTGTGTGTGTGTGTGTGTGTGTGTGTGTGTGTGTGTGTGTGT
>JBBMJY010000001.1:12442280-12485450 GCA_037833715.1 Toxotes lorentzi
TGTGTGTGTGTGTGTGTGTGTGTGTGTGTGTGTGTGTGTGTGTGTGTGTGTCTGTGTGTGTGTCTGTGTGTGTGTGTAGAGAGCTGTGTGTTTATGCAGTACAGTGCTAGTTCTAGTAATAATTCCCAGTGTGATGCATGTGTTTGGCTGCATGTGCATCTGTCTGTATACACACTCTTTTACTAATTTGTCTGTTATTATTTGTGTGTGTGAAGTTTTAATCTTTCAATCTCCACTGTCCTTTCCTTGAACTGCTTACTTTTAGCCCGACAGTTGTGCTCTGTGGTCATTTTGAAGCTGATTCCATTTTTTTTCTCTCCATATTTTGGCCCCCTCTTTGTTTATAGTTCCAGTTACAGGACTAAAGCTACAGGAAGTGTTTGTGTTCTGCTATGATGTAGTGAACTGTCCATTCATGGAGTAAACACTGATCAAATATTGAAAGTAACAGTTTGTCCTGTGCTCCTGTCTGAACAAAGTGACATGGCACCACTGGCAACACAGAGTTTCATTATCACTTTGTCAATATCAGTGCATTTCCATCTCTTAACTGCTGTTGAGGCTGGCTTTGGGATTTCATCTAATCTCATCTGCGTGTGTGCTCCTGTCTTCCTGCCTGTTTTTTTCCAGGTTATAAAATGGTTCCTTATTCTTTTGTAATCACGCAAAATGTATCTCTTTGCTCAGATTTAGGTGCTGTCTGTGTGTAATTCACATTTATGGGATTTATTGAACAGTAAGAAAGTCAGCAGCTTGGGGTGTATTTAGGAAGCAGATTTGCAGAAAAAAAAAACCCAGAAATCCATCCATCAATCTGTTCTATGAACTCTATCTATGAACTGATATACAAAAAAAAAAAAGACCTTTCAGTTTTTCATCAAAAATTTTCTGTTTTTTCTCTGTAGGTGGTCCAAGTGTATGGGTGATAACTCCGGAGGAGAGGGACAAGCATGATCAGATGTTTGATACCCTCTCCCCATCAATGGGCTATGTCTCAGGTACACACACAAACACACACATCAGTGCACAGACTGTCGTTGCATCATCCTCACAGTGATTGCATACTGTGGATAGTGATGTGTAAAGAGTCATGTATTTCAGTTCGGTATGACAGTTCAGAACCATTTCCCCTAACAGTTTTCTTCTATTTTTTTCCCTCCTGTCTGCCTGTAGGGGAGCAGGCAAGGAAGTTTTTCCTCCAATCAGGGCTGCCTGCTTCAGTTTTGGCTGAAATATGGTGAGAAACACACACACACACACTCACCCAAGTTCACACTTACTCAGATTTGTTGGCCAGTGGTTTTTCTGGAAGTATTCACTGAAATCTATACCTGAATAACACTCTTTTCCTGCTTCCTGTTTTTCCTCTGTCTCTCAGGGCTCTGGCTGATTTGAATAAAGATGGGAAGATGGATAGGTTGGAGTTTTCCATCGCTATGAAGCTCATAAAGCTAAAACTCCAGGGTACCCTGCTCCCGTCAGTGCTGCCAATCATCATGAAGCAACCTCCAGTGCCTGTTCCCAACATTAATAACCCCACATCATCTATGACCAACCCAGCCTATGGTAAAGTATTGCATAAACATGGATCTTAGATATTTAGGAACCTAATTGTTGTTATACCTTGTCCACAATATGAAAAATAGTTTTTAGCTGTAAATGCGTGCACAAATAATTCTCATTTTGGGATTTTAAACAGCTGTTGACTGACTCATGTTGTGTCTAACAGAGTTTCTTCATACATATTGTGCACAAGCATATTGACTACTGTGTCATCTAATGGGTGTAACTGGTGTGTGCATGTATGTCTGTCCTAGGTATTGGTTCTGTACCTAACATGCCCATGGCTGGGACAAACCTTGCCATCTTGACCCATATCCCCATGGCAACCCCTGGACTCTCACCTTTGGCACCAATGACAGGCCTCACCCCTTTGGTTCCTACAGCAACAGGCCTGGGTCCTCTCATAGCCCCCACCAATACCAGGCCCCTGATGCCCACTATGGGAAACTCCACACTGCCAAACGGCACCATGGGAATTCTCCAGCCAATCCCAGCTGGAGCTTTGGCCACTGGTACACATGAGTCTCATTTTTATCTCTAAATCGGTTTCCTCCCCTCTTTTTTCCTCTCCTATTGTGTATCTGTCACTGCTCTGAAAGAAAAGTCATCAGGACGATCTCCGGTATAAATAAATACATTCACATACAGTTCATTTGCTTGATGCTTGTTTCCTGTTTCTTATAGCATGAAAACTATTGAGGAGGAATGCCCTGCTCAGAGAGTAAATATTATAAATGTTTGCAGCGGAGTGCCGTTGATGAAATATTTTTGCAGTTTTGAGAGGGGAAATGGGAAAAACGAATCATAGTCCATATTTGCAGAGTCAGGTCTCTATGTCTCATTTCCATACAAATAGCCTCTCTGTCCTTGACAAGGTTACAACAGTGAGTGCATGACAGTATAGTACTGAGCCTCAGCAGGACTCCACTCCCCTTTGTGTGAAAAAAGTATAAATGTTAGGAGGAAATTATGTTATGGTTGTGGTTAGGTGTTAGAATAAAACGTCCTAACATTGTTCCAAACTGCTATACTAATATGTCCAATGAATATGTATTTGTGCTTTGTGTCTTCAGGCTTACCTCTGTCTTCATCCACCTACTCCTCTCCACTGGGACTCTCCTCTTCTCCTGCTGGTGTAAACAAGGCCCCATCACTACTGGACCTGGGATCTAGCAGGTAAAACAAACATGTGTAAAAAAAAAAAAAAATGGCACACAACACACAAAGATGTCCCTGAAGTTTGTTGCATTCAGCGTGTATTTTTGCTTGGTCACTGTTTGTCTTTCAGCTCAGCTTCCTCATCCCCTTCTGTGATGTCCCCCATGGTTTCTGGTCCCAGTGACTGGGCCGTGCCACATGCCTCCAGACTTAAATACAGGCAGCAGTTCAACAGCCTGGATAAACAGATGATTGGATACCTCACTGGTACGATGTCTGTGTGGCTTTGTGGGTTCGTGTGTATGTATGTGCAGTGTGTAGATCATACAAAACCAAGCTATGCGTGGAATGCAGGCGTGGATGTTCATGCGCGACAGTCACCGATGATTTCATAACAGTTGCCTCCCTCTTTGTTTTTTGCCATGTGTATCAAGCCTTAGTTAACTCTAAGGAAGTGGAGGCCGTGTCTGCATCAGCTGCGGGTGTGTTCTGACACAGCGACAGTTTCTCAATACACACACTCAGCCAAGTATGCAGTTGCCTTTTTGCTCTCATACTGCAAGCCTTGCTAGACCTGTTCTCTTGAAGCAGCCATGATGTAGCCATAATTGCACACTCACTCACTTCAGCCAGACCTGCAGATGGTTTCTTTACTAAGGTGACTTGATGCATTATATGTGATCCAGCACGTTAAATAAATTATATTAACTTTTTTTTTTTTTTTTTAGTTTTTTGAGCTTTGTAGATGATAGTATACAGCTACAACTTACACAAGATGGACAGGAGCTGTCGCAATCTAATGCTGTCTGGTGTTCATACCGTCACAGTCCTTTGGTCATCATCTTTTTCATTCAGGTTAAACGTACAAGGGTTAAAAAGGCTCCTGTGTCCTATTCAACTTTGGCATTTTTACACTTTTATCAGAAACATCAGGAAAACCTGAACCGAGTCTTAGAAAACCAGCTGTGGTGATGAGATTACCCGGTTTGTACATCTGGCACATTTTAAATTTAGTAAAGTAAATCTGCACATGACATACCGCTCCACACATACACCCCTCCCCTCTTCCCTCCTCTACGGCACCCACCCATCTGTACTATACAGTTGTTCCGACATTTGTCACTTTTGTTGCCAGGTCAGCAGGTGAGAGGAGCCATGGCGACCACGATGCTGACTCAGACACAGCTGGCCTCCATCTGGTGAGAAAATCTGTGTGCTTGTGTGTCTGAACATGTCTTATGATTGCTACAGTGTTGTGTTCAAGAGCCAGAAATTAGCTGGTATGACAATAGGTCGTTGTTTGTCAAGGAAATATTTGTTTACAAATGAAGAATTCTCTAAGGATCTATTACTGCCAAATACAAGGAAATACTATAAAACATAAATCTTCATACTCTGAAATCCTTTTTTTATGCAAATGATTCTTAGTGACATCCCACCACAGGTTCTTATGTTTACGTATGACAGTATACAGTACAGAGAAAAACTCCTCGTGATCCTTGTGTGATAAACAGACAATGTACTGTGTAATGTATGTGCTTTTATATAGTATGTTATATAGCATAAGCTACATAAAGCTGCAACTAATGATTGTTTCACTGACTGAAGGTGCAGTAATTATTCATGTGTGCTCCCTATATCTTGTGCTTTAGCTTCGAGCTAGCCTTAACTAGCAAGTTCAGTAGTCCAACATAAGTGAGATGAAAACAGCTGATGAAGAGTTTTAATCATACTGAAGATCTTGGTTGTCTTATAGGTGCTAAATATCTTCTACTAACATTAAGATACTTTTCTTGATTTTAAGTACTTTTTCTGCATTCAGAGGTAATATTGTCAGCATGAAATCATGTAATCATGTAAAATTTGTACCTCCTCTCCCTCTGCAGGACTTTAGCAGACGTGGATAAGGACGGCAAGCTGAAAGCTGAGGAGTTTATTCTGGCAATGCATCTGGTAGACGTGGCGAAGAGCGGACAACCACTGCCGCTAACACTGCCAACTGAGCTGGTACCACCCTCACAAAGGTATGTGCACACATGTGGCTCACTTTAACAAAAAAAAAGTTATTTAAACATTTATTTAAAATGTCAATGATGTGAATTGTGTGTATCCAAACAAGATATTATAACTATTGCAGGGGTGCAGTGAATGGATCCAGCTCTTCTCCCTATGCAGCTCTGACTGATGACTTGGACATAGACCCTCCACAGAAAGCCAAGACCAACAGTCAGTACACACACTTCCACACTAACAAAGCGTGTATCCTTGTTTAACTGCTGCCACAATGTCAACACTTGTTCTTTATAATCTCCAAGAACTAAGATAATGCAAGGCTTGCAGCTGGCTAAGTAACTATAGGTAGGGCAGCGTGTTTTGTTGTTGGATTTATGCACACTGTCATCTTATACAGTCACAAAGCAAGTTGTAAGTTTTAATGCTTTTTTTAAATCTCTTAAACATCAATTATAATCTTATAAACCTGTCTTAGATTATGGTAGCATAGCAGAGTTAGGTCTGTGAGTTAGGTTCAGTCCTGTTTTATCTTTCCAACACACTTTTTTCCCATATAATCTGAAATAACTAATTATTATATGTGCATTTTTGTAAAACAAGAGTAAATACTTGCAGGATTTGTCTGCACACACCTAATAAAAAAAAAGAAAAAAAAAACTACTATCTATCATTAATTTTTTAATTTGTCTATATTTAGTGTCTTTTGAGGATAAATTCAAAGCCAACCTGGAGCGAGGGAACGCAGAACTGGAGAAAAGACGACACACGCTGCTGGAGGCAGAGAGGAGGGAGCAGGAGCGGCGTGTTCAAAAGGAGAGAGAGGAGCGAGAAAAGAGAGAGAGGGAGGCTCGGGAGGCTGAGGAGCGGAGAAGGAAAGAGGAGGAGAGGAGGCTGGAGCGACAGAGGGAGCTTGAGAGGCAGAAAGAAGAAGAGCGACAGAGAGAGCTAGAGAGAAAAGAGGTGAGGGAGTGTGTTACAGCTTTCTGAATGAGCTGTAGATACTGTATGTACAACTATGAACTTTAGTATGAATGCTTCCTCTTTTTATAGTAGAAAGGTTTGGCCACACTTGCATGCGTATGTATTTACTTCAGTGTCTTTTTTGGTCTGTGTCCATTCCAGGCTGCACAGCGGGAGCTTGAGCGTCAGAGGAAGGAGGAGTGGGAGAGAAGGAGGCGAGGAGAGCTCCAGATAAAGAGGGGGCAGGAGCAGGATGATATCATCAGATTGAAAGCTAAGAAGCGGAGTCTGGAGATGGAGCTGGAGGCTGTGGTGAGTGGTGAAGAGTCAATATATAGAGAGAGTTTATTTCAGGTAAAACGCTCATAGACATTGTCCAGATGTCTTTCACCCATCATTAAATTTCCCTCATCTCTATCTGTCTTTCTGTCTCTTTCTCTACCTCAGGGTAACAAGCATCGTCAGATCTCAGACAGGCTGCGTGACATTCACAATAAGAAGAAGCTTTACAGGACAGAGCTGGATCTGACTAATCAAAGGAAAGAGACACGCCAACAAGATATTAGTGGCTTGCACAAACAGCTAGAGGTGTGTGTGTGTGTTTGTGTGTCTGAGTTATTTTTTTGCCCACGTGTTTCTAATTTTAAGATGTTCATGTTTTTTTTCCTGACACTGATTCATTGTGGCGAGGGAGCAATGACAGTTTGTACCCATTTTGTGTTACCTGTGATTTACGTGTGTGATCTTTGCTTTCTTTTGAAAGTGTGTATTAGTGTTTTCCCAGATATTTTCCTCATTGACGCATTTCTTGTTGCTTTTGATGCATTTCCTCTTGGACAGGACTTCCAGAGGAAGTTGTCCCAGCTGACTCCGGAGCAGAAGAGACTGACAGAGAAACTCAAAAACATGACTCTGAATAACCTGCCTGGTTAGTGTTGACGGATGAATGTAAAGAGCTCAGGAACAACAGCACAGAATAGATGTCAAATAAAAGAACTCACATTAAATGGGCAATTTGAGTAGTTAAAGTGAGTTCAGAAAATGTGTTAATATGGTATTATTTAATATAATGCAACAAACCACTACAAAAATGGAAATACTAAAGACTGTAACGTTATTTCATCTGTTTGTAGTGTCGACCGTAGCCGCTCTGAAGGTGGGCGTTACAGAGAAAAAATCAACGTGTATGAAACTGCAAGAGCAGCTGGAGGCTCTGGAGAAAGAGACCGCTGCCAAACTGGCTGAGATGGACCATTATAACAAAGATATGCAGGTAGGAATTAATTACAACCACTGCATTGTTAGAGTAGCTAAACATGGTATCAGTATTAACAACATTTCAAATAAAACATTCACACTGAGCTTGTTTTAAACATGGATAACATGGAGCATGTGTGCAGGTCTGCAGGTCCTTTAAACGGTCTCAGAATGCCTTCAACCATAACATCTAGACTGAAGGGCAAACTAGTATTTTGGCTTTGTTTCAGTTTTAGAAATTTGAGTAATTTTACTGTATTGCAGTGCTGTTGTGTTATGCAAAATACTTCATTAGAAATCCACATTGCTGCTGGACTGTGTAGGATGTTTTTCATCTTGATCACACTAAGGGTTTGAGCCGTTTGGCCAGACTCTAAAGCTTTGTCTCATCAGACAATGTGAAATGTCTCAACAGACAATGTGTAACAACACTGATGATAGGTTCTTTCCAGTTAAAGGTGCCTGGAAGCAATGGCAGCGATTGTGTCTGAAATCATTCCCTATTTTCTATTTAGTGCCAATTTACTGTGTGCTATTTTAGTGAGTTTAGTTTGTAAGACTACAAAATCTCAGTTTACTGCTCACTGCTGAGTACACTGTTGAGTGTCTGTTATATAGGGAGTAGTGAATGAGGGCGCTCTGTCCCTGGCAAGACCTTAATTTAATGCTGCCAGTACTAATATTATTAGATGCTTGTTCTTGTTTGAGAAGGCAAAATGTCCACCATTAAAAAGCTCTGTAGTCTGACCAGCCAACGCTTGTCACGAAAATGATGATGGTCTTTTACTTTGTCCAGCCTGATTCATCATCACCCCCCTTATATATCTTATTTTATACTACACACACACACACACACACAGTGTTTTGTGTGTTATTTTTCAAGAGCAGAATTTGTGTGCAATGTCTGTTTTTTAAGTTCCATAAATATTGCATACTTACTACTACTGCTTGGCCCTTATGCCTCTTTTCTCTCCTCCTCCAACCATTCCTCTCCTTCATAACCCTCTTTCTTGCCCTCTGATTTTGTTCCTTTCTTCTTCTTCGTAAACTCTCTGCTCTTTTCCTATACTGGATTTCGTTCCTCTCTTCCCTCTCACCTGTCTCAAACCCCCCCCAACTTTACAGTATGTTGGTGCTGAGGACTCTATGCTTCAGGCTGTCCTCTGTCTGCTGGCCTGCCTCCGTAACCTCTTCTACCTACTAAAGGTTTCCGCTTTAGGTCTCTTTGTTGTTCTCTGCCTTTTCTGTTGCTCTTTGCTCTGCTCATATTAATCTCATCTTATTTCTGTGCTTTTGTAGTTTCTCAGTTCCATTTTTATAATTTGAATGATCTCTTTTTTTTTTCCCTCTCTCTCACATCTTCGGACAGTTTTTGCTAAATACTAATCCGCCTTTGTGCTCGCTGTGTGTTTGTGCATGCTGTGTGTGTACAGCCCTCAGCCCATTATGTCTGTCTAGTCAGCTCATTCTTAAATTCAGCCTCATAACTGTCACTCCGCTAATAAACATGTATATTTATTGTCTGCATTAGGAACTGAGAGAGAGCCAGAGAAAGCAGCAGGCAGCATTGGAGAAACTACGGAGCATCAAAGAGGACAAAAGGCGTGAGCTGGTTCGAAGGAATGCGCAGGAAGAGGAGAGGAGGAGGAGGGAAGAGGAGAGGAAACGACAGGAAGAGGAGAGGAGGCGGAAGGAGGAGGAAGAAGCTCAGAGGTATTTTGTTTTTACACAGGTTTAGTTTTAGATTTTATGATAAAGCAAAAAATGATGGTTTCTTTACCTGCTATAGAATTTCCTCAAAAAGCAAATCTAAAAAATGTGTGTTTCATCTTGAAATACAAACTTTTACCATCTGGTCAATGTTTGCTTTCCACTCTCAGGCGCATTAAGATGGAGAAGGAGCGTCAATGGCAGGAGAAGCTGAGGAGGGATGAAGAGGAGCGGCAGAGGAGACTTCAGGAGGAGAGAGAGGCCAAACAGAGGGAGGAGGAGGAGAAAGAGAGACAGGCTCTCATCCAGGCTGCCAAGGAGCAGGCTGAACGAGAGCTCAGAGCAAAGGAAGAGGCAGAACGGAAGAGAAGAGAGGAGGAGAGGAGGAAAAGAGAAGAGGAAGAGAGGAGGAAAAAAGAAGAGGAAGAGCGTCAGAGGCAGGCGGAGAGACGGAGGCAGGAGGAGGAGAGGAGAAAGCTGGAGGAGGAGAGGAGGCAGCTAGAGGAAGAGAGGAGGCAACTGGAGGAAGAGCGTAGGAGAGAGGAGAGGAGAAGGAAAGAAGAGGAGGAGAGAAAGAGGTTAGAGGAGGAGCGCAGGAGGGAGAGGGAGGAGGAGGAGAAGAGGAGACAGAGGGCAGTCGAGGCTGCCGTCCGAGATGCGGAGGAGAGGAAAAAGCGAGAGGAGGAGGAGAGGAGGAAGAGAGAGGAGGAGGACCGGAGAAAGAGGGATGAAGAGAGGAGAAGGCTTCAGCAACAGCAGGAGGAGGAGAGGAGGAAGCGTGAGGAGGAAAGGAAGAGGGCAGAAGAGGAGAGGAAGAGAAGGGAGGAGGTAGAGGAGAGGAGGAAAGCCGAGGAGGAGAGAAAGAGGAAGGAGGAGGCATCTCGTCAGCAGCAGCAGCCGAGTGGAGGAGGGAAACTAGATATTCAGGAGAAACTTACAGCTCTGCTGAGAGGACTGGAGGAGAGGAAGGGTAAGAGACACACAAACACACACACACGTTTTTGTCTTCCTGCCTTTAGTGTCTATTAAAACCACTTTGGTGCTCAAATCACGTTTTGATTCTCGTTGTGCTGCTTTAGGCGGGCAACCCAAGGCCACGCAACACAGGAAGTCAGCCGCTCTCACGTCTTTCAAAGCGCTCTACCCGTTCACTGCACGGAACAACGAAGAGCTCAGCTTCAATGCAGACGATATTATCGAGGTAAGCATGAAAGTTGTGTTTCAAAACGGCGGGGCGAAACAGAAAAGACAGAACTCTTTCCTTATCTCTTCCTCAGTCTTTTACTTTTGCTCGTCTCCTTCCGTACTTCAACACCTTTCACTTCTTCTCTCTCAAACTTTCCTGCCTCTTCCCATCAGGTTGATGAGACAACGGAGCGGGAGGAGGGCTGGCTGTATGGCAGCAAACAAGGCAAGATGGGCTGGTTCCCAGAGAGCTATGTAGAGAGAGTGGCCCCATCAGACATGGCTAATAATACTGCTGCTGCTGCTGCTGCTGTTCCTAAATTGCCACTCCAGTCGCAGCTTTCCAGTGTCCTTGAGGCTGCCAAGGCAGCAGGGACCAAGTCTGCCTTCACACCAACACACTCTCCAAACATTGCACCCTCGGAGACACATGGACAGGTGAGAGGTTTACATAGAGTCACCTTATACTACTGGACCAGCTACTACCCTTTGATTACCATAGCGTGATAACTGTCTGTACATAAACGCTCACCGTGCTGTCTTTGTTTCTCTGCTTTTGTCAGCAGGTGGTGGGCAACCTGCTCGCCCAGGCCCTGTGTTCATGGACAGCAAAGACAGACAACCATCTGAACTTCAACAAGGACGATGTTATTCAGGTGCTGGAGCAGCAGGAGAACTGGTGGCTGGGAGAGCTGAACGGTGAACAGGGCTGGTTCCCCAAGACCTATGTGACGCTGCTGGGAGAAGAAGAGAATTCAGAGTAAGTTTGTTCTCCATCTTTAAACCAGTGGGAGGACAGTGGCTTTGTCTCTTCTCAGCATTTGGAAATTTCAAATTCCTCTTGGAGGCCTTTCTCGAGACCTCGATGATAATGTCAAAGTCAGACGAGCCACGAAGGCCAGTTATTTGCTTTATCTGGCAAAATACACCGCACGCACGCACAGCCGTGTATTTCACTTCCGCCAGTTCCCAAGTTATGTTACAGGCCTCGCTGAAAATGTCACAAGACGATGCTTGAAAGTTGAAGCTGCACACTAGTTTGGTATGACTTGTGTTTCTGTGACTTGAGTTATTTGTCATGATGTTTTTTGTGTGTGTGTGTGTGTGTTACATTTGTAAACTTACATAAACTCAGTAGCAAGAAGCACATACCTGCCCTCCGCTATTCATACCAACATACTTTGTAGCCGTCGGGATGCTTTTATCTCGGCGTAAATCAGTGAAAACAAGCATCAGTCACATATGAATATGTTTGTGAGTGCATCTACAGGTGTAGTAACAATTCCAGTATGCTAGGAATGGAGGCCACAGAAGTAGTTTCTTCCCTTGTTGGTGATGAGGAATCTGCTGCTGTGCTAAGACTGCCACACACAATTAGAAATCACACTGCAGCATGCAGCTGAAAGGAATCAGCTCAGATGATTCAGGTATCTGATCAGGGTGTCTCCTGGATGCCTCTCTGTGAAGGTTGTCCAAGCACATTGAACTTGTTGGAGACCCCAGGGCAGACCTGGACAGACTGATCTGGCATAGGAATGCTGTGAGATTTCCCTGGAGGAGCACATTGTTGCTACCTTGCTCAACCACCTCTGCAGCCTCAGTCTCTTGCCACTGTGATCCAAACCCAGATAAGCATTTGAAGATGGAATGATAAACTGAGAGATGGCTGAAATACATCACAGGGTGTTTTAAATGAATAAGTATGGTAATGTAGTGTTGGCTTTCTGTGTTTATAGCATGAAGAGCTCCCCTCCTGAGGCTTCAGAGTCAAGCGACAGCCTGCAGCTCGAAGGTACATCAAGATAAAATTTCCACCTTCCTTTGAAATATTGGCCTGATGCAGTTCAGTTAATATTTATCTACATATCTCACATACATTATACACTCATATGTTGCTGTCTAGCTCATATTTTAACAGTTTGCAATGATTGCCAGGCTATCCTGGGAACACACTGACATAGCATTTTTGTATCTTGACCTTAAACTGTTTGTCAAGGCAAAAGTGCACAGTGAAATCTGTATTTCCTGCTGAATTACATAAATTACTTGTTGATCCACTATTTCTACCTGTAAAGATAAAATCCGTATCGTCAAGAGACAGGCAGGTGGAAGGAACCTTTATAGTATATTTTGGAGTGAACATACAGCGTATAACTACGTGGAAAAGCTTGTTCGTGGAAAAGCTTGTTGTCAAAATTGGTGTGTTGGAAATCTTTTATTTATTTTTTAAAATAATTTGTGCATGTGTTGTTTTCCTCTCCAGAATATGTGGCGTTATACACGTATGAGTCTCCAGAGCCCGGTGATCTGACGTTTAGAGAGGGAGATGTGATCCTGGTGAGCAAGAGAGACGGAGAGTGGTGGAGCGGCTCTATAGGCGACCGCACGGGCGTCTTTCCCAGCAACTACGTCAAACCTAAAGAATCAGATGTAAGACCTCTTAACACATACATGGGATAAACTAGTATGGTCTAACACTGGATAATTTTTCATTCCCTGTATTTTTGCATAGTGCTTTTAAATATTTAAAATTACGATATATATATATATATTGCAAATTCTGTTCAAGTAACAGCTTCGCAATTTGTATTATTTTAGACATCAAGCATATCTGGAAAGAAGAAGCCAGGTAAGCACCTTCTTATCTTTTTTGTTTTTAATAATATCTCTGTCTCTTATTCATGTATAAGAACACAACCCCTGGTTTTGCATTTTGCTGAAATTTCAGTTAGAATTTGTGCTTTGTGTGCTCAGAGATTGGCCAGGTGATTAGGGCCCACTCCTCAACTGGACCTGAGCAGCTAAACCTGGAAAATGGCCAGCTCATCCTCATCCTTGGCAAGAACGCCTCTGGCTGGTGGCTTGGAGAACTGCAGGTCAGTGTTTTACTGCCGTTCAGACCTGTGTGCGGTGGTCTACAGTACTCTACAAGAGGTAACCACAGGAGGTTCTGCGCTCAACTCTGCTGCCCTTTAGCAGCTGTGGCCCCACATCAGTGTAGCAGCCAGAAGCCTCAGCTTTTCCTAACAATGTTCACTCCATTTGTTTGTGTTTCGTTTGTGTCTCACTCTAGGCCCGTGGTAAAAAGCGACAGAAGGGCTGGTTCCCTGCTTCTCATGTCAAAGTATTGGGATCGAACAGCGGCAAGTCCACACCAGCACCCCAGCCAGGTACCACACACACATACACACGCTTACAAACAGAGATAAACAAAGTCCACAACATTTTCTGCAGTTGTGATGGGATGAAATAGACGGATGTGTAAACATGACTCATATACACTCTGTCCACTTCTCTCTCAGTCTGTCAGGTAATCGCCATATACGACTACACCGCTGCCAACGAGGATGAGATGAGCTTCTCTAAAGGTCAGCTGATAAACGTTCTAGACAAGAACAACCCTGACTGGTGGAAAGGAGAGATCAACGGGGTCACTGGCCTGTTCCCCACCAATTACGTTAAGATGACCACAGCGGATTGCGACCCCAGCCAGCAGTGTAAGTAAATCTTTTAAACATCATATCATGACTGTAAGTGAGAGGAATTGTGCGTGTTTGCTCTGCTTCCATGTTTCTTCAAACCTGTGTGACTAACTAATCCTTATCCTGTTCATCTGTGCAACACCCATCATCACGTCCACCCATCTCTTCATCTGTTTATCCTTTCTTCTCACTGACTGTTTCACCTTTTTCCCTGTTTTTTTTTTCACTTCCTCCCTCCCTTCCCAATCTGTGGTTCTCCTTCCCTCTCCGTCTCTCCATTTCTTGGTCTCTGTCTCTTTCTCCTTCTAGGGTGGTAGAAAGTCCTCTTCCTCCTCCACCTCTTCTTCCTCTGCTCCTCCTGGCTTCAGAGAGACCCACTATTACACTCTTCTCTGAAGTGGCGGAGTATCTGGACTCCCTTTCAACTAACTTCTGCCACTGAACTAATGTTACTGAGTTTGTGTGTGTGTGTGTGTGTGTGTGTGTGTGTGTGTGTGTGTGTGTGTGTGTGTGTGTGTGTGTGTGTGTNNNGTGTGTGTGTGTGTGTGTGTGTGTGTGTGTGTGTGTGTGTGTGTGTGTGTGTGTGTGTGAGAGAGAGAGAGAGAGAAACATAGGGGGAGAATTGGTCTATGTGTGTTAGAGAAAGAAAATGAAAGTAGGTCCTGTGATGCCTGTGAATGACGCAGGTCCTGAAGCAACTTTCTTGCAACTCTCAGTGCTGTTTCTGTCAATTGTTAAAGCCTCTGTGCCTTTTGTGATTGTGAACTGATGATGCCGAATCAAAGAAAAAGTGTCTGAAGCAGAGGGATAGTGGGTCTCTCTGTGGCTTCCCCCTCTTCTTTCCTTTCATTTCTCCTCACAAGACACTAATCTTTCTCCCTCCTTTTGTTTTTCTCTCACTTCGTTTCCTTTTCTTATTTATTATTCCTACTCTTTGTTTGATGCCTTATTTCCATTCTGACTCTCCCCTCTGTCTCTTGAACTCAGCTCACATAGAGCCCACTATTTATCTCAGAGATGTGCCTATATTCAGACATGACATAAGTTTTAATCTCACTTTCTAAGCCTTGTTCTCTACACAGACGACAAATATCGCACTGACCCTCAAGCCTGTGGGTAATTTGAGAAAGAACGGACAGTCCAGGTTACAGGCTGTGTTCATGCTCAGCACTCACATGCTTTAAGAATGCTTGAAACAAGTCATGAAGTTTTAGAACTGCTGCATTTATATAAAAAAAATATTTTAAAAAAGGAATTAAAAAGGCATATTAAACAGTAATTTTGCTCAGGATTGAGTTAGAAACTTGAGTGGAGAAGCTCCTGAAAATAAAGATTTTAGTATGTTTTAGGGGAGTACGCATTAGAATTCTTATCCTTTGTGAACTCTGTTACGTTTAACTATTTTGCAGTGAACCTTTGATTTTATGCCTTCCAAAACCTTCTGTTTCACTTAATTCGGACACAAAATGGTACAAGCAAAATCATACGTTTTGTACTCTATATTTGAAAGCCATAACTTGGTCAGCTGTTATCACTAACAGAAGGAACAGAAGTAGTTTTGAAGTGAGATGGAGCGACTCCTCACCATATGGCTAACTGTTTCAAAGCCATATACAGACATGCGCTTTGCCTCCAGAGGTCATATTACAAACTGCTGCTGCACCTTATATTAACTGACTGCTGTTTTGCTGCTCTGCATGTTTTGTTTGTGCAGAAGGTGAATGCACATCAAAATAAATAAATAAATAACATCATTATGTGTCAGGATTGTGGATATAGGTCAACAACAGGTCAGCAAGTGAAAAACTAATCTATGCAAGTTTCACATGAGGTACTGTGACTCCGGTGCTCAGTCTGATGAATACTGACGTACACCGACATCAAGGAAGCAAATGAAAAATGATACAATACAGTCTGATGAACCTTTATGAAAGCAAAAGCAAACTGCTGCTAAATCACTTGTTACTGTTTGTTTTTTTTTTTTTTTTTTCATTTTACTCCAAGTCACATAACTCAGTTTATCAAAAACCTGACTTAGAGAGCTGCGAGAAAATTGTGTGAAACACACTGTCAGCAAGGGCTGTTAGCACAACTGACTTGAGGATATATATATATATATATATATATATGTATATATATATATATATATATATATAAAAATATAAAAATATAGTACATTTCTGGTACTAGACGGTGTAACTATTTTTGAAGATGTGCCTAATATATTTTCTGATTCTGAAATAAAACATAAAAAAATAAAGATTGGTTTGAGATCACAAAAGTGTTTTTATTATTGTTCAGTGAAATATCTTCTACAACAGCTCTACAACGTGTGTCTGTGTGTGTTAGGTTCGGTGTTTATATTGTCAACACAATAAATGCGATTAAGATGAACAGATACATGTGAGCAACCTTTTCTCAGCTAGACACAGCATTATAACCATTTGTCTTCATCAAAATTAGACCCCTCTTTTTTTCTTTCTTATAAATTAACGTACTCTAGGGTTTAACTGACATAGCCCTTCTGTGCAATTTTTTCTCATACAATCTGGATTTGTTTCTCTCCTCCTTTTGTTTCACTTTACAGAATTATCAGTTCCATTTATGTAATATTGGCCAAATCGCTGCTTTTACTGTGACAATATTAGGTATGTGGCGGGACACAGTTGTTTGGTTTAATTTCAGTGGCATAAATTAATTGAAAACTAGACTTATCCAATCTGAACATGTGCCAAAGGTGGGGTGAGTTAGAAAGAAAGAATCCCTCTTCCTGTTTTGGTACAAACAAAGATTTTGTCTAGGTGAAGTTTTAATCTGATACCAGCAATGAGGAGATAACAGCACAAAAGGAGAAAGAGACAAAACAAGACAGGGGAGCCAGAGTACTATCAGACTTTGTGACAGAAGACGGACAGACCGCTAAAATACTCAAAGAGACAGAATCAGAGTCATTGCAATGACTTTACAGAGCAGATTTCACTTTCTAAACCTTTGGGATGAGAGAGATGATGAAGGTGAAGGAAGAGAGGGACAGGAAAGAGAAGGATTAGTGACGGAGAGCCAGTCTGTTTATATGGGACCCTCACAGTGGGCTAATGGGCACCTTGTATCAGGTAAGTGTGTGTTTTTGTGTTTGTGCTGATGTAGTGCTTTGTGTTTCCCTTTCCATGCCTCTTCTTCTTCTTCTTCTTCTTCCCCTTTGTCGTCTTCCTCCTCCTTTCCGATAGTCTAAGTATCGTGTAACACAAGACGTGACAAAGTGCAGTGAGAAGAGTTAAAATCAGCTTCTAACTTATTTGTTTTCCCATGCCACAACCTCCAGCAGGAGGCAGTAAATGCAGTGTTGATGTGTTTCTTTGGTGTAAGCAGTGTGTTTTTGTTGAAGTGGCCTCAATGTTTGGGTCTTTATTTTAATTCCACCCCCATCTTGTTTGTTCCTCCTCTCCTGCAGGGTGTGCTAACCTGAACAGCCTGGACTCACTGAGCCCCCAGGAGAAGAAGAGACAGGGTTACATCCATGAGCTGATAGAGACTGAGGAGAGATATGTGGAAGACTTGAATATAGTGCTGGAGGTAAAGCACACGCATCCTGCTGATCTGTCAACCAAGTACACAAGTACAACTACATGCTGTGGCAAAACAGTTATTATTTTATGATAATGAGATGTGTCAGGGTCTGCATGTTCTCCTGATCATATACCCGAACGTGTATGTAAATCCATAATATTCTTAATAATAATTAAGAATTACTAATTTTCTTTTTGCACTCTCTGTTCTGATGTCTTTATTTCCATCTTGATGTGTGTGTGTGTGTGTGTGTGTGTGTGTGTGTGTGTGTGTGTGTGTGTGTGTGTGTGTGCGTGTGCGCAGGTCTTCCACAGACCTATGTTAGAGTCGGGCCGGCTGAATGATGCAGAGATGGCCATGATCTTTGTCAACTGGAAAGAACTGTTGGCCTGCAACACTAAACTTCACAAGTAAATATCACATGGTCAGACAGAATGGAATCTAGAAGGAAGTCAGAGTCTGATCGAGTGATTAAATGTTATACAAGTGCAGCTGTTTTAATGTGTTTTTGGATTCTGACAGTACAAACATACAGAGCTGCATGTGTTTATGTGTGTACATTTATGTGTGTTTTGCAGGGCACTGCGTGTTCGCAAGAAGACGGGCGGGGAGAACATGCCGGTGCAGATGATTGGAGATATCCTGTCCGCGGAGCTGTCCCACATGCAGCCTTACATCCGCTTCTGCTCCTGCCAGATCAACGGAGCCGCGCTGCTCCAGACTCGCACCGACAACGAGCCGGACTTCAAGGACTTCCTCAAGGTAGGAGGGAGAGGAGAGTGAGGAAGGAGTGAGCAGGGAAAAAACTCTTAGGATGACAGAGAAGAAATGTGGAGTCAAGGTGCAAAGATAGAGAAAGATGGTGTTTATCATATTTTAAGGCTTTTGTGATAAACGTTTACAGTGCATTAAATTCCATGCCATATATTGACGTATATGACGTAGATTTTGCAGCACACTGTGCAAAAATCACAGATTTTTAATATCTGCTTTACTAATTCCAGTTTTACTTTTTACAACCTTATTAATGAATTTGTTAAATTCAGGTGCATGTAGTGTTTTTAGATGTGTAATATGTGACTTTATGACACATGCAAATTCTCTGCAGTCATAAACATGAAAGAGGAAACAAGATTCTAAATGTGTTTGTTAATTTTGTCTTTTACTCCCCTCAGAAAATCGCCACAGACTACAGGTGTAAGGGCATGCCACTGTCCAGCTTCCTGCTGAAACCCATGCAGAGGATCACACGCTACCCACTGCACATCAAAAACGTAGGCCATCGTTTTCATGAGTGTGTCTGTTTGAACTCCTCATTAAGTGGGAGCTTAATGAGCTTCCTGTGTGTGATGAGAAAAAAAAAAAGACTCTTTTGCCTTTTCATCTCTTGTTTGTGGGTGTAATCAACTTGTGTGTGTATTTGCGTGTGTGTGTTTTAGATCCTGGAGTGCACTGCAGAGGGCCACGCTGACCGAGGTCCTCTGAAAGAGGCTCTGGAGAGGGCAGAGGAACTCTGTCAACAGGTTCATAGCTTCACAGAGTCACTCATTTATGACCTTATTTGTAACTTTAATTTCATTTTAAGTTGTTAAGTAAGGATCTTCTCTTTTTATTTACATGTTGTTTCTGTACTGAACGGTTAACTTGACCAGGTAAACGAAGGTGTAAGAGAGAAGGAGAACTCTGACAGACTGGAATGGATTCAGAACCACGTACAGTGTGATGGTGCTGTGGAGGTATTAACCTTGACTAAGTCAAAATACACTGTGAATCAAGTTAATTATTTATGAATTCAGTGAATTCAGTTAGTATTAACTTGATTACTTTATGCGTTAGGATAGAGAGAGTCTGTATCACTCATAGAGAACCATTATCCATAACACCCAGTTCTACAGAACAAGTGAAAATCCTTAAATTGTTTACTTTCTTCCACAGCACCTGGTCTTTAACTCTCTTACCAACTGTTTAGGCCCCAGGAAACTGCTCCACAGTGGTAAGGTGAGTAACACTGCAATGTTCCTGAAACTGTGTGAACACAGTCTATGAACAACAAATGAGACCAAACCATCTGGGGGGGGGGTGTACAGGGAGATGAAATGGGAAGCATCACTGGGTCAGATCCATGGGATGCTGTAGTTAGATGCGGCAAGCCTCAGACCACAGAGATGCCAGAGAAACCAGTGAAGAGACTTTCACAGAGGAGATGAGTGGACCAGTTCATCAGAGCAGAAACACAAACAGAACGATCTCGGGGAGTGATGACATGTCACCATTAAAATATTGTTATAAAATCTTAGGTGTTTGCTTTCTGGCTTGAGAATAATGTTTTTTCGATTCTGAAGAGTTGACAATCATCCTACCATCATCACTGAGCACTTAAAAAAAGGGGAGGGGAGAGCATTTACAAAAGTAAATGTGCTAACTGTACTCATGTTACTGGAATCATGTTGTAAGTATTGTTGATGAACTCACACATTTGTGTGATAAATTTCACTTGTCTCTTTCTAGATGTACAAGGTAAAGAGCAACAAAGAACTGTGGGCTTTCCTCTTCAACGACTTTCTGCTTTTGACTCATGCGGTGAAACAGTTCACTTCTTCTGGGCTCGATAAACTGTTCAGCAACAAGAACAATGTACAGCTCAAGATGTACAAACCCGTAAGAGAGAAACGCACGCCCGCACACACTTCATATTTTCTTATTTCATATTTTTATTTTTAAAAATTGTGCATTTTCCATGTAATTGGTCGCTCTTAATGTTGTGCTTATGTATTTTCGTGCCTGACAGTGTGTTGTCTTTTGTTCCCTGTAGCCTGTGCTGTTAAATGAAGTTCTGGTGAAGCTGCCAGATCCTTCCAGTGACGAGCCTATTTTCCACATCTCACACATTGATAGAGTCTACATCCTCAGGACTGACAACATCAATGAACGGTAGCAGCACACACATGCTTACATGCTTATACACACACAGGCAGATCTGGTGTGTTTGGTGGCCTGTGTAATTACTGTGGTGTTTTCAGGACGGCGTGGGTCCAGAAGATCAAGGCTGCGTCTGAAGAATTTATTGAGACCGAAAAGAAGAAAAGGGAAAAGGCCTATCAAGGTTTGTTATGAAACTCACACAGTCGTACTGATGCCAGTAGATGTGATGATATCTCGGATTAACCCATCTGTGTGTGTGTGTGTGTGTTTGCAGCTCGATCTGTGAAGTCTAGTGGTATCGGCAGACTCCTCGTCACCATCTTAGAAGCCACTGAGCTCAAGGCGGGAAAACCCAATGGTGAGCTTGAACACGCTCACGTTACAGGACGACCTGACGGAGCAGTGCACGCTGAATGAAGCCACATTTAATTAGGGTGCTTTGTCATCCTCCACTTTCAGTCAGAGGCCTTTCTGTGTCCTTTATGCTGCAGTTATTCTTTTTTCCATGATGTTACAGATTTTTCATGTTTTCTTATGTTTGGTTTCAGTTTACGCTCTCTAACATACTTTATTTCCTCCTTTTCCTGTTCCCCTTCCTTCTCTTTGCTGTTGTTCTCCTTTCCTGTTCTCTACCCCCAACCCTCCTCCCAAACCTTGTCTCCCTGCTCACCTCTTCTGTCTTCCTTCCCTCCTCCAGGTAAAAGTAACCCTTACTGTGAAGTGACCATGGGAGCTCAGATCTTCACATCCAGAACACTGAACGACACTCTGAACCCCAAGTGGAACTTCAACTGTCAGTTTCACATCAAAGACCTTTACCAGGACGTGCTCTGCATCACCATCTTTGAAAGAGACCAGTTTTCACCTGATGGTCAGTCACCTGCTAGTTTCTTCTTCTGGTTTTCTTCTCTCTTTCTGCTCATACTCTCAGTAACTCTGATTTCTCTGTAAACCTACGTAAAGATAAGAAAACTCCAATTTCCAAATTAACTAATTGAACTAACTAAATTTCTCAGTTGCAATTTAGTTGATAAAATAACCCAGAAAGGTCTAAATCTGAAAAACCTGAAATCTGTTCAGTAGAGTTTTTTTTATTTAAAAAAAATCTTTTCTTCTATCAGAGTTCCTGGGTCGGACAGAGGTTCCCGTGGCAACCATAAAGAAAGAGTTGGAGAACAAGGGACCAGTGACGCGACGTCTTCTGCTGCACGAGGTTCCTACAGGGGAAGTGTGGGTCCGCCTCGACCTGCAGCTGTTCAGCGGCAAATAGACATGTAGGATCAACTGAAATAAGAAACCCACATCTTCTACCAAGACACAACAAAAGCTGCTTTTTGTCACGTAAACAAACTGGGATGCTTCCTCCCACACGCCTCAAATGGACTCCAAGAAAATTCCCATATCAAACAAGACACACCTAAACTGTGTTTCAAACATCAGGCCTTAAAATTTTAATATTAACCAGCAGCACTAATAATACCTCTTCTCATGTCATCTGATTCCTCCAGTAGGGATCAGAGCGCTTCTCTGTTTTTTCCTGCCTCATAATGACATGAGGCAGGAAAGGAAGGCTTGGTCAGTGCTGGAGTTTGCACCTGTACAATATTTACACTCTGAAGGAGTTAAACAGAAAAGCTACAGCCTGTCCTCATTAACAGTGGAGACACAGTCTGTCATGAAGCTCCATCTGCATCCTTGGCTGTAATAATTTACAACCTTTAGAGGACGTTAGAGCTATTAATAAAGCAATAAAACAGTAAATATACAGGTTCTTCTCTGCTCTCCTCTAGACTCTCACAGCTCTGTGTCTCAGTCAGTTTTCATGTATTAAGTCACTGTCACACAGTTTGCCAAGTCTAGTCAACCAAGGCCATTTAGTTAACTAGTGTTTTCTCTTAACTTTCAAGACATGTATACGGTGAAGATGTTTTTTTTTTGTTTGTTTGTTTGTTTGTTTTGAGAGCTCTGTGACTGATTCCGGCTTACAGCAGACTGTTGACCTGCTTTATCTTCACTGAACATGAGCTGTCTGGTCTCCGTGACATGGAAGGCATCATAAACGGCAGATGGCAGATGATGGACAGCAACATGAAATGCATTGGACAACTTGGACGAGAAGTTTTTGTTTTTTTTTTGTGAGTGGCTCTGGTCTGGAGTCAGTTTATTACTGTAGATGGAAGATCTCAGGATATGTTGTTCGGGGTCGTGTCACTGTAACAATACGGAACGCTTATTTTGTTTATCTGGTGTGTGTGTGTGTGTGTGTAGTGTGGAAGTGTAGAGATGCTTAATGAACAATTAAGATACAGAAACATACAAATATTTTCAGCTGAGGGCTCTTGAGATGCTGCAACTTTTTGAGCTGACTTCTAACGTCTGGCCTTATATTAAGTCATCTTTTAACTCTTGTAAAAATCTGTCGGTTTCTAAAATCATTTGGTTTCACTGGGATGACGATGGTCTTACAACCGATGTCTTTTTCTTTGCTTTTTCTTTAGCCAAGGCCAAGTAATTTCTCTAAGTGGGAGTGCAAAAATAATGAAAGGTGATTAAAAAAAAAAAAAAAGACAGAGATATAGAAAGATGAACTGGTGAGCATTTCCTTCTACACCTCGATCTCCTCCAGCTGAGTCTGCTCTTCCCGCCGTCCTCGTACTTCAGTGTAGAAGATTTTGAGGACGTCAGTGTTTTGAGGCGACACATATTGGCAGTTTGTCAGCAATAATAAACAGTATTTGCTCTTCTTGTACTTTTGTTCTTTACATTTTTACACTGGTGGATTTTAAGTGTCATTCTCCAGTCGCCGCCTCATTGACAGCATTACTGTCCATCTGGGTTAGGGGCCTAACCCTAACCCTAACCCTAACCCTGGCCTCAAAAAAAAGACCTTTATAAACATCCCCCATTAAAACCTTACAAGGATGCAGTGTGTAAAAACTGTATATTTATGTTGCAGGTTGACTCTTTGGTGTCTTCTGCCTTGTTTTTACTCTTTTGTCCTTTGCGTCCAGATTCTTTTCTAACTCTGAGCGCCTGCTGGGGCTCTGAATATTAACGAAAAGTATTTATTTCTTTATTTATGCGTGTGTGACTATCCAAAGGTCTGGAGCAGCTTCGCTCCCTGTGTCATCTTGGATAATCGGTTAGTATACCCTGGGTTTGTTTTGAACATGTGTGACGGCAAATATTAAAAATGTGTTCATCGGACACACGTTGATCCTGGTTTGAAAAGCAATATAACATCTTAGATGAGTCTTCTGCGATCGCGTTCTACTGTACGTAGACTAGGTCACTAGTCATTTTGTGAGGCCTGCTGTTTTGTGCTCTACTTTGTCTCGTTCAATCAAGCAAATCTGTTTTTAGTCTTGTATTAATTTTGATGTTTTTGGTTTTTTTTGAAAATGTGGAAAGAGACTGGACTACCTTCCTTGTCTGTGTTGGGGTGTTAAAGTTTGTCTTTTGTTTTACTCTCTACTGCTGCAGTGCTAACTGAGGTCATGGCCTCTCTAACTCAGACTGCCTGTTCACAGCTGATCAGCCTGGAGTCTGTAACCTGCTGTTTGTACTCACTTTGGCCTGTTCATGGCACTCTCTGATTCAGGGTTTCTTAAGTCAAATTAAAGACATTAAAAGTAAACCAATTGTCAAATTATTGGCTGGCTAAAGAAATGTGATATTTCCCCGTGTACGGCCGATGAATTTCAGCTTTAGACTTTATCTGAAAAGAAACCTCATGTCATGTCACTAGACCCAACCCATTTTGTTTCTCACTGTTTTCTGTTGGTGTCCAGCCACAAAGTCAGTAGACGTCAGTGTGGAGTTGTCAGTCCGCACCAATAGACCTCATTAAGTCCTTCTTCACCCTCCACTGACTCTGGGTCCACAGGAGCAACAGTCATTATGTAACCACGCAGAGTGGCTCAGCGAGGGGCTGACGCTCGCTGCAACACACACAGCTGCGTAACTGAGTCGACAAAGTCAGCTGAGCTCAGCCTCCTGCAGCAGAGTGCCACAGTGGTAGTAATGGATTCAGTGCAGTGGGTACGTGGTGATATAAATGATGGTAACTGATGGTAACTAATTCTTTTGCACTTGATTAAAAACAAATGTGTCACAGCTGAACCACTACGGGCTTTCTCTTGTTGGGGAAATGACCTAAGTTTTTTTTTCTTCAATGACACTGTGGAAATCGCAGTCTGTCAGTGTAACATGAAATCCAACATTTATTTTATTTTTATTTTTTTTATTTTAGATCCAACAAATGCAAAAAATAACAATTAAAAAAGAAAGAAAAATAGGTTCTGTTTCCACTGGGTTACATGATTGAAACAAACAACCTTATTACGAGTAACAACCTTCAGACGTTTGCATTTAATAAGGTGGACTAAAGTACAAGAAGCTTCCAGCCTGCAAAGGTTCATACCCAAAATCAGTCCCCACAGCACAGTGGAAGTGTTGGTTGGTTGGTTGATTGGTTATCAGACAGTGTAGTCCTCGGCTGTGATCTTAAAGCTGCTATAATCAGTATTTTTATATTAACACTGGATCACATGCATACATCAGCATGTTGTTTTGGGGTTTTCCATCTCATGACTTTTTATCTTCTGTTTCAGTCTCACTTCTCAGCAGGCAGCTGTTTTCAGCCAAAAAAAAAAAAGGTCTAATCAACCCACTGTACCTGCCCAGAGAAGAAAGAGAAGCATTCAGTGGCCAAAGAATTGGTGGAGAAATGTGGCTTTGTTACAGCTGCCACCTAAAATAAATGTTTCTCTTTTTGCCTTACTGACAAAAGTTACCGTTTGCATTTCTTGTGTTTAATATTTTATTCATGTATTACCTATAATGTAAAAATAAATCATAAATTGTCATCCTATGGGATTTTTTTCCCATATAAATAGATGTACATATAACTGTAGAGGCAGAAGAAATACAGAGATGAGAGAAAAAGATAGAGCAAGTGAGTTAGATGAAGTATAAAAGAAAAGTGCAGTAAAGCAGAAGAAGAGAGTATTTTGGAGGCAGAAGGGAAAAAAAACAGAGACAGAGAATAAACCCATATGGAGACACATAAAGAGAGTATGGAGAGAGAGAGACATGTGCATGGAGGATGAGTCTGAGAGGCCCTCAGTTCCACTTGACTCAGTCATGGGAATGATTTGATTATCACCACATGAACAGCTGTCTTATGTAACACGCACACACACAACACACATACAAAGAAATAACTCAAAAGTAATGAGGGGTCTGTGTTCTTGCCAAAAACCTACACCGATTAAAGGTGGCCTGTAGCAACAGAGAGACAAGAGAGTAGAAGAGAGAGTCCACATCAAAGAAAACCTACAGACCAAGTCAGCCCAGGCTCCTTCTGTGTGACAAAAACATGGCAAATTCAAAAATAATGTAAATACTCCTATAGTTCTGTATTTAGTAGTTGGTACAGTTGTTTTTGCATCTTATTCAAGATACAAAAATAAAAGACTTCTTATTGGCACTGAATTATGATTTGGGCCGTGTTGAAAAGTATTTAGATCCTTTACTTATATAAGTCTGATTTTAAGCTATAATCAGTACTTTATGTCTACAGTTCATGACATGACTACTTGTTTAAGAACGGAGTCGCTGTAGTGATAAATCCACAGAGAGTTATCACCTCACCCTGTCGTTCCTCTCAGCTCTATGAAGTTTTATAGCATGTTTCAGACTTTGATTCTGATTTTCCAGCCTGCAGCTTCACTGTTTTGGTTCCCTCTAACTCCTCTCACCAGTGTTGTTTTATATACGCAGTTGTTCTGGGGGAAAAAGCTCTGGAAACTCACAGCACACTAACACTGCCTGCTCAGCACCAAACAGCAGACAGACACAGTCAGCGACTGGCCGGTGAACCCAGTGGAGCATTTAGCAGCTAAAGGGGCAGATATTTTTCTGAGAAACTGAAAATGTGTGCTGGACTTCTTTTTTTTTTTTTTTTCCACAGCTTTGTGGGATTTCCTATTAAAAGTACTTATTGTGGATCAGATTAGCCAATGTCAGTGCTGCATTGTTATACATTAGATGATTAAATTAAATTTTATCCATTTTGTAATTTAACATATAAGAATACAACCTGTTGTAGAAATTATCTCAGGGTTTATATGTAAAATCTTTGCCTGCAAAGAAACTTGTAAGTATAGCAACTAAAGGCAGTGAAGTAAAAACACTGACTTCTGAAGTGTAGTGAAGCAGAACTGTAAGTATTTGAGAAAAGTACCTCAGAGTTGTACTTAAAGGATGAGGAGTTAAGGTCTGATTTATCTTATTCCTCTCTGCTGTAGAGCTCCATTGTTGATGATTGATTAAAAATGCATCAGTGAGTCACACCATCACACTGGGTGACATGTTCCTTCACCACTCTACATTCCCTCGTGGAAACAGGCACTGTGGTTTATTCTGAATCAGCCCCCTGCACACTGTCCTTCTGCTAAATGCTCTCCAGCTGATCAAATGTGTGTTAATCTGAAGCTAAAAATAGTCCCCAACAGAATTATTTAGTCATTAGTTTAAAAAAAATCAATAAAATAAGATTTCAGATTTTATTAAGTTCTGTTGAACCAAAGCAAGTACATGACCCAGAGAACCCTGATTCCATTTGTAGCTCAGTTTGAATACGTTTCAGTTTGTCAGTAAATATTAACCACTTTAGTCCATTAGAAGCCGACCCTGTTTTATTCTGATGGGCTGAGATGTGACTGCCCGTGGTGACCTGAGGGTTCATCCCTCGGTCATGAATAATGCAGTGAGATGCCAGTGGAGCAAAGAGCGTACTGGTGTGCAGATCCAGTGTTCCCACCCAGAGCATCTGAAACTCACAGCTCCTGTCCCTTGCTATTTCAGAGATGACTGACAACAATTCCTCACAGAATGCAGTGCACAAATTCAAAACCGTTAATATTTTATCCCACTGAGCAGGAGGTGGAGAAATGGATGCATTATGGATGGTAAGTGGTGCGTATGTTGTGTACTCTATATGTAGAACAAGGTTTAGATATGTGTGTGTTTTCTTATTTATCAGTATTGATAACAATGAGGTGATGATGGTGGGATGGTGTCAATTAACGTCTGTTGTTGTTCCGTTTGCAGTTTAATGTATTTTTAGCCATGTTAGCTGTCACTTAATTGGTCATCCAGACTGAAGCACCTCAACAAATACATTCTCGCTCCACAGAGGATCAGTCCCACTGACTTTGGTGATCCCCTGGTTTTTCTTGTAGCGCCACCATGAGGCTGGCATTTTAATTTTTATGGTAATATGTCTCCAAATCTACTAGATGGGTCAACATGGAATTTTGGGTCAAATACAAATGCAGTCTAGTACAATCCATCCAGTGATGTTCAGTTTTAGTTGAATTTAGTTCAGTGGTGGTCGTCAGTGTTGACTTTAACATACGAAGAAGTGTTTCTAACATTGTCCTACCCCTCTCCCCCCACCAGCTTATGTACGTAAATGAGGATGGACAACATATCAGAGACACCTACAACGTGATGAAGACATAAAGTAGCAGAAGGGAAGATGATGAAGGTGAAGAAAGAACGAGGTTGTTCTGAGGATGGTGAGAAGGATGGAGGGGAGGACTGAGAAAGGAGAAATGCTGAAGAGTATTTTCCCGATGACCGGGGACTATGCCTTATTAATTTCTCTTCTATCCTGTACTACAGTAATCTCCTCAAAGTCTAAAGGCTTTTCTACCTTTGTTTAATGCTCAGGGCTTAATAAAGACCATAACAACCATTAAGGAATGACTGTAATGTCTTGTAATGTTCTCTCTCCACCTAAATGTTCAGTCCATAATTGATAGAGGAGAGCTGGAACGTGCTGTGATTTCCGATTGTGCAGTATGCTGTATAAACAGTTAATTACCGACTACTTTAATATACTCTACAGAAGCATGTGTTCAGTTGTTGATTCAGTGTTTTGTAAATGAATTAGAGTGAATAAAGAGAGGAAATGGTTCCACTGACACTGCGTTTGCAGAGGGGCCACAATTTATTTCTACACCCCTGAACACACCTGGTCAAGTAAAAGAAATAAATATCATATTCACAGCTAACAGGGCTAAAAGCAGTAATATTCTACCTGAAAGCAAGGATTTAACAAACATGCACGCACGTTTTTTTTTTTTCTTTTTCATGTACCTGTTGAGAGCTGTTGGCCTGGATAACTCCGTCAGCCCCCGACCAGAGGTGGGTGGGTTCTTCAGGCTTTTCCTGTTGCATAACATCAGCACAAAAATAATCTGCCACGATGACAGGTGGGCTGATAAAAATTTCATAAACGTTATCTGATATAAAGTTATTTTTAGAAAATTGTCGATTTAGCTCTAAAACATCATTTCCATACTTCCCATAAAATTCAGTCAAGCTCAGACACGCTAACACATGCATGGTCCACAGGGTCCCAGCACAGACGACAACAGACGCGGGCGACACAGGCATCTAATCATTCACCCGTGTGCGTGAACATGCACTAAGAAGGTGGATTCCCAAACACTCTCCGCTTATTGTCACGTCATGTGTATTCATTCAAAAAGGTTTGCATGCTGCACATTTCAGATGTTTACGCTTTGTCTGTTTCTCCAGTTTGTGTCTCATTTATTTTATTTCAGTGTCTTTATTTTCTTTTATCTTCTTTTATTTTGTATCGGAGGGTAAAGCACTTTTGACTTATTTCACATGTAAAATGTAAAACATCAGTGTAATCATGTGTGAAATATTATTTTGCATGTGGTAAATTTACCTATGAGCACGTGGTTTTTTTATCACATGAAACATATTTTCACGCATCATTTGTAAAAATGTGCCTTTTTTTTGCATGTGTATTATTTAGTTTGCTCTCCTGTCACTGTGTCCCTCCCTCTCTCCTTCTTTTCTCTCTCCTCCCTCTGCTGAGTGTTCTGCAGGAGAATCAGAGAGAGAAACCAGAAAGACAGAGGCAGAGGATCTACGTTTACAACAATGTGTGTGAGAGACTTTGTTTGTGTGCTCTTGACAAAATGTGAGTGAGAGAGAGCGAGAGAGGGATGCAGACGTTCGGCAGAGATAGAGGAGAGAGGTTTGGTTGACCTGTCGGGGTCTCTCATGTCACATTTCTGCCCTCAGGACCTGACCTCTGTCTCTCTGTCTAGAAAATTACCTGGAAAAACTAAAATGGAAAATCGGAAAACTCCGCTCTGGAACACAGTTGGAGCAACGTCCCTCCTGCTGCTGCTGCTGCCTCAAAGGAAGAAGAAGAACTGAAGGGGGGAAGAGGAAGAATGACTGAAACTTTTAGTTTGTATCTGTGTAAGAAAGTGAAGAGGAGACGAAGGCTTGCAAACATTGGCCCATCTGACGACTGGGGGAGGACACGGAAGATTTATACATATAATTATACTGTTAGTGTTTGCTTTTTCTTAGAGGGAAAGGCAAAGAGCGGAGAGGAGATAATAGGAGAGGAGAAGACAGGAGAGGAAGGGAGGAGAGAGAAGAGAGCAGAGAGGCTAGAGGAGTACAGAGCGGAGAAGTGCAGAGCAGAGGAACGAGAGGAGGAGGAAGGAGAGGGGAAGAAGAGTTGAGGGGAGGAGAGGAGGAGGAAGGGGAGAAGAGGAGAGGAGTAAACACACTCCAGATGGGATCTTTGCACTAATAAAACGTGAGTATAAACGTTGTGTTTGCATGTGGAGAGACTTGCACGTGATGTTGCAGCTGATATTACTGTTGCTGTCTCTACAGATCATGATGATGATGTTGATGATGTGAGCTGTAGTGTGTTGTAGGTCCGTCTGTCCACACATTGCTCGTTCTCCCTCTTGACTAGCTTTGCTTTCTCTTGCTCTGGTTCTCTCTCTTCTAATTCTGCGTTCATACTTTTCCTCTCTTTCTCTCTACACTCTCTGCAGGTCATGTTAGATAGTAACAGTGCAGCAGAGGAAGGAAAGGCCAGTGTCACTTTGCATTAGCATTACACACACACACGCGCACACACACACGCACAGAAGGAAAAATATGCTAAAAGGATGTGTGCCTGTGCATCTCCCATGTGTCAGTGAGAGTGTGTGTGTGTGTGTGTGTGTGTGTGTGTGTGTGTGTGTGTGTGTGCGCGTTCAGGCGTACACTGTGGGCTTAGCTGAAACAGGCAAAGGAACCATATAGTCTCCTTAACCACATGGAGAGAAACAAAGAGCTATTGTGCCACTTAAGAATTTGGCCAGACTGCACAGAGAAGTGAGAGGACGGTCACTGTCTGTGGAAAAAGAATCAGGAAGGAGAAAAGTATCTTGCACACAAACAGTTGACATTTTGCATCTAGACTTTGGGCATGTAACAGAAATAGAAAGAAAAAAAACAAAAAAAAGTTAGAGTTAGATGATGAGATTGATACCACTAATAAGTGGGTACGATAAATATGAAGCTACAGCCCACAGTTGCTTAGCTTAGAACAAAGACTGGAGGGAAACAGCTGGCTCTGTCCAAAGAAAAATAAAATGCAGTTCACAAAATTATTTTATTATTTCATTAGATAGATAGATGTCATCAGTGTAAACAGCTCCTGTTGTCTAGACTGTTGGACAGAGTGTGATTGGCTGTAATTAGCTGGCTGCAGTCCAAGACTCTCATACTAATGTCATTACATAACTGTGATGTGCAGCTGCCTGATAGTAAATCATGGCATGATTTTTCACTACCTGTCGTGACACTGATGGAAATCTGTCATGAGTTCTCTGCTCATACTTGTTTTATAAAGCTTGTACAGATGCAGGTACATCATGAAACAAGAGGATCGGAGCAGTTTTTTATTTTAAGAAAAAAATTATTCATGAAAAGCTAAATGAAAAATGATGTTTTCAATATACTAAACAATAAATGGTCAGTGATGGCATGATGACATGCTTTTTGCTGTAACAAACAGTGACCCAAATTGACAAATCCAAAAGACAGAAAGAAGGAGTAAGCGGCAGAGCGGGAGAGAGAAGGGCAGTCACGTCCTGCAGCATTTACACACAACATCACAAAATGACCCTGACAGTCAGTGAATTTAGAAGTGCTTGGAGGTTGTGTTGTGTTTTGTTGTGTTGGCCTATGTTGCACGGCGATGTCATGCGAGTTGTTCTTGCACTTGCTTTATTGATGCATAGCTTTTTGACTGTTTTGTTAGTTCTGTAACACAATTACAGGCCTGAAGCGTGTTTCTAATGCTAATTAACATGTAAAGATGAGACGAAAATGCATATTTTTTGGGGCACATTTTGTTCCATGCTGCGACGGATAAAACGCAGATTTGTTCTTCAGCGTGATCTCTGTTTTTATTAACAGGTAAAGACAGCTGCACCTTCTGTTTCAGACAACTGAAAGCTTCCTCAGAAATTAGGCCAGTTTGATGTTCTGTGAGCACATCATCCATTTTTTATCTGCTGAAGTCTGAACTTCTGCTGTGTCTGTACAGCTTCAGTTCAACATGCAGGTTATGGCATCTTTGGACATCTGCTCTGTTTTAGCTTTAAAAAGCCTAAAGACTTGACACTGCACATTTTAAGAGATGGTGTTTTCATGGTTGGATACATTTACAGTTGTTTGTCATGATGTCTGATCTGTCTTCATGAAGTAATTAGGCCTGTTTCCAATCATTTATAACAGGTTTAATGGGGGAAAAAGCTCATCAACAGTCAGCGAGAACACATTCACATCTAATGAGATGCGCTTAAAGCTGTCGGCTAGGGAAATCATAACACATTCATGAAATTAAAACAGCTCTAAGAATCCATTTTAACTCTGCTCCACTCTATGTCTGTGCTTTTATGACAAAATTAATACAATGGAGCTCCACTCACATCCACAGAGCTTAGTTTTATTTGGAGGAAGAGATTCAAAAGTTCTGGATGAGAACGTTATGAAATGTTCGTGAGGAATGTCGGTAATACAAGTCTCGCCGAGGGGCTTCGCAGATTTTCTGTGTGATGAGAGAGTAATGCTTCAAGCACAGTTCAGTTAAAGTGTCACCCACAGTGTATGTCCATATACTGCTTTACTCATGTGTTAACTTTGCAGATAAATAAGAAATAAAGTAAATTAGGACCCAGATTTTCATTTATCTTTGAAAACACTCAAAGGGGGGAGACTCATTTGCAGGATTTCAGTGTTGATGAACCCAATGAGTGATGATAATATAAATATTCTCTCTCTGTCAACTCTTATCTTACACTATTACACAACACTGTTACTACAATGTGTGATAGTTGTTAATTAGCATTATCCTGTGTAAGAGGACGGAGCTTTTATTAGCTGGAAGAGCTGATGTGGACAGGTTTATTTCTGGAGCAGTGTAACTCAGTCAGTCAAACCGCATTATGCACTGAGCGTTAGATATATGTCATAATAATCATGCACAGTCTCAGTGGTTCAAAATATTACAGTATATATGAGAATGCACTGGACTGTATAGCACTTTGTCAGAGTTTGAATATTTCTATACACTGTTAACAGAACAAAACCGATCTTTAAATTTGATATTTTTTTACTGGTCTGAAGCGGAAACACTACCTGGTATTTAACAAGTAAAAATAAAAGATAAAAGAATTACCACTGTAGCAGAAATCTGTTTTTCTTTGTGGGGGTTCCACTAATTTATGTGTTTTTTTTAATCATCACTTTTAAGATCACAGGTGATCATCGAGCCAAAGTCCTCCAAACGTGATTTGTTTTAAGCATTGAAGCTTTTATATACAGGAGCATGACGACACACTCAGTCAAGAGTTGAGATAAAAAAAAAAACTTAAAAAAAAAAAAAAACTTATCAGACCTTTTCCTTTAGAGTGCCTTGTTAGACTGTGGAGCCTTATGGCTGAGCAGATCAGGTTAGAGAGAAGTTAAGTAAGACAAGCAGACACAGTGGAGTCTTCTCTCTTCCCGTGCTCCCTCGCAATCCTCCTCTCCTTTCAGAGGATGAAGGATACTCTTGGATCTTGTCCGGGATTTCAACTCTGTTAGTTTAATTAGTCTGCAAGTCAGAGTGACATGCTCTTTATGCTCGCTCCCCGTCTGGCATCTCCCTCAACCTGTGCCCACCATCTGACAGTCTGTTCCCTAAGATACTGTGGATTTATGTATGAAAACCATCAAATGAGCAACACAGACACACACACACACACACACAGAGGGTATAATTCTGAGTGTGTATGGGGGAGTCCCAGTCGAAGTAAGAGTCTGGATGTGGGTCTACGTGTCTAGACACAATGCTGTATAGAAATATTTGTCTCTGTCTCCACTCTACATTTAACCTGGGCGCTGCAAACTAGCTCAGACAATAAATGCTTTGGTATGTGTCAGAGTCAAAAAAAAAAAACTGTCAGTGTTTTGTTTTTTTTTTGAGTCCACAATGGTTTATTTACACTTACTGAGCATTAAGGCATTTGAAAGTGGTTAAAAGCATCAGGACAAAACTCTAAAGTTCTTAAACAGGACTGTTGCTTTGTCAAAATCTCCAGGACGACTTATGCCTTGGCATTAGGGCCTTGCTCAGTCCATGTCATGACACCAGCCGGTTTTGGAAGACATCATGTCTGTATAACGCCTCTGTGTGTGTGTGTGTGTGTGTGTGTGTGTGTGTGTGTGTGTGTGTGTGTGTGTGTGTGTGTGTGTGTGTGTGTTTGTGTGTGCATGTATCCACCACCAAGGTCATCTACATCTTGATCTGAGTGATTGTATTTACAGCCCACAAAGCGTATGTTGGCTGATGACTATTTGTTGCCACCTAGTGGTGGTTAGAGTTATGAACATTTCAAACGAGCCCGGTGACCAACTTCTGTACCTTTACTTGATTCACAGTCATTTCTATTCAACTGATAAAGCAAATTCAGTCAAATATCCCCCTTTGACAGCAAATTATACTTGAACCAGAAAATGGAAACTGAAAATTAAATGTAAATTTACTACTTTTATTGAGATGAAAGTCCACGACTAAGTTTGAGGCTACAAAGTTTTTAAAGTTCTCTTATGTAAATTGTCAAAAAAAAAGAAAAAGAAAAGATACTACCTGCGTATACAGCACACTGTATACACCAACAAGTTGTTGTACCCTCTAAGCTGCCAGACTCTCTCAAAATCTCCCCCTCTTGTGTCGTACATCTGTATTTATCTTAATCCTCTCTCTGTCTTTTTTTATGTGTAAGTTCATGTGATTTTCTCTTACACTGAGTGCTGTGCTGTGTTTGTTGTTACTGTCGTGCTGGTACTGCAAAGCCTTTGTGTTTCCCACATGAGGGCATGAAAGTGTGCATTTGTCTCTGAATAGCTGATTTATTATTTTGCCAATGTGAATAATATGTGTGATCTTAAATTTAAATATTGGTATTTGACTGAGAGGGAAGAGCCGCTCAGCTTTATCTGAGGTATGAATGCCTCATGGCGGTTATTCCTGCACTAAACCGTGCAGGCTAACTGCTCAGACATGTTTATAAAACAGAGGGAAACTGAAGAGTGATGCATAGATTGAGGGGTAAAGCATAAAAGTTTCCAAACTACTCTATAATTAACTCGTCTTGTCTCCGTACAAGACATGTTTCATTTATGGATAAATAGAAATGATTGGTGATAAATCTTCTACATAAGCATTATCTTAAAGTGCGTTTCAACACTGCATGTTTGATTCCCATGAATAAAATTGACTGTGAGTCACAAATCACAAGACTTCACAAACCTCAACAGAGTAACAGGATCATACAGGTCATTTTTTACTATCATTAAAAAGGGTATGTTTTCATATGACACTATCTCAAGGTGACTACTTGTTTGATGTTTTAGTATAGGATTCCAGAAATGAGTAATGACTTTGGCATGGTCTCTGTAAAGGGTGATGTGTCATGTTTCAGCCTTTTCCCCTTTATCCTCCTCTATCATTTTCTTTATTTCTGTCCCACTTTCTGAAGATCATTAATTTCTCCTTACTGTCCTCTCAGCTCCACCCCTCAAACCGACAATCCAGGGGAGTCATGAGGGATAAACTCCACTGACCTCTGCAGGAGAATACAAGAAGCTCAAGTCACTGTGAAATCATGAGCGCTCCAGCAACAGGAAGCCCAAATATGGAGGTGGAGGTGGTCTCACAGGAGATGGCGTTGCTTAGCAACATACTGGCAGCTTACACCTTCATTGCAGGTAGGTCCAATCAGAGGCTCAAAGGCAACATAGAAAAAACAGGTGAGTAAGATCAGATGTGGGGATCAGCTCAGCAGACTGGTGGACAGGTAAAGGATGGCAGGATTTAAAACAACAGCACATGGAATGAGCAGAGGAAGAGAAAGAAGTGGGTACAGAGGAGGAAGAAAAGGATGATGGAGCAGCAATTGATTTGTTAACTGTAAACTTTTAATTATTTCTTACTAACCCTCTCCCTGTCTCTCTCTCACAGACCAACCTGAGCGGACAGCATTGGTGTTTCTGGGTGGTGTATGTGTTGGCCTTCTCGTCACACTCTGCGCCATCGTCTTCCAGATACACTGTCGAGCAGACTGCAACTATGGAAACAGTAACAACCTTCACCATCGCCAAAGGAAAAGGCATCATCACCGTCGCCATCACAGCTGTCCCCACCATCAGTCTGGTGACAGTAATCCAGACAGCATGGCTGTGGTTGCGTCTGGAGGGACCGGGCCTGCAGGGGACAGCGAGTCAGAGGACTGGGATGACACTTCGGACCTGTCGGCACGACGACGCAGACGCTTTGAGAGAGCTCTGCTGCACGCCACCATGTTCACATCAGCTGAGGGTACAGACACACACAGACACACATAAAACTCATATCACATATGGAGACCATGAACCATTTTAGTAGGAGATAAAATCCTTTTCCACTAAAACAGCAATCACAATAAATCACCATTAGTATGTCACATTGATTACACAGGTGACAAAGGAAAAAAAAAATCTGAATTTTTTTGTTGTCTGTCTTTTACTGTCAGTTAGACGTGTTTATGTCCTCAGGTAATCATCTTTTTTTTCCCAAAATGGATTAGGAAACAGTTGACAAACAAAGCTGAGCATTGCTTTAAAACTATGACATGGGTGCAACGTTTTTTTAAATGTTTTTGTATTAAATCTTTGTATAAACATATTTCATACAGGGATTTAACATATGAAACAGACTCATTGGAAGAAGCAAAGAATCTGCATTTGAACAAATTGGTACTGGCATGATACTCATGCGTGTGTTTTTGTTTGTACCATCAGAGCTGGACCGTGCCCAGCGGCTGGAAGAGCGGGAAAGGATTCTGCGAGAGATCTGGATGAACGGACAACCGGACATCAGTACAGTCACTCAAAGCCTCAACAGATATTACTGACACATAATCAGTGAATGAAAAACACTGGATGAAATGAACATAAACCATTGGTTTGGGTGCACAGTCTGCACTGAACCAAAGAGACTCTTGTAGATCAAACTGTTACTGACAGCACTGCCTGGAGCAGTCCCTGCTACTGTGCAAACAACAAGCTAAACGTATGAGTTGTGATGTCTCAGTCCTCCAATAGAGGATGACACAGAGGCGTTTGGAAGAATGTCCTCCTGCCCCGAAAATCCAACAAGTAAAGACATATCAGGACCTACGGAGCATGGATTTGCAGGACTGCTGTCATTGTTTGTTCAGATATTGTATAAAGAATGAAAAGAAGTGAACTGAAAATCTACGAGGAGACTTAATAAAAATCTTGTGATGTGTAACTGCTGCCATAAAGTTACTGCCGGTGAAAACTGTACAAGGGATTTTGTAACTTTTCACATTTGTAAACAGGTGCTTTTCAGAGCGAGTACAGAGGAGGAGCAAGAGGCATCATGGAGGCTACAGCTTCTGGTGAGCAGATGGATTTAAAGACTGGTGATACTGTGTTGTTGCACTCTTTTCAGCTCACCTTTTATTTGTCTTTAAAACGGCTACTGGAACCTCTTTGTGAGATTAGAAGGGAAGGGAAACATTAGCTCCACGCCAGGATGGAGAACGCATACTGGTGCTTTTACTGCTGCAACCCTTCATCCCTAAATAAACTGATGAACGCACGCACTGACAGGAATGGTTGTGGAGGTTGATAAAAAGCTGGAGGTATGGCATCAAGGATAACCTGCCTGCAACCTGTTTGTGGGCTGTATCTGTGAGTTGGGAGCTTATCAGCTGTAGAACGCTGAATGTGTGTTGATGCACATTCAGACAGCAGGTCATCGTGTCTGAGAGGATCATGCTGCCTTTCTTTATTTGGCTCCTGAGGTAAAGAGCTGAAAAAAAAAAAAAGAATTTTTTTTTTTTTAATTAATGCTGTTTTCTGTACATATCATTGAGTAAATTTCCTTATGAAAATCAAATAGTGGCTCATATTTCTTCAACAGTTTTTTGAGAGGTGTGTTGTACGTGCGTGTTGTACATGTAGATTACGGGCTGTGGGAAGAGCCCAAAACAGACAGCATGTCCAAAGAATTATGTTGCTGGTGGACAACAATAACAATGAATTTTGAGTTTAACTATAACTATAACCTAGAAATAGAAACGTATATATGGTCCAGGTCAGTGGTGTTCCAGAGGTGGAGGCAAAAATCCACCCTGAAGCTAAGGAAAGATCTACAGTGGACAGGGATGTGGTGGCAATGAGAACCAGCACTGGGTGTCCAGTGCTCAGTCTATTATTTATTTATTTTTTATTTTTTTTAATTTTCAGACTTGCCCTCGTTCACAGAATTTAGAGATTGATAGCGACAACCCACACCTCTGAGCTACAGTAGGTGACACATACCAATAATGGAAACCATTCACACAGATATAAACGTACAGAATGTTTTGAAGCCCTGCCCATATTATGGCTGGGTGTTGGGCTGGGCCTTGTTTGTTTGGTTGCTAGTCGAGACATATTTACCAAGCATCTCACAATTTCTTTGAGAAATCATGCTGTTTTCCCCCCAGTATCACCACTAAGTAGGCGCTGCAGGTACTGGTAAACATTCTTTCACACATAAACACAACAGTTTGTATTTGTTGGAGCAAAGCAAGCAAAAACCAGTGCCAGCTATGCACTCTGACATTCATGTTCTGTGAGATGAGACCTGTCAGCTACCGTTGGAGTCAAACTGCCCCTGGTGTCCATAAAGTACCTCTGCTCCCCTGGCCAACCCTCTTTTGAGACCACACCTCATTATTTACATATAGCTTGAAAAGCCAAATGGTATGTGCCAAATGAATGAAAACAAGCAAAAGCAAGAGGGAAGGAGGAAAATGAAAACACCAAGATGGAAAGGTGTAGTAGCCAAAATAAGATAATAGTAATACTTGTGGAGACTCAGTATTATATAATAAAAACATGGCTCTTCTGACTCACTGATTAACTGAACCTCCAAATTAATCATCATATGCACCTCCATTATCAATGCTGTAATGTTGATAACTTTATCATCATGAGAACTAGTTAAAGCTCAGTGCTGCTGCTTTAATTTTTGCTCTATGATCTCCCATTTTTCCCTGAAACAAGAATCTTGGTCATACTAGGTTCTGCTTAGTTCAGCTACACTGCAGGAAAACGCTCCCACTGTCCGCCAATGTCACTACAAGGTAGAATCCATTTCAAGCAAATAAGCTGTTGTCGAAATAATAAGGAATCCAGTGATTGCTTTGATACAACATTTCGAACAAACCTTACAATCCCTGAATATTCTTGGTGTGTAAGACACAAAACAGAGGAGAAGAAAGGGAAAAGGAGGAAATGTAATATAAACAAAACTCTGTAGGATCAAGACACCATGTGTAAATATGACCAACACCAACCATTCAGTGCTGATCATGTTGAATTCAAACTCAACATCTAACAAATTAGGTTTGCTATTTTGTCTTCCTGCCCGGTGTCTTAACTACATCACCGGTGCTATCGCTTTAACGGGACGGGCGGTGACGCTGGGACGGGGACACGGAGCTGAGAAAGCGGGCTGCTGCAGCTGGACCTACCCCCCCAAACCGGGACCAGAACCACACCAGCCTGCGGGCTAACACGCGGTTATCTCGGTACATCTGATTCACATTTGAAACCTGCTATGAGAGACTACACGGCGACTCCCAGCCATGAAGGCTCCTGTATGCCCTGCTGCCAAGTTTGCGTCTTCTTCTTTACCGCATTTCTCATCGTTGCAGAGAGGACGGCGCGTGAGTCCTACCTGGGACACACACACACACACACACACACACACACACACACACACACACACACTGCATGCACAGACACATTAAAACCAAGCGCTGTCACTAACGGTGTGTTGGTTGACTGAAATGTGATGGTATGTGTTATTTGACTTTATTCAGCCACAGTGTATGGATGTACAGTGTGAGGCGGCTGGAGGAGAGATGTTCTAGATGAGACAGGACGTTCGTGGTGTCCTATTGATCTGTTTTAAAATCCGCAGTAATCCAACAAACAAAGTTGGGCATTTGTTTTTACTTCAGCCGATGTCTCTTGTTGTGTTGTCATGCATAATAGGGGCAGACCAGAGTCTGCAGTCAGCACTAGTGCGCCTCTTTCCTATTTTTACACCCTGCATGTTATGAAATCCTGTTTGCCGCAAAACTGCAGACTCATGCCGGAGTTTTTTTTTTTTTTTTTTTATCTTTTAGACAGCTGCATCATTTCAGCATCTGAGTGATCTTTCCTGTAGAGACACAAAGCGAAGCCATGTTGTCATATTCCAGCGCCCTTTTTTTTTGGAGGTGCATGAATGGACGAGGGGATGGGCGTACCCCGGGATGGGGCCTGGTCTGCCCGGACAGCCCGCCTGTTTAGCTGCTAAAACGGGTTCGGATTACATATATGGAGGGGTGGAGGGATGGAGAGGTGGAGGGAGGGAGACAGAGCTGCAGAGCCCCATACAGTGAGATGAACAGAGTCTGAGTGAGGAGAAGAGGCATCCCTGCATCCCTGTATCAGTTGTCTTGTTGTCAGTAAACCTTAGATGAGATGATGTGCATGACAGAGGTCATCTGAAGAAGTGGACACAAACATTAAAATGCTCCTCTCGTAAAATGCTGTAGGTCGCTCCTGCTGTTCCAAGTACAACAACATCAGCAGTATCAATGCAAAATACTCATTTATATCTGAAGCTGGAGTGTGCTGGGTTAAAATATCAAAAGACAACCATCATCTTTTCCTGGAAATGGCACACACATTATTGAAATTCATGACATTTTGTTTTATTATCACAATGCTCTATAATTGTGTGTGTTAAGCTTAATGTTATGGTCAGTGGTGGAAGAAGCAAACATGTCCTCTTATGAAAGTACAGATATCAGAAGTTGAAAATATTTCATAACAGGTTAAAGTCTTGCATTCAAAATCCTCACTTAACGGAAAGTTAAGAAAATGTTACAGCCCAATCATACATGTGTTTCCGTCTTTCCCCAGTGATCTATTGCTTTGTGTACTATCTGTGGGTAGGTCACAACTACTGCTATGCCTACCTTGCCGGCTTCACCGCATTGTTCCTGCTTCCAGGTGAGATAACATCAGTAACAACATCCAGACAGATCAATAGAAAGATACAGTAGATAGATTGATGGACAGACTAATATTAATTTTTATCATTCTGTGTGTCCCAGGCTGGGGTCCTCAGTGGCTCAGTTACCTGTGGTACCTGTCAGACGGACGCATCCGCAGGAAGTCTCTCACCTGGACACATATACTTCACCTGGGTATATTCAAAAGGTGGGCTGAGATCATATACGTGTGTGAGGGAGACCTGTCAAGCCTGTCATAAGGGCTGGAACTGCATTAATTGGTCAATGATCAATAATTCTCTAACTGTTAGTAATGGTAATACTGGACTACAGGTTGGAGTGGGACATTTACAAGTCTGAGAAGCTATACATTTGTTAATGTTTGATGATGTATGATGATCTTGATTACAGCGACAGTGATGTACAGTATGTCTCTCTCTTACTCTTCATCATCCTTCCCTCCTCCCCTTCATCCATCTCCGGCCCTCACAGGCTGTGGGAGTGTATGCGTCTGCCAGACGAGGATGTCTATGGTGAGATCATGCAGCAGGCGGATGTATCCGCCTTGCGTCTGTTTGAGGCCTTGGTGGTCACCCTCCCCCAGACGCTGCTGCAGACCTATGTGCTCATCTGTACTGACATAGGAATCAAATCTCCAGGTAACGGCAGAGACTGAAAAGAGAATCTGCACAGGGATGATAACGTCTGAAACAGACCGTATAAATATGTGTGTGTGGTGGTGAGAAGTACGTACAGAAGAAGTTACCGAACATTTTCATGTGAAGGATTCAAACAAATCTGCAACAAACTATGGCCCAGCACACTCTGACTGAGACATGCCTAACACAATGATGACAAAATCAATTTAAAGCAGCTACAAACTATATTTTGTTTATCAAATAACAGTGTGGAAACAATGTGACTTACAGGGACTTATCACCTGAATCTACAACTCCCCTCTGCTTTATGGAAACAGTGAGTTTCAGCTAATTGTTTTGCTGTCCTGTACTTTTTTGGTTCCCCAAGCCAAACTGCAGACAAAGACGATTAGCTTATGAACACAGAGCCAGATATTTTCCTCAGGAGACCAAAAATGGAGCTTACAGAGAGGGAGCATATAGGCTTAGATGTGTCAGGTCTTAGATGTGTGACAGGACTCCAGATGAATTATAATGTTGCTCTTCTTGTCTGGTAACATTCACCATAACAACTTTATATGATCCTAAAATGTCAGATGTTTTCTGGTGCACCCCAAAAAATCAGTTACTGTAGCTTTATTTATATTTCCTCTCTGCCTTCTTCCTCTCTCCATCTCTCCCCTTCAGCCTCAGTGTGTTTTGCGGTGTGTTTGCTGTCTCTCGCTTGGGCCTTGGTCCTTTATGCCAGAGCCTGTTCACTCATCAGACCGGGACACTTACAAATGACCCCTGCTGCTATTCTCTGCCGGCTGCTGTGGAGGGTGGGCATATTTACACATATTTAAACTTCAAACAACCAATATGCACAACACATAACGGCATATTTATAGATCTGTTTTTGATTTGTCATGAGTGGGTTTTTGTTTGTGTGACAGGTATGTTTTCTCTGTCTGCAGGTCAGTATGTTGGGATCTCGATTTGCTGTTCTCATGCTCTTCACACGTATCTTCAAACAGTGGATCCTGGGAGTCATTGGCAAGTTGTAGTTGTTGAATCTGACAAACACAGAAAACAAAAACTGAATTAGTGTGTGCTGATGCACAGCTGGTGTGTGTGTGTGTGGTCCAGGTGTGCACTGGCTGGGTGCAACGTTCTGGATGGTGTCTCAGCAGACCGACATCATACGTTCAACTAGTCGATGGAGACTCTTCAACCTCGTTCTGGGAGCCATTCACATCTTCCTCTTCCTCAATGTGAAGTACGGTCAATCCAGATATCGCATGGCTGGGTTCTACCTGGTACGTTTTGGGTTTGTGATCAGATCATGCTTGTGTGTACTTGTCACTACATTCACATTGGATAATGGTGCAGCTTCTTGTAAAAGAGACATATATATTACCAAAAGAAAAATGATAGATTCTGCTTACGTTAGTATCACTGATGTCAGAAAATCACAGTAGAAAGGATCCTAAATTTTTGGTTAATATTCATTTTATATGCAGTTGACTCTGGCAAAGAAACTCACAACTTATGAGACATAAAAATGGAAATATACATTTTCATTAAAGCAGTCATAATAGCCAAATATGAAACAAATATGGGTTTCAGGTTTTGGAAGCGGTAACAGTTTTCCTCTGTTTCTGTTTTCTCTTCAGGCCATGTTCCTAGAGAACGCTTTTCTTCTTCTGGCCTCCTCCTGGTTGTTTACCATGGTGTCCTGGGATACTGTTGGCATCCCAGCAGCAGTGTTCTCCAGCTTCCTCATTGGTTAGACACACAGCCGCATACTGTATAAAAACTGTATATTTATTCATGTACAAATCCAAATGCATTCTGCCTTTGTTCATGTCTAATTTTCCACACCTGTATGTTCATGTGGCTACAGTGACATTTTGTTCATGCACAGTCATCTCCTCATTTCTCTCTCTTTCTTACCTGTCCTCTCTGCAGGAGTGATAGCGTTGGTGCTGTACTATCGTTTCCTGCACCCTAAATCCTTTGAGATTTTCCAGAGTATTCGAAACAGAGGGATAGGTGGAGCCTGCATGGAACGCGGGTCTACACTTTCATTGGAGGAGAAAGTTACGCCCACTTTCCATCGCCACACAACACTGTCTGGTATCTGTCTATCTATCTATCTATCTATCTATCTATCTATCTATCTATCTATCTATCTATCTATCTATCTATCTATCT
>JBBMJY010000001.1:12485550-12505530 GCA_037833715.1 Toxotes lorentzi
TATCTATCTATCTATCTATCTATCTATCTATCTATCTATCTATCTATCTATCTATCTATCTATCTATCTATAATTATGATTATGGTTATTAATCTGAGCAGGAGGTGGGACTCTCATGGACCTTCCAATTCAATGGGAGGGCTGGAAACATCACCACTGGCTACTGATTCGCTTGGCCCTGAAGACGGGGGATGTAGCAAAGATCTGGTCAGCGTATGGTGAAGGTGGACTGGCTGGACTGATGGGACTGTCTGAAGAAATTCACTCCCCAGATGAACCTTATGTCCCTCGGGTTTGTTGTGTTCTTGTTTCAGCAGAGAGATTAAATGTCTGCTTCTTAAACCAATCCTCCCTACCATGAAGCGTTATGTCTTTTAAGGTGACGTGAAGGGGTTTCTTATTCTTATATATGCTGTGATTGTCAGGTACCACCTGTTCAGCCACCGGTTCCCCAGATCTCACACCCAGCTCCTCAGCCAGCTCCTCAGCCAGCTCCTCAGCCAGCTCCACCACAGGTGACCCAGGTTCCACAGGTAAAATCTTTGATTAATTTATCACTCGCTGAACTTGTGATTTAAACATCAAATACAGTAGAACTGTGCAGAATACTGTCATTTCATCTGTCAGCAGTCTGAGCTGTACATGTTGTCCCCAGGTGAGAGAGGTGGTCCAGCCACCAAAACCACCTCCCACCAGTGTAGTGGCCAGACCAGTGAGGAAAGCTCCTCCCACAACAATCCATGATATGAGAAGGTTTCCAGAGATTATCCCGGTCCAAGAGGCCATTCTTGAAGAAACTGCAGAAGAGGAGTCCAGTGCTCCACCATCAGAGGAAAAAGGTTGGATGTCTGATAACCACTGAACACTGCTAACAGAAATATAAAATACTATTTAGTACTGCGTTGGATCACCTTTAATCTCTAAAACCTCAACATGGGACCTGTGGAGTCCTGGTGTTAAAGCTAATCAATCAGACACCAGTGCTGAATGGACCTCTCTGTGGATGCTGCTCATCACTGCTTCATGTAGTGGGCTTAATGTTGATTGCAGATTTTTTTATTTTTGAAAATTATTACAAATCTTTTATCGTCACTGTAGAAGTCCCCTGTGGCTTCCTCTGTAGGAAACGTGTGTATTGTTTTAAATTCACTTTACCTTTAAATTCCCTGTGATTTCATTTTCAAAGGTGATGAGGAGTTTCAGAGTGCAGCTTACGGCTCACCCACACCTTCATCTCCACGGCAACCAGGAAGCCTCCGCCACATCGACAGCAACGCTGCAACCTTGACCGAGGCCTCATCCTCCGCAGGTTCCTTGGACATCAAGACTCCGGGCTGGTCACCTGAGCGACGTTCCCCCCTTCTGATTGGTTCCCCAGAGAGAAAAGCGGGGATCCCTGGAGAGTCCAGCACTACACTGTATTTCAGCGCAGATGCACAGTCTCCCTCCAGTGGGAGCTATCTCGGCTGGGGCTCCGAGCTGTCGCCCATATCCAGCTACCGAAGTCCCTACCGAATCAGAGAGGCTCGTTTTGTCACGTCCACCCCACGACTGGAGCCTCGAGCTGGTGCTGAAAGTCCAATCCTGGCCCCTTTTATTGTGACCCCGGCCACTCCAGGTACAACGCCAGGCACCACCCCTGGCGGGACCCCTGGTGCTTCGACCCCTGCTGCTTCTACACCTGCTGCTTCAACACCCGTAGCTTCAACACCTGTAGCTTCAACACCTGCAGCTTCAACACCTGCAGCTTCAACCCACGGTGCATCGACTCCTGGTGCTACTACGCCCAGTACTCCAGTCGTTCCACTCACTCCAGTCATCTCCCACGCTCGTAAGCAGATAGTCCAGTTTGTGGACATTAGAGAGAGGGCAGTGTAAAAAGGGTGGGATTGAGGTAGAAGGGAAATCCTGGGTCCTTGGGGGGAAGTTAGGGTCCTTTTCAGTTCATTTGAATCAGTCATGGTAGAATATACAGAGTAAATTTTTTCCCCTGATGTGCAGATACAGAGGTTAAAATTGCATAAAATTGAGATGCATGGGTGGCAGAAAACACTTGGAGACCTCTGTAGTGACTTTGGTTCAATTCTTAATAGAGGTACGGTACCTCTGACTTTGCAGATCCTTCCAGCTCACTCATTAAACAGTGTTTGTGGGTGGTCAGCTTGTGAGAAATCATGTTGCTGCATTGGCAGCTCCTGGTTGGTTGTAGCAGCTGCTTGGAGAAGTGCTGAATAGTATGTTATTGTCTTTGCTGGCAGGTGAAAAAAGGGATCTAGCAAATTCAAATGTATTAGGGACCTCGTGGCGGTCTGTTTCCTATGCTAACATCGCTTTACAAGGGAATTGTCCTTTCAAAATTAGGGAAAAGTGGGAGTAATTGTTTTTTTTAGTTTAGTGAAAACCTTTGTTAAAAAAAAACTGACTATACACTACAGTTTACTATTCACAGAAGATGGAATCTGGGTTAGTTGTCAAAAGAAAACTGATAGAATTTCACAGGTGCTAATAAATGTGGAGCTTCACTTTCATTCATTTAGATAAACAGTGACACTTAATTTTTAATCATTAGAAACAAAACACAGAAAACCTATTACAGAGAAGTCTCTGGCTTGTTCAGCCAGTGCAGTCAGCTGGGGTTACCTCAAGAACAACTCAAACGCAAACAAATCATTAAAATAATGGTGTGTCATGAGAATTAAGGCAAAGTTTAATGAAATGCTAGATGGAAATCAATGAGAAAGAGTTTTCTAATAGATTCAGGAAATTGAACCAGTTTACAATAACCAAACATGCTGTCTGCCAGGCTGCGGTGCAGAATCTCTTGCAACACCCCTCACCGAAACTGGTCTATGTTTTTTAAATGGGTGAGATTGGTCTCATACGATGACACCAATAATCTTGTATGACTTATAGAATCAGTGTATACTTAGTGCAAACCCAAGTTTAGGTGATATTGAGCATCTTTTCCAGTTTTCAAGCAGCCACTCGTTCATCTGTTACTCACTGTATTTACAGCGCACTACATGGTTGATGTTAACACACATTACTGTCATGCACAAAGGGACAGAGATCCTAATTTACAGTCTAGAAAACTGTATTATCTGTTTATTAATGTGTCTGTGTTTTAATGAAACTATCAGATTAACAAATGACAAAAAGCAAAGGTTTGAGGTAAAACATATATGCTATGCTTTCCATTGCTAATTGTAACTGTGTCCATGCCAGTCAGTGAGCACTTTACAGCAGAAAAGGTACAGCTAATTGTTAGCCCCCAAAGTGGCTGTAGCATGATATTTTGCAAACTATACTACGATTAGAACGTGGTAATTTATCAATCATCAGATGTTTCAGTTGTTATATGCATTTCATTTTCTTTTTCTAAAGTTTTTTTTTATATTTGTATATTAATTTATATCCATATATACAGTTACATAGATATGCAATATAAATCTTTATAAATATACAGTATATATATGTTATATATCAAAACATAAATATGAATATATAAACCAAAACAAAGTTTCCAGAATTTAGACTGAACTGTTTTCTCACCGTTTCAAAAAAATAGAGGTGAAAGAAGGCTACAGTACAGTGACTCCACAGCTTCTGCAGTACATTTTCTACAGTGAAATACAGTGTCCTCAAAAGTGATCTTGTACCTGTGCAAATGTTAAAATTGGTAATGTCCGTGCCTGTTGATAGAGGAAAATGGAAGAATTCAACTTTGTGTTGAATGAGAAACAACTTCCACACATGTAGACAATCCACTGCAGTACACATCAAGTGTAAAATTGGTTTTATCAACATGTATTCGTTCAGTTGTCCCCCTGTAGAGTGCTTTCATAGTGCTCAGGTAATATTACACTCATGGATTACCTGGAAATGCCATTAACATAATCTTAAAAATGACCTATGACTTAAGAATGACACTAAAACTAGTTTGCAAACTAATAAGTACTTTTTACATGACTTGGGGAAACTTGATTTTGATGTAGTTTTGAATAACTGTTCATAAATATGTGTCATCCATCCTTCAGTTGAATCTCCTACCTCAGTAAATGTATAATATATAATTGCTCACTGTATGACTGAAAATGTGCTGAGCTTTTGTTTAACAGTATAAGATATTTTTTGATAATGTAGCAGCCAGACGGAGGGAATCTAGGTAATGGGCAGAGGTTTCAGAATAGAAATGCTGCATGAAGGTAAAGATAATGTGCTGCTATGGGTTTCCAGTTTGGTCAGTGCCAGTATTGTTTCATACTATGATTATTATTATTATTTATTTCTATATGTGAATTGCGATTTTTAATCACAGAATTTTTTATGGTGTTCACCAATATCAGTCTTCCATGTATATTTGTCAGTATTTTTCTGTTTTTCTTTAACTATACTATTTTATTTCATTTTATTTCTTTGTTTCTAAACAAAATAATATCTGTAAAGTAAAGTCTATATGTGTAATAAGCAATTTAATAGTCGAGCTGCTCATGTTTGAGGGTGATAAAACATGGGCAGAGCCTTGAGAATATAATCTAAACTGGGGTTTACGGAACAAAGTACAGAGAAAAACATGCTTTTGGCAGAAGAGCTTTATCAAACAGTGTCAAACTGTTATCCATGCACCGCCCCTGCTGATAGATAAAGGAGTTACTGCATGTTACATCTGTTCCCATAGCAAAAGAAAGCACTTAGTGTAACTGCACACACACGCACACATTACAGTAGTCAACTACACATTCTAGAATGTGTGTACGCAAAAGCAATAAGCCAGCTAATGAAATGTACTAGTGCACTGATGAAAAATATCTACGCCCATGCTTTAGACTGCAGTGATGCCTTGGCTTCATCATCATGAATCAGCGCTTTGCCTTGTAGGAAGACAGCTTGTCTCATGTATGCATATTGCTTTATACTATTACAGTATGCTTTGCTTTGTGTACCTGATGTGTATGACAATATTTGCTTATGTTTCAAATTTGACTTGTTTTGTATTTTTAAACATTTTCTTCTTTTATATTTGGTCACATATACTGTTATGAGTTGAGCCACGGTGCAGTATTTCAAGGTTTTGTGCTGAAGTTTCACATGTGATGTTTTTTAGGGAGAGGATAGTTTCAGATCATTGTCAGACTGGGAGTTAGTTTGTTCATTTGAGTGTAACATCACCTCCACTTATCAACATGCATCACCTCATCTCTATAAGGATTTCCACAGAGCAGCTGTGATTGGTGGTAGTGAGGCATTAACTGTGCTATTGATGTGACAAAATAAAGTCTTTAATCATGATCAAAGCCAAGAGTGGTGTGTTGATCATCTTCCATTCATTTACCATTAGTGATGTTTCGATATTAATATGAGCTTCAGCCACAGGTAGAAGCGTGGCACTGTGAGGCTTAGTCCAAACTTACTGTAATGTAATAAATAAAAATATAAATAAATGATGCAGGAATGACTACATTGTTATTTGAGTATAAGCGCAGCACAGTGGCAGCTCCAGTGAAGTTGCTGCAGTGAACATTATGAGAGGGCATCAAGCTGAGGTAATAAAGAGCAAATCATCTCAAGGCCCCAATCATGTGAGCTGAAAGTGTGCTTTAATTAATTCAAAAAAGATTGTTTTTTCAGCCCTGCAAGCATGCTTGTACATGCAGTAGGTGAATAAACACGTTCACAATAAAAGGGAGTTAAATAGTTAATCATGAACCTAAAACAATAAAAGGCTATAACCTTTAAAACAATATGCAGAATCAGTAATAAATGCATTTCTGCATGACTATAAATAGGCAGAGTTAATGTTGTGTTTATGTCAGTATTTGTTCTGCCCTCTGGTTAAACATGTGATTTGCCCTTTAATTTAGTTCATGAGAATTAAGCAAGTTGAAATTGTCAACTTCCTTAAACAGTACTACAGAGCAAATTTGTGATTGGGGAAATTCCTACAAACCATTTAGCGAAAATAATAAATATATAAAGGTAAAGGTTTTAAAGGTAACTCTGATAAGAAAATTTTATCTGTTGAAAGATCTTGGTCACCTCTGTGGTTTAAATAAGAGATTAACGTCTCTTTTAAAAAAGAGGACCTGCTCTTATACAGCTTGCTCGGCCAAATAATGATTAAAGTTGGTGTGCTGTGCTTACAGTATTTTTCCCATCTCATCATTTTGAAAGTCATATGACAGTCTCATAAAAGGAAGAGAAAGCAATTAGACAATCAGCTTGTTCTCTGCGGTCAGTGATCCAAAGCACGCTACAGCAGGGAAACCAAAAACACTAGTCACCATCACAATCACAATCACAAGACACTTCTCAAAGGTTAAATGAAAGTCACAGACAAACTAAAATGAGTCAGCTATCCTCATACACTGCTGTGCATGCATTATTAAAAAAAGGTCCTCAGCATTATGCTACATGTCACTGACAGCATGTATTTTATACCTAAAAAGGTAGCATCAGAGTAAAACAAGAAAAAAATCGATGACTTCGCTTTAAATCCTGGAATAACTGAATTAAGTCTAGTTAATCGAGACTGTCAGGGTATACTGTGTTACCCTGACAGTTACCACACACACACACGCACACATATATATATATATATATATATATATATATATATATATTATTACACACATATTATATATATAACTGTCAGGGTGTGTATGTTTTATTCTAACATTAGTTTAATGGCAGTGAGAAACTGAGCAGGTTTCACAGATTCCTAGGTTTTGTGAATTTGGGGTCACTGTTGCCATGGATGGATTACTGATGGAGACACTGTAGTGTCTGTCTTATCATGTCTCATGGGTCCACCAAGAACAATAAAAATATGTTAAGCATGATGACAGTTATGACAATAACTATGACAAATGAATATCACAAAACACAACATAGGGGACGAACTTAGAAAACTTAAGACCTAACTACGACATTTGAGAGTAAAGTGGTGAGAGCAGTCAGAGAGAGTGAGCTTCCGCGCCACCTAGCGGTCAGATTAAAGTGGTGCAGATTCACTGTGTCCCGCTGCTCCAAACTGTCCCGTCGTTACGTGTGCTTTTTTTAAATGGTTGTAACTAGATCCAGATCATTGTTGTTTCACAAACCAAGAGAACCACAGACCATGATGGAAAAAAAACACGGAAGGGTGTTGGTGATGGATTTTTGTGGGCACGGATCACATGAGGCGCACTCATGTGACTGCCTCACGTGGTTTCAGGGCTAAATGATAGGGGATCGTCTCAAACTCTCACACTTTGTTGTCCAGTGACCCACAGTCAGGTCACAGAGGGGAAAGATTTAGTCAAGTTCACACAAACAGCTGACAAACAAGCTACAGGTAAGTGATTTTTGTAGTAGTAGTAGTTGTTGTTGTTGTGTTTCTCGACGTTAAAGCGTCCTCGCTTTTTTCAGGCTCCTGTCATCAGCCGTTAGTAACTGATTGTTTACGCGATGAGTTAGCACTTAGCTAAATCTGTCACAGTTTACATGAACCAGCAGAGATAACACGTTTAAAAAGGACGTGTGGTGCAGTTGGTATTTTGTTTTGACATCGATTTATTTTGTTAAAGGCAAAAAGAGTAGTTTTTGTAGCAGTGACCTGTTTTCATGGGTCAATTTTTTTATTTATTTATTTTTTTTACTTCCTTTTAGCTTCAGAAGTGATACGCCTTTAAAACAGGTCTGAAACACACGTGCATCTCTTTATTTAATAATTATGACACCGGAAATGATCTGTGAAATCTGATTCAGAGGGGGAGAATAACCTTATATCCAAAGTAATAATAAATATGAAACTTAATACTTTTCAGTTAAGCGCGTTAAAAACAATGAAATGGAAAGTGAAAGTAGGTTTTCATGGAAATTGGAGGCAGCCTTCCTGTCCTCTGCTTTAACTAGACACAAGACGGATAATCAGGCTTGTTCTTTATATACAGTCTGTGCTTCTGCACACGTATGAACATGACTGTGGTTCAGTGGAGAAACATAGCACAGGGGAATTAAATCTGAACCAAGTGTTTATTCAAATGACATGACCATATGCCCATCTGCAACACAGTTTTCAGTCCAGACAGTTGTCCAGAACTGGTACTATTTGTGCAAAACAAAGTGAAAACAGGAAGTTCTCACATCTGCAAGCATGCAGAAAACAGACCTTGGCCTTTTCTTATTGATTGAGTAAATCAAGCTTTGTTCCCCTTCTGTGCCACCACTGTGCCAAGGCAGGAGTAAATGAGTTTAATCTGTCACTAGATAGCAGACCAACCAGCACGGGTTTATGGTGCAACATTACAAACTATTTGCCTTGTCCCACTGTATTTTTTTTTTTTTAAACATGATTCCTGTAGTTTTACCATCAAAAACTTGACTTTAAATCCTTTCTCCTCAGATCTTCCTCTTAATACTGATCATTGTTTTGTCATATTTAGAGTGAGAGAGGAAAAATAATAAAAAATAAGATAAGAATCTACAGAGAAGATAAAGAAGCTGAGCGCAGTTTTGGAAGAAACAAAGGTCTCCTTCAACTGAAGTCAACTCTTTTGAGAGATAACTTGTGAAGATGATTGGTTCTGCTTGTAGAGGGACTTGAAGGTCTTCTCTCTGTGGGTTTGTGCTGACTCACCCCTTTCTGACTTGATCTGGAAACTCCTACACAGAAAGCTCCACAACCCCTTAGCCCTTTGAATCTCTTTTAAAATCTGCTGTTTAAAGTGAGAGATAAATCAGCATCGATCTAAAAGTGGGGAGTAGGGGAGCAGCACTTCCCTCCACTATGATTTAATAAGTTGATGTAGTCTGTGTGAGTCTTGGTATGACAGCTGTGATGAAAGTAAGTAGCATGTGACCGGTTTCTTGAGAACAAACAGCAGGGGGATGGTTCACTTCCTCAAATAACGTAACAATCATTGTTTGACCTTTTTTTTTGGTTTGAACTACTTATGGTAACACCTACACCCCAACAGCTGGAGGACCCACTGAAGTCTGTCTACAATCAACCTTTAACCATAACCTAGTAGCTGAAATGTAATTTGTAATTTTAGCTTGTGATATTTCTCTGGCTTCAGTAATGTGATAGCAAACCAGTTTCACTGGTTTCTGTTTCCTCTGAGAGATCTGGGTTCTCTTCTGCTTTTTTTGTAACAGAAAAAGGACATGCCCAAACTGGTGCGCTGATTTTTACCGGTGACTAGACTGAATCTGGTGCTTGAGAAACTCTGTGTGACAGTGTGCCAAAGTAAGCACAGAGGGGGTTTGTCTGTTTAGAGCCTAAATAAATCCTTGGAAAATTGTGTTTGGATTTAAATTAAGGGTTGGTTGCAAGCTGATTTTTGTCAAATTTTCAAAGTCAGTTTGTTCAAATGAAAACTGAATCACTGCATGCTGAAAAAGTGAACATTTGTCCCTGTGGCCCTTTCTGACACAAGGCTTTTGTCCTCCACTCCTGCTGTTCGGGCCTCAAGATTGGCTTCATCATCTTTATCTGTTGTCCTTTTTTTTTTATCAGGGTAATCAGGGTTTGAAGCTGCATGTTAGTTCTCCCAGTTGTCTTTATAAAGAAGCACAGCGTCTGCACTGGTATTGATTTTGCTATGACTTGGAAAATCCTGCTTATCCTGAACACACCCCATCCCTTCAGGCTAGAGTAGGATGTCTAATGGAACTGATCTCAACTCTCACTAGTGCATCTCTCCGCTGATAATATGGTCTCCACCATGTATTGCGTAGTAGGTGACATTTTTCTGCAGCACGAGGACATATATTTTTACTTTGTGTTTTTTTTTTTTTTTTTTTTTTTTTTGGAACCTGACACCCAGTTTGACCATAGTTTAGTGAAAAACACTGAGACATGTTTTTTTTTTTTAAATCTATTCCTATCTAAAATCTGTTTCTTGTGTATGCATCTAGATTTAAATTCTAGTGAATTAGTTGAAATCAGTGAACTGTGTATGGTACATGTGTGCTGACTGTGACTGTGACTAGCATGACTGAGGATAAGAGTGACTGTATGTGTGCATGTTCCACTTGTAGGTGCATTCATAGTGACGCCAGTCGGCTGTGAAGTTTCAGAAGTGGGGAACGGCCTTGTGTTCAACCACATCATTACGTTTTCTCATGCTTGACTTCGCTACCAATATGAAAGATTTTCTTCACAGTTGAGTGCCACGCCACTTCGTGTTTTCCACTTGAGTGTTGTATCTATGACGTCAAGTACGGCACATTGTGTCTTGTCGCTTTCTTTTTAAGAAATTGTGTAATCCCCTTCTTTGAGCTTTCACACCTGAAGGTTGAGGAAAATGAAAAGTAGAGCTGAAATAATGTGTGTTTGGTCAGTTACTGTGGCTCACAGCAATTGTAATGTGAATAACTGATTTACTCCCATCTCCTTCATTTTGTGTCTTTCAGGCACAATGTGGCGTGCAGCCCTCCTGCTATTGGCTGCCAGCTTGTCTGTGAGCCTGGCCAGACCCTATTTGCAACCCCTGTCCGACGAGATGGTCAACTACATCAATAAGATTAACACTACATGGAAGGTGAGTTTGTGTTTTTTCTTCTTACCTCAGGCTTCTCTCGGTGGGTGAAAACCGTTGTATTTGAGTAAATCCCCGTTCTCTCCTGCAGGCTGGTCACAACTTCCATAATGTTGACTACAGTTACATCCGGAGTCTCTGTGGTACGATGCTGAAGGGACCTAAACTGCCAATCATGTGAGTCTCACACATATACGCAATCTGTTGCTGAGTGTGAAATACATTAGTTTGACTTCAGCTCAGTGTTCCTGTACATTTGCGTGTCAGTGAGAGAAAAGATTTGTTGTGTTGTACATCCTTGACTCTGTAATACTGTTATCCCTTTGCAGGGTTCAGTATGCTGGAGATCTGAAGCTGCCTAAAGAATTTGACTCCAGACTGCAGTGGCCCAACTGTCCCACTCTGAAAGAGATCAGAGACCAGGGCTCTTGTGGTTCCTGCTGGGTGAGCGGGGTGGGGGGAATCAGTGCTCAAAAGATGTGGCCACATGTAACTGGCCTATTTGCCTCAAAGGGCTTTGCAGTCTGAAGCGTTTGTTCACAGCTGTAACTTTTCTGTTATTCCTTGTTTAAATGGCTATTATTTTTGTGTTTGCCCACAGGCGTTTGGCGCTGCCGAGGCCATCTCTGACCGTGTGTGTATCCACAGCAATGGCAAGGTCAGTGTGGAGATCTCCTCTGAGGATCTGCTGACCTGCTGTGACAGCTGTGGAATGGGGTAAGAGTCAGAGATGTGTGAACAGTTTTACTACTTTGTTGTGTTTATCTGTGACTTACTGTCTGAGGACCATAATCCAAAGCTCAGTAGAAAGGGATACAGTTAGAAATGTGAATTATTTGGTATTTAATGTGAGGAGAGAATGAACTGGCCTGAGACGAGCTCACCGGTCAATCATCTGATCTGAGGCATACAGATTTGGGGAAAGTGAGCTCTGTTAATAAACCAGTACTTTGAATCAGTGCAGTACCAAGACGTACTGGGGGAGGAAAAAGTAGAACTGGTGTGTCTCTAATATTTTTCAGTGTCAGCTTTTGGAGGTAGAGGTAGGGAGTGCTTATTGGTGGAAAAACTTGGAATTCACGCTGTGAATTTTCCTCTCTTTTTAGATGCAATGGTGGCTACCCCTCAGCAGCCTGGGACTTCTGGACCAAAGAGGGACTGGTCTCTGGAGGTCTCTATAACTCTCACATTGGTGAGTTGGGTCCTGTACAGTGGCACACATACGTATGTGTGGCGTCCACAACTCTGACTCCATCTCTGTGTCAACAGGTTGCCGGCCCTACACCATCGCCCCCTGTGAGCACCATGTGAATGGCAGCAGACCACCCTGCACTGGAGAGGGTGGAGACACACCCCAGTGCATCTTCAAGTGTGAACCTGGATACACACCCAGCTACAGAGAGGACAAGCATTATGGTAAGAAAGGAATTTTGATCACTTTAAGCAAGAGCTTGGGAGGGATTTGAGTTTAAGAATACTAACGTTAACTGAAATGAAATGAAATGAAATGAATACATTCCAGCTGTATGTCATGCCTGCCCAATGAGAGAAGAAAGAGCTTCTGTACTTAGTTTATGTTTATTATTATTATTTAAATAGTAAACATACTCTGTTAAACTGTGATTTATTATCTTGAAATATGTAAGAGACCATATTACATACATACATGAATGTGTCTGTAAAGTTCATTAGAAGTTCAGGTTACTCAATCATCGTATTATTGTTGTGATGATGATAATACTAATGTATCTGTAGTCATAGTGTTATCTATCTGTGACTGATTGGCATACATTTACACTGACTGGCTTGCACATATACAGTATGTATTGGATATTTGATAGAGAAACCGTTTACGTTCTAACACAAAACTAACCCTAATGATGGTGAGCAACTCTAAATGTGTTGCAGGTAAAACGTCTTACAGTGTGGAGGCAAACATGGAGCAGATTCAGTATGAGATTTATAAGAACGGCCCAGTAGAGGGAGCGTTTTCCGTCTATGAGGACTTTGTGCTGTACAAGTCCGGTAAGAACACACACACCATTGTCAGACAAATGCAGTATAAAAGTATGTATGTATGTATGTATAAATACTTGTACACTCGCAGCCTGTTAAGCACAGTGTATACGCTGATTGCATATTTTGCTCAGTGATTCAGTAAACTGATGTTTCTGACATTCTCTCAGACTCTTGCTGACCCTCTCTTGCATTGTGTTCCTTGTCGTGTGTTTTTTGTTTTTTTTTTCCTCCAGGTGTGTATAAGCATGAGTATGGGTCTCTTGTGGGTGGCCACGCCATCAAGGTCCTTGGTTGGGGGGAGGAGGATGGCGTTCCCTACTGGCTCTGTGCCAATTCCTGGAACACTGACTGGGGTGACAACGGTGAGCAGTGACATGGTTTACTTTACAGTAGCCCTCTTACTTATATGCGTTAAGTACTAACTGCAGCCTCAAATGGCCACATTGCTGAATCAACATTTCTTTTACAGCGTCAGAAAAACTTTGTAACCTTCATGACGACAGAATTATGAAAGGCTGTTTCATTAGGCTGCATAAGATCGTACAAGTTTACCTAATAAACTGTTCAAATTTGGTGCATGTCCTACTTCACTAAATTTGTCTGATGGTTCACAATATATGATGCATTTCTGTCATTTAAACAACATAATGCTATATGGAGTGGTTATACTTTATGTCATGTACAGTATTAGAATAATGCACGCTGATTGCTACATTAATAAATCAATGATTCAAATGCAAACACGTAGTTGTTGGTTTTGGGCCGAAGCTCTGTGTTTAATTAGCTAAAACTGAGCTCATTTAGGTCTGAACTGTCCTATTGTCTGTTTCTTTCCTCTGGTTTCAGGATTCTTTAAAATCCTGCGTGGAGAAGATCACTGTGGTATTGAGTCTGAGATTGTGGCGGGCATTCCCAAATAAAACCGAAGGTAAGACAAGTAATCAAACAAACCTGTGTTTGAAGTAGAGTAAATCTCTACCATTCTGTTGCAGCCTCCTCCAGTGTAATCTCATTTACCAGACTGGAATGCATGGATTTGTATTTGTACACAAGCCTCGCTGGTCTAAATTAACTGTTGACCCCTTTTTATCCTAGTGCCTTTCATTTCAAGTCTGAGAGGCTATTGTCTTTGTGAAATCCTCAACAAATGTTTATCAGTATGAATGTGGCCTGAAGTTTGTACCTTACTGACTCTGTGTTTGTCTTCTTGCAGGTTTTGAGCTGCAGTAACAATATCTTAATCACTAGATGGTGACACACCTCAGCTTTTAGTTTTTACTTTTAAAGCCCACTGATCGCCTTGCACACATGACGTGGTTTTCTTTCTACAGCAGACTAAAAAAAACTAAAGCGCAACCTTCAGTTCATGTAGGTGAATTAGCACATGGGGTATGACAGCAACTATGTGGCTGCTGAAGCACTGTTGAATTGAAGGTGTTTTTTTTTTTGTGTGAATGAGCTGCTGTAAGGTCTTGTTCCTTAACCCCTTAAAACAAGGCCAATCAAAGCCAAGTTGCACGAGAAGAAAATGTTTTTTTAAGACACGCATGTGCATTTCATTTCATCTCAGGTGATCTGAAGCAGACATCACTCAGTGACATCAGTCACTGTTGTAGAACTGAATTTTGTCCCCTTGTTTTTTTTTTTTTTTTTTTTTTAATTTTTTTAATTTGTTGGTGAAAGTGCTGGCCTTTTTTAGCTCTAAACGGATAGAGGTCAGTTTGTTTGAATGTGTCTGATTTTAAATAATCACAGTTGTCATATTGACTGTTATTTTTTGTTCTTAGTCCCACCGCAACTCCATAATGTCTGACTATACTCAATGTAAGTGGTGCCTGTTAGTGTTTTTAAATTTTAGTGTTGGATGAAAAATGAAACGTTTTTAAACACATGGTTGGAAATGAATTGCAGTGTCTTTATTGTTTGCCTGTATTGATCAAAAATATTGGCACAATGCTGTTATATTCTGAATCAAATAAAACATTCTTTGGTTTGCAGTATGGTGTTATTACTCTTGGACATGTATGCTCGCACTTGTAAATCAAGAAATCAGCATTGTATCTGACTGAGGTGAAGCCTCTCACACCTGATGGGAATGACTCATTCAGAATGTGGGTCACGATGTGATAGATGGGTGGAAAAGTAGATGCAAGTAAAAAGTATTCTGAGGGTAGATGATAAACATTGTTGGTTTCTGCTGCATCTTAACTTTTAGTCCAAACTGGCCAAAAAACCAAGACTGACTCGCTGTGAATGGCTCGGCTTTTGCCGAGGTAAAAGTAGCAATACAACTTTATAGAAATGCTCCATTACAAGTAAAAATCATGCATTCAAATTTTTAAAGGAAAATCAAAATGTACGTGAAGCACGTGGAGTACATAGACTGGCCTGTTTCAGGGTAACATAGATTGTATCCCTGGTTTATAATCACTGACACATTCATGTATACATCCCTTTAATTTTGCAGCTGGTGAAGATGGGGCTAGTTTTAGCTACTCTTAGGTAGCTTGTGAATTTTCTCCTAGAATCAATAAAGTCTAACCAGTCTGTATCTGCAACTTAGTAAATGAAGTTATAAAATACATTTGGTACAGGAGTAAAAGGTACAATATGTGCCACAATTTTTTTAAGTATAAAAAAGCAGGTGAGGGAAATATTGGAGTACCTTAAAACTGTACAAACTCAGAATAAAAAACAATGCTGTAAAAGATCAGCATCATGCATTAAGCATCGTCTTTTCCGCCTTGTTGTCAGCAAAAACAAACACTCCCTCTTTGTAGTGGAATAAATAAATGTGCTCGTTTCTAACACCGGCGTTCGCCCATTGACCAACCTGGACAGCGGTGCTTTGGTTAAATACAAGCGGGCGGGAGGGGGCTCCTTTGTGGAAAGGTATAAACAGTAGGTGTTTACAGAGGCTCGATGGTGGTGTTTCTGATTCATTCCCTGAGAAAGGATTTTGCTCAGTATCCGTCCAGTTGAGACACACCAGGGACACTCCGGTTAACAAAACAAACAGACACTCCAACCCTCATCGCTTTACGTGTGGAGCTGGAGAAAAGCGCTTGTTCAGTGTGAGCTATCGTAGCCAGCCAGCGAGCGTGCGATGGAGGGGGGAAGCAGGGTTTCGTGGATGAAATATGGGCCTGTTGTATCCCTGTTCGTGGTTCTTTTGGCCCTCTGGTTCCGGTCACCGCAGGATGAAGTGCTAGACGACCGGTTGGACACGGTCCTGTCCTCTTTGCTGCGGGCTGAACGGAAAGTCGGGGTGAACAACGCCGCCAGACCGAAAGTGGCTGTGGGTAAGTGGTTGGAGCTAGCTAGCGTTAGCTAACCTAACCCGATTTCAGGGGCTCATTATTATTAGAGTTATTATAATCGAGTTTCGAAATTAAAAGCAGTCAGAATATCTGCAGTAGAAGTTAGTAAGCTGCTAACTTTAGTCGTTGTTCCAACTTAATTCTGCATATTGTAAATAATGTTAATGTTGCTGCGTTAACCTGAAACTTATGAGGGATATTGAACAGAAAACTGCAGGGGAACTCTGTTTTATGTGACTTGGCAGTAGGTTTTACATGGCTCAGTTATAATTTGTATTAATTTTTGCCCAAAATCTTAGAAGCATGTGTTTGTCGGGAAATGAATGAGCACGGAGATCTGAACTAAAGTAACTGTGTTCGAGACAGACCCAGCACAGTGGAGAGTTGTTTGATGAAGGAGAAGAGGAGGAGGTTAAAGAGGTGTGACCAAAAAGGATCTGCACAGTCACCAGATCCCATTCCAGATCAGCATTTTGTGTGACCAGTTGAGACCAGTTTGTTGTGAGAGGACTTCCTCAGCCAAATGAACTCGTCATGTTTGAACTCATGCAGGGACAAGAAAAGTGATTGGAGGTGTGGGCAATGTGGTGTCAGTATTTGTGCCTTGAATGTAGGTTAATTTGATCATAATAACCATAATGTCTCCATTAGGTCACTAGTATAGACGGTTGCCTAGTTGTGACCTATCTGGAATCAGCTAATGCACTGGTTAAGTAGTGAAAGCAGATGGTAAATTTAGGGGTAGTTGCTGTAATTAAAAACAGCTCCATAGCCTTGTACTCACACCTTTAAACAAATGCCCGGTAATATTGTGGATGGTGCCATGAGTTAGAGTGACTGGCAATTATCAAGACCCTTCTTCCATTAACACTGGGCACCAAGCAATTACCATATTACAAGATGAAATTCCTCACCTGAGGACAACAATCTGCTTTAGACAGGCTACAACGAACATAGTAATTAGAGCGATCAATCTTTGTTTTGTTTGTAACAATCTTATCCTAAAATCTGGTCCTTTGAACCTTGATACAAACACACAACAGAAGTGATCACCATATCTGTCCAACCTTTACCCAGGTCAACAACAGGCTGAGCCACACCATCAGACCTGTAACACTGTAGTAATTCAGAATTAAATCTAATAATATCACAATATCACAGTTTTCTTTTATATTTATCTCTTTGTATCGCTATTGAGAGTGTCAGGTAGTAAACTAAGTTAGCACTACAACACAGTTCAACGTAGACAAAAACAAACTAAACAACAAAAAGCACAATGAAATGCACAAACAGTGCTGGCCACATGAGGACAAATATACAAAGGTCATTTTAGCTTTTATTTACAGAATAGTCTTTTCTTAATATTCACAATCTTCTCCTTGTCCCCTTTTACCCTTAGGCCATCTCATCTTCTCTCTCATACTGGTCAAAGAAGTTTAACTGTATACTCGCATGGTTTTAAAGTGTATTTTTCTGTCTTTGTGCTCCTCTCTTTGTGTTGCCCCTCTCCTTCATCCGCAGGGTTTGGAGGTTGTGTTGACCTGATCGTGGATGGGGTATCCTTGCTTAATAAGATCAGACTCCTTCCCACAGACCAGCCCCTGCATCACGAGTACCTAGAAAACAGCGAACAGTTGGCTCAGAGCTTTGCTTACTTCTTTGCACCAGGAGCTGCTGCAGAGTAAGTGATGTGTGTGTGTGTGTATTTGTTTGTGTGAATAAGAGCTGGCCATAAAATTTATGTGGACTAGTTCAGGTAATTAATCCTAAAGTCATACAGGACATGTTGTCTTGCAAATATTTTTATTTACTTTAGTCTTCTTTGTACTGGTTATCTGAGTTTTCCTGTTTATATGCAACATGTGTTTCAGTGTGTGTGTGATTTGATAAGAAATGGGGGGAATGTGAAGTAGATAAACAGTTTGGGGGGTTGAGATCCCGCCAAGAGCAAATTTAAACCCATTTCTTTCTTGTGCCCGTCAGGCTACTGTGCTCCTGTCTCTCTCTCTCTCTCTCTCTCATGCTGTTTCACAAACACACTCACATGCCACCATGAAAGTGTAGGATTTTTTTTAAAGGTTCATCTCATTTGTCCGTATATGTTTCACACAAAATAGACAGGCCAAGTAAAAGCTATGAGTTTTAAAGTCCTTGCTTTAGCCAGTTTGTGTGTGTTTTACTGTGTTCGTCACTTCTTTGATTTTTTTTTTTTTTTTTGGTCAGTTGTAGTCATTCTGAGGACTACATAATTATGCAGTTGAACTCATCTCCCCTCTCTTTTCTGTTACTGGTGACTGCTCCTGTTCTGGCGCCTGTGAGTCCTTGTTCATTGTCTGGAACTAACACCTAGAGGCAACAGGCTTACAAAATCACCATGGACAGAAAGGGCAAAGGCGCATGTGTGTGAGACAGTGAACAAGAATGAATAACTTTGTATTTTACTTTTTAACTTTCTATTAGCCACTGAAACTAGATCCTTTTCAGCATTTAGAGTGCTCTCTCTTGACTCTTGCTGGGTTTCTTGTTGTACTTTGGGATTGAATACTTGATGTCCGCCAGCTGACGACCAAACTTGTGTAGGCAAAGTCTGAGACCATAAATTTGAAGCACTTCAGCCAAAAAAAAAAAGATTTAAACAGCTAAGTGATACGTGCAAACAACGGAAGAGATGATTGGGTATGTCTGCCAAATGCAGACCAGGTGAACCTGCATGTATAATATTTTTGTTTTCATAAATTGAATTGTCTTTATTTTGCCCAGTGTGTTTTGTTCTTCCATCCCTGTTTGGTAACTTGTGCCACTGTTTTTTCCACATTTTAAGATGAGTTTAGGAAGAGAGAGGGAGAGAAGAGAGTGTGAAGAGAGGTGCTAGAAATAAACTATGAATCTACAGGATGCAACCGTTTGACTAACCAGGCTAATCCCATAAAGTAGCATACGTGCTGTTTCTGTTTCATGCTGCAAATTTACTGATTTTATACACGCAATGCGACATTGGCTCCTTTTTATTTTTATTTTCTATGTGATGGCTGCCTATTTAGCTCTCAGAATGACAAGACCATGAAGTCAGAAATATTTCAGCTTTTATCAGAAAGGCACCATGTTCCTTTGGTTGTCCTCATAACAACAGGGGGAGTCACGCTCAGCCTTTATCTCCTGAGCACAGTCAGGCATCATATGAATGATTAGGTTGTCCTTTTTTATCAACTTAACTGATTATAATTTGCTTTTCCAACCATCTTTCTGTTGCTTCCTCTAATTGGGTTTCACGGCATAAAGCAAATCTGTCATGTTACTATAAGACAAACTTGATGCAGTCGTAGTACACTTCATTCTTCTGTTTTTCACCAAGACAAAAAAAAGGATACGTTGCTGCTTTCTGCTCTTTCCGTTTTAACAATGTTTCACTGTTTTTTTTATTTATCTGTGTTGCAGGCGTTTTATGCTAAATGACACCCTCTTTGGTGAGCTGGTCGAGGCGTCCCGTGACCTGCCTGGGAACAGATGGTCAGTAGGCGGCAATGCTCCGGTAATGGCTGGTCGCATGGCAACTGAGGGATGTGATGTGTTGCTAGGGGGAAGTTTCAGCCCCGACTTTACTGATGTCCTGTCCCAGCACATCACAGGTACACACACACACACAAACGCATGCTGGTAAACCCTTTTTACCTTCCAGGATATATCAGTCTCCTCATATTTACTTCCCACAATTATTTTTTGTGCGTCTCTGAATTCTCCGCATTATTATTGTTATTTTTCCCACTTGCTCTGCCCTCTCTACTATCTGTTTCTCATTCCTGTCATCTCTACCTCATCTTCCCCTGTCTTTGCAGTGGTAGGTAACGTTGTAGAAGAACCAGACATTCATCTGATCCTAGAGTATCCATCTGGAGCTAGCTGGGGACACTATACGTCACGTAGAGCCAACAGGTATGTTGGTCAGAATGTAAACAGTGTATACAGCTGTGTTTATATTTGTTGGATTCAGTGAAGTAAAAGGCTAAGTGGTGTGTGTGTGTGTGTGTGTGTGTGTGTGTGTGTGTGTGTGTGTGTGTGTGTGTGTGTGTGTGTGTGTACGTATCTCTCTCCCTCACTCCCAACGAACAACCCCAAAGAGC
>JBBMJY010000001.1:12505630-12523490 GCA_037833715.1 Toxotes lorentzi
GTGTGTGTGTGTGTGTGTGTGTGTGTGTGTGTGTGTGTGTGTGTGTGTGTGTGTGTGTGTGTGTGTGTAAATGTATGGCTCTATAGGTATTTGAAGCTGACTGTGTTTGGCCTTTCTTGTGTTTGCACTCTGTAGATATATCATCCACAGTGACGATCATAACCCCTACCTGTCCTCTATGGAGGAGTTTGCCGAGAAAGTCCAAGACTTCAAACCAGATCTGCTGGTGGTAGGCGGGCTGCAGATGATGGATAACTTCCCCTTCCAGCCAGGTAAGAGGAGACCGGTGACAATGTTTTATTTATTGCTGATGTGGAAAAGGTAATGTTAGAGTCTGCTGCTTTGTGTCACACAAGTGAAATGGGATAGGACTGAGCATTCAGAGGTTTTCAGTTAACCTTGCATGAGTTTGCTGAGAATATCTGAGGACATAAGCTGGTGTAAGATAACCTTTGGTACAGTTATTAGTGATGACTTTATCTTAAAGGGACTTACACTTTTACACAGTTACACTTAATGGTCTTGTCATTTGAGAATTGTGAGTTTGATGCAGATAAGAGAGTTTGACTGAGATCAGTATTTGAAATCACCTACATAGTACTACTGTGCTGATATTAATACTGTATTTTTTTAGGCCATAATTGTACTCAAACTCCAGTTTATCTTCATAGTTAAGGTTAAAAAGTGCTAATTGGCTTGATTTTGTATTTTAAGAACTGTTTTAAGACTGTTTAAGAGGACACAAGCTGAAAGAAAGGAAAAAAGAAAAGGGGAGGTTGACAGTCAGTATCCCACTGACTTCCCACTCTGCACCTGATTGTTTACAAATCAGCTTTGTCTTATTTGATCTGACATCTCCTTTCTCTGTGGTTCCTCGCTTCTCAACCATCCCCCTTCCTTTACCTTTTCTTTGACTGCCTGTCCTGTTCTTTGGCAACCTTCCCTCTCTGATATCTTACCTCCTCTGCCCTGTTTTTCAAATCTCCGCACCATACTCACTTCCACGTTACTCCACTTTGTCCTCTTTGCTTCCTTCACTCCCTTTTGAATTTCTTCTCTACTCCACTGCCTGTTCCTTTCGTCCTTCCAGGTGAGAGGGACGCTCTCCTCTCCCGCCTGGCCGACCTGCTTTCCTCCTCCTCTCCTCAGATTGGCACCCATTTTGAGATGGCCAGTTTTGTAGAAGAAAGTATAATGGAAGACCTGCTTCACTATGTCATTCCCCACGTATGTATGACTGAAGAATTCAATTAATCATCACATTCATTCACACATATCACTGAGAATGCAAAGATACTGGCGTGATTATACAAAGACGGAGGTGAAAAAGAGCAGTTGAAACTAGATTTGCTTATTTAAACTTGCTGAATACAAAACAGTCATGACTCAACAGAAACTGTATTTGCCTTCCAGTATTTGCAAAGGGATTTTTTCTTTTATATTTACATTGAGGATGTATAGTGTCTTTTTCTCACATATAGTGAACAAAAGCGAGAAAACAAAACAATTGTATACGGATAAATATGTTTAACAGTTCAGTTTTTGAGTACTAATATTTTGGCCCCTATTCAGATCTCTTAATTACTAATTGAAGATAAGTTTTCTTTTTCTTGTTTATTTTTCATAATGTATGTGCATATGCCATGTTAATCTCAGTAAGGGAATATTTATCACCTAGTGCAACAGCATGAACAGAATGGCTCGTGTGTGTGCATCTGGGTGTGTGTGTGATTTAGTTTTTCTTCCCCTCTAAGAGCCACAGTACAGTGAAGTTTAAGTCCTTCGTTTGATCACTCATCCTGTTGCTGGTTTTCCAGGCGGACTCTTTGGGGATGAATGAACAGGAGCTTCCCAACCTGCTCAGCCTGCTGAAAGGCTCCAACATCACAGTGCTGTCAGACCCAAACCCTCGCGTGGCTACTGTCCTCGACCAGATGAGGGAGGTCTATCGCATTCTTAACCAGCGCTACAAGGATGCAAGGGATGCCGGTGCAGAAAGTGACACAAACAGTGCTGAAGTTACGCACAAGCCGCTGACCCGGCTCCACGTCCACACACTGGCCTTTCAGGCCATGATAGTGACCCGAGGCTCTCAGTGGAAGAACACCATGTCTGCCACAGCCAAGGCCTCTCTCACAGCTAACCGCCATGTCTGTGGCTCTAATGATATTGACCCCAGCAAGGCCAGGCTCATCATGGATGACTCATTCTCTGTTAGCCGACGGGAGGGCAGCCAGCGTATCCCTCTGCAGGAGACCAGGCCCGTCAGCTGCTGGGATGAGGAGGATTATGAGATCTGTGTGGCACCTGTGCTGGTGTGCACTGAGGTTTACCAGACTGCAGGGGGAGGGGACAACATCTCAGCTGCTGGCCTTGTGCTGCAAATCTAGACAAGGACACAAAATGATAAACTAGATGTTGGCAGCAGTGTAACTCTGGAAACTTGATCTAGCTGTGATGCAAAACAGCCGTTGTGGCAAACACAGGTACTGATTGTGAAAGGTATCAGGCTAATGCTATCACACTTGCAGCTCATGGTCTAAGTGGACCATAAGGAAAACTGATTGTTATCATTCATAAGAGTCAGATGATGGGGTACGGTGGTTATTAATCAGGTTAAAGTATTTTAAATATATGGGCTCAGTTTGATTTTTTTGAAGGGGAAACGGAAAAAAAATATCAACTCATAAACTGCAGTTTTGTAAACTCAGTAAAGTCTATGTAATGTTCAGGTTGGTGTGTGTGTGTGTGCGCATGCGTGTGTGTGTGTGTGTGTGTGTGTACATTGGATTGTGACTTATACATATGATAATATGTATTTCTTGTGTCTTTGCCTGAGTGCAAAGCCCTCAGGTATCCAGTTTATTTGATTTTTAGAACCAAATCTTTGAGCAGACACTGCCCTGTCACTCTTTAATCACATACCCACCATCTTTGCTATGTCACTGTAGCCCATCATCTGCTTCTAACGATTTTAATAACCTGTCCTCCTCTACTTCTCCAAGGCCTTACAAGACTTGGCCTTCAGTCAGGATGAGATAAAGAGGGATGACACAGACACTTGGCTGTTTTTATAAAGCCACACTGTTCAGCTTGTGGCATGGTATTTCTGAACTGTGTATCAAGACTTTGAACGCATCATACAGTAGGTCTGCTGTGTTCACAGGGCAGATGACTGCACGGCTGCACAACCGAGCTGCTCTAAGATAAGCTCTCTTTGTTTCATTTAAACCTGTGGCTCTACTATGCAGCAGAGTTGTATAATTTCTGAAATAGCCGAATCTTTGGTTTCTTTGATTATTAGGTGTTTCCACCTACTTCAAATCTACAGGTCCAACCACTAAACTAGCCCTTTGACTTCACCTGCCTTGCAGCAAATGCATTGTCAGAAGAGCCAGCCTAAGTCTGAAAAGTTAACAGCCTGGCAGTTTTAAAAGTCACACCTGAACCATTTTAATGAGAAGGCTCTGTCCTGCCTCGTCCCTCTCTTGTCTCATTCTCAAAGGCAAATAAAGTTTGGAAATAGAAAACTGGTGAGGTGATCACCTCCTGTTCTTCCCGATATATGTGAAAAATGTGCATACTGGTTGGGTGAGTTTGATTTGTTTTGGGATTGTCATTCCTATGTGTGTCAGTTGCAGTGCAATAATACAAAAAAATATATGCTAAGAGACCACTGTTGGTAGCTGGATATGATGTCAAAAACTTCTCTTCTACCTCTGTGCTGTCTCCGTTTCACCCTCCCTATTTACCCCCTCTTTTTATTGTGGTCTCTCTCCCATGTTTCTTTGTCATATTTCTTCCTTGATTGTTCCCCACTCCTCGTGTTTGTTTATGGCTCTTTTAAGGACCAAAAAAAACAGTGTGTACTGAAACCAGACAACATTGCTATGAGGGGGGAAGTTATTAACAGCCAGTTCTCACATTCTCACACAATATGGCTATAAACAGTGGAACAATCTCATCTCTTCTTTAAGATTTTTAGCGAAGAAAGAGGGGGTTAGCAACATGACATTGTAAGCTCGACATGACGCCAGAGTGCTACTCACCATGAATCCCCTTTACCTGTGGAGTAGTGGACCACTCCGAAAATATATTTTCTGTATTTAGTCTTCATCTCACTTGTAGCAGGATTAGAGTCAGTTATCTCCCTCCTCTATGTGTAGTTACAAGAAAGATCCAACATGATGTGTTGGTGCTCTACTGGTAGACAGGCCCATTTCCCCTGACACTACATACACTCACTCTTGAGTCAAAGCCACTCTTTTCTTAAAATAATATTTGTTGAGATAATCTGTTAGTTAAAGCCCTTCTGTCTAAATGATCATCATCATACTCCCATTTCAGTCTTTTCAGGATTGGAATCACTTTTCATTTTGAGACTGTGTTGACAGAAACTGCTGAACTTACATGGGAATGATGCCAACTTTATTATTTTTCTCACTTCGTACGAATCAAACATTCCATCACAGACCCAGCTTCACTTATTTCCTCCATTCAGATCGAAATATGTTTCACAAGTACACCTCAACATCCGAGTGGGGTGTTGTTTTCTTGCTTACGTTATTTAATTTTTGTCTTTTAAGACGTACTTGTTAAAGCCCACTTTCAGTGAGGAACACATTTATTACAATGCAACATGTACGTGGTCAAGGGCAAATAAGAATCTAAAGGTGAAGGCATCCCTTTAAATCTTCTCTTTGTATTGTGACTGTGCTGGATTTGATGCTGTTGTTTGATTATGCTGACGGTAAATGAGCCTTATTCTGTCTGGAATTTCGGTGTTTAGTAAAAAGGGAAATGTTTAATACAGACTTTTTCTATTACTGTAGGGTTATGTTTTATTTCCTAATGTCTTCGTCTCACACAGTGATTGGAAGTCGAATGTAACGGGTCATTTTTTTTTAAAACTGTGAAATGAAACCGTAGCTTGCATTCATGCTCGTATAGTCAACTGCTTGTGTTTGCAACCATATCATATACTTGTTTAAACCCTAGATGAAGTCATGTCACCCATGGTCCAAAGCTGTGTTTAACTGTTTTCATGCATGTTAACTATTCAATGCAGAATCACCAGAGATAAAAATGCTATGCTGGTAAAGTGATCATTGCTTTGGTTATTCTTCTTATTATTTTAATACTCAGGGTCATTTATTGACGACGTTCATACCCAGCATGGCTTTTTTTTTTTTTTAAACCAATACTTTGGATGAGTAAGCACCAGACTTTATTTAGTTAGCTGCAGTCTGGGCAAGAATTCTTCTACATGCTTGTGATGAGCACATCATGGGTTCTTCTTCACAACATTATACTACACCATGATGGCGGTTGTTTCCTTTCTTCCTGTTCTCAACATTTAACACCTTTAATTTCATTTTTACTTCATGTAGGAATTGCTCCTGGCCCCTCATTAAAAATTCCTGCTTTCCCTGTTTGTCCATTGGCCGCACATACTGTCTAACCCTCGGCCAAATTACCATCAGATTACCTCCTGTTTCTGATGCCACCACTGGGCCCAGACATAATCAGTCAAAAAGGGTTATTATTATAGTATTTCTCTTATAATCTGTGTCTGTCAGACAATAGATTTCCTTCAACTTAGAGATCTTCTAGTGATGGGCGCATACCCTGCAGCCTGGACTAATACTTTTAAATTCCATAAAGACCTTATTTTTGTATTATGTACAGTATTTGACAGTGCAGTACAATGTGCAAGTCTGGTCTCACTTGCACATTAGCACTCTGCAGTTTACTAAACTAAAGGAATTAATGGATATGTCAAGGAATTAATAAGAAATAAGAAGGTAACATCAGAAAGGGAACATAAATGTAACCTACAGCCACTCTCACCTGAGTGTGATGTGCCTGGTTTTCTCCTCTCATATTGTTATTACACAGGTTTAAACATTATTGTGTATTTTCCATGTAAAACAAGCCTATAAAATTGCACACACTGTTAAGACCAATGCTGCAGAGCTTGTCAGGAGCCGGTGCTATTTTAAGACCCAACATTATGCACCAGACTCTGTTTTGAGCCCAGGCTCTGGGGGCGGGACAGCATCAAGCTCTCTATTTTAAATACATTTTTCTCAAATATGCAAACAGATTTCAGTACCTGCAGATAATGACAAGCTCTTGAGCTTTTGTTTTAAACTTACGAAAAGATTTAAAGTCAGAAATAGAAAGGCTAATAAATCCCTCTACACAAGCATGAATTACTTTACTTATTCATTCCACTCCAGAGTGGTGATCCTGACTTCTGACTTAATTTACATCTAAAAAGGGAACTGCATCACTCTAGATGATTTATACTGTACATGTAGTTTCCAGTTTAATTTGATTCTGCACATTTTTGTCAGGTTGAGTAAAATACGTAAATGCAGGGAAACATAAAACCACTGCATGTTCTACCAAAATAATGGACCTGTAATTGTCAGCAGACATCGGGGTCCTGCACTGATACATTTTCCCTCACCTGCCAATTGAATCAAAAAGTATTTGATCTGAACTGTAAGACAAGTCTGAAAACACAAAGCAAGGATTCCACTGTGTAGGCTACATTTATTAATTATACAGTATCAGATTTTTGTTTGTAATATTTGTGTAGCAGTTCCACTGACACACACACAATGTCACTCTACATGTCAGGGTCAATAGTCAGTTGGCTGATTAAGTCTTTGTAACAGACGTGGTTCTTGTCATTGTCGGCGAGTGCTGTCAGCATCTCATCCATCTCCTCCTGAGTGAAGGGTTCACCTGGTTTAAAGACAACCATCAACACACAGCTCAGCCATGACTACAACATGTTCTGCTGCTTTTCACCCCACAAACTAATCTTTGCCCTGCTTTACCTTCCTGTGTCATATACTTTGTCAGCTCCTCAGGCTCCAGGTATCCTTTCTTTTCTTTGTCCAGAACCTGGAAACACAGTGCGAGTGTTGCGTTAACAAATGTCAGTAGCTAACACTGTGGTATTAGATTCACTCTGCTGACAGCGTGATGTTCTCAGAGGCTCTAACTCATACTTCTACTCCCCCCATAAACTAGAACACCACCAGAGGATACACAGGAAACCACAGCAGCTGGTCTCACCTCAAAAGCCTGAAGCAGAACGTCCTCAGGAATGGGAGGAAACCTAACACACACACACACAGACACACAACATTATTATTTGTGTCTATCTCTTGTGGCACGTGAATACTGCCTGATAGTACTAGAAACTTTGTAATTAAACTTAAAAACTTATTTTGCAGCAGTTACATGGTGGAACTACCATATCCTAGTGATTTTCAAGTCTAAAATCAGTACCTCTGGTTGAGTCTAAATACAAGTTATCACACGGTCTACACAAAAAAAATTAAAACTTGATACCAGGGAAAGAGTAAAAGTGAAAGAGATTTTCTCTGGTTTTTTATTCTATATATAAGCTTATATATTACCAGATGTGGGCAACACAAGGATAAAAAACTATGTACAGTGGCTGTGAGTATATACTGTACCTTTGAAACTAATGAGCAACCCTGAGCACAGGAAAGCAAGAAAAGTTTAAAAGAAAGTGACTTAAAGTATTTAAAGAAGTCTGATATTTTCTAGATGGTGAAAAAAAATATCATCTGAAAGATTAATGATCAGAAAGCAGAGCACAGCCGTAGCCTTTGTAGACCTCTACACCACACGTGTATTCTGTCAAGTCTGATGTGTTTTATTCACAAAACAGAAAAACAATGTGAAAACTCGTACTTCATTTCGCACCTGCTCCTTCAATAACATCTAGCAGAGAAACCCACACTGCAGAACATATTGTTTGCTTTAACATCACTTGCACTTGCTTGCATCATGACGCGGCTTTCCCACCCTCAAAATTCAGCAATTTTATTTATAGCTGCATATAAAAAGAAAACACACGACCGACATCAGTGAGGAGTAAACACTGGAGATAACAGATCTGGCTTACTTGTGCTCCAACAGCACTTTGGTCATGACTGGGAGGAACCTGTCCATATGGACATATCCTGTGTGGTCCTCTTCCACCTGGTTGAACAGGACAAGGGCTCTGAGTCTTGGTTCTTAAAGAACAAAGATGGCTGCCTATAATGTCACCCTAACTTTCTTTGTATGTAACATCTCTCAGACATGTATCATGCTGACCATAATTCTTCATAATTTGTGCTAAAAAAAAGATGGCATTTAAGACATTACAATATCAGGGAGCTCATTATTATTTACATTTAATTAGCAGGTATAGTTGATACTGTAACGTGACCAAAACATAAGTAAAGACTTTTCTGACCTTTGCTATGAAGTCATGTAGGTCTTTCTGAGAGGGGAAGCAACCCAGGGAATAGATGATGGTGCCAATCTCCCTAAAAAACAAACACATGCCAGGAAATGAACAGGACAGCTTTAGTCAAAACCATTACATCCTGTCAGCCCACATTATTTAAATACATGTTAAGACAAATGTGAGAGCACTGATCTCGCTTTTCGCTTCATCAAGCTCTTCCAAAGCTCACTGGCCACTGTTTCACAGTCACTGCCAGTAAGAGCTGCTTTCTCACCTCATTCCAGAGGCATCTCAGTTTACTTTCCACAAAACCCAAAATCATCTGGAAGGAGCAGGGAAGTATTTAAAGATACCACAGGACAAGATGGGTGTAGCTTTCCATATAAACTACACATTTAATGCATTCACCCTATGTAATTTACACAGAGTGTTTTAAACAGAGTGTCCCTGGAAATGTGAGATTCTGTGGTTCAAAACCCAACACATGGAAAAGATACAGTGTATTCATTAGTCAGCTCGATTTACACTTGACACGATCTGCGTTATGTAATGATGTTAATTCACTTTCACAGGATATCCTGATTAAGGTAAGAGCCTGCATAGAAAGCTGGAATTAACTCACACACACAGTATATATATATAACACTGACAGTTTTGATGATTGGTTTATTGTTTAAGTTATTTTTTTAGCAAAAAAAGAAAAAAGAAAATACTAGTTAGATGTACTGCTTATGAAAATAACTGTTGGTTGCAGTATTACAGTTCTCCTATAATGGAATAACATGACCTTGCCACAGGTTGTATGTGTGTTAATTAAATTTGAATAATTTTCATAAAAGACCACTTTGAAAAATATGAGCTTAATTTGATCTAAAACAGTTGAGCTAGATTTTGATATGGGGTCCACTTTACAGGATAAGGCCACAAGATGGAGGAGGTGATACTTCAGGTGGTGCAAACTTCTAACAAATGTGCCACTAATCAAATAATGCAGGTCCAAATGATTTGGGGCCCCTGGGGGTCTGCAGCCCCAGGGTTTTCCAGACTCAGCCTGGCTTCTTGCACCACTGGAGGAGAGGGATGGGAAACAATCACCGCCTCACTGTGAAGGCTGCTCTAGGAGCTCACCGGACATCCACCGTGTTGTTAGACTCGTAGTCAAAAGCTTCAAAAGCTGCTCTGATTTTCTTGTGGACATCTGACGCCATGGTCTCTGACAGACGAGAGACAGGAAACACGGACAGAGACGAGAGCTTGTTACTGAAGCAGTAAATCCACAGTCAAAACGCTCGAGCAAATGCATTTCAATGACCGAAAGATAATTTTAAAAGTGATATTGTTGTGTCGAGATAAACATAAAACTGTCTCCAATACTGTCCTGTCTGAAGGTGAATTTAAACAAACTAGACAGACACTAAATAAGTAAAGCGAACTAACCTGCACTCTGCTTGCCCTCCGCCATGTTTTCCTCGTTATTCTGTCGCTTAGCAACCGACTGGCTGCACTTAGTTAGTTTGTTGGTGAAAAGAAGAGAAAAAGACTTTACTAATACCCCAAGATAGGTCTAATAAAGACAGGTACACTTCATCGTAGCACATAGCATAACCAGTCTTTGCAAATTAAAATACAGTAACAGTATGAGTACGCCTCATTGTTTTCCAGTTAGCTCCCAGGATATTAGTTTAATACATTAACATGTCTCTTGCATTATAAACTACTGTGCAAAAGTTTTATGCACTGAAAGTAAAGTGAGGATGTTTTCAGGAAATAATGTTTTTGATGCCTGTGCCCTTTACCTCTAAAACAACCGGTTCTGTTAGGTACACTTGCACACAAGGCATTTGGCAGGCAGGTTGTTCGCAGCATCTCGGAGAACTCTCCACACTTCATCTGTGGATTCTGGCTGTCTCAGTGTTTTCTGTCCCAGACGGAGGTATTGATAGTGAGGTCAGGGCTCTGTGGGGACCATAACCTCTGCTGCAGGACTCCTCGGTCTCCTTGTCAGTGATGTTTGTTTTTTAAGACTGTAACTGTATGTTTGGGCTTGTTGTCATGTTGCAGAATGAATTTGGGGCTGATCAGACTCCTCCATGATGGGATTGTATGATGGATAAGAATCTAAACATCTAGAACTAACTTCTGCCTTTTCAACTTCTTTCCTGACAAATCCAACAAATTTTAGAAACAGGAGCCAGAACGAAAGAGAGAGGAACAAAGCATTGTTTCCTTTATTTTGTCCAGCTGTATAAGTGCATACATGGATAAAAAGGTAAAGAAAACATTACAACAAATAGTAAACCCTCTTATACCTTAAACACATTTTAAGTTTGCAGATAAAGACTTTTTTAATGCTGTCACATCAAATGATTCTGCAAAAGGGCGTTCCTGTTCCTCTTTATAAAGATGAACATTTATGGACCTGTAGCCTAAAGACTGTCAATAAAAGGCTGTAATTCATTACTGTAAGTACTCATTAGGAGTACACTACTGTTCTGTAATTTTATAGTCCCCAACTCATTCAGGCACATAACTGGACTGTACACAAGTACATTAAGGACTTGGTCAATACTGCATAATCATTTTTTTATCTGAATTAACACATTTTAAAGAAATTATCAAGGAAGACCAAATTTTATTTCACGGCCTGTAAATGAGACCGGTTTAAATAAATAACAGTCCAGATGCTCTTCTGGTGCATAACTACGACATGCAAATCCCAAGCCTAGAGCGGGTCAGACACAATAAGGCCAATCAGTGTGTACATGAAACAACAGTGTCTACACAGAAAAACATGAAAACATTAAAAATATGCAAACATTTTCAGGTATGAGAGAAAGGGGTAAATAAATACAATTAATGCAAAAAAAAAAAAAAAAAAACACCAGAAAACAAAACCCAAATTAATCACATCTCAAATGAATTAAAATGAAATGATCAACTTGCTCGGAGGAGAAAAAGTAGCCAAAAGTACTAATCTCTATTAATGATGGCTTCATTTTTACTAATATGGATAATATTGCATTTTTAATATCACAGCAGATACCTGTGTATTCATAATGAAACCACTAAACACTGGCTCTAGAAAGAGTATTCCAACACAGTGAGAGGAACACTTTTAACAGATCCATCGTTACATCAACCATCTTACATCTTTAACAGTCCTATGAAATGGATTGTAAAATCTCAGAGTTCAAATCCATTTGATGAGATGAAAATTAAGACGTTCTCTCAGGTGATAGTGGCACATTTAACTCTATAATCAGTCTTCAACAGTCTGGACCCAAGAGGCCAGAGTGACGTCTACTGTGTGTTTGTGCATCTGTGCCTTCATATCTCTGGTTGCCCCTGATGTACAGGGGCACCCTGGTAATGCCCCTGATCTGCTGCTGGGGCTTCTGGGAGCTGTTGTCCATTCTGTTCATTTACTGGCTTTTCAAGTTCATCTTCTTCTGTCTTTACTTCTTGTTGAGGTTGCTCTTCCTCTTGACGCTGGATCTCTTCATGAGCCTCCTCTGTCTCCTCTTCAGCTCCTGCCTTCTCCTCGTCAGTACTGGGGTTCGACAGCTTCTCCTCCACTGCCACCTCTTGCTTCTGGTGAGGTGCATTGTTGTTGTTGGAGTCCTTTGAGGTAGAAAGTGTGATGTAATGTTACTACTACTCAGTAAACCAAAACAAAATGCACACAAAAAATGTAACACTACTGCTGTCTACATGTTAATTGGTGGTAAAACAGAAGAATTAACCCTCTTATCATTTTTCATTTAAAAAAAAAAATAATTTTGTCATATTTATACATCAAAATCTTTTAAGTTTTATGTTTTGGTGGTTGCAACCTGTTGTATCAGTAAATTCACAACAGTTCGATTAACCCCAGCTTTTTCATTACTATACAAACCTACTGTATACTGTCTGTTCTGGCTCTAAGGCAACCATTACATTAGACAGAGTAAAGAGTGTGTTTGTATGAATGGACATGAGTGAGTATGTGCACACACAGTACCTGTGTGAGAGGTAATGAAGGAGAGAGCAGCTCTGATGGGGCCAACAGGCCGTCCTGGTTTAGATCCTGAGTCTGGAGTAAAAAATCTACCATGGACACCACCTGAACTCAAAAAAACACACACACACACACACAGGTCAGAAAAACAAGGCATTCTAATACCGGTACAGTAGATAAATAGGTTAGATATGTACAACTACGTGCAAATACAATGCTCATTCAGTAGCCTACAGCCACTCCTCCTCACCAGGTCATTGGCTTGTGTTCCAGGTGTATGATGGGAGTTATAGTCTGAAAGCAGCTTCATCATCTCCAAGCCATCCAACAACCCACTGCGATCGTAGTCATACAGACGAAACAGGAAGAATACCTCTAAGCAAAACAGGAGACAAGTGACATATTTTAAACCAAAGACATCTGATCTACTGCTGCAGAAGATGTACAGTGAGAAACTGCCCTGCTGTTTACAAACACAGTTTCAGTTTCCAACTCTGGTCATCAGCTTAAAAAAGCCAAAGTTATATAAAACGACTTTATTAGAAACTGAGACATTCTTACATATTTCAGTAAGCAGCTCTCTGGAGAATTAGAGTTAGTGTGTTTCGTAAGGATGATCAGAAGGAAAGTCCTGTCAGAACTCATATAGGTGTCACACCAGTAGATGGCACTACCTTGCTCCCAGGTGTTGATCTCTGGCCCTCCGTGGCCATCCTTTAGAATGGACTGAATGTAACTCTGCAGTAACCTGTTGTACACACAGCACACACAGGTCATTTCAGTCCACCAGTAAAACATTAAGAGCCAAGGATTAACACTGAGGAGTTCAGCCCTGCAAGGACTGAATCATATTGCAGGTCCTATCAGACAGGCTTGGATTAAAATAGGTTAGGATAAACATATCTTGAGTGGGCTGTTTAAAACCTCCCTTTGCTGTTTTTGTTTTTGACTCCTGACAACACATAAGCTGAGGTAATTTAAGAACCACTCAGCCACAAGAGGGCAGAATTTAAGGCTATGTGACTCATCGTGCCATGAGGAAGTGCCACCTCATCAAAACATACTGTGCAGGTCGTTCATTTTTTTGGAATCTAGCACATCTTACATGAGGCAGATGGCAAGAAGACACCCTAGGGGCAACAGTGATACTCACTGAGCCTTTGAGCCACCCACAGCTATTCTGTGGTCATGAAGTGTGGGTAGCAGTTCCGTTTCAGGTCATCCGGCTAAGGAGGAAACACTTTTTGCTTAAAGATTAAATCAGGTGTTGTCAGTAAAGTTTATTTGTATAGCACCTTTAAACAACAAAAAAAATTCAAAGTTTTCTACATAAGACATAAAAAGGCTTTATAAATATGATACATCTAAGGCTAGATATACAAGAAACACCTAAGATGGCTCTTATGGTATAATTTGCCTAAATATTAAAATACTTCCATCCCACACACAGGCCATGGATAAACCAATAGTAACATCAATGGCAGCATGGTCAAAATACTTCAACACTCCTGTTACAATTGAAAAAGTTTACACTGCACCCAGTGATAGCCTCTCTATCAACTCAGACTGCACACAGGCCTCATGTGAATCAATGTGCACTGTTTGTGGTGCAAACCCAATCAGCTGCAATTCTACACAAACATTTGTCTGGTCACACACTCACAGACTCTATCTAACATTATGACAGGGTAATGTACACATCCATTAATCTTGTCAGTCAGTGGAAACAATTTGTGGCCACATTGTTGCCAACATACTTTGGTACTAAGTCCACAAAGTGGTTAGATTTCTCATTTTGTTCCCTGAATAAATCAGACCTGTGATCCAGTACGGGACAGTACATTCTGCTGCACAGTAACAGAGACGTGAAGGGGAAAATAAGCAATAGTTGCAACTTGAAGACGAGTCACTGGACACGTAATCTTATCAGTATATGGTGCAGGCCACTTCATTAGCACAACACAGCAGCCAAAGTCCATAGAGTGAAAAGACAGTAGCTGCTTAGTCCACTAAAACAGACTGCGGGTTGAACAAATTTAGACGTGGCTTGCATTACTCACCTGCGGTCCTCCTCCCCAGAGCCAAAGGGATTTGGTAGTGCTACAGAAGGAGGATGGGCATCTACTGATTCTTCTCTGCGAGTTAAACAAATACATGCTTAAATAAAAAAAATCATGTAAAAAAATCACTTTACTTTCATTTAAATACTTCATATTAATAAACAACTACAACAGAGGTGAAAGATTGTTTCTTTTCCTGGGAATGCTGGCAATAGATCTATACCCTCCTCATATAAAGCATATGTTCATTTGCAATCTTTATAAAAAGGTCAACTTGAAATATCTGGTGTTATATATCTAGGCAGGTGGGTTTACCTTTGTGTCCCTGGTACACCTGGTGCAGCCAGGCACAGGTGTATTAGCAGGAACAGGTAAAGGACACATGGGACCAACTTGCCTATGTGAGACTCCATGAACACACCTGCAAGCACACAGCCATTATATGACCTCACATCACATCTGTACAGGTCATGAATTTACCTGCAAACAGTCAATACTTTTGCCTCTAAAATGAATACGTAAAGTATAACAGCATTTAGCTAAATACGCATAACTGTCCTTTAACAACACAGAGAACAGGTATCTCAAGACATTTCATGGTTGGAATAAAAACGATAATGACATTTCCAAATAATTAATCTTAGCAACACAGGAGTGGTTGAGGGATGATGGTTGCATGATGAGCACAAACTGAAATTTCCACATGGCTAATGTTTTAATGTATCTGCCAAAATACATCCACATACTCATGACCTTGTAGTCATGAGGGCTGTTAGCTCTGCCAAACGGTCAAAACATGTCACATCTGCTGCCTACAAATAAAAACCAGTCATTGTATAAACATAGCATAGCTGCAGCCTTTACAGTGACCACAGCTGGAAGACCCTATGGTCCACTATGGCAAAACCAATTAAAACTTCTGCATCTAGTTATAGCTCAGCATAAGCACATCCACTGTCCATGTGTCTCCAATCCATTTAGACAAGCAGATGTTTTATTTGTGGATTGACCCGTGAATAATAAAGAAGCCACATTTACTGCTGCAGCTTCCCCATGTGGAGCGGTAGCGATGCTAACACCGAGGCTCACACAGCCCCACGTGACCCACAGCTGACACCAGCTCACTGCAGCAGTATTACAGCCTGAGCAGCATTTTACACTGAGAGTTACTGATGTGCCGTTCGTCTTCCTGCTTTGAATCACAGCCCCCGCACTGAAACAAAAACAAATGAGCAGCTCTGTTCACCCCTCCCACCGCGCATTTATTAAAATGTCTGCAGATTAAAGGTTTATGTGGACTGAAGTAACGTGCACACACCTCAGTAAGGCTCGGCTGCAGCTGATAAAATCCAGACTGTAATAATCTACATGTGAATTCAGAGTCATGATGAGCCTACCTGTCTGCATGGAGGATGTGTGGACAGAGAAAAAATAAAAATAAAAAAACAAATAAAACACAAAAGCTGTAACTCAGGCAGGTTTGGGTTCACAGGTTCATATCTGAGGAGCACCTCTGTCCCGCACCGCCCTGCTCGCGCCTCACGGTCTGCACTGCGCAACGGCGACGGCAAAAGCACACGCACACGCAACCCCCTCCCACCACCGCCTCTACCACCACCCACCTACAACCGGGCTGCCACTGGGACCGGAGCGTGTGTTGGTCAATAAGAGGGTCCACGTGGAAGCAGAGAGTCCGCTGGCGTGTCAGTGAGTTTGCGCAGGAAGCCTGTCTTTGTGCTCTTGTCTCCGGGATTTTCCGCCACGCCACGTCCACAGGCTCCAGTTAACCGGGAGGAGCGATGTAATCTGCTGGCAGCCTTAGTAGCTCAGAGGCATTTCATTTTCAGTCTGACTTCATACCAGCTGTACCGCCGGTGTACTGCTGGGAGAGACAAGGACCGCCTCGGTGTTTATAAAGGTGTTTCTGTAAAGTATTAACCCACACTTCAGCCATAAAATGAGAAGCCTCCTTTCCCAGACTGTCAGACAGATGAACACCACAACCACTCATGCTGACCCTGCACCCACACACACCTATATTTACTCATTTTTTCTTTTATTAAGGCCCTATGCGTGCGAAGCCCTATTGTAACTGAAAGGATTATTATTATTATTCTCCTCCTCCTCCTCTTTTATTTTTCTCCCGCCGCTTTCTCGGCTAATTTGACCCCCTGAACGTGCTCAAAAAGTCACCAAACTAGTTATGTGTCGGTCGCGAACGAAACGGCTCTTAGAGCCGGCTCTTTGAAGTGAACGATGGGAGCCGACTCCTGAGAGCCGGAGTCGCTACCTGATGTGAGGTGTGTCCGCACTGAGCAGGAGGGGGAGGAGCGGGGGAGAGAGGGAGAGGGGGAGAGAGAGAGAGAGAGGGAGAGACAGAGAGAGAGCAGTCGCTACAGACAACAGAAAATGAGTGCCCGCAGGAAACAGTAAAATTTAGATGCATTTCAGTTACATGGATATACATCTAAATACAATAAGCCATATAAATAATAAACATTTAATATGGTGTATGTTTTGTGCATTAGTAATTCATTTTACACATAATTTTAATTAATTTAAGAAATGAAAAAATCTGAGGAGCCACTTGGGAGTGAGCCGAGCCATAAGAACCGGCTCTCTTAAAAGAGCCGGAATTCCCATCACTACAACAAACTTTGCCCAAAATTGTCCCCTGACGAAAATTCAGCAGCGCCCCCTAGAGTGTGAAAATGTTCACCGTAAGACCTACGGACTTGAAATTCAGAATTCAGTACACATACGCATCACGTCGAGACGAGAAAAAAAAGTCTCTTGGAGCAAAATTCCACGATGTACAGGAAGTCGGCCATTTTGGAAAGAGTGCGCCATGACGAACTCCTCCTAGGGGAATTGTCTGATTGAGCTGATTTTTGGTCAGATTGCTCATAAGGCATTAGGGAGAAAAAGTTATCAAATGTTTTGATGTGGGTCACACGGTCTGCCCATGGCACCGCCACAAAAATGACCCTTCGCCAACACACAGGATATGGATGTATTTGTGGCTGTATCTCCCACATACTTCATCCAATGTGGATGAAAAAATCAGGCATGATGATCATGTGATTCTGAACAGACTGATATGCTAATGTGATGATATCGTCACAGCGCCACCTAATGGCAGTGGTGAATTTTTTTTCTTTAATGAACTCCTCCTCGGGAAATCATTGGATGGAGCTGAAATCTTGTCATGTTGCTCTTAGGACACTATTGTCCAAAAGTTGTCAAAAGCTTCTCTCTACGTTACACGATGTGGACGGAGCGCCGCCGCAAAGTCACCCTCCGATTTGTGAAAATGAGGATTTTAGGTTTTTGCCACTTATCATCCATTCTGGCTAATATTCCACATTGAAACCTATAATCCCCTACAAGTCTTGCCACAGGGCACCGTTTTAGCACAATTGGGCGCGGCCAAACTTGGCAAAATTGGGGCAGCCGTGGCGCAACAAGTTAAGAGTGCGGCTTTGGGCTTGGGCTGGCCTGGGATCGGTGGGTCGTGGG
>JBBMJY010000001.1:12545045-12561140 GCA_037833715.1 Toxotes lorentzi
CAACATTATGTGCCCAAAGAATGAGGTCAGCTGACTACCTGAATATACTGAATGACCAGGTTATTCCATCAATGGATCTTTTCTTCCCTGATGGCACGGGCTTTTTCCAGTATGACAATGCCAGGATTCATCGGACTCAGATTGTGAAAGAGTGGTTCAGGGAGCATGAGACATCGTTTTCACACACGGATTGGCCTCCACAGAGTCCAGACCTTAGTCCCACTGAGAATCTTTGGGATGTGCTATATGACTGCTCCATTACCTTCTGATGAGATATTAGGACAAAACTGAAGCATGTTAGTGTCCAATTAAGGCATGTATTATATTCTAAAACATATGAATGAAAACAGAAGCAATATTGGATGACCTGACTGTATTATACATCAAGTGTCATGATACTGTATTTGCAATATTTGTAGAAAAAGTAGAGCATATAACAGTTTTGGCAATGAAAGACCTCAGAGTTTTACTGTCTGATCTGGAGTCTGATATACAGACTTGTCCCTTCGCGCAAAGTGCAAAAAGGTGTTTTGCTCAATTTGAATTAAAACACATAGATTTTAATCTATGTGGTGTAGCACCGTAAAACTCTTCTCATTAAATTCTGTGGTTTTCTGAAGGTGAACAGACGGTGAGGTCTTTAATTTTAAATTCATTTAAATTGAGATGTTCAAACTGAATTTAATTAGACTGTTCTTGGAGAATATAATTCTATTTAGTTGAGTCCATTTTTAATATTCAGATATTTCCACTTTGCAGGGATGAAAAAAAAGTTGCCATTTGCTTTCTGCAACAATATAAATGTCTCTGCTGCAACAACATGCTCTGTTCCACCAGAAATATGCATATTAGTGCTATTTTGGTATTTAAAGATGTGCTCAGCTGTGTATGAGTGTGTGTCTATCGCATTTTTCATTGCTGGTTAATACTCAGTCCTGCGCAGTCCTATTTAGTTGCAGATTCATTGCTTCAATTTAATTGAGTTGACTTCCTGGTCAGTAACATTGTCACTCTCCACTTCTCTCTCTCTTCACTCTCGCTCTGTTTTATTCACAGAAGTGTGCTATAAATACTGATTATCTCTAAATGGAGAAGTTATGATTATACTAGACCATTAAAAGATCATACCATGGATTTATATGTTGTAGACATTTATCAGCTTGTGGAAAAAAAATTCTACTCAGGGGACAAAGAGTAAAAATAGGCAAACATGGTTTACATAAAAGGGATAATGTGATTTGGTCAGTGACTGGCAAGTCTTGGATGTCAGGGAGCACTTGAATGCACCAACAAGAAGAGATTTCAGAGCAGTCACAGACTGAATGAAAGTTTTTAACACTGTCAGACATGGTAAAGTCGGCAGACTTTATTTAGATGGAAAATCTCAACAAATCAACAAAGTCTTTGCATGTTGATTTTCATATTGTAGTGAAGTGAATGGAAACCAGAGGATATTAATCCTCACCAAAAAAAACCACCAAAAAGACCTTTAAAGGTTATAACCTTCTAAAATACCTCTCTCTAACCTTCTAACTGACACTGTCATTGTCTTTCATGTGTTTCCCTCTGTCCTGTCTACTCACATCTCTCTTTCTCTCTCTCTTCCTGCAGGTCGGAGAGATCCGTGCTCATGCTGCAGAGTGGACGGCTAACGTCTCAGCAGAGTTCAAAGAAACCCGTCGACGTGTTAGTGTTGAGATCTATGACAAATTCCAGCGTGCGGCATCTATTAAACGCAAACTGTCCTCGGAGCTAGGATTTAGCCCCGCCCCTGAACTGACTCTGCCCAAGAGGACTGTGTCTATCAATTTCAATGACGAACGGGACAATAGCGAGAAGGAGGCCGGGCTGCAGGGCTTGACGACCCCTCTGGCCAGAAACGGTGGTTCATTCATGAACGGTTTGGGCCCAGAGAGAGGAGATATCTCAGTCATTGAACACCTCTAGTAGAAGGATGATGGCCAAGCACCTTTCATGATCCTTCCGAGACCTTTCCGCACATCATCAGTCATGGCATCAGTGCTGAGACCAGAGCTGCTTGACCAAATAAACTGTTTCTATTAAAAAATCAAGTAATAATGAGAATGTGGTACTTGGTGACCACAGCAGGGGCATCTTCATCTCTCTCAACGGGGGCGCTAGAGTCAAAACCTTGCTCAATAACACTTCAGTGGATTTTTGGCAACGGGACACAAACGTCTGTGAAGATACTCAGTCGCCACTGTCATGGTTTTTCCAAGGCCCCTGTTCAGACCTGGAATTAACATGCATCTCAGGTGATCCGATCACAAGTGGACAGCTCTAAGTACGGCTGTGAATGCACCCAAGACGCGTTAAAGACGTCCTGAGATCTGATCACTCACAAGCTTGTCTGGGCCACGTGTCCACATTGTTTCAGGAGTGTGAACACAAATATGTCCACTGAAGGACCGCCTGTTCAACCGATGCTACAGCAGGGTGGTCTTTGCAAAGGTAAAGACTACGAGTGGTCTTTGCAAACGTAAGTGATGCAAACATTTATTTGCATATAGAGCGGGGAAGTGAGATCTGATCACATGTGGTCACTCAAGATGCATGTGGAGAACTACCAGATGTGGACTGACGTACTTAGAGCTGTCCACTTGCAATGGGATAACCTGAGACACATGTTATGAGACACTTAGGTCTGAACAGGCCTAAGTGATATGCGAAGGGACCTGGACTTGCTTGAGGTTGTTGAAGGTGTTTCACCTCTCATCTGAAAGGCTTCTTCGGTTCTTCCTTTGCACTTAGAGCAGTTGGAGACAAACCTCACCATCCTCGTCCCAACAGAGAAACATTGAGCGAGTAGAAGAACTTGCTGATCTTGAACAGCATTTACTGGGTGTCTGTCAATCAAGTCTCACTCAACAAAGAACGTTTTGTTAGACAGATCAATATATCATAGTATAGAGGCAGACAGGGGGAGAGAGAGAGAGGGTATGACATACAACAAAGGTCAAACCAGATCATGAATGGTGCTGTCATATGGTATGTGGCTCAACCACTGGGCCACTGTTTTTTAACAGGGATGCTGCTGTTTGTGACCTGAATGCAGAAACACGCTGACAATCACAGCAGGATTTTAACTACAGCTGTCAAACCAATCACATTAGAGATTTTATGTCAGAAATGTAAAAGTTAAAGACGGTCAAAGGTGGTTGATTAGTGGTTTTGTGCTAAAGGAGTGCTGAATGTGAAGATGGTGGGATGTGGGATTGTTTGATCTATAGATGAGATGGAGCCGTAGCGCTATATTGAACTACAAAGATGGAGGACTGTGATGTTGACCAAACTGTAAACTCTGCGTACAGAGAATCTCTGTGGACTTTGGATAGCAATTTTTCTGATTTTCCACATGAGAAAAGACCGTAGTTGCTGCACCAAAGCTTATTTAAAATATGAAACTTAAAAAATCTTAAACTCAGTTGCAATTGGCTGCAATAAGTGGATATATTCTTAATCTTTTTGCTGATTATCTCTATGCCTTTTTTATAGAGTAGCTCAGATAAATTAGGTTTTGTAGTTATCTTACTAGTTGCTAACAGATATAGTAGATAATGCAAACCCACACTGCAATAGTGACAGTTATATGTTGTTATATGATCTTTTTTTTGCTTCCACAGTTTGTTGATGAATGTTCTAATCTACAGCTTTAGTTTAAATAATTATTATTGTAACTGACAACAAGTACAAGCCATGATTTTTTTTGCAGTTACTGTATGCCAAATAGTATTTTTATGTTAATGTAAAACTTCCCACCTACTATTCAAACATGCTGTTGAGTAACTTTGTTCTGGACAGTAGCTTCTGGTAAGAGCCATATGATAATTAACATAGTCTGACCACTGTGATTTTCGGTGGCAGCCACGTTAGTCCTACTGTCCTGTAGTGCAGAAAGTCTTTACTATAACTGTAGATCTTTTTTGTAATGTTTTCATCTTAACATCTTTTGGTTCTGATAGAGGGCATCGTTATGTACGTAACTCTTCTCAGTTTTCGAGAAGAGGGAGAAGGTGCATGTGGTTTTTCAAGTGGTCAGAGTGTTTCTCTCCCTGATTCTGGACGTGATAGAGAGAACCGATGGGCTCTGTGACAAGATTTGTCAAACCACTGTTGTGCCTTAAACTCTTTACTTTTCCTACAAGGTGAAGCACAACTGTGAGGTGGACCACTGAGGTGTTCATTTGCAGCAATCTCATACGTCTCCAAGATACTTGTTCATATTGTGTTATCAGAGACAGTTTGGTTTGTTTTGAGGAAATGAGGTGTTTCATAAGCCCAGAACTGATCTGATGGTGAATCCAGTCTAACTAATCTAAATCAGTTGTTACTGGCCTGGATCCACATGAGATCAGATTCATCCACTATCTAATGTTTTCTATAATAATATAATTTGCGTGGCTCAAGTAAGAAGACTGTTGCAGGCTCAGCCTTTTTTTTTTTGTGGCTGGAGGCAGTAAATGTTCACCTGTTTGGGGAAACTGAAGCTCTCACATATGAAGGATGCAGTGCCCCTAGAGCCAGTGAGTCAACTATTAAAATGTTTATCTATGTGAAGAATATAAAGAGTTGTGATTCTATATTGTATCAGAGTATTATATCCAGCAAATGTTTACTCTCTGCTGACCAACCCAAAGCTGCTATAATTGACAGTGAATGCTATTTCTGAGTTGTACTACCACGTGTGTAACAGCATTTCTTGCTAACAACCTTTAAATCTTTATCTGACATGGTGAGTTGTCACCCTTTTGGTGTCCTGGAAACGTTAGGTTTCTAATTTAAAAAGATTTAAGGCTGGTCATGAAAGTTTCATTGTTACAGAGCAAAAGTAAATTCAGTTTTAATTCCCAGCTTTCACACGCACAGACACACACACGGACTGAGGGTTATCTTTCATGTGTGTACGCCTGCTGTTGAAAATGCACTTTGATTTAACAGCCTTCGAGCATAACAACATGCTGCAGCTTCCACAGCTTAATCAGTCCATCCAGTCAGAAGGCTTCGATTTTGTAGTTATGTGGCATTAGTGGCGAGGAGACGGTTAAACACACAGACTTTTAACCCTTAGATTATTGCCCATGTACACAGGAAGTTTGAAACCAATTTATATCTGACCCTCTCGGACGTTTTGAATGAATCTAGTGGATGTAACGACGGAGAAAACTAGAAATAAATCAATAGCGCAGACTGGAGTTTTATATGGTTCCAATAATATGCTGGTAACAGCACATAAAAACCTCCTACCTGAAACAAAATAAATCAGAAAACTTGCTTTAACAACCCTCTACAGTTCAAAGTATTTGATCTGTTTCTGCTCCTGACTGACTGGAAACACATGACATTTTTACACAATCATCTTTTTAGCTGTGCTAAAATGAAACTAACTGTAAGACTTTTTCATTTTCTGCTAATGTGCTAGATATGTTAATGCTTTTTATGGCTCTGATAATGAAAGCCGTGTATTTTCCTATACCGTTTGTTCCTACACTGAGTCTGGGAAAACTTATTGTAAGAATAATGTCTGTAGAGCTAATCTAAACACAATGTAACAAAGATTTTTGTACAACATATGACTTGAAAATAAACTCAATTTCAATTAATTCCCTGTTTGCTGTGTTATTGAGAGTGCTCAGCCCTTTTGGATGGTTCTGTGTGTGTCCAGACGATGAATTTGTATCATATGATCAGTTATTTTTGTACAGAAACTGTCCTCACAGAAAAAACAAGAAAAAAAAAAAAACAAAACAAGATAGCTCTTAAGCGCCTCTGTCTCCATTGAAAAAAAAATATTTAACTCAAGAGTTGCTGAATTACTCCATACTTCAGTAGAAAAACTGTAAAACTTTATAATCCACTCAAATACTGCAGCGTGAGGACATGTGACAAAACCTTTAAAGTATCTTAACAGCAGGATGAAGAGCTTGTTTGGGTTTCAGCACCTATTTCTGTTGTACCTCTGACCACATCCAGAATCACTGGACTGGTGGGTGCTCATGACTTGAGAGACATGAGGCAAGGGACAGGTGCAGACATGTCTTTTAAAACTACCAAGACATTAGCTGTTCGGTTACTCATAGCTGATTTGACCTGTTTATCAACTCAGTTAAAAGTTTGAGCAAGTTATATCAAAAAACTAATTCTTTCTTGGAGTCATAGCTCAGTCAAATCTTTCTAATCACAGAAAAAGACTTCATGACTTCAGAACTTGCCTGTGAATCACCATGTTTTTGCAGTTTTCTTCAGAGACAAAGTGATTCAGTGATAGCTGTGTGCTCCTCCATGTGAAAAGGAACAGCTAAAAGCTAATTTGGCACCAAATGGTACCAATTTGCCCTTTCGGCATTTAAACCATACAAACCATCTAAAAGTTTGATTTGTCTTTTAAAAGCCCTGAAATTTATGAAATGAATTTTTTTTTCACCAACATGACCTCACATATCTCTGCAAGACACAAAACAATTTGGTTATTTCACATTAGAGATGTCTGTATTTCTGTATTTAAATGAAATATCATACAGAAATATTTCACAATGTTGAACCAAGTTTTTTCAGGGGCTATAGAGTGAACGACAACTCATTCTCACCACTGCCAGACATAACTCTGCTTTATTATAAGTCTCTGGAAGCACATTAATCAGTATGGTCTCTTCTCTATCACAGTTCACAGCCTCTGAACCACTGAGTAATTATTAGTGTTTAAACTTCCTGGATGATAGAGTGGTCTGATGAGTGTGACTGGCCAGTGGCAGCTGGTCTTATGATGCGTGAGGAAAGTTATCAAAGCAGGAAGTACAGACCAGAATCAACAGCACACAGTCAGACAGATACAGTACACTGGCTCGTTTCACCATGATATTTCCTCCGTTTTAAAAGCTCCGTTCAGCCAACCAAGGCCCAAGGGAACCAGCAGAACTGGGCTGGAACCACAAGGTTGGTCACAGCACATACAAAATCTGTCCTACAAGCAAAAACTGGAGCCGTTTATGGTAAAACTCATTATGTTGGTTGATGTTGCTTTTGGGTTGAAGGTGGTTGGGCTACAGGGAGTGAAAAACAGTGGCTTGTTGCGCATTGTCAGACAAGAAAATTAAAGATAGGCACAGGATTCGACATGCTGCCTGCCCGTTTTCTGGTCTTTAATGTGATATTTGGAGACACCTTCAATTACCCAAATGAAATAAAAATTAAATTTAAAAAAACCACGAGGCCTGTTTTCAGTATTTACTTGGTATGTTCCTTCTAAACTAGTTCACAGTGAAGTCTGTGGATCATCAGGGCAATAGAGATATTTTTTCTGAAAAGACATTTTGTAGGTTTTTCATGCCTAATTTTGGACACATTGAGCACCACAAATAAATACGTCTTAGCAGCTAAGATCTCATCTCTGCAAATGAAAACCAAAACTATCTGGAATTCCATGGCTTCGTGCCATTAAGGAGAATCAAGAACTTATGATTTTGTAATTTGAGTGTAATGATCTTTTAAAGAGGAAACAGTCCATCAAGAGTTTGGATTCAGAAGGTTTTTCCATACTTTCTACAGTACAAACAGTATAACAATTATTTTTGTTTAAAGAATATTTACTGTGGAAGTTACTTCAATCATACTGTTGAGTATGTGCCACATACAAGTGTTCTTCTATTATAAGATCAAATTTTGAACAATTTTTCAGCTCATGCAGTACATATCTCTGGTTCATGTGCTCTCCCTACCCAGGTCTACTGAAGGTTTATAACTGTCTACACAGTCTATACAATAACCGAAAGCTCCCAAGCAGCTTCATGGAGCAGAGAGCGCTGGTATTTATCTTCATTTTAGCACATTAGTACCACTGAGATCCTCCTCCACAGTGATGTCCTTGTTCAACACGAGTCTTTGAAAGTAATTTCCCTGAGGGGGGGTTAATGTTTCAAAACATTGTAGCTACAGAAGTCAGATGAACTGAAGCCTCCAGTGGCCTTTATGTTGATTCGCTTCTAATGGTTTCTATTTTTAGTCCTGTGAATGTAGAGGCAATTCTTTGCCAGAAAGGTGCTGCAAAAAAAAAAAAAGCTTAGGAAGACTGGTTATTAAAAATAGCTCATACTCAGTGTGTAACTGAACATTATATCTCCATCCGAGAGGAGAGGAGGCGGTGACTGCAGGGAGGCAACGCTGTCAAAGTCAGACAGTAACTGCAGTGTGAAGTCAAGTTAACATGCTCAGGCTTTTTTCCTTTATTCCCCTCTAAAAATATTCATTTGTAAGACTTCAGTCTAGACACTGATCAATTCTATTTCAATCTGAGATCTTCTCTCCTCTCCTCCTCTCTCTATTGATTTCCAGCCTTGCTGTCTCTTCTCACAGAGGACTCAGACATGCTGGCAGGTCGCCCCTGACAGACAGACTGAACCTCATAAGCCTCTTTTCCCACCGCAACAGGACATGTGCTTCACTGAACCTTCCACAAATGCCAGGCGTTGGGTGCAACTTTAAGCATTTCTATGAGACCTAATGAAGACAAAACATGCAAACAGAAAAAGAAAAAAGAAAGAAAGAAAATGTAAAGATTACAGTGGTGGTTCATGTTTCTTTTTTAGATTTTGTCACGCTTGCATGTGATGAACTGGTATGCTTTAAAGGGGCATTCTACCCATTTTTAATTCAGTTGTTACACAGAGTACTACTCAGCCCGTGAAAACAGCCCACATGGGTACATAGCTCTGTCCATATACACCTCACTCTCAGGAATAAAGCTACCTTAAGATTAAAAATCAGTTTTAAAAGTAACTAAAAAGCACCACCATCTCTTTCCCTCTGTCCTGTTCATACAAAACTGGTCGGCACTTCCTGTCGGTGACTCTCCTCTGGCCCTGAGAACTGTTGCTTACACAGTGTTGCCGGGTAAAGAATGGGACAAATCATGCATACAGCGGGGGGATCGACGGTCAGTCAGTCCGTCAGTTACACAGACAGACACACACACTCTCCAGTCTGAGTGCCAGTGATAACATAGCTCAGTGGACCCATCTCCTCATTTCCCATGTCCTCGGCCAGAGTTGGTTCTGGCACTGCAGCTTCCGCTAACAGTTCCAGCCATTAGACATTAGAGAAGGACTGCATCCGCTCTGAGGTGTGTGACTGTGTCCTTTCCCCTCCGTTCCCACAATCCAGCATACCCTGCACAGCCCCGGCAGAGAAAAAGGACAGAGACACAGGAATGTAGGAGAATGAATGAACAAACCAGGTATGCAGCTTTCTTTGATGCTCCCACAAGAAACAGATGACTACTCTGACTATTGCGTCCTATTTTAATGCGTCCTCACAAAACCTAAGAAAAAGAAGAGGTCAAAAGGTTGGCACACATCAATACTAATACCTCTAATGTCTATACACAAGAAGAGAAAATCAATGGGTATTGATCAGAAACAGTGTTCCTCCGACACACAAAGGTTCACCCAGAAAAATAAAGCAACCTCCTAATCATTTTTGACATTTTACATCAGCTGCTGTTCTCATGTGTTAGCACTGATGCATTCAGTCAGCTTGAAGGACACTTGATGGTATAAGCTGTGGGATGCTCATGTGTCATTTGCTGTTTTCAATTAAAATATGAATATCTGATAGAAGAGCAGACATCGGGTTTGGCTGGCTCATCAGGTCGCTCTTTGTGCTAAAGTGATCTGTACAATGTGATCAATAATTCGAGATAGTTTCAGAGCAGTGAGCAACCATGTGGAGCGTTATGACAGTGCTGTTTCAAAAGTAAAACTCGGATGCAGAAATGTGCATCTTAAGTTGTAAAGTTGTACTGTGAGCAGATGCAGGCCAGAGGCTCACCGATCACTTTAATACAACAGACGACTTAACGAAGCTAAACAGCATCACCATGTGATTACTGCTCTCTGTCATGAGGAAATTAACTTGTTTTCCAACTCTCTCTCGTAGAATTACACAACACTTGATTGTGTCCTATATGAGTAGGTTTCTAATTATGCGTGCTTTAAAATGTGGTGTCTCAATCAACTCCTGCATTATTAAAAAAGGCTGACAGCCGCCGGTGTATGCTTACCAGCGCCGCCTCTAGGTGATGTGGAGAACTGCACTCAGATGCAAGTGGACTGGAAGGAGTTCAGTGGCCTGACGTGCTGCAGGGTATGAAGTAAGTAACTCTAAAATTCAGAATGATAATGAAACAATACATTTGTCAGTTCACAACACACCACTTGACTGTATGGAGACAGTATAGCACACAGTATGGACATTCAGTTACATGGTTTTCAAAGAAGGAGGTATTTTTTGGAGACGTTTCACTGCATCCTCATCTAATAGAGAGACAGTCTGACTCGTAGTTTGATTCTACATGAATACATTTACTTCTTTCTCAGCAGGAATCTGAATTCAAGCTGTTCAATAAAAACGGTATCAGCCTCTTCTATTGTTATCTGTGGAACAAACAGGTTTCTATTCAAGAGAGAAGTATTTTGAAGTGTGGTGGGATGAAAAATTACAAAAAACTTTGGTTCAAATTTGTCTTCTGACTATTGCAAAACCCAAAGCTGAACATTTTATATATTTTATGGAATTGGTACCCAGCGCCTTGAGGTACATTTGTTTTCACTTTTATTTCAATTGGTAATATTATACTTTGTGCCACGGTGTGAGGGACCATTTGAAATGGTCTCATCTGAGATTTCATTTCATATCTGATGGATAAAAATTCTTTAGCCTGAGGTGCATCTCACACTGACAGATAAATCTGATTTTCTGAATCACTCTCAGCGAGTCACACCCAGCCCTGCACACTGCTGTACTCTGTACCTAAATCCAACTTCTTTCTCCATATGGCTCAGGTTCTCCACCCTGTGGTGGAACAGTGCACTGTATGTACTATTCATATGTTTTCAAGTTACTGTAAAATAATAGCACCAAAGAGAAGACACAAAGAGATCACACAACCTATGTGGCAGATAAAAAAGGTTTAGTTAAAAAAAAAAAGAGGTAATTTTGAACCACTTGGCTTCAATAACTATTTACATAGATCAATTAAGTCTACACCTATTTAAAAACTGATGAATTTCAGAATTTGCTGCAAAGATAAGAAAGAAAGAAAAAAAAAAGCCAAAACAAAAACTGTTTGATCAGATTTGTTGTCTTGACTTCAACACTTAAAATATCTAGAAAATACGAAACAGAGGAGAAAATCTACACAAACTAGCTGCCATTAGCAATTAGCTGATATGTTACAGGACAGATGGATGGAGGAAGCATAGCTGTTATTACTGTATCATCTACCATGTACAACAACATATTTCTCAGACACACCAAGAAGACAAGAAAACAAAAGTACAACCAGTGAGTCAGTAGTAAAGATAAACAGAAACAACAATGAAGATACATTCAGAGACATTACAGAACAATGGTAGTTTCTTTCATTCTAAAACATTTAGTAAAAAACAAAACAAACAAACAAAAAAAAAACATCTGGCATTTCAAAGACGCAGACAATTTCATTAAAAACAACTTAAAACAGAGCATAATGAAAAACAGTGCTATGCAGAAAATCTTTGCTTGGATATGTGCTGACACAGGTGAAGTGTAGCTGTGTTGTGCTGCGAGAAAGTGATTTAACAGGAGACAAAACTGTGTCAGGCAGCCCCCTACTCCCCCTCCCCCCAAAAATGAAGAAAAGGTGCATTGTGAGTGACTTAGGTTGGATATAACATTTAAAATAAGTGGCTTTATATTGAAGTTTAATGTGTCGTCTTCGAAAAGTGGAGTGTTATGTATCTAGAAATGTGTATTTATATAAATCACAAGTGCAAGACTGTGTGTGTGTGTGTGTGTGTGTGTATATCAATCTACTGAATGTGACAGTTGTCTCCTTGTTGCGTTTGTTGTTTTAAAACATTTTGCTCTGGCGTTTCCCCTAAGCTTAGTGATTGACAGAGAGGTTTCTCGTCTCTGCTCGGGGAGAAACACTTCCTGTTGGAGCTTTCCGTGGAGGGACTCAGGAGAGGTGTGGGCCCCAAAAGCTGTGGAGAAAGAGCAAGATAAGAGATGACAAGATGACGAGAGAAAACGAGGGAAAGAGAAACACAAAGCAGGAAGTGATACATTTGTGAATGAAAGAAATAAAGATAATTTGGAAGCAACTCTTCAGTACAAGTGGGGCACACTATAAAGACATACATCCAGCAGGGGTTCAGTCAAACAGGTGACTGTGACGCATTCTTTCCTCTTGGCCTCTATGACCTGAAACCTCTACATCCTTTAAACCCACCACTGCTTCGCTTCAGTTGACCTGACTCAATAAGAAGCTGACCTGGACTGACTTAAAGGTGAAAGGGTCCGGATATCCTGTGGACATATTAGGGGCCTGGTAAGCTTAACTACCACATACACACTGACCTAGAAAGATGGCTGAGCAGTTCAGTTTCCACCTGTAAAAGCTTCCTCAGAGATACTGTGTCCACTTTTTTTTCTTTTCGGTAACATTGGAACTAGCAGTTCTACTTACTTCTGATAGCTACATGTTGTTAGAGCTGTTCATTTGTTAATTAGTCTGATCTGATAAGGCATCATTATTACTTTAGCTTCATCCGTGGGTCATTTCATATGAGTGGCAATGTGAGCTGTAACACATTAATAAGAAGAAACAGCAATACTAACGTCAATGTGGGCACAGATTTGACAAAGAAAACGACTGAAAGGTTTTTGTTTTGTTTTTTTTGACCAGTCAAGCTGACTTGAGTCAGCTCATATTAAGTCTGGAGTCAGACCCTGATGTTCGCAAGACTGCTTCAGACTGTGTAATGAAAATACTGTACATTGTGGCCCCTGAGTGTCTGTTCATTTTGTGCAGGTGGCTGTTGAGGATAAGGAGCAAAAATGTACTATACTGTAGTGTGTGTGTGTGTAAAAGAGGGAGATATATAGGTTATAGTTGCTCACCTTGCCGTCAGGTGCAGATGTGTGAGCAGTCTGCTTGGCAGCCAGCCGAGGACTGCAGCGCCTCACTGTGGTTCTCCTCATGATGAATGGACTCGCCTCCCCCAGAGGAATATCAGCAAAGCCTGAGGGAGTGCAAATGATGTCTTGATTTTTTTACATTACAGAGCATGAAAGTCATGATGAGTGAAAACTGAGCATTTTACCCCCAGTGATTTTTTTTTCTTTGCTTCTGAACTTGTCTTTGCAGCTAATTTTACACACTCCTGCGTTTCAAGCTCGCAGAGCTCTTTCGGGTCTGTGGATAGAATCACTCTCTATCCACAGACCCGAAAGGTAATACTAGTATATGCCAGCACAGACACATTTGTGGCTACAACAGAGTACCACCCAACACAAACCTTTCTGCACCAGCTCAGGAAGTCCCTCTGGCCTGAACTCCTCATCTTCCTCTTCAGGTTTTGGTTTGGGTGTATTCGTTGCATTTGCTTTGATCTTCTTTGTCAGGTTGTGCAGGGCTTCCTGAGCACTATCTTTATCGCTGATGTCACGGTGACCCCGTTTCCCTGAGGACGACCCCTGAGGGGACCTCTGAGGTGTTGAAGGAGCCATGTTCTCAGTGTTGTCGTGCGTATTTTCCTCCTGATGTTTGGAGGAAGACTTCCTTCCTGAGCGCCGGCAGCGAGTACTAACAGTACTGCTGGAGTGGATGGTAGCTTCGTTAGCATGTTGGCTAGCGGTAATCTGTTCCAGTCTTGCTGTCAGTGCGTTGTTGGTCTCTTCCAGTTTGTGGACTTCAACCATCAGGCTGCAGTATTTATCCATGCTCTCATCAGCCTCTGTGCTCTTCTCCTCCAGAAGTTTGTTCACTTCATCCAACTCACTCTTCATCTCCTCCAGCTCCTTATCTCTCTCTTCTAATTCCTTCTTCTTTTCATCAAGGGCAGCCTTAAGTTCTTCCACATCCTTGTTTTTCTCCTGTGACTCCATCTTCAGCTGGTTTGCCTCTGTCAGCACCTCCTCGTTGCTCTTTCCATCTCCTGAAACAAAAATACAGTTAAAGTGAACAAAAAGTGTTCAAAAGTCTTTCCCTTTAATGGTAAACGAAACTAACAGGCAATCGTGTACACACCTGAGCTGTTTAACATCACTTGCTTCTCCTGCTCCAGCTGTTTGCAGTTTTTCATCCAAAGATTCATCTTGCTCAGAGCAGAGTCTCTCTCTTTGGACAGACGAGCGGCACGAGAAGTCAGCTCTGACACCTAGAGGTGATAGAAACTAGTAAAAGTAAACTGGTGATTCTTCTTTATGTGACAATATGCTGATTATTTCTAGTTTAGATTATTTTTTTTCCCCATTTTTATTTAGATCTGGATGTGTGTACCTGCTCGTTGAGCTGTAGGACAGATAATTTGTGTGATTCCAGCTCTTTCTCCAGAAAGGCGACAGTGGACTGAAGGCTCTCTTGTTCTTCTGTGAGTTTGTCTTTCTCTCCTTCTGCTCTTTGCTTCTCTTTTTCTAGTGCAACCAGAGCTGAGCACAGGTTCTCTTTCTCTCCTTCAATCAAAGAAAGGGAAGACTGCAATTCCTGTTTTTCAACCTCTAACTTCTGTTTCTCCTCCTCCATTATTTCCTTCTCTTGCTTGAGGGAAGAAAGAGTTTGTTGCATGTCATGTTTCTCTGTTTCTATCAAAGAAAGTCTGGACTGAAGCTTCTCTTTCTCATTTGCAATCATTTCCCTCTCTTGCTCCAGTCTTTTTTTCTCTTCTTCCACAGATGAAAGAGTGCAGCGCAGGTCATCTCTCTCCTCTTCCACTGACAATAAAGTAAACTGCAGTTTCTCTTTTTCCTCTACCAATCGGCCATTTTCTCCTTCTATCTGTTCTTTCTCTGCCATAACAGATGAGATGGATTTTACTGAGGCTTCTCTCTGATCTGCTTCCTCCTCCCTCTTCTTTTCCAAAATGTCTCGCTCTTCGTCTTTAGCTTTTATGAGTGTTTGAAGCTCCTTAATTTCTTCTTCCAAAGCCTCAATACGCGTCCTCAGGTTGTTTCTCTCTTTCTCCCACTCGTCTCCCTGAGAGCGGAGCCTCTCCCCTTCTGTTTGCCACTCCTCCAGAGAACTCTGCAGACACTGCTTCTCTTTCTCCAGCTCTACCAGCAGAGACTGCACCCTACCTTTCTCCCCTTCTGTCTCTGCGCTCTTTTGTTCAAGAGAGACCTCCCTCTGCCGAGAGGCTTCCAGTTGTGCCTGGAGGTCATCTACTTGTCTAATTTGTTTCTCTGCTTCCTCTCTCATCCCTTTCTCAAGCTCTTCTACTCTGTATTTCTGTCTCTCCTCTTCCTCTCTCCTATCTAACTCTGCCTTCTCCAGTCCCCTCTCCAGCTCCTCCTTGGCGGCCTTCAGTTCCTCTATCTCTCTGTTTTTGGTGTTCAGCTCTTGCTCCATTCGTTCTTTCTCAGATCTCAGGCTTTCCAGTGTGGCAGAGAGCTCTGATAGTTTCTCACTGAGATTCCTCTTCTCCTCCTCCACCTAAGAGTGGGGAAGGGTCAAGACATACAGCAGCAGAGTTTGTGAAATGATACAAACCAAGAGTGGAGGAGACAATCAGGATGGAAATTCACATGAGAAAAAAAAAAAGTAGGAGAAACCTTATTACTATAATCCTATGTGGACATAATGCTTCATAAAACACTATTAGAACATAAAACTAGACAATTCCCCTGCGGGAAATCGCGAGAGTGGTGCATTGCGCTTTGTTCGCCCATGTGTGAGTCTGTGTGAGTATTGTGCGTGTCTGTGTCTGTGTGAGTCTGTGTGTATCTGAGTGTCTGTGTGTGTATTTTTGTGTGTCTGTATGTGCGGTGCTGTCGCACCGCACACTATTGACTGTGTGTGTTTGTGGCTAGCTGTGTGTGTCTGTATGTGCGGTGCTGCCGCACCGCACACTATTGACTGTGTGTGTCTGTGTGCGTCTATGTTAGTATTATGTGTGTCTGTGTGTGTGTGTGTGTTTGTATGTATCTGAGTGTGTCTGTGTGTATCAGAGTGTCTGTGTGTGTCTCTGTTTGTCAGTGTGTATCTCAGTGTGTCTATGTGTGTCTGTGTGAGTCTGTCTCAGTAGTGTATTATTATTGATTATT
>JBBMJY010000001.1:12561240-12604725 GCA_037833715.1 Toxotes lorentzi
CATTTGCTGGGATCCGATCAACGGTGCGGGACGAGAAACGAACCGAAAATCGACACGGAAGAAGAAGAAAAAGAAGATCGGGAAGAACAATAGTGTGCATGCTTCGCATTGCACCACTAATAAAAACATGACAGACATGAGACAGGGTGTCAAATAGATCAGTATAAAAGTACCTTTATCCTTTCCTCCTCCAGCTCAGCTCTGGCTGTCTCAGCCTGTGTAAAAGGATACAACACTTTAATATATATATTTTTTTAACTCTTTATTTGATCCAACCTCTACAAATGTGAATTTTATCTTAGCAAAAATAAGTTGTGTCAGTAAAGAAAAAGCTGAGGTTTGTGTTTTGACAGAATACCTCTAGAACAGCTTCCTCTAGACATCGCTCCACATCTTCCTTCTCTTGCTCCAGGGCATCAATGCGGTCTTGCAGTGAGTCTGACTTTCTCTGGGCAGCTGCAGAGATACACATTTACGCAGATAGACAGAGAGTCACATTTAGGCCAACACATAACAAAACTCAGGAGGTCATGATATTTTCACACGAGGAGTCACCTTTGAGCAGCTCTCCCATCTTCTTTTTCTTTCTCTCATCTGACTCAATGCGGACCTGAAGCTTTTCAATACCAGTCCTCATCTGCTGGACCTCATCTTGTGTGGAGTTGAGACGAGATGCAATCTCTCCTTTTTCCAGTAGGGAGGACTCTAGAGACTGTGACAGACGACTCACTTCTCCCTCTAAAGCCTTGGGGAAGAAAATGGGAGGGAAACAAGGTGGAGACGAGTCACAATGATACATGTTTTGCTCCTTGAAGGTTCTTTGGAGAAAGGATTACCAGACCTACATCCATTTATTTCCCACTGTCTCTATATCCCCCTCTTTTTCCATGCAGTCTATTAGTATTATTTTGAGCAGATGGAATGTAACAGAGGTTTAGATGAAATGTTAGGCCCCATTCCAACGCAGTGTCTATGTGAGACTCTTCTTGATGCAATGCAAGGAAACTGAAGAGCAAGTGAACCATCTGAGGGACTCAGACAAATCTGACGCAAAACACATCTGACACAAAACACAACAAATCCATTTAGTTACTGAGAAAATATACGACATAAAAAGCGTGCTTTGTATCAGAAATGCCCCTCACCTGTATTTTGCTGACCATAGACTCAGTGTTTTGATTGGCAGAGGTGTGGTCTTCTTTGATCTGATTAAGATGGCCAATAAGCTCCTCTCTCTCCCCACTCTGCTGAGAGATTGCCTGCTCCTGTGCCTTGATCTGCTCTAACAGCTTTAGTGAAAGAAAAGGAACAAACTTTTAGTGAGGAGAAAAAATAAAGGGACAGACAGACATGATTTTCCCATGTAGAGTATGTACCTGTTGTCTCTCTGTTTTCAGTTCCTCCATGTGGCCTTGCAGGGCTTCATACTCCTTCCTCCCTGCTCTGATGTCGTCTTCCAGGATGGAAATTAGGTTTCTGGTGTCACAGTTTGTCTTCTCCAGATTGTGAACCTTCTCTCTCCATTGCCCCAAAGACTGGTTCAGCTCATCTCTCTCCTCATTGCAGGAAACAAGCTCAGATCTCAGCTGGCTCGTCTGAGGAAATAAGATATAGAATAGAATAACTATGTTACCCTGATTGATCAGTAACCTTAAAAAAAAAAACATATTCAATAATGTCTTGTCAGTTTTTGTACAAGGACGTTCCCAATTTATGTGCTTTAAATTAACCCTTACCTACACATTATTTTGACATTCAGCTCTGCTCACCTCTGTCATGAGTGTTTCTATCTGCTGCTCCATGCCTGAACAAGTCCTCCTCTGAATCTCCATCTCCCCCTTCAGTCTGGTCCTCTCCTCCTGCAGGATCTCCAGCTCAGACTCCATGCCCAGAATGTGCTGCTCCAGGTTAGCTTTCTCAGAGCGAACCCTCTTCAACTCACTCTCCTGCTGAAGGAACTTCTCATCCCATCCACCTACAGAACCAAAAAAAATAAATAAATAAAATCACTCTGTTGCATCAAATATAAACGGCTCTTAAGTAAACTCTATTAACTCTAACTATTAACTCTAACTTTAATTGTAGGCATCCACATGCACATTCACTAAGAATTTTGCACCTTGTTCCAGAATGAGGTTTAAAATGATTAAAATGTGAAATGGTTAAATTACTTCTTTTAAGAAGATCTGTACCTTTGGCCATCTCCAGTCCTTCCAGCATCTCCATAACATCAGTCAGCTGGCATTTAGCAGTTTGCAGCTGTAGCGTTAACGTCTCCCTCTCCTCCGACAGCTGCGCCAACTAAACATGAGCACACAGCATTAGTATCACTGATGCTTAAATAATAAATGCCATTGTTACACTGCTATGTATGTGACATTTGGCATTGTGCAATTTCTTCCGCCTACCCGGTCAGAGAGGTCTTTCTTCTCCTCCAGAGCAACGCTCAGCTTATGTGCTGCCCCATGTGCCTCCTCCTCTGCTGCATGAACTTTCTTTTCCAAGTTTTGAACTTGGACTTTCAGTTCAGAGCTCAGCTCATTTCTCAGTGCCAGTTCAGAGCTCAGTAGGACAAACTCTGAGCGCAGGGTCTGGAGTTCGTTTTCTTGTTTTGTGATCATTTCCCTGTATTGGTTGAGGTCATCTTGTCCCTGGGATGAGTCTGTCGATCATCAGACACAGTGAGTATATCTAGGTTATTCCAACATCATACATGTGACTTCAAAAAAAAAGAAGTCATAGTCTACATAAGACTACATTCAAATCAGCAAACTAAATAAGTAAAAGTAAATAAGCCCAAGAAGACACAAAATCATATACTGCAGGTATAAGCCCAATTTAATTCCTCACCACAGGATTTTAACTTTTTGGTCTCATGCAGGGAGAACATGGGTCGAGAGGCTTCATTTTCAGGAGCATCTCTGGGGCTACTGCCATCTGCAGGAATCTGCAAGAAGACAAAATAAAAGGTCATAATATAATTAAATATTCATTTTTTGAGAGGAAAATGGTCAGATGGATGAACAAGAGAACTATCAATAGTTAATGACAAATCAATGAGGCCAGTGTCCCCAACCTTGTGTTAAACCAATAATGGAATGAAGACATTGCTGTAATAAAGGTTTCCTACCTGATCTACAGGTTGCTCTTGGTGCTGTAGTTCCTCCTCCTCGTTGCTCCTCATTTCCTCTACATGAGCCACACATTCCTGCCTCTCCTCCTCCAGCTGTTCCTGGATCATTGCTTGCTCAACGATGTCCTCCTTGAAGACCAACTCTGTCTCACTACCAGGGCGGAGGGAGATTAGATTTACTCATCACATAACAAAACACATATAATAATATAAGCATATACAGTACTAAGGTATTTGTGCTTAGAACAAAACTGTATTTGTGCTCAGTACCGGAAAGCCTCGTCAGATTGGTGGGAAAGTTCTCCCAGTTCAGACGCCACAGAGCTCAGCTGTTCCTTTTCTGGAAGGGACTCTGTATTTGTACAGGAATCAAGTGTTGGCTCCACATCAATCTGTCCTGCAGCTTCTGAAGGGGAACCTGTTACTGAGATAACTCAGTGTAAATGTACATATTCAAATTAAAGCAGCAACAGTGTCTCATAAAAAACTTTGGTTTACACTCACCAGACTCTATGTGGCAGATTTCTCCTACTGGCGTGTGGGTTCCCTGTGATTCTGAGAGCTGCTGTATGAGGCTGTGTTGCTGGCCCACCTGCTCCAGCAGCGATTCGTACTGCTGCTTGAACACAGTCAGCTCATTTTGTAAACCCGCCAGCTTCTGGTGAAGTTTAGCCTGCTCTGCTTCAAACTGGTGGCTCCTGTGATAAGACATATCATTCCAGCTAGTAAGGCAAAAACCATTAAACAGACACAGATACATTTATTTCTAGAGGAACATACAATCTTTAAAGCAGATAAAGATGTACTGTACCTCTCTCTGCTCTCCTCCTCAGTCCTCTTGTCCCTCATCTCGAGCTGCTCCTTCAGCTTCTGGTGCTCCTGCTCTGAGGCCCGGAGTGAGTGCTGGATGCACTCGTTCTCCTCTTTAAGTGAAGCCACCTCAGTCTCATGCCTTTCAATGCTTTCTTGTAACTGCAGCTTCTCTTCAGTAACTTCATTAACACTAGACTGTAGTTCCACATTCTCTTCAGTCAGCTGATTATAGTTAATTTCCAGCTGGCACTTTTCTTCAACTACTTGATTCAAGCTAGTAAGCAAATCATTTTTCTCAGAGGCCAGTTCGCTAAGTTTAGCCTCAAGCTGAATTTTCTCTTCGTTTATCAGGTTGAGGGTAACGTGTAGCTGGACTTTCTCCTCAGTGACTTGACTAAGGGCTGATTCAGCTTTGAGTTTCTCAGCATGTATTTGCTCAATCTTTCCCTCTGTTTGCTGCTTTTCTTCAATTACCTGTTTAGCGTTGGTCTGTAGCCGTTTGTTCATCTCAGATAGCTTGTCTAAATTGGCTTCCAGTTGTTTCTTCTCTGCATTTACTTGAATGATTTCATTTTCTACTTGCTCTTTGTCGTCTGTTAACTGTTTCAGAGTGGTCTCAAGGTTGTTTTTCTCCTGGAGAAACTGCTTGTTATAACTGTCTTTGTCTTCAGTAATCTGCCTGAGTATTGTCTCTAACTTGATGTTTTCCTCTGTGATCTGACTAAGTTTAGACTCTAATGCAGCAACGCTCTCCTCCAGCTGGTTTCGTTTGACAGCATCATCTCCCAGACGAGTTATTTCACAGCTCCTCTCGAATAACTCCTCCTTAGCTGTGACATACTGCGTCTCCAGCACAGAGTTCTGGGCTTGCACCTCCTCTAAGCGCGATTCCAAGACAGAGACCTGAAAACGTTACAGTATTTTGATTTAATCCCATTAGAGATATTTTCTTCCCTCGAGAACAACAGGAGCTGGTAAATATGCCAATTAGGTGGTGCCTGAATTTTATAAAAAAGAATCATGGAAATGTGTCAAATTTCTAAAAACTGATGCTCTAAAAAAATTATCTCCACACAGTCCAGTAACTTTGGCACAGAGCGATTTCTGACAGACATGTAAGACAGTGGCACAGTGGCTCTACCTGGGCTTTGCTGTCCTCAAGCCTGGCCTCCATGTCGGACATCTGGGTCTGGTTCTGAGCGAGCTGGGCCTCCAGGGACTCTATAGTTCCCTTCAGCTCCTCCACTTGACTGTCAAAAGAGTTCATGGCTGTCTCGTTGTCCTCCAGGTCCATTTGCAGCATCTCCAGCTGCACCTTTATGTGAATAATTAAGTAAAGGATGACTCAACATATATCACACTTCACTTGTTAAAATATCCTACAGAAGCAAACACAATATAGGATGGTTTAGATTCTATGTAAGAAGACTGAAGACATGCAAAGCCCAAGACATAACTAAGAATAAATTGCTGACCAACCTTGATTTTGTTCATGGCGACCACCTTCTCCTTCAGGAGTTCAGAGGATTTGACCTGCTCTGCCTCTGCTTTATTCAGCTTCTCCTTCAGACTCTTGATGGTGTTGTCTCTCTCTTCCAATCCGTGTGAAGCAGCAGACAGAGTCGCCTTCATGGTCTTGATCTCCTCTCGACGAGAACTCAATTCTCCTTTGGCCGCAGTTACTGATTTCTTAGCGGCTTCGAGTCGCTCTTTAAGGCTCTTCTCTGTGCTAAGGAAATTTTCAGTCTCTAAAGCGTGATTCTCTGACTGTTTAATCATCTTTTCGGTGAGATCTTTGACCTCTTTCTCCAAAGCAGAAACCAGGTTACTTTTCTCAGCCAGGGTGTTCTCCAGGTTGGACTTAATTTCAACAGTGGAGAAGTGAGTCTTCTCAAGAGCTTCTAGAGACTTTTTAAGGTCAACGTGGGATTGGTTGGCCACATCCAGTTCATTCTTCAGGACTGGAAGCTTCTCTGCTGCATCTTTGTTCCCAGCTACCATTTCTTCTAAGGAAGATATCTGCTCCAGAAGATGGTTGATTTTCTCAGTCTGAGCATGCTGGAGGATCTTAATAAGAAACAGAACAAGAATGGAATTAAGCTTCGTGTTTGAACAACTTTAACTGTGTATGCAAGAATTGTGTTAAACAGACTAATGGTAACAGAGTTATGCAGTGAATAAGCACACAGACAAAGATTATTTGTGCATTTCAACATAGCTGCGGCAAATAAAAGGATAAAATCAAACACTGCAACATAATATAACAAAAAAAAAATCTAACAGAATTTTACCTCTGCTTCTTTCTTCATCTCTTGTACTACATTTTCCAGCTCAGCCTTTTGTTTCTCTACACACAAAATCTGAGCTTCAGCCTCTCTGAGCTGCTTCTCCCTCCCTTCTGTCTGGCCCTGCTGATCCTTCAGCTCCTCTCCTAACATTTTGAGCTCTTCTGATTTTTGCTCGTACATCTTTTTCTGTTCCTCCTGATTGTCAGACAGTATCTTAATTTGCTTCTGCAATTCGGCTGCCAGTTGCTCCTGGACCTTCAGGAACTGCTCCATGGAACTGACCTGAAACATGAACAGAAGACACTACTTAGGCCTCTACCGGTAAAGACAAAAGAAAAGAATAAAATACAACATAATGAAAAAAAACAGGGAATGACAATATAATACAATTACAATTTGGTAAAACAGACCTTGTTTTTGGTGAGCAGTAGATCTTGCTGAGCCTCCTCCAACCTCAGCTTGATCTGTTCTGTCTCTTCAGCCTTGGCTGAAACACTCTCCTCGCACTGCTTCAGCAGGGCTGCCTTCTCCTCTGCCAACCTGGAAGAGATCAGACACAAAAGACAAGAAAACGTGCATTTTAAAAGCAAGCTACATTAATTGTAGCCCCAGGAAAACAATGGGGACACAATGTTCATTTCACACAGTACTAAAGCATCCTTGATCATTTTATTGTGGCTGTACCCATGGACCTTTTAAAAGTCTGCAAAATCATGCTGCAATGAAGCAGAGCTCTCAGACATGGCCTCAACTAAAAATAAACTTTCTAAAGATTGTAAAGATAGGATTTATCGTAGGGTTGTTGTAGTTGCAAAAGTGTACAGATAAAATTATGAACTAAACAACAAATTAAACTCCCACCTGGCATTTTGCTCCTCCTGCTGTGCAGTGGACTGTGCGAGGCTCTCTCTCAGCTGGTTGATCTCAGCCTGGCCCAGTTCTATCAGCTGGTCTTTGGAGTGGACCAGGTCACAGGCTGCCTGGTGCTCATCCTGCAGCTCTGTGTTTGTCCTCTCAGCTTGCTCTGCTCGAGTTATTTCCTTTTGCAACTGCAACTCCAGATCTTTGACCTGTTCAGGTTAAAAAAATAAATAAATACATTTTACATACAAGGTATACAATTAACCAAAATCTGAATAAAAATGCACAGCAATTTAGTGATGAAGAGAGATTCTTTATCTGCTACTACCATTAAAAAACAGGGAGGAGGAAAGCCACGTTTTTCCTCATTCAATCATTTAAAATAATAATAATAAAAAAACTTTTTTCTACCTAGAAACTGTACCCAATAAATAAATAAATGAATGAATAACAAAAATCAACACAATACATCACCTGCGCTTGGAGCTGCGCCACTTGCACACCGACATTCTCCAGGTCTTTGGTGTGCTTCTGCCCAGCCTCAGAGAGTTGAGATTGGAGCTCGTCGTACTGATGCTCCCTCTCCTCCAACTCTGTGCTCTTGTTGAGAAGTTCTCCCTTCAAGGAATCAATGTGTGCAGACTGACTGGCCTTATCTGCCTCGGCGCTCATGAGCTGTTTCTGCAACAATCACAGGAAATGTGGTTAGGGTAAGGGGTCATCTAATTAAAAATTACTGTTGATACTTCTCTAATTTTGCAGTTGATTATATGCATTATATCAACGTATTTACACAAATACACCTTAGAATGCACTGGAACAGGTTCTTTGTGCTTAATATGAAAGAACAAGTGTTCAGTATGCAGGGATTTCTTGTGGTATAAAACCACTGCACCTTACCTTAAGTTCATCTCTAGCCTCATTCAGGGAGCTGAGACTGTTCTCCAAGTTGCTAATTTTGTTTGTGAACTCCTTTTGCACAGCTTCAGTTTCATTAATCAAGGTCTCCTTCTCTTTCTTCCACTCCAGCAGAGCTTGATGTTCTTGTTTCAGTTCCTTACACTCATTCTGACTCGCAGTGAGACTGGATTTCAGCTCTTGGCTCTCCTTCTCCAGGACTGTCAACTTGTTGGTCAGACGCTCTGTCTCCTGCTTCTGTTTCTGCAGTTCATTCTGAGATCTACAGAGCAATGTAAGAATATATTTACAAGGACTGACAAATAGTTAAATACAATAGATGAATAATTGTCTTTTCTAAGTATGACTAGCTCTCGTCTTTTGTGCTGTAAAACTATGTTTACCTGTCATTTTTGATTTCTGCATCAGAAAGTGTCTTCCTCAAGTTTTCCAGCTCTCGTGCTGAAGCCTGAGTCTGCTGCTCAAGTTTTGACTGAAGTCTCTTCAGCTCATCCACCTGTCCCTCTGATTTTGCTAAAGGGCAAAAAAAAAAAAAAAAAACAAGTTAAAAAGCACAATAACGTCAGACAATTACCAGAAAAAACTGCTACCCTCTGCTAATGAAATTCCTACTACAAATTTACCTTTGAGGTCATCTATCTGTCCCTGGGTACGTTTGAGGCTCTGGTCTGCACTCTTCTTCTCTTCCTCCAGCTGAGACAAACGCCTGCTGCTTTGGTCCAGTTGGACAGTTAAACTGTTCTTTTCTTTCTGCAGCTCCTAGTGGGAGGAAGAAATGAGGACAGACAGAAACGATTAAAGACATGACGACCAAGAGGGAAAAAAGGAGGACAAGAAAATCAGAGGAAAAAAAAACTGAATTGAGACTTGTTTGCAGTGTTGCAATAAATAGATACTAACCCCTTTATGTTTTAGTGATTTGGTTAAAATATAATGATATTTGGTGGTATTTTTTGACATTTTTCTTATTTGGCCACGATGGGCAGTTCAGACATTAACTAAAGATGAAAGCTGTATCAGCAGACTTACTAGTGAGATGTCAATTCACCATTACAGTAAGTGGATATTCTACTAAAAGCACCCCACCTCCATTTTCTTGCGGAGGTCCTGCTCTTTGGTCTGGCTAGCCTGGAGGCTCTGCTCTGACCTCAGAAGTTTCTGTTTCTGCTCCTCCACCTCCTTCTCCATTTGACTCTTCTGGAGGCGTATCTATATTTTAAAAAAATCAAGGGCAGAGACAAGTCAAGCAGAGGAACAAGAAATACATACAAGAGCAGAACAAAATCTGCGACGTGAAACACAAATGTCAACTGCAAATGCCTTAATCTTTTATCAAATTTGTTTGTGCTGTAAGATAAAATTCTATTTCAACATTGCCAGCAGTTGGTATACTGTGCATGCAAGTATTAAGCAAGTATTACAGTGAGGTTACAAAGTTACCTTTTCCATGTCAGCCTGCAGCACATTGTAGTCTTTTTTGGACTGTTGGACCTCTTGTGTTAGCTTGGTTCTGGTCTGGTTCAGTTGCTGATCCAAAGCCTTATGGGAACTCTGCAGCTGGGCTAGCTCCTATACAGAATATAAAGAGCATTTCTATCTATAATGTCTGGTAAAACCTAAAACGTTAAAGGCCTAATGATGGTATCACTCCACAGTGTTGCACCTTCTGACTGTCTCTCTCCTGGTCCTTGAGTTTCTGTTCCAGGGCTCGTCTGCAGCTTTCAGCGTTGTGCCTCTGACAGCTCATCTCCTCCGTAACTTGTTTCAGCTTCTGCTCAACTGAGGAACACTAAGAACAATCCGAAGCAACATTTTGGTCATCTTTGCCAGCCATGTACATGCTTCCTTTACTTTTTATCTTTCCTACTGCAAGCTATGTTACCAAGTAGACATAAAACATCCCACAAAAATAAAGTCTCTATGTAGCACTCATGGAAGCCTACCTTAGCCTCAGTCTGCTGGTGTCTGTCTGAGGCCTGACTCAGCTCATGGCTAATCTTGGCCAGGTCTCTGTCCCGCTCAGTCAGGTCTTTGCGGGCCTGGTTCAGTTGGGTTTGCAGTTCCTGTAGCTTAGAGGCCTGGCTACGAATTTCCTTCTCTTGATTGGATAGATTCCTCTCTAGCTCTGACACATGGCCACGCAGCTCTGTCGAAGAAACAGTAAAAAATTCAATCCCTGTTGCTGGACATGATAAGAATTGTCAAACTCAAAGGGAGCAAATAGATTTTTCAGAGGCAGTGAATATGTCTAATAAAAGACTACCTAATATTTCACAGTAGAGATGCCAAACACTAAAAAATGACATTAACTTCAGAAATAAATCATAAACAATAAACCTTGGTTGAGAGTCTTCAGCTGCTCCATCTGTTGGGAGGATCCACTGGGACTCTGCACTGCTCTGGAAGAGCTCATTCTCTGGCTGGGTTTGATAGGTGTCTCCTCGTGGGCGTCCCACAAGGATGCCCCTCGCCTCTTCAGAGGCGTTTCCATCGGATCTTGAGACTGGCGACTGTGGGCCTGATCTTGCTGTTGCCATGGGAATATAGAAGATCCAGCTTGGCGGGCAGCAATGTCCTTGTGACTTACACTGGCTGATGACTGATTCAGCAGCTACAAGAGAACAGGCAAATTAAAATCACAAACTACAAAGAAAAAAAAACAAACATAATAAATATAAGTAATAATAAAATAAGTAATGTACTCACTTTGACCTGCAAGACTTTGAGTTCAGTCTCCAGCCTTTTTCTTTCTTCTACCTCCTGGCTGTATTTCTCCTGTAGCTCCTCTAGTCTATTATCTGGGGAACACACACAGTTTGTGTACAGTCTGTGTTATGTTAGGGTAAACTGAAAAACTCTTTTATAGTCCCAAAGTCCCAAATAGATGACAAGCAGCAATATCACTAACACTTGCATAAATACCATCAACTTATATCTGCAAACAGTATTTACAAAAATGAAGAGAGGCAGCCTGACAGGAAAGCATATAGGTGGAAACCAAACAACTGAGTCCAAGAAAAAAAATGTATTAAGTCAAATTTTTAAAATACAGACAGCATGAACTTTGACACACAACTCATAGAAATGAATTGAAATACCCTGCTGTCTGTAGACTGGGACTGGAGCTGGGGTAGAGAAGCTTTTCTGTGGAGTAGTGTAAGGCTGAAGCTCAGAGGAGGAGGATGACAAGGAGGAAGAGCCAGCAGTTTGAGAACGATCCAATTCATTTTTGTACCTGGTCAGAGGAAAAAAACAAAAAACTGTTTACACTGTCATTTCAAGCATGTCTTATTGAGCGCTTGACAAACACAAAGTCACAAAAGCTACATTTACAAATCCAAGCACTTCACTGTTATAGTTAAAGCTCAATAACAACAGACAGATAAGTGAACTCACTTCTTGAGCTCCTGCTCCAGTCGTTCTATGGTCTTCCTGCAGGAGTTAAGCTGACCCTCCAAGTAGCTCACCTAGATTCAGGAGCAGGATTCAGTTAGGATCACCGGAAGTTATAAATTCATGTTAATTCCAGGTATGTATAACCTCTGCCACATTTTCCCATTTTTTAAACAATCACAGCAGTTGATGTGTCCTGAGGCTTAGTTTTTCCAATCAACAGACATATAGTTGGTGATGCTGAGCTGCTCTCCTGTTTCAGTGTAGCAGCTGTAATACAGCATACATAAAAAAAATACTGTGTTTAATTCCTATACATTTTACTTCAAAAATACAGTGTTTGTTGGCTCATTCAAGTACACCTGTGAAATATTAACACCAGTTGTTAATTTTCATTGAACTGGTGACTTTGTACTGAAAGTACAAAGTTTTACAGTATAGCAACAAACTGCAGCAGATACTTCTTTCTCTCTTACAGCAGTAACCGACCTGCTGCTCTTTGACTCCCAGGTCATGGACGGCCTTCTGACGGACTTTCTCCAGAGAGTCACAGGACTCTACCAAAGACTGGTTCTCTCTTTTCAAAGCAGAGGCCTCTGTACGTTCACTGTCCATCTGGAGAGAGAGAAACAAATAATTAACAGACACAGTTAGATCACTACATCAGTAACTTCTCTATAAAGATCAATACAGTTCATTTATTTATTTACACTTATTCGGTTTATCATAAATCATTCATTCAACCTTTCCTTTTGAGCACTGACCTTTTGTTTCTGCTTCTGCAGTGCAGCCTCTACGGAGTCCAGCTGAAACTGTTTCTGGGTCCTTTCCTTCTTCAGTTTATCCAGCTGGACTTCCATCTCCTGGATCTTCTGCAAGGCTTTCCCTGGAAGTCCATCCTTCCACTCCTCCACCGCCCAGCTCATGGTTATAACCTGACTAAATCAATTTATTTGAAGGGGAAACACCATACAATGAACAATAAGTAGTTAACTGCAAATTTCTGTATATATAGTCATGCGATGAAACCCAAATGTTCTGGCCTAACGAGAACACAACAGTGAGAGTTAATAACAATAATAATGATAATAACAATAACAACAACAATAGCAGTTATAAATAATAATCACGTTAAATTAACTATTGGTGACCCCATCTATTCCTTTAATCATAAGATCCCATACAATTATATGCCATTAAACATGACTTAGCGTTTGCTAATGAAGCGAGTTAATCAAACACTAACACTAGCTACCTAAACCTGACGTTCAGGCATAGCATTACATTTGTAAAGAGACAGTAACATTACAGCAGTATCGTTAACGCAAACGTTGGGATTTGCTAATTAATTTACTATCTAATAAATTGTTTATACCTTTATCTTAGCGTTATCTTTTAACAGCGTGGGGGCATTGTGAAGTTAGTAAATACTCCCTGCATTACAGTTCATGGTCGCTAACGAAACGAAAAACGTTAGTTTGAAAGTTATTTACCGAATTTAGTGAGTTAACAAAACGGAGATATAAGTGACGCTGAATGATGAGTCTGAAGTGGACCACAAACGTAACGTTACCGCAAACCGTTTCTGTTGGACTTAACCGACCTGTGTTAAACATGGTTTTAGCAAGTAACGTTAGCTAACGTTAATGTAATGTAAGAGATAACAGACCATGTTATAAAAAGACATGTATTAATGTAAACATAAGGCTAAAATGAATTAAAACAGCTGTACTTACTTTGGGCGCGATGCTCCTCTATCAGACACACTAACTGTTGATGCTCGTTGGAAAATTCAAACTCCACCGCAGGAAACCGCAACCCACTGCGCTGCATGCCCATTGGCTACTTTGTGTGACGTCAGCCAACGGACGCAGCTGATTGGCTTACTTCTGTCTCAGCAGTGCCACCACGTGGTGTGACTTTGTAAATATTAATCAAATTGCCTTCCACAGACAAGACAGCCTTTGAAACTCCTGTCTTCTTAGACTAGATGTTACTTTATTTAACTGTCGAATATGGTCAGTTAAACTGATTAGGTTGGGACAACAAGTTCACGAGCCACTTGTAAGGCTGCACTGGCTCAGTCGATCAAGATATTTAAAGTCACCCTCCAGTCAAAAATGGATTTTTTGCTTAGTGTTGATTCCTTTGGATGTATGGGTGTCACTGTGCAGAATGATGCATGTGTGTTAGAGTTTGACACTAAAAGGCTGTTTTCACTTTTATCTGTTATGCTCACATTGAATCTCATTTAAACACACTGATGCACCTGCAGATTTTGTGACCTGGTTTTAACCACCAACTATTTCACTTTTTGTAGGAAAAACAAATCAGACACAAATTATTATTCACAGCAGAGGATTTTAGTATGTCTTAAAACATGTCTGTACAGATCTTTGAGATTAGTACTGGTGCCTGCTGACCAAGGAAAGTTATTAGTGTAATTATTTGTGTAATTACCTCACTGGCAAAAGGTATTTGCTGTAACTGTCTTATAGATTCTAAATTTACTGGCCATTGAGGAGTTGGAGGTGATTATGTCTATTGAATCAATTGACTTTTGTAGTCATGGCCACCACTGCAATCCAGGTTCAGACCTAAGGGGCCTCCAGGCCTGTTAACACAGCGACACTGGCCCCTGTTTGAACCTGGAAATAAACATTTGAGCTTGTCTTTGGGCCTTGTTGTTGACATGACCAGAAAATGTAGATCTGAGATGGACCACTGAACAACTACTGATTACAAATTGCAGGCGCAGCAAAATTACTGCAGAATATTTGTGATGAACAAATAAGCCTCTATAGCAAAGCAAGTGCCATATTGTAATTTATTGAGTCCGACTGACATGGTACAGAAAGAATCAGAGGCTCAGACATTAGTTATGCATTCCATTAGAATAACATTCATGCCTGAAAAAGTAACAGTTCATTACAGAAATGGCAGAAAAATAGCATGTGGGTGGCCTTTCAGCTAGTCTTTATCTGGTTTTCTACATACAGCATGAGTATGGTTTTTAATGTTTCAATCCTTGTGCCACAGGTTTAATGTTTTTATGACATCACAGAAAAAAAAAATAAATCATGTGCATTTTCTTAGTGTCTGACCAGGAACACTTGAATCTAGAAATAATAGGGTTAAGATGGTATTTGACTTGTGCCACCCACAAACCCTCTTATGGTTTTCCCTTTGTCAAAACAGTCAAATAAATAAACATGTCAGATAGAGTTGCTGAAATAGTGCCTTTGGATTACCTATGCAAAGCTGTAAGGCAGGCACCTTCTAGATGCATTTTTGCAGGTGACAAAGAGAGTCACCTGTACAGGGGTTGCTACAAATATGACCACAGAAAACTCATAAGAAAGGGTTATTTCTAACCCTCAGTAACCCACTGTAATGTGGTGCATAAAACTGCATTCATAGTAAACAAAAGGGAAAAGCTACAGGTATTAAAAAGAAAGAAGGAATCGGGTCTGTGACTTTAGCTCCTCTGGCAGTGTACGGTGTGAAAACTCCAGGGAAGCCAACTGTCCACCGAGAAAAACTAATAAGTTGAAACAAAGTGTGCTTACAGGTTTGCCATTTTGACATCTTTTTGTCACAAAACTGTGCAGAATTTCAGTGCAAGAATCCTTAAGATAAGGCCCAGGTGATGATCTTTGCATTGCCTTAACTTTCAGCTTTTTAAAGCCTCCTTCAAACACCGCATGCTCAGTCTCAGATTTAAAACAGCAACAACAGACAAGCAAGTCCAGTCGCCTTCAACTTGGTATTTCTATATACTGATTTGGTAAAATCTACAGCAGAGAGAAAACAACCTGAAACTGTTCCTCCTCCTACCAAATGTTGGTAGGAGGAGTTGAGGTCATTTAAAACCATAACACACAGGCAACACATTTCCAGCAATTAGAACCAACCCTGCTGTCAACATAATCTCCTTAATCACAGCCTGCTGTACTACTGACACAGATTTTTATGAGGTTTGAGTACCCGTTGCTGCTGATGGGAATGCTTCCTTAAAAAAAGTTGCCATGTTCTAACAATAGCTTTGTAGATCTCTATCATAGTATTTCAATCATCTCGGTCTATTTAGCTTACAAGACTGCAAAAATGAACTTAGTACTAAAATAGACATTAAAGGGAAATGCATTTACCTTTTAAAGAAATATTTCATTCATTTATGTTGACTGCAATGTTTGAAGTGTACAGTGAGGATGATCACATTCCCCCATGTTTTCACTTAAAGAACATGTAAAAGGCATATCCTGCTGCATATTAATATTCTGCCCACTGCTGCTTAGGTGATTTGCTTCCCAGGGTAATGACAATCTGAATTCATGGTGCTCATGAGAAAACACTAAAAAGGTACAATGATTTATCTCTTGACAAAAGGCTACAAAAGCTACAGTGTTGAGCCTTTTTTTTCCTGAGAGCAAAGGGGCTCTGATCCAGGATCATTGGTCAGGTTATAGTACCAATGTCTTCACGTTGACTTAAGAGGCAAACTGGTCTCAGATCAGCACCCCTTTTTTTAAGGATACACTGTGTACAGAGAATTATAGCTGGTTCCCTGTCAGTTAAACTCGTGGCCCTTTTGGTCAACAAGCCTCATATGAAAAAAACAAAACAAAATGCAGACAAACGCACAACATGAACAATAAAACATGCAACACCTTTCCTGGTTCTTTTAAACAAGCAAAAACATACCGTAAGACAAATCAATCAAACCACTGCTTATTCATTCAGGAATAGCTCTTTGCATGCTCTTCTCCGTTGCTACAGAGTACCTGATGCATGGTCAGTTGTTTTTTTTTTTTCACAGTTTAAACAAGAATTAATGAAATCAGAAACTATTTTGCTGAATATTTGACAGAATTAAAATGCATTGGCTGGGAATAAGCAGTAATGCCCTCTGTAACAACTGCTCATCATTTTGTATAGGATTTCAAACCATGAGCAACTGCACTGGAGCAAAGCTGTGCAGCCAAAATTGCTGCCACGTGGTCTGTTGATGGGTCCGCAGAACACAGTGAATGACTTCAGACTCCCAAGGAAAGAAAAACTGATCAAAAATTCACTTCAGACAGTGGACCTCACAAAACTGTCAGATGAAAGCTTTGTTTCTTCCAAAAGGCAGCTTTGAAGTTTCTTTTTTTTCTGCTGATGTGATCCTTTTTTGAATAACAGTAAGGGTGTTAAATGGGTTTAATGAGATTCAGCACACAGAAGCCAACATTTTCAAATGAAGTTCAAGGTTAGAACAGGAAGGAGGCTGCTGCAGGTACACAATGTGGTGATCCTCTGCCAGAATATGTTGATGGTAGACATGAAAAAAGAAAGCCTGCCTAAGGAGTGGCAGGAAAAACAGCAGAGAGGGAAACAAAAGGTTTAAAAAACAGAGGTATAAGATGCATGCCATGCAGTTGTGATGTGTATTTTTGTTGTTGTTGCTTTTAGAGAGGCTCCAGTGCCTCTCTTTAATCTTGTTGCTCACTCAGCTGCACCTTCTTTACTTCTGCTCCTCGATTTCTCGTTTGACTTCTGCTACATAATGGTGATCTTTCCCATGAGCCACCTCCATGATGGCCAATGCCTGGAAACAGAAAAAAAAATGATTTTTTTTTTTTTTTCAAATCATAGAGAAACCACTTCCATGACAGTTACTCAAACCAGTTATGGGAATATGTAGATCAACACTTACATAAAAGTTTCCCTTGCTTTAAATCTCAGCTTTTAACAGCTAACTCATCCTTACAGTTTCACATTTTCTATCCTTATTCTTGCCCTCTTTTGAGCCCATGGTCTATTCTGCCTTACAGACCCATCAATATGGCAATGGACCAGATGGCTGCAAATTATACCTTCTTCAGAGCTTTCACTCCTTGCGTCTTCTTCTCCAGCCCCAAATACAAACGGCCCAGTTTCAGATACATAGAAGCCACATTCAGGGAGTAGGCTGGGTAGTGTACACTGCAGACAGAGTAAAATTTATACATCAGTCTAAACGGTGAATGTGAGAGGAAACAAGACATAATCTACAATCAATATTACATTTGGTTTTGTTGTAGTGCGACAAAAACTTTTCAAAGTGAGATTAAACTCTACCTGATGGACTACCAGCCCAATCAGTCAATGAAAAAAAGAAAACTGCTACTGTACAATTGATTGATCCACTGTGATCACATGACTGCCTCCCTTACAGATCAACTTACCTATATGGCTGAACAATCTTCTCTCCATAGCTCATAGCTCCGTCCCAGTCCTGCATGTAGAGACAGACACCCATGGCCTGATACATCATGTGCAGCATGTAGACGTTGGTGTCCGCAAATATAGCCCCCATTTTCTCCTGGCTGAGCTCGCACATTTCCAGCAGCTCACTGGGGGGTGCCAGAGCGTCAAGGACTAATGACAGAGACCAAAGCAAAACAAGAGGAGGCAGGGAAGAAGCAGGAGAAAGAGAAATACAACAGTAATCAGAAGAAAAGGATATTTTTGTAGTGTTTGGCTCTCCTGAACTCCTCTATGACATTCTTGGCGTATTGGACCATGGATCGGATTTCCTCTGGCTCCGGTGGAGTACTCAGCTTCCTTGTCTCCATTTTTGCTTTGTCCTGGGGTGATATGAAAAGACATGACATGAGAAACAGTTACACAAGATACTCTAAAGCTTCAAGCAGGTAATGTAAAAATAACCACAGAGCCTGAAACAGCTGTACAGTATCCCTGGCTGTTTCCTAATTTCTTCTTCCCTTCCTAATTCTGAACAGGTTTTAAATCTGTAGATGGCATCTAACATGAACCTGCTGCACTTTCCAACAAACAGGAGACAGATACTGTCTCCTGTTTGAAACTGTATGAAAATGTATGAGTTTCAGAAAGAGAAGTTAACAGTACCTTAGACTTGGTGGTGCACTCAGTACACTGGCATATGAAGAAGTAGGAATCTAACAACCGCTCTTTCCTGTCCTCTGTTGGATAGAGCAGGTCTATGTAGCTGTTAAAGATCTATGGAGAGACAGAGACGGAGTTTGAGGGATAAAGAGATTTTTTAAAATGTGGTCATTTCATATGAATCAAAGTAAACATCTGTATTTCAGTAATTGTACTCAGTCTCAGAATTGCTTTTAGGATCTTGCCGCTACGTGATTCCTGTGATTTCTTACCTCCTCTCCTGGGTTAATCTCTTTCACAGCTCTAACCTCAGCCACTGTGCCTTTATAGGTCACTATGACATTAGGACTACAGCTGTGATTCATCAGTGCTACACTGGAAGGAAGAGAAAAACAAAAGGTTTAAGAAATGATCGTGACGTGAATGGTGATAAAAGCATTTTGCAGCTTTTAGAAGGTAGGACTGCATAATGGTTTGTGTATATGCTACACTATAAACAGCTATAATAATATAATAATAATACTAAAATAATAACCACACGCAGCTAGGATATAAACAGACTGAGAGGAGACTGTTCCATAATTAAATGAAATCACATGACTGAACAGTGAGAGATAGAAAAAGGAAGTAGTAAAGACAAGGACGCTGAGTATGGATGTAACGAGACTGAGAAGAGAGGAGAAAGTATTTTGTATTAAATTTATTAACATGCCGACAACACTGTCTTTTCTTAACGTGATTAGATGAACTCTTGGATGATGATCAACAGATGACACGGACTACTTACTCAGGAAAAACAGCTGATCCCAAATGGGAGAGTTCCTCATCCTCTATGGTAAAGCCATTACAGTTAACCTAACAGGAGAGAAAAGGAGGGACAGAGCAAAAGAGAAGGGAACACACAAACCAACAGGTGAAGACAGAGACAGAGAACAGCAGGGTCAGTAATGTGATAATACAACTTGCCTCACACTCTGCTCTACTGTGCTGAAACACCCCCCACCCCTCCACCAAAGAGGAGGAAATACGGTAGTGTAGATCAAATGTAGCCTCAGATAAGAAACAGCAGAGGCTATTTCCACTGGTGTAGTGTGGAGAGAAAGTGAGATAGCAGCACAGACAGACAGATCAAATTAAAGAGCTACATGCTGTAGAGTTTAAACACACAGAACCAGTGGGTGTGTGTGATGCAGATCCTGGTTTTAGATTAACGTGTGGATCTACTAGAAAGATGTAAAGATGTGTAAACACAGGTATTCAGCGTGTGTTAGTGTGAGCAGTGTGCACGTGTAAACATTCTGTATTTGCACAGTGTGTCTAAATGTTATGAGTATGTATGTTGCAACCCAGCACGTCCTTTCCTTAGACCAAGAAAGGTCACCACCTGTCTGTATGTCAGCCAAAAACTCTGACGCTCTCCTAAACAATCACATGACAGTAAAAAACACACCTAACCCAGGATCCTGGATCATTCTGGGAAATGAAAGTTTTTAATCAGTGGATTCATAACAACAGTATGACAGCAGTTAAAAAGGTATCGCTCCATATTTGGGGCGGATCTCTTCATTCCTGCAGGAAAATGTAAAAATTTGAATAATTAGGTCTCGGTGAAGAGAGAGCCTCAGAGTAGAGTGATCCCATAGAAGAAACATCACATATTAAAATTTGAGGGCGTTAGTTTGAATAAAAACCTCAGACTCATTAATAGCAACATAATCAAATTTCTGAATGTGGTGCCTCTATTAAAAAACCTTCACATCTCTCTATGTGGTAAGAGCAGCTGGCACAGGTGGCACTGGCAGCTGCTTAGGCACACTTAATCTCATTGTCTGGGACTGACTCTGGGTCCCTACAGCAGCACAGCCCCACCTCTCACTCTTATTGCTCACAAAAGCAGTGAAGAAATGGGGAAGCAGCATCTGTACATTTAGAAACAATCAAACTCACAGACACATCCACAGAGGTACCCAGATCTACAGCTACTGCTGCAGAAAGACGGCACAGTATACTGCAGCAACAACACATCCAAACACACGACTAGGTGTTCAAGAATTATATTAGAGACAATGCTAAGGCTGAGTGAGCTCTGGAAATGGATGGCTTATATTACAGTCACAGTGATGAAGGTAGACAAACCGCAACAGGACCATTTTTGCCTTTAGAGTTCTACAGAAAACTTATACATGCTCAAAAGAAACCATCAAACAAGACTGAAATATCTTAATGTTGCAATAAATACAACTTCCTATAGTGTTTCTTCAGTGCTCCAGTTAAAGTATTACATCCAGTTTTACCTGTGCAAAGAGCTCAGTGAGTGCCTGTTCATCAGGGAGGTCACTGATGTGTCTGGAGTAGAAATGATGCAGAGCTGCTATGTCTGCCTGGTTCATCTCCTCCTTCTCGCTGTCCATCTTATCTAAATCTGGAAAAGGCAATGAAATACAGACAGAAAAAGATGAGGAGGGACAAAAAACAGAGACAGAGGGGACAAGAAAGGAAAAAGAACAAAGACACAAAAAAGATAGGAAATCAATAACATAAGCAGAACTCATCTAAGAGACCACCCTGTATCTAGAAGGTTGTGTGTTTATTAGCTCCTGTTCTTTCAAAGGCAACATCCCCAAATTACTCTAAATATGCAAATCCCCTGGAGAAAATGAAAAGCAGCCAAGTAACTAATGGGTAACTATCAGCAATAATGAAGTTTGAATATGGCTTCCACTGATAATGAGAATTACATGGTTTAAATGAGATAAGTGATAAAGATGAGGAATAAAACACAAAGTTGACTATTCATCCACAGTTTTATCTGTCTGATTTTTTGTTGTGCTTTCTTATCACTACCATAACTATCTAACCCACAGCTCCATAAAGAACCACTCAGGGTTCGCAAGTGTAGATTATACCACAGCTATAGGCCATGTGTCATTGTCAGTCACACAAAATTCGCACACACACCGACACAGACTGGTGGCAGCAGGCAGCAGCTGGCCACTGATTTGCTTTGTGTGCATGAGAAACAGGTGTGAAGGTTAATTCTGTGACAAGCCTCTGATGACACATCTGAGCCCTGAACAACAGCTCAGATTAAATGATAATACCAAACAGAGCGGAGAAAACAGCTTGTGGGTGCTGAGATGGGACACCGTCTTGTTTTCTTGTGTGTTTTGGCAAATACACCGTTTATCAACTTGCAGTGCATTTACCTTGCTCAAGGGCACAGTGGCAGTAGTTGTTAAAGGAGGGGAGAGAACATGAAATTACAGCACCCAGAAGCTTGGGATTTAAGTCCCCAGTGCTGCTGCAGTATTAGTGAATGAAGGAGACAAAACCAGGACTGGAGGCTACAGCAGAGGATATTAATAGACATGCTGCTACATCTGCAGAGACACAGGAAGATCTCGTTCTCTCTCTCACACACACACAGCACCATGTAACTAAAAGTGCACGCATATGTAACTAAACATACACGCTCATATATTCCCTCTCTCTCTCTCTCTCTCTCTCTCACACACACACACACACACACACACACACACACACACACACACACACACACACACTTACGGGCTTCAAACTCTTTGAGCAGTAGCAGCCTTTCTGAAGGGGTGCGCTCTGTTGTGACTCTCTGCAACATGAAACACACATGGGATCATTTTAGTGCAAAAATATAAAATAACCAGAATTCTCCTATAATTATATTGCTTCATATTAGTAAAAGGGTTTAATGACTTAATGCACCAAACACCAAATAACAATGCAGCAGCTTCCGAGAACAAGTGAATGACAGCAGCACAGGGTTCAGGAACTGTGATGCTGACTGAGACCAACACTTTGATTTAAACACTCAGGTAAAATTTAAACACAACAAGGCTATGTTAAAATTACACGCCTACAGTTTAATACAATAAAGTTTTTTATGTTTGTTTGACAGCTCACTGTGTGCTTAAACACTGCATCGACTGTGTAAATTGTAACGTAATTTAGATTAGAGCATCAGAGGGTTTTATTTGCATTTCTTCTCCAACTTCTTATCACTTCACCTGTTTCATGATAATTCTGGCCACCAGTCTGACAGTCTCTGATGGACACCAGTTCTCCCCATAGGCACACATGGATACGCACTCAGCCTTATGCATGGGCCAATCACCTCTCTGCACAAATACACCAAAAAAACAGAAGAAGACAGAATTAACAAATATTTAACAATTCCCTTTATTATAACAAGTAATCCTGTTCGACAGGATGATACATGAAATTACAGAAAGCAAGAAGGTGAAAGAAAGAAAACAAAATTCTAATTCAGTGGCTGAAGAATGATTTTATTATCACAATGTAAATCATCCACGACAAAGGCACATCAGTCTAGCTCTCCCTCACTCACACACAAAACAACTCAATTTTACTGCAGTGCACCCAGTGTGTTTTGTGCCCTTAAACTAAAACTAGATGGAGGCAGAGGAAAGGCAGAATGAATCGTCATAGCAACAACAGTGTGAGCGTGTGCTCTCTCGCTGGAGAAGCTGCTGAAGTGGTTCTCGATGTGTGGTCCAAAGTACTAAGGTGGGTCACAAGAACACTAAAATAAGTTCCAATAGTTTACACCTGCACAACAATCAAATGGCTTGAGATGCACCTATTCTCATTCTATTTGAATAAAACTAAAACCAATGAAAACCAAGAAAGATATCTGTAGGACACAAATACCTGTCTTATATATGCTTGTCTTATAAATGAAGGACTGATCACTGGAAACATAAGCTACAAAGCCTCCGTGAAAATGCACAAAAAATGGACATGGAAAACACTTTTACCTGACAGTCCACATTGCAGTAGTAGGCCTGCTTACATTTGCCACACTTAAAAAGGTCTTCTCTCCTGTAATGACATGAAGACACAACTGTGATGAGGGACAGCAGTGTTGACACGTAATAACAAGCTGTGCACCTTTGTGCGATGAGGCAGCTTTACCGGATTCTTTTCAGTGGGTTGACGTGCGATTCAATTGAAACTTTAGTTCTTATATTCTTCATTTTTAACCTGATGGTGAATGAGATGGTCTTCCAGGTTTGTTTTAGTCCCGTGACAAAAGGTGGATCACACATACTCACAACATTTAGTTTAGAATTTAGTTAGCTGCCAAACCTTTAATTTCATTCATTACTGCTTCATATGCATCATAATAAGAAACTACTAGCAATTCTACAAATATTTCCAGCACGTTTGCATAGGAGGGTAATTCTTTAAGACAGATAAAAGATGACTGTGTTTTAAATAGTGGATTAATTACAAGAGACATTTACATAAACTTTTGAACTGAGTGTTTCTAACTGTATAGGAGCAAATGTACACACACCATCCACCCCCTATGCATACATGCACCCCTGGCCTTCTCTTCTCTTGGCTCCTCCTCTCTTGGGACACATGGACACCTATATTTAGCACCCTAACCTTTTACTGCTCTACAAACCTTAACAGCAGCTTGGGTAGGAGGCGTGTGTGTATGAAAGTGCGTGGGTGAAGAGTGTAAGAACGAGACTAGAGTTAATTTAACTCCAAAGGGTGTCATAGTGCATCAGATCTTGACAAGACAAGCAGGCAAGCTGGAGGGCTAAGCTGTACAAAGGACCAGTGTGCTGCAGTGTAACCTTCCTTTATGTTTCTGACACAGTATACCCACACACCAACACACGTCAAGGCTCTCTGAATCATGTCACCTAATCCTACACCATTACTGATGCAAGCCTGGGCTTTAGATTATATAATTCTATTCTCAATGGTAAATAAGTGAACAATTAAACCTGAAAACAATGAAAGCATAATCTGAAATCACGAGGACTACACTTTGTTTTTTTTAACTTCTTCTAAACAGAGGTCGCTTTTGAGGAACAGTAATTAATGATCACCTATAATTTAATGCTGACAGGAGAAATGTCACATCATGACATAAAGAAAAGGCGGATAACCAGTGGAGTGGTCCTTTAACTGTTTAAACAACCTGTAAGTATGAGCAGCCTATTTAAGACGACACACTAGATTAGAAACAGGCTTATTAACACTATAGAAAGCAGGCTTTTTACATTTGGGCTTTAAAAACCAGCAGTAAGGTTGTTGTACTTGTATTTTAGACTCCCCTGACTGTGCAGAGCTACAAACAAATGGTGCAGTGTGCGGTCAGGTGAGCTGCCTCACCGCACTGACCCATTTAAGTCTACACCAGCTAGGTAGGTGTCCGGAGGTTTACCAGCTAACCTAGCTAGGCACTGAGGTTAGCCAGCACTGAACTGGACACGTTACTCGCTTCCTTTGTTCCGTTTTAAACCACACGAATGTGCTACCAGCTCGTAGCTGAGAGTCCCAGAAGTGTGTGCGTTTTTTTTATTTCAGCTCTTTCAGAGAGGTAAGGTGTTACCTGGTGAAGCAGTGCTCACAGTGCGCTCCCCTTTCATTCACTGTCAACACGTAGGAGTAGGCAGGGCAGGCGAACACCAGCTCCCCCACCGCGAAGTGCCTCACCGCCCGCAGGCCTCGGCCTTTGCTCGGGCTCAGAAACCTCTCCGTCCCCTCTATGCCTTCGTTCTTCATGGTTTGTTCCGTTTTACGTTTCTTCGGTCAGAAACCACCGAGCACCACCTGTGTCTGCTGTGTGCTCTAATCAGCCTCTGTCTGAGCCCTTTCTTCCTCTCCTGTACTCTCGGTGTCCGGTGTGGCGCTCACTGCCCCCTGCTGGAGAGGCGACAACACGGAGGCGCACTTACACAGTGAGGATGCAGTGTGCAACTGTGTCCTGGCATTAACTCTATCAAACATTACATTATCCTATGACTTAAATCAAGTTCTCAGCAATGCCTCTCGCTCTCTTTTTATCCCTGTACACACAGTTTCCAGTAAAAATGTGACCTGTATACGGACAGTGTCCAGTTGTTATTTTTACACTTGGGCACACCAAACTAAAACTAATGCAGTTTAATAGAATTATTCATTTAATGTTTGGTAGTTTTGGAGGATACAATCTGTTGTGCTGTTGAATTGCATTGCATTATGCAGAGTGGTGTTGTGTAGACTTATGTCATTGATACAAACGGGATGGACAAAATAATATGAGCACCTGTGAGTGTAACACAATCAACAGCTCTCCAAAACAGTTTTAAAAAACACCTAAACATTATAACATTCATGATGGTAGGATTAATCGCAGGGCTGCACTAGTTTTATCTGGATGTACCCTGTAAACAGGTGCTGGAGTACATGTGTTTTTTCTACTTGGTTATCATAGTTAGTTATCGTAGTATTGATGCTCATGGTTTAGGAATGAGATGAGTTCACATAAGAACCAAATAATTTGGGACAGAACTGTGACCGTCTGCTCCAGTTGCACAAAATACAATCTTGGTACAAAACTTGGAATTTCTCAACTATTAGAGGCAATTCAGTGTGACAGATATTTTAAACATAACCATATTGCCTTTGTCCTAGTAACCCATTTTACCTGGAGAAATTACCCATCTGCATTTTTTCTGAAATTTGAAGCTTAGTTTGTACTGCGGGGCACAAAAAGTTGCCCCGTAGCACAACACACAGTATGTCGGTGGGCTGCGGAAGATCACGCTGGCACTGCGGAAGATCACGCTGGCACTGCTTTCACACATTTTAAGATCCAAACCAACACAACAGCTTTTGATGGATGGAAAACACTCCTTGATTAAATAATAATGCCTCAGAACACATGTAAAATTCATATTTAGATTTTAAATCGTCCATCATTGGATAAACTAACAAACTACTGAGTGATTCAGTAGTGAAAATTTCTGCACACAGCTGTTCAGATTCAGGGCTGCATGACTGTGAAAACTGTCAACAGAAACATCAATATACTTTATATCTGGAAATGTTTGTGTGGTTGTTATGGCTTTATCATGACCTTGCACATCAGTCAATGAAGCAAGTCAAAACACTCCACACGGTTCAGTTTATATATATAAATGCATTTATTTAAGTTAATCATTTCTCCTCATTCAAAGTTGAATTTCTGCAGTATCTATAAAACAGGGAACAGTTAGAAGTGCTGTACAGTCCAACAACAAAACTAGGAACCGTGGTTGAGTACACTGTGTATATATGTACATACTGTACACACACTGATGTAGGTATATACAAAAATATACACTTTTACATGTGTGACCCCTCGTGCCATATCACCCACCTCGTAATCTGAACACTACTGTCATTCAGTGAAGACACACTTTCCTTATAGAAAACACACTATTAATCCATCAGTCCATGTCCCCCCTCCACCCACTGATTACTGTCTAGTGTTCTAGTTATCTGTCATTACTGGTTGATGAGAATTTTACAGTATATTGTCTTATGTGCACTTTAAGCCCCTCTTATGCCCTGACTCACAAACACTGTTACAGTCACTTCGAGTAAAAGATGGTGAAGCTTAAGCAGTCCTGCTGGATGTCTCAGCAGGGCTTTTCACCTATCAGAGAGGGTTTCTCTTCTGTTTAATCCTAAAAGGGGATTTGAGGTGGGCTGAGAGGGGAAGACGTCCCTCTTATAAGACAAAATGTGACATAACTCTTCTCCTCATTTTATGATAAAAGCTCAGAGAAGACAAAGCTTGACCTTCATACCTCCTCTTATTAAGTTCCCTCAAATTAACTGCCGATTGTTTCCCTCCAAAACACAATGAGTATGAATCAACTCCTACTGGCTCAGTGGTGAAGATGCTCTCGTTCACTGACTGGTGTTCAGTTACACACCCCCCTTTTAATGCAAAGAAAGATGTCTGCAAGATTGACAGCATCCCTCCTCTCTTCAAATGATGCTTTTAGCTATTTCCAAAGTGTAACACACACACACACACACACACACACACACACACACACACACACACACACACACACACTGAGCTGGTTCTGCCTCAACAGACGTTTCACAGACACTGACATTTAAATCTATTACACAGCTGGTGCTTGTCAAAAATTTAAAGACATCAAGAGGCAACCAAAGTTATACCCCTGGTCCATTATAAAAACCGACACCAGATCAGCAGCTTAGAGCCGTCCTCCCCCTGGCTCATCCTGCACTCGAAAGAAAGAACAACAAGATACAGAACGTACTGTAGGCAAATGTGCACCCAACACTTGACAACTTATTCTGTTTTTGCCACTTTTCATTCTTCCTGGAAGGAACTTTGGCACATTGTGCTAAAGATGTAAACATTTAATCATCCAATCAAAATGAGGTGCTGGACTTTTATAGTCTCTTCCTCTGTGTATAACATAAAAAATAACACAAGACAAAATAGCAAACTGTTGGTCTTCACAAGAATAAGACTAATTTAACAAGAAAAGGCTTTAATCAACATGCCTGAACGGAAGCAGACAGTGCAGTTTGGTTCTCATGCCTGTTCGGAGGTGTAATAAGGCTCGTTTCCACTGAATAGCCAAATTAGCAAGGCAGAATTAACAGATTCTATAGAAAAAGAAAGAACTAAAGAGAGAAAAGGTGAAAAAGAAAAAGCCTGAAACTCTCTGGTTGTGCATTTTGCATCAAACGATTACTAGCTCCAGTCCGTTTTTCCCCCTAGTTCTCTACTCACAAGGAGCGTGGCAATAGAGGGCACTATAGTCCACTAAAACACCAGCCTGTAACCCTCACCAACAAGTACAGTGGATTAGAAAGTTAAGACCTCCTTGTTTGAGGTCTGTAACTTATCCCACAGTGCAGAGCATCTACACTTGATGACACACAGTAATACTTGAGAATTGTTGTGCTCATGCCACATAGTTGGATGTCAGAAATATGAAAAGTAGAGGAATAACTGTTAAAAATGATTCTACCTGTGTCAAATTTATGCCAGGACACCCCAGGGTTCGGATCTGCCCTATAAATTACCCTCATGCTTTACACCCATCAGGCTCAAACAGCTGTTTGGGTTGCAAATTCAGAATCAGCCAAAAATTAATCTTCGACCACACTCCTGAAACACATGTAAACGAAACTAAACAAACATTTGTTTTCATTTTAAAAATGAACTCCAGCCACTTCAAAGGACTGTGTGTGTGTGTGTGTGTGTGTGTGTGTGTCTGCGCATGGTACAGGAAATAATGCGACTCAGGAGGCTAACACTTTCTACACTTGCTCCACTGAAATGATCAGTTTCTATTGTAACCTGCCTTTAGTGTCATGGACTGTGAATGCAGACACTGCTCAGATGCACATTTGAGAAAAATGAAAAAAAACAAAACAAAAACACTACTTGTGCATTGCAGTATTCTTAAAAAATTACGACACAACTGTGTTTCATATTATTTTACATTTTCCAAACAGATTAACAAAAAAAAAAAAAAAAACAACTTTTCCAGTATTTAAAACTTTAACAGTAAATCCACCTCTTAATTAGCATTAAATCTAACAGAAACCCTAAACCAGATTTGGGCCCTTGAGTCTGGTCACCATGGCAACACAAAACTTTCCTCGCATCTCGGCTCCCCCTCTGGGTGAGTCTCACTCTGGCTTCATACCCGCGGGGCCTGTGCCTCGCAGCACAATGAACGAACCTATCAAGTCACAGGATAGGTTTTTCAACCAGCTGCGGTTTCAGCTGACCTTCTCAACTCCACTCACTCTGTTTACAGATGCATGAACACATAAGACAAGGCAAACAACAGGTACAAAAAGGACACAAAATGGCTGAAAACAAGAAAAGGACATAAGAATATCAGACAACACAGCAAACACGACCAGCTGTCTTTGTCAGTTTTGGGGAAAACCAGTGGGGGAAAAAAAAAAATCTATCTAAGGAGCATTTACAAGTAGGGATGAGAGTGTGCATGTGAGAGAGGGAGAGTAATAATGAGAACAGAGAGGATATTTCACATTAAAAAAAAAACCCACTTGAGGCTGCAGATTCTTTCTAGGGGAGATGTGATTATCTATTGGCCGTTTCTGTTTTACAGTATATCTTTCCTAAATGTTCTGTGATCATGCAGATGCCTTGAAGCTGCCAAGAGATGAGTCACTCCAAATATAATCAAAATTAATTTCCCCCCAAATCCAACATCATTACTCATCAGTGACTAACAGTACAGAAGATCACAGGAGTGAAGATGAAGTGATGATGAAGCACAGGGGAGACTAATGTTGCAAAGGATACACATCAGGCATCAGGCAACGGGCTTGTAAGTAGACATACCTGCTGTAAATGTTATCTGTGACACAATCAGGTAACAGGAAACTAATGAGTGGCACAATGCTGTTCGGTGACAAAGAAATACTGTTGCACTGAATGAAGTGTCTCACCAAAACAAACGAGATAAGTGGAAAAAAAACCTGCCCACCAAGAGCAGAAACAGAGTGAGGACAAACAGTAAAACCTTATTTATTGCAGTATCAAACCCCTGAACAGATGGTTCATCTAACAGCCACAGTGAGGAAAGAAATATGTTGATGCAAAACACTACTGACTGAGTGTAACTGTGGGAACTTGCTGGTGATGCATGCAGCTAGCAGGAGCTTTTAAGAACACATGCATGCACATTTCATACAGTTTGACTACAGACACCTCTTTTCTTTCCGCACGACATCTGTTCATCAGGCTGGAATAAGCAAGGTTTCACACTATCAACAAAACTGAGGGATCTGTGAGGTCTCAATAAATTAAAAAAAAAAAACAAAAACAAAACTCAACTTTGTCACAGACCTTCATTATTAGTCCTCTTACAAGTTTGCCACATATGTACACTGGTGAGTTTCCTATACCAGTGCAAGAAGGGTTGTGTTAAAATCATGTCAATGTGAGTTAATCTGTAAAACAATGAGGATCTGGTCATAGTGTAAAAACATCACTGTTCCATCCACTGGCAGCAAACACCTGTTAGCTCTAGAGAAGAAGCTGCAAAATTAAATCCAGTCTAGGCATGATTATTAGACAGTAACCTTTCTACAGTGGCAATAAAGACAAAGACAATTATCTGTGCAGGAAAAAGAAGATTTATAAACTGAACCGCTCCACGTGGAGCATTTAGAGAGCAGCGAGAGTATGTAAAGAAAAAATTCTTTTAATTGCTCCTCTGGTATTCCTGAAACACAAAACATCCATTTGATATTTGGTTCAATTTTTTTTCTGACAAAAGTAAACAAAAAAAAGACTGGTAAGAGATTTGTTTTCTGTGTATTTTCTTTAGAGACTTAATGGTGTAGAAGTGGAGATGCTGTAGCAGCCAGTGCTGCAGCATGAAGACAAACAGTAAATCTTCAGGGTGGGCTTCAGGACACTTCCCGGTTTCAGGACTTGTTCTTCAGGGCCAAATCGGTGTCAGGCCCTGTCCAAAGCACTGAGGCTCCTCCCTGAGCCCCTTCCCCCTCCCCCAAGACACAATCTGTAGGAAAAACTGTATAGAAAACAAGGAAGTACACAACGCTTTCTTCTCTCCACCTCATCTCTCTTTTCTCTGTTGCTCCTGTAAACCAGTGAAAGTCAGCGAGAGGAAAAGCTCAAGGAATCGAGTCCATTTCCTCACTTCACATCACTCTTCCAAACCTTTAGTGAAACCACAACCTGAAGCCTCCGTCTGCCGTAACTGGTCCATGTGGAAAACCAATGAGAGAGAACTAGAGAGGAGTAGCAACACCAACATCCAACATCTGATTCTTTCAAGAAAAAAAAAAGGCCCACTGGAGAATTAAGAGCAGGAAATAAAAAATATTAATAATAAAATAAAATAATTACAAAGTAAAAACTTCAAAGAATTCTATTTCACCAGCATTGAAGAAAATAAGAGAACAAAAAGAATTCACTCGCCATTTACCTCTGGAACCATCAATGAAAAAACACTGAGGTATATAGTTTGGATGGAAAGCCTCTTCATCGCTTTTATCCTCATCATGATCATCACTGTCACCACCCATCCATCAAACACAGACAGATTCCATTTTACTCCAGTATGGTCTGCAAGCCCCTCCCCCCAGGGGTGTGTGGCTCGTTGTTATGTGGGAGGGGTGAGGTGGGGGAGAGGGGTGTAGAGATGACTGGCTGCACCTCTGAGGAGGAGGAGCAGTATCCATTTATCCATCGAGTTTGTCTTTCTCCTTGAGTCCATCTTCTTACCCGCGTCTCAGAGTCTGTTGGTGTCTCTGTCCAAGATTTGGCTCTACCTGGGGTCTGTAGCGCCCCCTATGATTGTAAATTGAGGGTGAACTTCCACTGCTGGTTGAGGCTGGGGTTGCAGACCTCCACAGTGAGTCCGCCCATCCTGGCACTGCGGCTGTCCAGGCAGAGGTTACTGCCCACGTGACGCAGCTTCGAGTTGGACTCAATCTGCTCCCATTTCTGCAGAGAAGAAAAACAACAATGTGATAAACACATACAGAACATGCACTGCGCAGAAATATTAAATCGAAAGGTTCGGCTATTTTTTTCCTTGTTTGCAGACGAGAGTGAAGCTGAGGGCCAAACTCTGTGTCTTTACCTGTCTGCTGTCATTCTCTCGACAGCCTTGTAGTTTGATGAGGGAACCGGCTGTTCTGTCCACCACAGTCAGACACAGGTCCATGTGTTTAACTGATTTATCCTTGGTCAGGGCCCATTCCTAAACAAAAATAGATATGTGTAAAAATATTGGTATAACAGCATCCACACTTCTGCGTGCCCACATACTCTGGGGGTAGAGATGCTCTGAGTAAGGCCTTTTTTTTTTTTCAATAATCCAAGTACTGGCCAAAATCATATCCAAATATCTGATGTTTTTTATGAAGTACAAGTTAATATGCTGCACATCACAGTGTAATAAATCCTGTCAGAATTAATTGCTTAAGGGCTGAACACCTTTATAACTATAAAAGAAAAAAACCTGGATCAGAGCACAAAAGCTAATGGAGATTAACCGGACAAAAGTATGGCCTTACTGTACATGAGGCTCCAAATATCAAATACCAGTGCAGCAAAGGATGTCTTCATCAGATTGGTTGATCAAGTGAAATGTAAGACCAGGTTTGCCCTCTTTACATGAACAAATAAAAAAGAACACTCCTGTTCTATAATGGTTTGTGCTGCTCTGATTTCACAAACAATAGAAGCAACAGATAATAGTGGTGGGGTTCAGTATCTGTGTTATATTATGCTCTTAATCTATAACTCACACCCAGAGGAAGAACAGCTAGCATCTACTGAGGTATTAGGGTCAGAACACGTTGTCTACAGAAACTGTGTTGTCATTCACATGTCTAATTAAACAGGGCTCTTCGTCTTCGTCAGCCAGAGCTGCAGTTCATTTCCAGCCAGATTTGACAAGTTTGATTTTAAAACTGCAAAACTACTTATGTGGCAAGGACCACAAAATAATGGGAGTAAACCAGATACATGGCGTCAATGAGTGGCAGCAGTTTGCCCCATTTTTAAGTTCTACTGAGTTCCACTTGACCACTGTTTAAATTAAAAACTTTTTTAAATTAATACAGTCCTACTAAAAAAAATTTATTTACAAAGTGTGTAACATTCAGCCTAAAAAAATCCTTTAGCATACCCCCTGTATTCTCACCACACGTGCAAACCAGCTGTCACCCAGGTGATTCTAGAGGAAGGATTTGACAAGCTGACCTGTGTGTGCTGTCTTGGTAACGCTACCTGGTTTCCCCCAGCATTGTGGCATTCATAGACGCCCACCACCCCGTCCGCAAAATGACCCAGGGTGTCCAGACAGTTTCCTCCCTGCTGCAAGGCTCCAAACGCTATGTCCTGATGATCTGGGACCCTAAACACACACGAACAAAGTGTGGTTGTTAGATTGTATAATAACTGTATCATACTTATGCTTATTATTTGATAGTGAATAGCAGAAAGTGATGCTGACAGAGACGCAAAGAGCCAAGCGGAGAGAACCATGTTTGTAAATCATTTTCCTCTGACAAGTGGGACAGTGTAGTCTTCAACTTATTACATCTGAAATTATTTTGATTACAGCTTTTACATACAACGTGCCAAAATGTAATGTGCTTGACTTGTAACTGCTGGTTTGTCATTAGTGTCACTACACTCATTTGAGAGTCTTATTTAAGTATAAAATATTAGAGCTCAGCACACATGAGATCAAAACACCCTCACTGCAACTCCTGATAGAGCTGCAAATTCTGGTTCAAGGTCCTTAATGTAATTTATGTCTCATTATATAATGATGTGTATCAAACCATACACCCATACCATATTACATAAAACGCTCTCACTTACCTGAGTTCAGGATAGACATTCTCCAGGTACCATTTAAACGGCTTACATCCTAATCTCTTCTTCATCTCCAAGCGACTCTGGATACTGAGAGAGAGGAAGAGACAGCGAGAGAATTAAAGGTTTGATCACTTGTGGTTTCCAATACGTCTTTAAAGTCTGACTGAATTATAGCCCTGCTCAGTCATCCTGTAAGAGGGCAGGGAGTGGAGGATCAGGGCCCATTTGAAGCTGCAGCCTTTGGGGGAAAATAACTGATTAGGCTGGCACTGGAGGGAGATGCTGAGAGCGTCCCCACAAGGTCACGCAATAAGCTTTTTTATCTTTGTCTCGCCACACCGTTTGAATGAGAGAGTACTTGTTGTTGTTGATGTTGATGTTGTGTAGACTACTCTGGCTGTGTGAAGAGGCAGAAAGCTAGTATGCAGATAAGGTGGGAAAAAGGAACAAAATAAATAGAATAAAAAGACATCCACAAACGACAACAACAATGCTATAACATGAATGTATTGAAAACACTGGATAAGTGAAAACTTTGACCTGCTGGTGGCGCTAGACGAAAAATGGCTGAACTATTGGACGACAATTTATCCAGTAGTTGTTGAGATAATTTGGTGTAATATCTAGTTGACCTTCTCACATTATGATCCCTTGAGTCATATTGGCTAAAAACTCTAAAACACTGCATCCACCATTTTCATGGCACTTTGTCATCTGATCCTTGCTCCTTTTTACCAGCGCCATTTGTGTCCATCATGTTCTTTTGCTTTGCCCCGTCCCATCATCACAGTAATCCCTTCAGCACATCAAATGATATGCCAGGCTTCTGTTCTGGGCAAATCAGGCTCTGACTTTTTGTCCTTTATTGAGCCACATTAACTGCCACGTGTCACGTCAGTAAAAGGTGTTACAGTCTTTTACAGCTGACATGCTGCTAATTGGCAAACCAATTAATATGCCTATTCATGTGGCTGCCTCTGTGATTTTCTGTGTCATTATTCTGTCCAACTCCTGTGGGGTTTACACTTAAAGGTACTTACTTTCCGTAGGGGACATTTCTCGCTGAGGGGACGGCAGCATAGTAGAAGTTTTTATACTCATCCATCCACACTTCTGCTGCTCTCCTTGTGTTCCTGTGAGAGGGCAGATAAAAGGAGAAATCAGTGAGGCGTGAGGGACAGGGAGACAGGGGAGAGAAATGTGATAGAAGGCAGGATAGAGATATGGAATGGGGCCAAATAAAGAGCACGCTTAGGTGAGGAAAAGAGAAGAAAGATTGAGAAGAATATAAAAGCAGAGCGTGTTTCGTGACAAGTGACAAAAACAGTGAGAGAGAGAGTTGCAGTGACAGAGAGATGGAAAAACAGGGACAGAGACAGATTAAGGACAGAGGTATGTAGCAGAGTGTAACAGTGCTGAATGGGAGCTGTGCCCAGACACGACCAGTCATCTCCAAACTGGACATGTGTGTGTGTGTGTGTTTTGATGGGACACTGTGAGCCTTAATAACTATCAATAGTCATTTCTGCCTTTTACAAATTTTTTGCCTTACTTCAATTTGGGGATAATCATGCTCAAAGTTTGGAAATGGAATTCCCACAATGCTTTGGGGCTGCATTTAGTCTTATTGTTTTCTACAGAAATGTCTTACAAACAAGGAAACTAAACTTCTGGCACGGTGAATGTCTCAGTTTTAAACACAGAGAAGCAGTTTTGCCTGCTAGCATATTTCCTGACTATGATTTATTGGACTAAAAGCCCAGAGATCATCAACACTGGCTTCAAAAGGTCATTGAACTAAAAATTCAAATGTTGGACATGACACCAGATGCTGTTTCAGTATTTCAGTATTTTCCACTAAAACTATTTTCAATGTGCCGCCACTCTGGCCAATGCACAATTTCATCCATATCTGGGGAATGCTGCTCTCGGAGGAACAATTATAATGCCGCCCAAGCAGGCAAAACAGGTGCTGTCTCGCATCTCTCCAGGGTCACCGCCAGCAGCCGCGTGGGGACGGACTCTGGGGTTTTATCCAGGGCAAGATGTTGAACTGAAGCAGCCTCAAAGCACAGACGAAACTGCTCCGCATTGTGAGCCTCCATTGTTGAGGCTGACACATGAGAACACTGGTACACCGTCAATTAATAAATGAGAACTTGTTTTCACTTTTATGAAACTGAGAAAAAAAAAACATACTAGGTTTGTAGTCTCAGCTGGAGTCACATCTACAGAAAACATGTCATAATAATCTCTGAAAATGTTTGACATAATGTTGCAGGAGGATCCACTTCACAGTTTGTGAGTATTGACATAGTGATAAATCATGGGTGCGCTTTGTGTGTTGCTGGATTAATTTCAAGGATCAACTTGAGCAGCTCTGTTGGTCTGGTGCCACGTTGAGCCGCTATAGTTGCTATTAAGTTATTTTGCTATAAGTTAATTTGTCCCACAGCTACATAGATGTCACTAAAAATCTCAGAATGACAGTTTCAGACACCAACTTGAGAGAGTGATGAGTTCATTCCAAAGATGCTCCACATGTTGGTCTATTATACCCTTCACTTCGTGCCCCCCCCCCCCTTGCTATGTACACCACTGGGAGGACCAGAGAAACCATAGCTGCTTTAAGCTCCCTGTTATCTGTCTGTTGATCCGCCCATACTTTCTTAATCAGGGCCATGAGGGTTTATGGGGCTCGTGTTTTCGGGGGTGGTTATTTGTGGTTTGGCACTGTTTCAAGGCAGTGATCCATATCTTTCCATGTATCATGTTCCCAATTACTGATGTTTAGCGATTATGTTGTCACATTTATCAGAGCTCTAAAGGGCAGCACATGCAAAAAAACAGCTGTCCTCTATTTCACACGCGCATTCATTCCTAATCTGAAGCCAATTTTTCCCTGTGATTAGCTGGCTTTTAATTATCTAACATGGATTTGATTCTCAGACCTGTAGCAAAACTCAATAATGTATGTTCACTCTTTTAAACCACAGCCCCAGAAAATAATTTCCACTGCAGTACTTGAGGCCATTAACTTGAACCTGAAATAATTTTAGTAAAAAGAAAGAAAAGATGCATAAAGAGAGAAGGGCTGGGCATAATATTAATACACTGACATCTGATGTAATTGCAGATTAAATACTGTCTGAGGTTATTGTTATTATTATATTATGATAGAATGTCAGTGAGGAGAAAATCATTTTTCCTTTTAGTAGCTGTTCTGAGGCTTTCCGTCATGTCATATGAACTTCATTAGCAGCTGGAGTCTGCTCAGTTGTCATGATTGCAGATGTTCATGCAAAGATTTCTGCAGTGATGTCCTTACTGAAAATACAGAGCTGGTGTCTTCTTGTAGCCAGTCTTCTTGTGGCAAGCTGAAGACCCATAGCTACTATCCAACTACAGCAACTATCCAGGAGAGGCTAAACAATGGTGGGAACGTGTGTGTGTGTGTGTGTGTGTGTGATGGGTGGAGCCTCAGAGCCTCTTAATGAGTGTTTTACAGTCTTGGCATGTGTATGTGTGTGCGTGTGTGTCACCTCGCAAACACAGTCCCGCTGCCCCCGGGGAAGGTGTATGGATGCTGCTTTCTGAAGACGTGGCCAACTCTACTGCAGGGGATGATCTCCAGACTGCCACCGCACTGCCACACACGAAATGAGATCTCTGAAACACACACACGCACACACACAGGTCAATAAACGCTTTTCTTTTGCCACACTCCTTCCAGCAAACCGTTTCCATAAAAATATCACAGTTAATTATTATGAGCAGTATGAAAACAGCTTTGTATGCACCGCCTTTCTGTGTGTTTATCTGCATTTGAATAAGTGGTTGTCTAAATGAGCACACAAGCAAACCAGTATCTGAATTGTCGATCCGAGTTCTGATTGATCCCACCGCCTCGAGAGAAGCATGAATCATTCTGTCAGCTGTTTATTCCTAATAATATCACAACTGAACTCAGACAAAGGCAACACGGAGACATGGCTGTTATTATATCACTGTGCTGTTTGCAAACGAGATCTATTGTGTGCACTACGGTAATTTTCACTCTGTGTCGACTCTGGCAATTATCACATTAACACTGTAATTTTCTAAGATCAACTGTACTGTGGAAGACGCTTTTACCCGAATCTGACCACCAAATTACTGAAGCGTTCTCGTTTCTTTTAGAAAATCACGTTCTTGGCATGGTGATCTCATGAGCTGATCCCAGCATGAGACCAGACACATCCCTGGTGCTACTTTAGTACCAAACCTCATGGGAGAAATCTGTGGGTTTTCAAGCCCAGAGAAGAGCATTTATGATGGAAAGAAATTACAGTTATGTGCCTGTTTACGACCTAAAGAGTTTGACATTTCCCAAAATATCTGACAGACACATCTGTCACCTTTATGGGCTGATAGTCATGAGGATGAGACAACACTTCACAGCAGCCAAGTGTACTGATGGTAAATGTTGACAGTAGTTATAGTTTATTCTCTCCACTCTCATTCACCTTCTTCTATTTGATTTGTTTTTTTTTGTTTTTAATCTTCTCTCATCAAGATTTGCTATTCCTCTGACAGTCACTACTGTGTTATACTTTCATCTACCCTACTGTGATTCTACTGACTTCATGCTCCACTGTGACTCTGGTGAATTTGCATTTGCACTGTAGCGACACTCACCCAGGTTTTCTCCTCCCCATACATCCATCATCATGTCATACTTTCCCAGCTGCTCAAAGTATTCCTTGTCCATGACAAATAGACCTCCTGCTATCATTGGAGTCCTGCAGAGAGAGAGAGAGAGAGAGAGAGAGAGAGAGAGAGAGGATAGGCGGACGGAGTGAAGAAGAGAGTGAGATTAGTTCCTGATGGCAACTGGCAACTAAAAGTGTGTCAGTAATGGGCAAACACTCGAGGAGGCGTGTGTGTGTATGTGTCCATCTTACTTTATGGGTGCGATAGGGTTGCCTTGTCTGGCTCGTCTCTGCTCCAGAGTCATGTAGTCCCATTTAAACACCAAATTCCAGTCAAAACCTACAGACACACACACACGCACAAAACAAAAGGCCAACACCGTTATAACCATTAGCGGGGACAAAGTAACAGTCTGCCTCACAGTGTATGTAGATCTAAACTTGTACTTGTATAAATAGTCAGTATGCACATTTGAAAATAAATAAACAATCTAAATTATTATTCTATACATGCACCGTAAAGTAAAATACACATAAATGCACTACACTGTTTTGGCACAGTTGAACACCATTAATATATTTGAGTTTTAGTTTTGTAATAACAGGAAATTGTACTACAGCTGTCAACAGGTGTCAATAAAACCGAATTTGCAAACACAGCTGCCATTTCAGATTTGGAAACTCAAACCTGCATTATTTGAGTTTTCAGACACAAGCTGTGAACACCGGCACTGACATATCATCGCCTTTTAAGTTAACATGGTGAACCTGTAAGCCAACACTTCCCCATTTACACGTCCAGCAAACATAAAGCAACGTTACCTTTTATTTGGAGTCGTTTTTCTGGCCACCTGATAAATTTAGGTCCAGTATTTCCTCTATTATAAGCTGTGCCTATGATCTCCACCAAATCTCTGCCTCTTTAGCTGCTAAATGCTCCAGCTAGTTGCTAACTGTGCCTGTCTGTCTGCTGTTTGGGCAGGTAGGTTATAGATTATAGCAGGTTGAAAGAGAAAGTAAAATAATAGCAATTCAGGGATTAAATAAACTGCGGTGAGCTGCCTCACCGCATGTAGTTTCATAGTTTTATTTATTTATTTCAGCTGTGAGCACCTCTTCTGTTTCCAATGTGCACTGCATTGTCAGGCAACGACGTACATCAACACCACATTCAACAAACAAGCAAATTTACCATGCGCACGACAAGCTGACTGTACTTGAGTGCACTCAGTCACTTTATCAGTGTGAATGCACTACATACTTCCACCCAGTTAGAAATAGTATGCAGCGTGGAAGACACTGTTTACAGTATGTGCGGTAAGCCGTTAAACTAATTATGCTGGGTATAGACTTGGCAGAAGTGCTTGTGTTGTGTGTGAGACATAACAACAGCGGCCTTAAGTGAAAACAGTTTATGAAACAGAGCAATGGAAGCCAGAACAACAGGTACTAGTGCTGCTTGTGAGACAGCTAAGACTGTAACTGAAGGTACTGAGAAACGGCAAAATCTTTAAAACACAGAGCCTTGTTTCTGAGCCCTACTCACTGAACTACACAGGAATATTTGTGTGAGTGTGTGTGTGTGTGTGTTTTCGTGTACCTCTCTACTTGGTACTTTACCTCCTTTCAGATCAGCTGAGGCTCCTACATACTGGAAGTTGTCCATGTTGATGACATCAATAATAGGAGAAACTACTCTGGTCTTATCCTGCGAGGAAAGGACAGAGAAAAAAAAAACAGGAGATCAAGCTCATTAACAAATCTTTACTACAAGTCAAATAAAGGGATCGAAATAAGCAGAACTACAGATAACAGTACTTGACCATGATTTGTGGAATTTTGCAGCAGAAGTACATATAACCCTCACCGCCAATGACTCAGAGTCTCTGTTCTATGTTTAGTTTATCACTGTGTTTATGGAGTAGGACTGAAAGTAAAGTAGGCCTGTCTTTTCACTTCAAATCAAACCCTGAGCTGAAAGCCGCAGGGCTACATCATACAGTAGTTTACAGAAAGCACTGCTCAAGTGGTCCAAAAGACAACAACAGGAACAGGCTTCTAGGTACTGAGTAAGTTTACGCATTCTGGGCTGAGACATTTGGATATGACACAAGAGGTTACATCCACCCAGATTACATTTTTCCTTCTTATTTTTTTTTTGTATTATTTAGAAGTGCAACTAAAACAAAGAAAAGAAAAGTCACTTAGTCTGACAGCAAAATGTTTTAGGTTTGGCTTCAGGCGTTTATTAAATTGGGAATAGCAAAACACCACTTTTGGGAGGATCAAATGCAGAATCAGACTATTTTCAGTCACATTAGATAAATATTTAAAGAACAACCTCCATTTTATACACAGTGTCCCACTTCAGATTAAGATTACATTCAATCAAGAAGCTCCCACTCAAGTCATTACTAAAAGGCTTCACTGTAAATATCTCCAGACCGTTCATTTATAATGGAGTTCAGTTTAGGTTTAATCTGTGTCAGGATTTCCCTTTTACAGTTTGCTGTGGAAAGATGGACACATCAACCTGTGAGAGGTCTGCCTCTTTTTTTTTTTTAACTGAATAAACATGATATTGGAAGGAAAACTGTATCTCTATACACCTGTTCTGACAGCTGTATAGAGATAAAATCTGAATATTATGGTCCCAAAAAAATCATCTCACCACCTAATAGACCGATTACAAAAATATTGGTTTGTACAAGTAGACTTTAATATCTAATTTTACATATTAGATATTTTACAACAACACATTATTAAAACAATCCACCCTGAAAACATTTCCATTTTCTTTGTGGCTTTTCTGAGGCATTTTGTGGCTGCTGTTGGCGAGATGACGAGTCAAATTCAGGCCCAGTGACATGACATCATATCCACTTAAAGTAGTTACGGGAGTTAAAATGCCAATCTTTTTCCAAATGTGATGAACACAAGCCAAGAAAGAAAAAAAGAACTACAACTACACTGTTTAGACTTACAGTACCACTCTCTTTAACCTTTGAGCCACACCAGTCTCTCTTTCCAGTACAGCACATAAAACGTCTAACTGGTGTCCTTTCATTGTTTCCTGTTGAAGCTGTTCATCTTATGCTTTATTTGTTCACTCCAGTGTGTGCATACATATAACAATATACCAGTATTAATACACTAAGAGTGTGAGTATATACAGGTCTTTCTATGGTTATGGGGACATATTCAAAACCATCGGTGTGAGGACATTTTAGCCATTTAGATAGGAAGACAAGAATGTGTATGCGTGTGTGTGTGTACCTCAGCTACTCTCTCCAATAGCGGCTCTAGCCAGTGGTCATTACATTCACAGTGAGAATCCAAAAAGGTGAGGACTGGCGCTGTGGCAGCGTCTGCACCACGAACCCTTGAACGCATCAGTCCTGAGGGAAACATCAGTAACCACAAAAAAAAAAAACAAACCTTAATTAAAAACAACAGTCTTGCTGTAAAACTGAGTATTTTCATCCCACATGTCATGGAACAGCACTAGAATGTTTTTTGGGATAAAATTATAAAACTTTTTCCTTCTTCTTTTGTAATTACCTTCTCTCCGGTCGTTCCTCAACACGCGCACTTTCTCTATCTTCCCTAGCAACGCTCCGTCCTCCGCTGAAACACAGACAAAGGATGTTGCACAGAGATGAGCCACACAGTACATTGGCATTTACACACTTATATTAATAGGAGTGTGTGCGTGTGTCTTATGTGTTTGGATGCATTACTCACGGTTATCGCTGTAGTCGTCGACCAGAATGATCTCTTTGACCAAGTGAGGAGGGCTTTTCTTCAAGACGCTAAACAGATATACAGAGGGAATTTATAGGAGGTAAAAAGGACTAAAGAAGAGCCCATAAATAAAAGTAGAAATGTTTTTTGTTTTTTTTTGAGCGGACAGCACACACACACACCATTCACCTACCTGACCACAGTCCGCAGCAGAGCAGAGCGAGCTTCATTGTGGAAGGTGATGACCACGCTGGAGGCTGGCAGGTCTGACTTCCACTGTTTATGTCTGCAACTACACACACAAGAAACCATCAAAGTTAGGAATAAAAAGACTGAAAAATACAGAACAACAAAGCATAAATGCACACACACGTACAAATGCATGAATACTCCTACGCACATAAGCGCGAGCCAAGCTGGCAGCTGGATTTGCTCCCTAAACAGATCCTGAATACATGAACACAATAAAAAGGATTCAGTGCGCACTGACAGTGAGGTACGTACATACACACACACACACACACACACACACATACACACACAGGGTCATGCTCTGCTGAAACTGGGACTGACAGTGATTTGAAGACCGCAGGACGCAAAAATCCCATGAGACTGTGTATATACAATACGTGCGTGTGCATGTGTGTGTGTGTCTGTGTGCGTGTCCAAATGAGAAAAATCCTGCTGTGACTGAAAAGCAAGAAACATGGATGACAGGACACTACATGAGAGAACCAAGCAGAGAATGAAGAGGAGAAAACTGGGTATTCAGCACCTCTTTCCAACCCTGCTATCTGCTCTCCCAGCTGACCTTAACACCATGACCAATCTGTGAAACCCTGTGTTAAGACCCTGTGTATGAAGAATCAAAAGTCATGTGGCTTTAACACCCCGAAGAAGCCAATACGGAGTTGCATCCGTCTTGAGCTGACATCCTCTTGTATATTTATACCGGCAAAAAAGCCAATTTGTGTGTGTATTATACACTTACATAGGACTTTATGAGGATCACTGCACTAATACTGCATTGGGTCTCCCTTTTTAACTGAAGCTGAATGATTCTATGTATTGCACCGCTGCCACATGATTTACTGATTGCACAAATAAGCAGGTGCAGAGGTGTCTCTAATAAAGTGCTCAGTGGGTGTACAGCCGTTGACTAAGTCTACAAATCCTTTTGATCTTGTGTTGAAAGCACTATGCCCCTGACCAAGCTAGAACATTTTCTTTTTTCTGGAAAACCTTCACAATCTATGCTGCTGCATGCTGAGCAAATGACACATCTCTACCAGATCAATGTCAGACACATCCCTGCTCTTTTAGTAGGCTAATGGCTCAAACTGTGTGAGCTGGGTCAATACACCAGTGAGGCCAGACCACTGTCTTTATAAAAAAAAAAAAAAAAAAAAAAAAAAAAACAGTCTTTGAATCACCCAGCGTTTATCTACAAAGATGGTCCAGAAACCAAACCACTGCCTGCACACACAGTTCTGACAACAGTTTCCCTTTTTCGTTTCTGGAGTT
>JBBMJY010000001.1:12627117-12718613 GCA_037833715.1 Toxotes lorentzi
CACACACACACACACACACACACACACACACACACACACACACACACACACACACACACACACACACACACAAAGTATTGACGTCATACACTTCTATTCATTGTGTTGTAATTCTTAATTCATATACATATGATGCTCTAACCAGACATAAATTGTCAGTTGCTTTTGTGACGGGTTTGACTTTAGACAGTCAGTAAGTCATTCAAACAACCACGTGTTTCATCAATCATTTCCTCTGATTCCTCCTTATTTTAAACGAGAGCCTACAGCCCAGTCAGCACCTCTGCTTCCTGAAACCCATTTCAGCACGTTGTAAAAAAAAAAAAAAAAAAGACATTTTTACAAGCTTCTTCTTTACTAGCATTGGGCAAAAACACATTACAAACCTAACTGTGGATTTTGGACCTTTTTATGGCTGTTAATGTGTAGCAGTGTCTTCATTTTGAGTCCTACAGCAATGTGGCTGACAGGGTTATGAGGGCGGAGAGGTCAAAAGAAGCATTAGTAGTAGGAGTGAGTGAAGTTAGGTCCATGCCATGTATGGAGATGAAGCTTAAATTCAGTTTAATCAACAGTATCTAAATCTTCTTCCTGCACAGCTGCTGGAAATCAGTGTGAAATGGAGACTCTGCAAGAAAGAAAAACTTTGCTTGTATTTTCGGACAGGCTGATACCAGAACCTGAAGCTGAAGATTCATATAACCAAATAGGCGGAGGAGTTATGGCAGGTTTGTGCAGCCCTTAATCACACTCACACTACCAATGAACAAGAAATGGTGTAGGTGCAGGGACTTTCCAAAACAAGATACAACAGTCGTAGGATAACAAAACAGATTTAACCAAGACAATCATCTGAATTAACATCTGAAAGACAAAGTACATCACAAATAGCTGGTGTTAATGGTACTATGAGTGGTTTTTTTTGGTGGATTTCTCTGTCAGGAGAGCTGAAATAAATATCATTTCATTATTGAATGGCGATGATGTGATGCAGGGTGAGAAATTAACACCTCCCACCAGACCAGTGTTAAAAATCTATCTACCTACCACTTTGGCAGATTGCCAGGCATTTAGACATGTTTGTAATTTTAAAAACCAGTTACTCAGAGGGAGAAGGGAGTTTCATAGACTGGCCCTGGCTCACACCTTCTCTCTACAATGTCTACTGACTGATTAATTCAGGAGAAGCCATCATTGCATAATATTTTAGTACTGATTCAAGTTGTTATAATACTTAGCATCGGAAATAACTTAGAGCGACGATCCTCAGAAAAGGAAACAAAATAAAATAAAAAAATCAAGATCTGCACCTCATTTGAGGTCGAAGCCAATGCACAGTGTCGGCATCAGGATGCTGTGACCCAAATGTGACAGATCCACATACGTCTACTGTGAATGTTTCCGGAGGAGGATGAGGTGGGTGGCCAGGACGCCTGTTTGCATTTCTCAATCCGCTCTGCGTCGTATTTGCTTTGTAAGGCGGCAATAACAAACAGCTGAGAGCTGGGGCAGATGGAGCATCCAGACAGAGATTTTGTAGCCCTCAAAAAAAACAGGTTGAGCTAAAATATTTTCTGCAGAGCCGACGCATATGCTGATACAGATGGTTTGTCTTCGGGATTTTTGAATTTGCGAAAGATAAAAAGATAAAGCCGTTTTCAACTTCAGATTATAGCACACGCATCTGTCTTTACTTGCGATCAGCTGCCCATCAGTGGAAAAGGTACAGCTCAACCTTTCTTCTGATTTTAAAAAAGCGAATGGAGACAAAACAAAAAAAAAAAAGATAATATTCAGATTGGGAATTCTAATAAAGACTTTCAGGTGGTTTGCAATGGCAAAAAGCTCGAAGAGATCCGTGTTTCTGCATTTTCTGATCATTCATGAGTGAATCATTTCCAGTAAGGTGTTGTCACAGCCCAGTATCAGTGACAGGGAGAGCACCAACTACATCACACAGGTGGTTGTTGCACTTAGATGTGTAACACTTGTCATTTGTTCAGTGATTTGAATGTCCTTGCCACAAATAGGGCACAGGCAAAGCACCATGACCACCTCCGCTCCATATCAGGCCTCTTTGAATATTTGAGCCTGATAACTGGAACACAGATTACTGCTGACCTGACTGAGAAGCTCTGAACACGCCAACCTCAATGTTATGATGCCATTACAACAGTTTGTCTCAGTGACAAATTGAATAAAAGAGGGCTGCTCTGTTGTCTCTTGATGCTTGAATAAAAAAAAAAAAAAAAAACAGATCTTTGAAATGCTCTTGTCTCAGCGCTGGTCCCGTGAACAATGGATATCTTCATCCCTTTCAACGTTTCCATGAGTGCTTGTCGGGCTGCCAGGGAAGGAAATCATCATAAGAAGAAAATAATACAGTTTACAGCACGCTCACAGATGCAGCATGCTGTTGTGTTTAACCGCAACGAACCTACCAATGATCGAGAGGGGCAGATAAAAGAGAGAGCAAGACAGAATAAATTGGAGTACAGGAGTTCTCTTTGACAGAGATCAGCATGAAGGGAAACAACCTGCTAGTGGAAGAATGACAGTTTGATATAGAAAGATGAAAAGATATGAGCTGCTCTTTTAAACGCCTACCTAAATTATTTGGCTCCTTTCTTGGCAATCTCTCGGTCTTTATTTCCTATGTATCTCCACAGCTGTTTGTCTGCTCACCACAGCCAGTCAGTCATTTGGTTTCAGAGCTGCTAGATCACAACTAACTCCTTCTGACTGTTGGAAGTAACAGCAGCCAGACCCGACACACCCCACCGTTCCCCTGTTTTGGATCCAGCCACACTTTCTCTCAACTATCTAACTATGCTCAATTGATTGTATGTCATTGATCATGACTGAAGCTATCTTGAGCCGTTTTCACATCTAAACTCTGGACAATGTCCGGACAGTTGGATCCGGACATTATCCGGAGCTGCCCTTTCACACATGCAGCACACAACTGTGGTTTAGGCGAGGAGTGGTGCCTGGGTAGAGCGTGCAAGAGGCAGGATAGAAACGCCATCAACACGCCCACTTGCTCACTTTGAATTCTCCGGACAATGACCCGCTCTATTCACACACTGGCTCAATCGGACATTACACAGATTTTGTACTGGGGAGCTGGCAGAGTGAAGCCAGTTTACTGTCCGGTTCAGTTGATTCAGACATTTGCATTCACGCATACAGCTCCTCTGGGTAATGTCTAGAAAAGTTCAGGGTTTCTTTGCATGCGGGAAAGCAACTTTGGACAAACAAGTTTGGCAGAGGCAAAATACTGTAATGTAAGCTGAAACTGAATATTTTTGCATTTTCAACAGTCGAATAAAAACAAGCACTTACACTACACCATCCTGGACTTTGTAGGTAGCTACACGCATCATTTAATCTGTTCCACACAGGACACAACCATCCAAGCTCTTTAAATGCTGTGTATCGCTGTCACTACAGCCCCATGCACACCCCGTGCAACTGTTCCAACAGATTAAACAGCAACAGTTTCTTTGCTCCTACGTGTGCTGTGAACTGTCCCTTGAGCAAGGCACTACCCACCCTCCACAGACATCAGTGGAGCAGCTCTAACACAACAACGCTGTCTCTCTCTCCTGGGACTCCCAGCTGTGAAGTTGTGTGACTCTAAAGTGACTGTGAAGCTGTTTCTCAGTTCAAAAGAGGGTTTTCATTTAACTGCACCCTCTGAAAATAAAACCCTTAAAAAACAGCAGTGACACAACTTCTTCTTTAGTATCTCTATTTACGCCCTGAATCAGTCGAACGTCTGTCAGAAGTGATCGTTACTTAAAAGAAACACACACACACACACCAAGTCAATTCTTCAAATAAAACCTGAAAAGGATTCTGTACCCAGGGAATCCCCATCTTAATTTAATCCTTTCACTGAGTGTTTGCTCTGCGGAACAGCATTTAGTTATTTAGCAATAATGGATCTGCTTGCTGGCTGAAATTACATTGTATTCTGGCATTATAAACATATTGACCTGCTGAGGCCTCAAGTGATTTCAAAGCCACAGGTCTTTTAGCTGGATGACTGTGCTTGCAGTTACCCAACAGCAGGAACTCAAATGCATGTAATCAGTATTATGAGTAAACACTGTGTGTGTGTGTGTGTGTGTGTGTGTGTGTGTGTGTGTGTGTGTGTGTATACATAAGGATGCATATACAGTCAAGACTTCACTGAAAACAGTACAGATAAGCGAGGGTGACAGCAGACCGTGCAGACTCCTGTGCTGCGCTGAGGAGCAGCGGCCGGCCTCCACCTCATTCGGCACGCTACACAATAAGTAACAGGCCAAACACAAAGCTCGCTCTAATCTACACCCACAATACAACATTCTCATCTGCCGTCACAGAGTGCGTCATGTGCAACAGCTCCATTTTTCAGCATTTTAACATTTTCTGCTTTTACTCATGAGCCTGTGTCATGAACTCATGAGTTCTGGACCAGGCAGAGTTACAAACTCTCTGAATCCCTTCAGACACGATTGGTGTCTGCTCCTCTCTTCAGCTCGCTGGAAGAAAAGCACTGAACTCTCTTCTGTATCCAAAACTAATCCAAACCTCTGGCAAATAACAACACACCGAGAAATATTTGCAATTCAACACTGCAAACCACCTTTGGGTGAGAGCTTGGCTCCAAATCAACAGCAGACAAATGTATGTAGGAGTGGATCTGGCATGAATGCGTTTACCATGTGTGATTTATTTTCCTTGCCAAAGTGAATTTAAAGATATTATGACATTACATTTGGGTTGATCTACATTTTTATAAGAGACTGGTTCAACACAGGTTGAACTGGAACACAAAAACATACACCACACCTCATCTCCAGGAAAAAAAAGCACTAGCACGGTTTACTGCTTTGATAAATCCAATTACCGTCTATCTACATCTTTGCTTAAACAGCTAATAACTCTCTTAGTGAAGCCTGTGGTTGTTGGTTTTTCCTGTGGTTCGGTGCCACCCTCCACTATCTGCCATTTAGCTCCCCTCTCACTCCGCTGATTAGCAGGAAATGTTGACTCGACAGTGGGATGCAGGCTTCTCAAGTGCTGGAAGGAAAAACCCTGTGAGCCTTTGTCCAACAAGGAAGACTTTCATGGGGTATCCTGGTGAGGCAGCAGGCTCATATCTGCAACGCTATCTCCCCATGTACAACAATGCACTTACAGATACGTGGGTTTGCACTGAGCCCGGCTGTCAGAGTTTCCTGTCATTTCACTGCGTGCTGGGTATGGCGGAGGAGAAGAGGGGACACTTCACTTTAAGTCCATTAACTATGCATTATGTAATTATATAAAAAAAGAGTACATTATTCAGGGTTATCATAATAAAAATTATGTATTTTAATTTCCACCCGATGCCAAGGGGCTGAAAATGTGAATGGTGTCTCGAGAAACCATAAGTCTTCGCTGCAAAGATTTAAAGCCTGACCGTGATTTTATAAATTATACATTTATTATTTCTGGAATTTGCCAAGATTATCGTATCCCAGCCCAAGTCCTCTCGTTTAACACTGCAAGTGAACTGAGGCCAGTAAACTCGAGAGACGCTTAAGAACGCTCAGTATCACTGTGTACCCTCATTACAGAAAGACTAAACTTTCCCACTGATACAAGTCACATTTTTACGATCAAAGATACGAGGAACATTTTGTGCAGAAGGTTTACTCTTTAACACACAGTACTTTTCAGTCCTTTTTTTTTTTATTGCCCTACCAAAAAATAAAAAATAAAAGCTTACCAGGAATTTGTCAGAAATGGGAACATTCATTTTCACACGACAGTGTGATAGCTTACAGGCACTGATACTGTGTTCAGAAAGTGCCTTTGAATTGGCAGAGAGGTTCCAACAAGAGGGACATTCTTCTAAATGGGATACTTTTGAACTGATAATAGCAGAAATGCTATTTGGTGAGCGCTTTGATCCTAAGAGCCACAGCATCATGTGCATGTGTGTGACAGAACTAATTCCTCTGGCAGAGACGGCGTCCTTCAGATTATTCAGAAGTGGGAATTTGAATTAGCTGCCATGATAGTGAGAGTCCAGCTCGCGCTGGCAAGCTCAGAGCTGCTGGACTCTGAATTCACTGCAATGCCTGTGATGACACTGCAACATTGGAGAAGTTACTTGGAAGTTTCCATGTTAGAAATCCAACCGCTGCTCATGGACGTGCTCCTTGTCCGATTTTCTCTGCCACGCTAAACACCAGGCAAACCGCCATTATCTCAAGTCTGACTAATGAATGAATGAATGAACGTGTAAACTTGTGAATCACGCTTTGAACATAACTCCTAAGGGGGAGTATTTGTCCATATCTGGAAACCTTCCAACACTGTTACGTAATTGGATTCGCATCCTTTCAAATTCACCAACCCGTTGCCAAGAGATGAAACGAGATGGAGAGGTAAAAGAACAGGGAACCACGAAGTCTCCGAACTGTTTATGACATTATTAGGAGTTGACGGCAAGGACACGAGAACCAAAAGAGTCAGTAGGATTCGATTAAGCATTAAGTCCACTGGCAGGGCATTAATCACTAAAAATGTTTGTAATAAAAACTAAATGTTTAAGGAATTTATTACAAAATCTTGCAAATATTCTGTGACTCCAGCTTCTCAAATATTAAGATTTGCTGTTCACCTCTGTTTTGTTATTTTTTAAAGTTTTTGGTTTTTGGATTTTTTTAAGTTTTTGACATTTTGTAGACTAAACTAAAGTAGCTGAACAAAAAAAGAAAATGTTAATGGAAGTCCTAAAAGGCACCAACACAACTGGTAATAAATTCAAGATTTTGCATTTTATATGGTTTTAAAAGGATGTAGAGAAGCAGCCTTGAAGCTGAATCAATCATCAGGAATTGTTTAAAACCTTTAGATTTGGTTTTGAATTGGTTTCATGAGGACTAGGTCCAGGAAATTTAGTCCATCTACATTTAAGCCGTTACGTAAGAATTGAGTGCTTTTGAAAAGTTCACTAAACTACAGCTACAAAGTTTGTTTCAAGGCAGCAGAGAGAAATAATTAAATGCCTTGGTTCTTTCAAAGCGAAAGGAAGATGAGATGGAGAGCAACACTCATCCAGGCTCAATATTCATGCTGCCCACAACCCAACTCCAGAGAAAGTTGCTTATCATGCAGCGTCACTTTGACCCTATTTAACAACCTCAAATACACACAAAGACACGAAGACACACACACACACACACACACACACACACACACACTGCTATCAGCCTAATGGAAAAGTAAAAGGGCTGCTCTGGTTGACTGGAGCAAAGCAAACACTGTGAGACAGATAGGACAAAACAAGGGACAGGTGGAATACACACAGGACATTCACACACACACATGCACACACACACAACCAAATCTAGAGGGGTAGTAGAGGTGGTGTACTGTGCACACACCCGCCCACGCAGAGCACTTCATACACACACACACACACAGCAGGATACACTGGCCTAAATGAGCTTGGGCAGGACGCAAAGCTGGGTGTTCCCCCAACATAAAAAAAGTGACTGCGCTCTGTCCCACTCTTTCTCTGTCACAGAATATAGATACATGCACACTATGAACGTGTCTTACTTATGTGAGTACATGTGTACATGTGAACACCTGGAGGATATTTAACTTACATTTCACACCTGACGTACTATTACATGTACAGGCCTGGTATATTATGAATGGAATCCATACCTCCACATAGTGCAAGTCAATCTCACCAGCTATCACCATTATTACTACTATAACTACTATGATATGCTCCTTCTACTGACGTTTCCAGTGTCCTGTCGTGTGACCGTAAAGACCTACTGGTTTAAGAAGTGGCTGGAAACCAGCTACGCAACACACAGCAGAAACACGACTTACACTCAGTGTCCAGTTTATTAGACACACCCAGCTACAACTAATGCAGTCTGCAATAAATCGTCCTTCATGAATGTTACGATGTTCACTTTTTTTGTTAAAACTCTTTCAGAGAGGGGTTGATTCAATTGTGAGTTCATTTTGGAGGCTGTAGGTTGTGATGACGTTGAATCGTGTGTGTGGGTGTGTTACTAATGGGACTGCAACCAACAATTATCTCCAGTATTGATTAATCTGTCAGGTCATTTTTTCAATTAATCATTTTGTCTATAAAACATCAGAAAATAATGAGAAATGCTAATGGCTGTTTGCTACAGCCCAAAGTGCCACCTCCATGTGTCTTGTCCAGAACCCAAAGATATTCTAAGTACTATAATTTAAATAAAAGGAAAAGCATAACTGAGAAGCTGAAAGCATCAGATGTTTGGCCCTGTTGCTTGAGAAATAACTTAACGTGCCAGTTATCCTACTTTCTGTCAGTCAACTAATCGATTCATTGTTTCGACTCTAGCATGTGAACATGTCTTCACACAGCAGGGACATGAGCAGCAGGAAATCTGGACATCACAGCCGTGAATTTAAGCTGAATCTAGGATGTCCTCCCAGCTGAAAAAAAAAAAAAAAAAAAAAAGTGAACAGATGTTTAAAGCCACTATTCATCCCGACTGCATGGCGTGCGAGTGATTTAACCCGGCGTTTATCTGCACACTTCCTGATCTCTGCTCATTTCTGGGCAGCAGCAGCAGCTTGTGCTGACGTGCTCTATAGGCAGCCCCCCCACCACCACCAGCACCAGCACCGACGCCGCCGCCGCCGCTGCCGCCCCCCACCCCTCCACCCCCCACCCCGGCCGAGTGAGCCAGGCCAGCAGCCTAATATTAACAACAATCGCCCTGCGTGCTTTCACTTTTATTCGACTCTCACATTAACCGGTGCCGCCGCGGCAAAGCGGTTAACAGGCTGCCCGGCTTGGACGTGCTCCGCTCGCTACTGCCACGGGAAGGCAATCGCCGGCACAGCGGGAGGTCTGTGCACGCCGACCGGCCAGCCCCGCTACCCCGCTGCCCTTGTCCACACTCATCTCCACCAAATCAATGCCTGTCCACTGATATTAGCAGGCCCTTTATCACATTCCTCGCAGCATCGGTGCAGCCGCAAAACCGAGACCCCCGAAAAGGAGAAAAGAGGCATAACAGCGCCAAATCACGCCGCTCCATCTCCGCTTTGTGCCGGAGATAAACATCCACACGGACCCGGGGACGGACCGTGCGGCCAGAAAAAAAAAAACATGCAGTCGAGGAATGGGAAACCTACCTTTCGACTCAGCGCTGTCCCCGAGTAAAAGTAGTAGGCTATCCCCAGCACCCACAGCACCGCAAAACATAACAATATCCTCGATTTCCTCCGCATGGCTGCCTCGTTTTTCTCGCCCGCCTGCTTGTGTGTATCGTGGCTCGGCTCGGGTCTGGTCTGGTGTGGCTGTAGCGGCTCGTCCCGGTCGGCTGTGTCCGTGCGGGGAGCTTCGCCGTGCGGCTTCGGCAAGCTTCGTCAGTCGGTCAGGGGCAGCGGAGGGAGCAGGAAGCAGCCAGCCAACATCAGCGAGGTTAGAGGGCAAAGGCTAGCCGACTCTAATCCAATCAAACACCGGCTCACGCAGCCCTGGAGGAGGGCCGGGGCTAGCTGCGAGTCGATCCGTGCCGTGCGGTTCCGTGCTAAAGCCGACTAGAGGGGGTGGGGACAGTGGCTGTAGGAAAGGATTGTTGTAAAATTTCAGTTTTGTGGCTCTGATAGCTGAGAGAGAGGATCCGTGATTATCATGCTACATGGTTTCAGTCTTCCGTGGGGCTGCATGTGCTCCGAGGAGACGCTGGGGGCACCAGAGACAGTTTAAACCGGGTTAAATGGGAGAAAACAAAAGCTTTCCCCTCATTTTCTCTGGTTCATATCTGGCCTGACATGAACCAGCCTAGAAAAAGGTAGAGACACTACCTGAAAGGCTTGGGGTATTTTTAGTTTCCATTCCTTTTCCCTTTGCTTCCTCTCTTGTCCTAAATCTCAGTCCTGTTGTCAGGATGCTCCAAAAGAAACTTTATTCAGGTGAAAACATATAGTGAAGACAGCCCAGAACCTCATCGACTCCCTATCACAGTCTCATATCCTGTTTTTTATACATATAGTAAATAATAATTACAGTTTAAATGGTTAGTTGATTAATCGATTAGTTGATCGATAGAATAAATAATTCTTTCAATTGTTTGGATGCAAAAATGTCGATGTTCATGTGTCTCATCTACTTAGGCTTAAAAGTTGAGACATAACGTTTATTATTGACGTTGGACGCAATAGTTGACAAATCAGTCTCATCTCATGGTCCATTTAGTACCATTTGGCAAACTGATGACATAACTGTGATTCAGGAAGATGATATGGACGTTTTTCACAGTTTAAATGATTCATCAATAAAACAAATCAGCAGATAACTCAGTAATGATATTAAATGTTAAACAGTAGATATAAGTAAAATGTCAAACCAGGAGCTTAACAGGAGCTCCTCTTCCTGTGCAGTGAACAAACATGCATCTGGGTCTGTGTAGGCTGGGTCTCAGCATGTCCGCTGCATGACACCTTCTGTACTCAGACCAGTCTGGATCACACATGTCGGGTTCCAGATAGACGGACAATTAGATGCGACTTCAGCTGAAACTCGTATTTGGATATATATACAGTATTTATAGAACGCTCCATGAGACAGAAACCACTGAAACACACGGTCCCTTGTTTGTTTTATTCTAAAAGTCAGAGAAATCACTTTCATATCACGTATAGATAAGGTATCAGAAGGGAGACACACCCTGATTGAATTGAGGTTCATAATAATGTGACACCAGGTTATGATTATGTTAAAGTTTTCTCACAGTTTATCATGTGGCTTATCTTAATTATGAGGAAGAGAACACATAATAACAAAAGTTATGAAGAAGGTAGGTCATGGATTTTCTGTGAACTCCCTGAAAATGTGGTTTCAAAAAGCATTTCTCTATAACTTTGATATCATAATGATCAATATAAAATAATCAAAGCAGTTCTAGCTTTGGCTTAAAGTAGTATGTTTATGTGGGACCCCATTATTCACAGTAAGAAACTGATTGAGATAATGTGTTTTCAAGGCCTTTAAAGCAGCAGAAATCTATAATATTCAGAAACTTTCAGATGCAAAGGAAAAGAAGCATCTTGTGTCACCTAATCTCGTAGCTGATGGATCATCCTTTGAAAACCTTTGAATATTCTGTGAAATATCTTTTGAGTCAGCCAACCTGTCATTGTTAAACCATTTGAAAGCACAGTTCAAACTGATTTTTCTATGATATTTCTCTCTGAGATAGATCTCAGCTGGAACACCTTTGGTTAAAATAAAAAAGGTCCAGTTCATCTTCAGCGTGCTTCAGTCTGCCTCTGATATTTTTTGTTTTAATGGTAATAAAGTCAGATTTTGACTGGAAAGCAAACCGCCCTGCAGTCTAAGTTAAAAAAAATAAAAATACTATCAATACACACTTTGTGCTACTCCTCCAAAGAGTGTCCCAGCAGTATTTCACACACACACATACGCACACATTTATTCACTGCTGCTTCCACGACGGTGGTCTGAGAAGACACTCAGCATGTTTATGTTACCCACAGTAGACCATGGATGGATGGAAGTCAAGCTGAAGAGAGAGGGGTGGAGGAGCAAGAAGCGGAGAAACAGATGTTGAGCAAATTTAGCCGCACAGAGGTAAAACAGGTTTTTATCTTTTGCCCATTGCCTCAGATGTCCCGAACAACTGTTATGAGGGGCTCAAATTACCCCTGAAGAGGATCCGTTTGGCTTTCAAGAATTCAACTCATCTTCCTGAAATAGAGAGCAGAAGCAACAACTCTGACTCTTGGCTGTGAACTTGTCAGCCATCTTAATATATGCCGGAGCTGTAAAGAGTTATTTACGTTAACGTGTGCTTCATTATATAAATGCTGTATATTATAAATACAAAGTCGGGCCTTTTGTTTTGGATGAAAACATCTTTGCCAATTTCAAATAAATGGCCATTCAAATTTTGGTCACACTATGGGGAGGGAACATGTCAACATACAGTATGCCCCAACACTAAAGGAGAACTCTCATTCTTTGATATAATTTGCAAAGAATGACAGTAAATTCATACCAGCAGTGTAAGTGAAATCACAGGCGTGTGAAAGTTAAGTTTTGTCTGTAAGTGCATTAAAGATAATCCGAAAAAAAGACGATAAATGACAGTTAATATTACAGTGAAGATGGAGAAGTGGTTGTAGCTTTTTAAAATCTATTTTTGGTGAATGATAGTTAAGATGTGGGTTTACTATCACAGTATAAATATACAGTATTCACACAAATAAAGGTAGTTAGTGTGTTTAGTTAAGCAAAGAAAAGAACTGTTGCAGATGAGAAAACCACATGCTCTAAAGAAGCTGTCAGGCAGGAGGCCTGAGACTAAAAGAATTAATTCATTCAAGTCTTATAAACCTATGATGAAGTGGCAGTGAAATAGAAGCCCGACCACTTTTTGAGTGCAGGTGTTTCAACATTAGCAAAGCAGCGAGGACTGTGTAAAACTGTCCGAACTACTGAACCGAACTGCTGCCAAGAAAGAAAAAACAAACAAAAAAACCCCAGTATTTTTTTCTGTAGGTCTGAATGAGACCAAGTCTGAAATATGGCAGTGCAACTGTTAAATGGTTTTTTTCTGATTCAGAGAGCGTGAATTGTGCACATATGTTTCTAGCTGTCATGTTGTGTTAAACCAGGTCCAGGTTTCAGTCCCATACAACTTTTATGAGACAGAGACAGAGGAGTGAAAGCTAACGGAGGATGTGATCACACCATTTCCTGTCTGAACTGCAAAGCTTTTACTGAGGTAAAAGGCTCTTTGAGGAACCATGGGTTTATAAATAAGTTGCCATTTTCTTGAAGTTTGCTTTGATATGCCTGTTTCGTACATTTAAAAACAAAACCCAACCATTTACATAAACCTTGAGTTAAACATTGTCACTGGTAAAAAGCACAGTTTACAGCTAGTCTGATAAACAGTAATAAGAAGTGACCAACAGTCCATTTTATTCATTCTAATATTTCACTACATTTTTCTTACAGCTAACTAATTAGACTGAAGAATAAACTTTTCCCCAAACCATTTAAATGCACATGAATCAGCTGTAACAGCACAGAGGATTGAATACTCTCTGAAAGTTTCTGAAAGAGCTTGACTTGATTCTAACTTTTTTTGGGGGGTTCTTGCACCAGTGTTTACAAACAATGTCAGTGAAAACAATCAATTTACAGCATGAAAAAAACCCCGAGCTGTCACTTACTGCCAGCCCTCTTATCAACAGCTCAGCTGATCTATTCAAAGTCAAATAAAACAACTGTCAGTTTGTTTTTGCTAAACATAAAGCAACCTGCTATTGGGGCGACAGTGTTTCTACCATGGGCGTCGCACAATGACAGATTTACAGCAGGTTTTATACCTTCACTGGTAAATAGGGGAGCTTTCCACTCATTAGATAAAGACTCTTTCAGCAGCTGTACATGACCTGAAGGCTTGAGCATGTACACTAAATCCAAAAAGTTCCTGAGGTTCCTGCGGCAGGATGAGAGCAGCAGACATTTATTGCCCTGCTGCAGCAACTAAAGCACAAAAAAAAACCAAGAGAAATATTACAGCTTTTCTTTAAATCAATGTGTTTGACAGTTGTGATAATAAAAACCACAAAAATGGCCCGGCAGTCTGAACAATGCTTATCATGTACCAGTGACATCCCCAGTTTGAATCTTTTTTATTTGTTGCCTGTCATCCTCTGTAATCTTCCCTCATATTTCCTGTCTGATGTACTCAATCATATAAAGGCAAAAATGTACAAAAGATCCATACATATAGATAAATACTGTGCACAAAAAAACACAAACAGGCTTGAGATGGTGTTGTATTTAAATCTATATTAAACGATTACGTTTTGCTATAAAACAAGTAATAAAGAAAAGAAAGTACAATTCACACATAAATCCATAATCTCCAGCCATTCAGTAAAAATCTAATCATATCCCACTGAAACCAGTTTCTTTACATTATAATATAAACACAAAATTTTTCACGGTTGCAGCAAAAGGAGACACTTTGACGTCAGTTCCCAGAAACCGGTTTCATAAACCCTGTATTTCCATATCGAGGAAATGAATTAAATGTGAACCTAAACTGAGGGTTGTTGTGACAGTTCACACAGTGTACTTTTCCTCTCCTTGCCTCTGTGCTTTGTGGTAGTGGGTGTAGCTGCCGTACAGCTCGTTGAACACCTCTCTGACTCCTGTATGCAGTCCGGCCATTAGAAACTTGATATCCTGCTCCATACAAAGGTCCAGAATCCGATAGATCCCCTCAGTTAGATGCAGCTTAATGTCTGGTCGCAGAGTAACCTGGACAGGTGAATAGAAAAGGAGAAGAAAGTTTAGGAGACAATAGGAGAAAAGACGGGATTTTGAAATAAGGAAAAAGGAAGTAGAATTTGAGAATTTGAGGCCAAACAATGCTCACGTCTGTTTCATAAATCATATCTTTGTTTCACTGGTACAAATTCCTAGGTATAGTTACACCAGGCAGAGACGATCCTTCCTGTTTCTCTCTCTCACACATCTCTGTAAGAAAGAGATGCTTCCCCATTTTCCACATGCACTTTCACACAATCATCTTTTTCTCTTTCTTGGTAAATTAATAGAAACGTGCTGCTGTATGTGGCAATATCCTACAGCCTGAGGCCAAAATATCAAACCATAAATTAGGTGCCAGAATAGCTGAATATTCATTTAGGTCTGAATTCAGCTTCACAAGTTTTAATCAGAGTGGCATCAAAGGACAGACATCATCATCTATCCTGGCAAAACATATGTTAATGAAAATGCTGAGGGTGGACTACAAAGGAGAGATGATGCTGACGACGAATTAATTACTCCCGAGGCAAATGTAATGGTTAGTTATAAATAAATGGTCCATAAACCTGGACTTAAACCCATTAGGGGCATCATAAAAAAAGAACGTCCTAAAGGAGAATCAATAAAATATCATAACTTTAACCTTTCAGCTTGGTGCGCATGTGATTTAATGTGATACAATGCAGGCATTGCACTTCGCCCTCAATCCCTTTGTCAGCAATCACCTGACACTATTGCTGTGAACTGAACTGAAAAGTAAAGGGACAGTGTAGATTTATGCTGAGGTTCAGGTCTGAAACTGACACTGAAAAGAATTTTTGACCCAGATCTGCTCTGGTCTACATCCTCTAACAGTGTTATAGAAGACTTTCTAAGTCCTGTGAAGACTGGGAGGTACACACAGACTTCATATCCACCTGTGTGATAAAACAAAACAAAGTTGTATTCAGGCAGCTACACGTCCAACACTACAACAAAGCTCCCTGTCACTGTGCTGGTGACTGTACCTGGTAAATGAGTACACAAAAAACTCACTCGCCTAATTACAGGCTTCACACTATGAAGGGAATGGCCTGTTATGGGTTTTTGCAAATAAGACTATCCAATCAAATGTCATGTGGAGCAGCCGCGGGCCAAAGTTACAGTTAGTGGTACACAACTGTCCTAATACTTGGGTCTGGAATCAATGATACCCAAAGACAACAACAGCCCAGTGGTAGCACACCGCGAGCCAAAGTTATGTTTATAAGTGTGGATCAGTTTTGTGGTTGAGGTCCTACATTTGGAGGTCTCTGGAAGCTGATGAGTCACTGTCCTCTCGCACATCCAGCCTTTACTGCAAACACCTTTGCACTTACTTTAAAACCTTTCATTATTACCCTATATACACTCTTAAGTGGTGCTTTCCAAAAGCACATAGGTTAAACACTGTATTACCTTCCTGTAATTCTTTATTCCTATTACTTTATAGCATTGCTACTTTATAGTATTTGGTTCCATAATACCACTTTATTTCTCTTTCTCTTTCTCCGTCAACTCTGTACATGTGACACCTATTGCATGTCTTGTCTTGCTCCTCCCGAGGTTTGTTTTCAGTGAAAACTGATTGCAGTGGTTTTTTCTTACCTGTATTATGAATCTAAGAATGGAAGGTGTCATATGTTGTATAAATTGTAAAGCTTTGAAAAACTTTTTTTTGGGGGGCTGTATACAGTAAGTAAAAAAGACTTGACTATCTACTGTATCTAATGAATTACATAACGTTTTCACCTGTACCTGTGGTAAATATCTGGAACTGGAATTGTGACGTATTTCATTTAATAGAAGTGCAATGCTAAATACTCATTTACTAATGTTTTCAATAGAATAGCAAGTCCAACTTGTTTATAATAATAATAATATTAATTTTCCAAACTCACAAACTCCACCAGCATAAGAACATTACTTTACTAAGTGCAGCCTCACTCTGGTCTAATAACACCTGGCGGCTGCATGGAAAGTTCAGTTCAGGCTGAGAGCCTTAAGAAACAGTTCTGACAAACAGACGCGACTAAATTGCCTCTGACTCGTAAAGTTTGAAATGCTCATTTAGAAGCACAATATAAATCCAATTTTATGACTCAAAGAATCCCAAACCCCTCTTCTGCACAGTGTCTGTCTGCCTGTCTCTCTTAGTCCACCTGTCTGTCTGGATGGGTACTTCCATGTCTTCCTCTTAATGTGTAGCTCTGCTGGAAACTGCTGAGTCAGGCTGGCATCATGTTAAATACAGTCTGGTGACAGAGAGGAGCTGCGTTCACAAACCAGACGTGACTCACTGCTCTGAGGGAACATCCAGCCTAAAGCATCATTCCAGCACACTGACTTCCAGTAATCCTGGACCTGTTCACTGAGATTTGTGAACATTTACAGTCTGGAAGATGGAAATACTCCCCATCTCTGCTTCTGAGCGTCAGCGTCTCCGTCACTCCGCTCAGCTCAATCTTCTCAGCTCAACGCGCACCACAAGACAAACTGGGCTAGCTCAAAGGATCAGCTGAGATCCTGCTTCCTCATTCATATATGTACATATGAGTGTGTGTGTATTTAAATGTGTCACTCAGCTGTAGAAAATCACAGGGTATAACACAAGGGTTGGGATCAGGAACTGTGTTGACTTTCTATGACATGGCTTTATGACTGTATGCGACTGTGTGCGTGTGTGCGTGCCTGTGTGTGTTTGCATTTTCAAAAACCATCAGAATAAATAATTTTCCAATGCTAATACTGGAAAAATAAATCACAGTGAGCATTCAAAATGTGTGTGTGTGTGTGTGCATACCTTCTGCAGCTCTGTGACGTACTGAGCCACCATGAACGCTGACAGTGTGGTGAAGCTCTCAGCTGTAGCAGCAATGTGAGAGTACATCCTCTCTACTAATCTGGAGCACTCGAGATAAACGTCACTATCTGAACATTAGGGAAAAAAAAAAAGACAGAGACTGACATTAATTCATTCACTTGTTTCTATATGGCAAATAAACCATTTTTGACACCTGGGAAGTGCAGTTTTGGGTGCAGGAAACTTTCTCTCCTGGCCCTGCAAGCTGCTTCGGTTCAAGTAGCTGTTCTTTCAAGCTGCCCCAGTTTGATGCTATTGATGGCCTTATTAAGACTTAACTGTTTTTTCAAGCCAAGGTAATAAATTATCCTTGAATTCAAGTACAGCAAAAACTGGACACATCAAAAATTAAAGATGCTTCCACAACATGCTTACACAGCACTCTTGTTGGCAGGTAAAGAACAGTTTCTATGGCGACTAAGCACAGATTTCTACAACAGATGTCAGCAGTTTACAGTGGATTTAGACTGAAAAATGAGTCAAGATTATGAAAACTCTCTGTCCTCATACTTCTCTTTTTTTTGGGAGACTGCGGCCGTTGAGTAAATATCAGAAACTGCCAGCAGTGTTGAAATGTGACTGGGCATGACACCGAGTCCCTGTCAGTTCCACTAACTGCCAGTAACAGGTAATAGTTAGAAAGATGAATCATCTCTTTTAAAACTGACTTTAAAGTTAATTCAGCTGAATTTGTTATTAATCTGCTGTCCTATTCTTTGTTGCATTTCACGAACAGGAGGGCGTCGTGCAACAAGCCAGGCCTGGATCAAACAGTATATTATCGACTCCTTTGGAATACTAGATGAACTGGATTTGTTCCATCAGGTTGTGAGGACTTTTATCAACTCTCCTATTATTTTTTCTACATACAGCTTTTCATAATGTACTCTTAAGTTTCTCTCTGAACTGATCACATTTCTATAAATTAATTAATAATAGGAGGTCTATTTGTCCAAGCCTGTAGATGTTACCTGTATCACTGGCTCCTCTCTGCCGACCCTCCTGCATGATGGATGCCACCAGACGGTAGAACACATTTAAAAAGGATGGAGCTGCGTTCAACATCACCTAAACACACACACACACAGTAGCTGTCACTATTTATCAGAACAGGAGGTATAAGTTATCCATACTGCATGTCATAATGTTGACAACTAACTGGTAAAAGACAGTGAAACCTTAAGACTTGCTCAAAAACATACCCACTTTGTTTGCGTTTGGAAAAACTCTACACTCAGCTAAGTCAAGAGGTGGTACATTCATTCTTGAGGATTTCCAGCTGACTTCACTATATACTATTGCCTATTCACAGCTCTGATACAGTAGATTTTCTCATGAATCCCGCTCAACCCGACCTACTGATGGTTTCATCAAAAACTACTTTACGGTCTAAGCACTTGAAATTCTAGGGGAGATTTGACTGGAACAAAAAACATAAACAAGTCTGGTTAAATTACAGGGAAATGTGTAGAAAATGATACACAAGACATGCAGAGCATTTCCACTTAACGTAATGGAACAGTTAAAAGTTTAAATATTTCCCTTTGAAAGAGGTATACTTTTTCCTAAGTTTAAAGAAATTTACAGAGGGAATGAAAAGTTTTAGGACATTAGAAATTGAACAGAGAAATGTTTTTGAATTATGACAAAACAATCCAGGCATATGCATCAATTACATCATTTTCACTGCTTGAGCCATAACAGAGCACCCATAAACTTAGAGCTTGCTAAATGACTGAGGTAAAAGTTGGACTCCCACAAGAGCTCTGTTTGCATTTCTGCCTACACCTCTCTCTCTCTCTCTCTCTCTGTGGATTGAGGGAGGGATGAAGAAAGAGAGAATATAAATGAGAGGGGGGTGATGTAACCAGCTCTGGTTGGAGCTCAGTAATGGTTTCCATCGACTTAAACCCGCTCCATGCCAACCTGCACTGTATGCCAGCTCCCCTGCCTCCCCTCTCCAACTCCCTCCCTCTTCTCTGTCCTATTACACCTCCTCTCTTCACTTCACTCCCTCTCTTATCTACATTGTCCTGAGACCTTCCTCACGTACTGCATTCCTATCGTATCCTATTCTTTTGTTCTCCATCTCCTGCTTCCTCTTTCATCTCTTTATCACTTTTTATTTTTGCTTTCCTGCCACCCTTTAAAAAAAATGTAGTCTCCATTCATTCCCTGCCTCCTCTCGGTTTTACCTCCCTCCTCCCTCTCTGCTGCCCCCGTTTACCATTCTCTTATGTCCTCACAAACATCTGATATTGGTTAGCTTAGTTTTATTCAATACAGATGCCCTGTTTCATTTGCACTCTGTCACTGTTTGTGAACAAAAAAAAAACAGCACTGTCAACATTTTAGAGGGTGAGAAACAGGAAAATTATCACACTAACACTAGTACAACAAAAGGCCATGTGTGGGCTGGAATGTAAATTCTAACACTTCTGCTGCAATGCAAACAGTTTGAGTAAAAGCTGAAAAACGTGGATGTTATGAGGTTTCGTGCAGCTGCAGCATGACTCTGGTGAGCTGCAATATCCTCTGGTTTAAAGCGACATTCCTCTGGGGCATCGTGTGGGCTCAGCAGCACAGTTTAAGGCATATGCCGCATTTTGTTCAAATCTTGGATTGACATCAGCAGCGCTGACCTACAGTGATTGAGGTTTGGTTTCATGGGGTGTGGTGGGACAAGTGCATACAAGTAATATTTTTCTGTGTGTGTATGCCAAAGTACCGGCTCCTATGTCAACACTGTGCATGTCAACTCAATAATCATTGTTTTATCTTTACTATGAAATGTTGGCTAGGGGTCAAATCCAAGGCAAAAATATTACGGTGAGAGCACAGTAATAACTGAAGGTATTGTAGATCTCACAATATAAAATAATTTAGGGGGAAAAAATTTAGAAAGTACATGCATTTGAATACTATCAAAGACCAGAGCTAGGAAATATATTGATGTTATTCTGATGTGTTATTCTGATGATTTTGATATGGAAGTACAGTAGATAGAATCTGGGATTTGGGAGTGTTTGAGTTCATCAGTTGCTCAGTGTTGCTTCACATTAAGAAGTTTCTGGGTTTTAAAAAAATGGATTTGGTGTTTGGAGATTGTATGTTCAGTCCTTGTCTGTCCACAAATGTATTTTACCTTCTGAAACATTGTGAAATAGCTTTAATTATGGCTTGCCTTTTTTTTTAAAGTCTGAATTTAAGCCTTGCAACTTTCTTATTAGACTGTTCTAGCTGAGAGAAACAAACACTGAATGCCTCTGCCCATCTGATATGATATAATCCTTGTTTTGTGCGTTCCCTGCATTTCAGATAAAGGTATTTAATCACAGCTATTATTTTGATTAATTGTGTCAGTTCAGTTCCAGATAAGTCACAAGTTAACATTAGTTTATACAGAGGTTTTAACATTTTAATATTTTCTGACTGCTCGTTTGTCACTCAGGAACATCACTGCACATAATGTATGCCATGATATATGCCCTAATTCTTTATCTCTCTGTCCTCTGTCCACTCTGCAACACTCATGGTTACATCCTGTTTTTCCTGCACTTTTTTGTCTCACATATTTGTGCTAGAATTGTTTATTGCTATATGTATGGTTATAGTGTATATGCTTTGACCACGCCCATTTGTTCTGTTCTATTTATTTTCTTTGGATATACCACATCCCTCTGCAGGGGGCAAATGAAAGCCAGATTTTCATCTAATGAGATATTTTAAATCTCTCTGCTAGAGCAATACAAATAAACTGGCCAGGCTGATGTATCGGATTATTGTAGATATACTGGTATATGTGTCTCTATCAGAAATAAGCAACAATAAATAGCTGTGCAGAAATGCCAAACTAAGTTTAATGTAATTTAAAAACCGTCACCGTTGTACAGATTGATTTTTAAACTGTAAAAAGTATCAGTATGAATCTTGGGCACAGTACTTGGGAACTATATCAATTTTGCTGGTTTATGTTATGGGTTTATGTTAAAAATACAATATATGACTTATTCACTTTAAATCTACATCAGGCCTATATATCAGGGCTATACTCTACTGTCTCTCACTCATTCATTCCACCATCCACCCATCTGCCTCTTGGTACCTGAGGATGACACTGGATGATGGCAAACAGCGCCTCATGAACTGCGAGGAACACTGACTGATAGACGAGTGGGGTCAAGTGGTCGAGGGACACTGATTGCAGGGCTCCCAGCACCAAGATCACATGATGGGGGTTGGTGATGAGCCCCTCCCCCTGGCGCAGCAATGACGTCACTGACATCACTGTAGGAACGGTGAAGGGAAGCGTCAGAGAGATGTCCTGACTGGATGATCTCACCAAGAACTGTTTACATGGAGAGATAACACGCACAGCAAGTTAGTGAGACACATTTGAACAACTGTATGAGCAAGTAGCTGCAAATGCAGACGTACACATGCACACGTCAGGGATTTTCGTCAAACGGGACAACTTCTTAAAGCTTTCTAGAAGTAAAAAATATTGAATTAAATATGAAACCGACAGAACTGACAACACCGACACAGCAGACATTTTGACTTTTCACAGCAGGAACGACACAGCTGTTACTAATAATATTAATGATGGCCTCGACCTGTTCAAGTGTCCCAGTAAGTCATGACAGTGTGACAGTGAGCCAGCTTGTACAACACCCAGACCCTGAAACTGAAGCTGCTAAATGTAATTCAGCCATCACTCATTTTATTATTTATACATGTGCTTATCCAACTGTGACAAGTCAAAATGAGGGGGAAAAAAAGCCACGTTACAACAAATCATAATTAAACTATTTATTGCACTACTTTGCCCAAGTCCATATTCACCAAGAACTGCATGTTGCAAAAAAAGTAGGACCTATACAAATATTCTTCTGCTTCTGAAAAATGTATATTCATAGCATTAAAATCTTATGATTTTAGACTTTTGAATGAGTCCTCTCTCACGCTGTCTAAAGAGAACAGTGTGCAAGACATGAATAAATGACAAATTAGACAGATACATAGACATAGAGAGTGAGGGGTAACAGAAGAAAGAACAGCATGGTTAGCACATTAAAGTACTGTGTGCATGTGTGTTTGCAGTATGGTTAAGCAGACTGTTGCTCCACCCAGGCTTGATGGAAAACACATTGACCAAAGGAGCCTTAGTGGAAACTACAATGAACAGGCATTCCAGTGGAAATCAGCAGACTGATTGTTGTTTGGCTGCTGAGTCACTCTGGACAGCTGTCACATACTTCCAGCACAATTATTACTGATGCCTGAAGAACAAACTGTAAAATACTCTCAACGCAGAAGTGTCACTGCATGTCTTAACACTGTGCAGCGCAGGTTGTACAGATTTTTTTACTTTCTGCTTTTCCTTCTGTCTACACATAAAAAAACCCTTAATCACAGGATTATCAAAGTGTAATGAAAGTCGTTTCAGTGGCAGTAATGAGGAATTTAACTCAGCAAGTGCCTTTTCATTGCTCATCTCTGACTGAGGCCTCAAGCACAAAGCTGGCAGGGTGTGTTCTACGAGCACTGCCCTGTATATCCTCATTCTAGTGAAACTAGATATGTTAATTGGTGGTAAGATCTTTCTTCATGAAAAGAATTTACACACCCGCACTCACACAGCACTGTTTAAATCCTTTCAGCTTGGAAAGCAGCTCCTCCTGTCTGACTGACAGTCGAACTGCAATCTTTAAATTTAGTTTCATTCTCAAATATTGTCACCGCTTTTTTGAGCTTGTTTGAAATGAATTTGAACATTTTTAATAACTTTTAATAATCAGTTTAAACATACAGTCTTATATAACTAGTTTAATACCAATTACAAAATTAATTGGACTGACATAAACAGCTCCTAATCATAACAACAAGACCTTTCTTCAAGTGATTGAGCAGATGGGCATTTATGTGTGCATATCTGTCTATGAGTAACACATGTGTTTTTGTGTGATGCTCACTGAAGCATGCCCCCTCTTGGTTTGCCACATATGACTTCGTGTGTTTGTGTCTGAGAGTGTGTGTTTTTTTCCTCACCACCATAGAAGATATAATCTGCGGTGCAATGAGCCACAGAGCTTTAGAGCAGGACTCAGGTAACTGACAACAGGACAGCAGCTTAACGATGGTTACTGCAGATAACACCTCCTGGAGGACAGAAGAGGAACAGTAAGAAAGTTAGAACACAAAAAAGGAAACAAAAGTTAAACAGATTATCCTTTAACAAGAAATAACAAAGGTGTACACGTTATCAGGATAGATCAGGGCCTCACCCTGTAGTTTCCAGCCCTCAGCTTGCAAACGTCCAGTCCTTCTCTGATTATCAGGAGCAGCAGGTTGAACTGACCCGTAGTGCTTTTCTCCACAAGATGACGCAGCAGCTCCTGCACAGCTGGCTCCAGTTCACTAACATCATTTGAAGACAGCCAAGGAGCTGTGGGCAACATAAGAGTGTGTTACATTCAGTATAATGTGGAGCAATTGAAATATAAAACCCCATCAAGTCAAATCAGCACATCAGTCTGTTTGATAAAGAGGCAAGTAAAAAAACAATATACAACAAATATCAAACATAAATTTAATGCTTAAAACGTTTAAAATAATATTTTGTCGTTGTGCCTTCCCATAAAGCTGACCTGATTTAGTTTTTATGTAAAATAAGTGCCATGTGATGAGACTTCAGTTTGACTAGCTTTGTTTTTGTGAATTAATATGTCTCATTTTAAAGAGTTCTACAAATGGCCTTGTCCAATAATTAATGAAAGGACAGTATTGAGTGATTGCACAGGTGAATAATGTGTTTTTTCCTAATATGTACCTGTCAGCACTCTGTGCACATTCTGCAGTATCTGAATGTATAACTCATCCAACTCTTTTCCTTCTTTCTCCTCCTCTCCTCTTGTCTTCTCCACTGCATTGTAGAAAGTTGACAGGAAACGGAGAGAGGAAACCAGGAAGTCCATGGGTCTGTGGGCAGAGCTTATTTCTCTGAGGATTTGCTGGCTGAAGCCCTGATACAGGGTCATGTGATACAGGATGAGCTTGGTGCCATTCGACTTGTTCTGGTCTTCCACTGACAGGGAGGACAGTTCACAGTGCAGCATAACAGTAACAACTTCTACCACAAAGGCTTGACCGAGGACACTGGCTGGCTGGATGGTTGCTTTGCTGGCAGTCTGGGGCCTTAGGACGGACTCAACAGCTGGTCCCAGTGAAGCAGTCGCTCTTGTGAGCATTTGGGTCAAGGTCTGATCCATTGGTTTACTCCTTCCCAAGTTAGAGCTCATTTCCAGGGCAAAAGAAGCCAGTGATGCCAACACAAGATGGACAGAGGAAATGTCTGCTCCTGGATCTGGTTTACCTGAAACAGCTGCTGAACTGGGTGCAACATTTTGTCTGCTTGCCGTTTCCTTACTGGTAAGAAAGGAGGCAAACTGGTCCAGGTTGAGTCGAACACTGCTGTTTCTGACTATAATCAACTGGACCAAGGACCTGATGAAGTCCTGCACTGCTTTGATTAAATCCAACCAATCAGGGCTGGATGTGGGTCGAAATCTTCCACTGTTGCTATGCCAGAGGAGAGAAGACACAGCAGCCTGCAGCAGAGAACCTCCGTGAATGAGCTTCAAAACACTTTGGAAGTTTCTACTCTCCACAAGACAGGTCAGGATCCTGAGCAGCTTCACCAGGAATACAGCATCATCTCCAGAGTCAGCACGGTCCACAACCATCTGGTCTGACTGACTGGAGGTGGAGGTGAGCATGAAGAGGAGGAGGAGGAAAACGGAGGAGAGATCCTCGGAGTTCATCCCATCTGGATTAAGGCTTGCTAAAATCTGGAGTAAATTAACCAGGTCCTTGGTCTGTGTGTGAGTCAGTGACACAAACACGTCTCCGGTCTTAGAGGACGCCAATATATCCTCAACTGTGGACTCTTTTTTCACCAGTTTAGACAGAGACTGACTGGCATCGCTTCCTTTCTCCTGAAACTTCGGGAGCGTAGCGCAGACCTTGGGTGCATGTGCCACCATGAGAATGCCATTAATCCTTTGTGTGAGGGAGCAAACTGTGGCAGAGAAAAGCGAAGACAACTCAGCAAGAATTGGGCTTTGGAGGAGCTGTGAGGATATGAGGGAGACAGTCAGAGAGCTGGGTGGCTGGTCCTTCTCTATGTCTGTCTGTCTGCTGAGGACTGAACTAACAAGAATATCTGCTATGCAGCCCACGTCGTCTCCGCTCAGGTAGGGAGCGATCAATGGCAGATTGGATGTGACAAGATGCCAGTGTGCTACCGGGTAGGAGCTGGCATTCACACTCCCTATCTGTCCGTCCCACACTTGCTCTCCACCGGGACTCACCTCAAACTTCAATTTAGCTAAAATAAACTGGGCCGCCGTGTTTAGCAATGAGGCGCTGGATTCAACGAGTGAGGCGCTATCTAACAAAACTTTCTTCATCTGTTGTAAAGTGAGGAGTTTGAGCAGCAAACAGCTCATGGGGCTGTAGGAAGGAGATGGATGGAGACGTGCTGGTAAAATGTCACCAGATACAAGACTCTCTATCTGGGTTAGGACTGGAGCATTAGAAAGAGCTTTGTCTTCTGTCTCATTTACAGCTGCCATCTGGGCTGAATCAAGAGATGTGTATTTACTACAGTGGATGTCAAAAAGTGTGTCCACTTCCACCCAGGTGTACCTGAGGAGAAGAGCTGCCTCCTGGGTCTTCTGCTCCCACAGCAGTCCCATTTTAGACTCTGAAACCTTCTCTGAGTCTTTGTGGTCCAAATTCTTTTTGCCTTTCCTTGGTGTCTTTTGAACCAAATTTATATTTGTTTTTACAGGCTTCTTTTCTGTTGACAACAGCTGTAGTAACTCCTTGACTACCTGGTGCATCTCCTTCATCAGGGCTTGACTCTGCCTGACTAAGGGAAGAGGAGACGCATTGTCAAGAGTCTTCAGACTAAATAAAACAGCATGAAGGAGCTGGCTGAGGGAGAAGAGCTTCAAAGACGCATCTTGTCTCTCTTGGTCCACCTTCACCTCTGTTTTCTTTCCTTTATCATCTCCTCCTCCATCAGTCTCCATCTTCTCTGTTTCTCTTTCTTCCTTTACTAGGTCAGGAAATATATATTTCCTCATGCTCTCCAACACTAGGGAGCAGATCTCTAGGCCCTGGGATGGGGGTATGTCCAGAAGACAAGTTCTGAGGGAGGCACAGACCCCCTCACACAGCAGAGGAGGCCGGAGTTCATCCAGAGCTGGCTGACAGATCACAGACAGGAGCTCGGAGAAGAGGCGAGAGAGCTGACGGAGCTTTGTGTAGGTCTGGAGGAGACTGCACACCATGAGCTATTGAGATAAAAAAAAACATAACAAAAAAACAATCTCAACTCAGACATAACATCTCTTTTAAAGATTTAAGCATTTCAATTGTCTATTTACAAGTATAAAATACAAGATACAATTTGGGATTTACTGATGAAATCAAGACCTGTCTAGCCCGCTGCACTCGTGCTTCCATGCATTCAGAATTAACCCAGGCTGAAGATAACAGCTGGTCCAGGTCTGGTTCAAGTATTAGATGGTTGAGACTCAACAGCACCTTCAAACACCGGTACCATGCTGGGATGCTAAAAGACAAGATACATAGGTTTTACAAGATATTCCGAAGACAGGCAATGAAGAACTCGTCAGGAGGACTGATTTCTCACCTTGGCTGAGCCTGGTTGAAGAGCATTTGTGCTAGGGCTCTGTAAAAGTTGAGCTGAACCTCTCCATGTCGTATCCTATCCGCTGCTATGTTATAAATATCAGCTGACAGAGCCTGGTTTAGCAGAAACTCCACAGCCAGCAGGGCCAGGCTCCAGCTCTCTGGGGAACAGAGGGAGGCCGGGGGAGACTTCTGCTCAGAGGCTGGTTGGTCTGTTTTTACAGGTGAGAGTGAGTGTCCATCAAGACCTAGATCCAAGACTGAGACTAATCTGATGAGAAAATAGAAACACAGCATCCTCTGCTCTTCCTCGCTTTCTCCTCTTCCTTTTCCATAGCTTTCCAGAAAAAATTTAAACAGCAGACACAACGTGTTGGACTTCACAGAGAAGTGTAGGCGTGGTTCACAGTAGCCCTGAGCACTCAGTTTGGAAAGTATGGCAATGACTGGCTTAAGGAGGCCTTTTGTCCCTCCTGGACCACGTTTCCCAGAATCCTCTTTAGATGGAAGGAGCTCCTCCTTATAGGAGGTCAGGTGCTCCGGGGGGAAAAGCGCAAACTGAAGGATGGAGTCTATCTTGACGCGAATGTCTCTGCACAGCTGCTGACGGAGTCGCAGATGTGTATGAGAATGTGCAAATTCCCCAGAAGTCAGCAGGTGTCTGAGTAGTACTAACGGCTGGATGAGTTGGTTGGTTACCATTGTAAAGACCCGGTTAGGGTTTGCTTGTTGTCGCTGAACTGATAAATAGCACAACAACACCTGAAGTAACGCCTCAAACAGAGCAGACGAATGTAGGTTTTCATTTGGCTTGGAAGAGGATTTATTGGTATCTAACTCTGGATGATCGGGGGGAGTGTCCAAAGTGTCCAAACTGGTACCAGGTTCAGTTTGAGGAGACTCAGTCATCACCTCGTCTTGACATGTCCCAGACTCAGTCATTGAGGTTTCTGTGAGCAATGGCTGCTGTAGCTCACAGCAGGCCAGAGAGCAGAGCTTGACCAGCAGATTAACCATGAGTTCATACTTGGTGGTGAAGACAGATGAGAGCACTGGAGAAGAGAGAATGCCCCGACACACACTCAGTATGGTGGACACGCACACCAGCGACTTGGAGCCAACAGATGCACACTCCTGGAGACGGTCAAGCAGCAGCTAGAGGCAAACAGACGAAAAAGGTGTCAGTGCAACCTTCATTTATCAATATCAGCACACCCTCTTTCTAAAGTATGAATGTGCTAGGGCCAGAGAATTGGTTCAACATGTGATAACAAAAAGGAGAAAACACAAAGTTATTGTTGTTACATTACAAATACCACAATGTCACACAGTTTTTAATTTAACTCTTCATGCACCTGTGCCATGTTGAGCCTCAGGCTGATGGTCTTGCCCTGCTTGAGAAGTGAGTGGAGTTTCTGGCTGTGAAGCAGGTCATCAAGGTAACACCACAGGCCTTCCAATACATCCGGAGAAAATTCCACTTTCTGATTGTACCAGCCTGTCAGAGCATGGGTGCACCAGTCCAACAGCACCTACAGTGGGAAATGGTCAAGACAGACAATAATAAGCTGCTTTTGATTTCATTAAATACAGAGAATCTTTCCTCAACTATCCCAGAACTGACACTGAGAGAATTTTGAACAAATGACAGAATGAATAAACAATAATAAGCAAGAGACAAAGACAGAACTTAACAAATCCATTCGAGCAACTTTGGTCAATGCTTCACCACAGTGCAAATGTAAGAACAAACATCAAGTAAGGTGCACTAAGATAGAGGCCAATCCTAATCTAAGTACTTCAATAGGACATCCTAAATAAAAGTACTCTTACAACCCTGTGCTAAAATTCATTTTAAAAATACTTCTTTTGGAGGCAAAACATCCACAGACTTAGATAACTGACATGTAGACAATGGCCTTCATGGATTTTTATATAGGTTATAAAATAAAACTATAAGAGCCACTTTTCACACTGAGCACATATACAACTTCAGAGGGTTCTCAGCATCTGAACCATGCGCCCATAGTAAAACAACAAACAAGTATCATTACCATTCTATGAAGACAAAAGCATCTTGTGAGACAACTGACAGCTGTTACCTGTTCCTTGTTGGGCAGTAGGCACTGAGAGGAGATCCAGGCAAAACGTGCCAGTCTCAGTTTGTCCTCCCATGGAGTCTGCGGACTCTTCAGCTTCAGATGGATACCTGAGTAGATGGCAGCCATCGCTGTAGCTGGTGTTACTGTTACACAAGCCTGTAGAGACAGACAGAACCTATTTTAACGAGCATTCATCTTCAGAAAGAATCTGGTCACATTTATAATTTAAGAACGTGACAATCGCGTGATGATCAATAAATTTAGCACTTTTGAAAGTTGTTCATGCTCCTTTGTAAAACCGACTTGCTGCCTGTTTATGTGTGTTTGGCTGTCACAATACTGAATAGTTTAACAGACTGTCATGCTTTAAAGCTAACGACACCTAGCTAGATAGCATGGTCTAGCTAACGTCAAAATAAGCTAATACTTGGGCTGTTCCTCGTCTGCACTCGAGCAAACACGCTCGAGCTTCGACTCGGCTTGTTTAATAAAAGTTATATCCATTTGTGTAAATTTATTTTTATGAAACTTACAACTCTTCAGCCGCACGTGCCTCCTGTTTTCAGATTTGGACGAACTTTCAACTTTCACCCTGACGGCCAGCCCGAAACAATCGAGAGTCGATCGAAATTGTCGGCCAACGGTTTGGTCTGATTTTCGCCTCCACTCCTCACAGGCCCTCGCAGAAATTACATTTAAAGGGCGGTTTCACGTGATATTGAATTTAATTAATCTCAAAATCAAAGAAAAAAACAGGAAAACGCCATTGAGAAAAGAATTTAGTCTACATCTCATGTCACCATACTCTTACGCAGCCTGCGTGTGTTTGTATGAACTAAACTAAAACAACATTCGGCTTTTGTTCATTGTGTACAAATTTAATCATGCGTTGTGGTTAGGAAAGTCAGTCAAGCACACTTCAGGCGAGAGCGTTTAGTAAACGCTCTGGGTTTGCTTGGTCATGCCTGGGAAAGTTTGCTTGTATGATCAGCCATTGACGTCCCTCGTCGAGGGGCAGGAGTCGTGTGTACCTGCGAGCCACATCAGGGTCACCTTTCCTCTTCCTGCCCTTTCAGCCTCTTCACGGGAACATTGGGTTTATTTCTCAGTGTGATTGTGGTGTTACGTGTTTCCACTTCAGCCGCCCGCCAAACATTGAGTGTTGCGCGACAGATGACAGTGACAGGCAGGGTGTTGGTGGCTGATCGGTGGTAAGAGATAACTGGGTGAAGGCGGCTGTCGAGCGCAGATAAAACGGACAATAACGGTCTAAACTCGATAATGAAGCGACAACAAGCTCAACAACTGAACGGCTATGGAGACGACATGTTGACCTAACTGTTGGGGGACTAAAATGCTTCTCCGGGCGGACCTGCTGAACAAGAAGCTCCTCGACTCCACCGATCACTGGATCTCACTGATCTCACTAATGCCATTCTTCTTTTAATTTTTGCCTAACTCAGTTCGTATCTAGTCTGTAGCTGACAACTCGGGACCATGTGGCTTTTAATTCGCATGTCAGGGTGCACACACGGAGTGCATTTATCCAAACTGAGGAACACACAGCCCAGGCTGTTATGGCTGGAACACCGCCTGACCGTCTCCACTGCCCGCCGGAGGAAGACTCAGTCGACCGGGGTCAAGTTGTCAGTCCATCCGACACCCAGGCCATTCGCGTCGATCTTTCCCCGCAACCCGCTCAGGGCTCTCTCTGTATTTTGTTCACACAACTCCACCTCGATAGTCCGAGCACGGACAGCCACACACACACCTGTTGCCTTTGCCAGCTCTTCGGCCGCCTCCACACCCTCACCAGCCGGATCGGTGAAGACCCAGACCGACACGGAGCGAGAGCAAACGGTCCCCCTGGAGGATGTGAAAAGGATTTTGCGGCTTGCTCACCCGGAGAGATGGAGACTGGCAGGTAAGCTGTGGGTATGATTCGGCACTGAGGCCCCCTCTTTACATTTACCTGTCCCCTTGCTCAAGATCTATCCACCCAGAGTCAAACCATGGGTGTGTCCCTAATTGAATTAAATAAATAAAGGTGAGGACTTGTTAAAAGGCTTTCACTTTATTGGAAGTAGTGTTGTTGTTGTTGTTGTTGTTACTTTTAATATGATTTTTTTCTATTAAATGAAAAAGTGGAGGGTCATGAAGGGTGATCACATATATTAGATGAAAACTTAAGAGAAATGTGGTTTGTAGTTGTTCAGACACTTCAGAGGCCCTCCATCAGCTCCCAAGTAGTCAGAACCCATATTTCATTCCACCTGCTGATGTGATCTTGTCTGTCAAGTAAGTACACAGTCATATATTCAGTCTTTCCTCCCTTTATGTTCCTTCAGTGGTTGTGAGTTTCTCTGTAATCTGCTATGACCTTGTTTTAAGACAGGTTCTCCCAGATTGGAAGCACCTGCATTTAATCACATTCTATTCATTACCTGGCAAAGGCTGCTCTGCCACTCTCAGCTATTTCTGATGATCACGTGGAGAGCTCTGTTCAAGTAGTTTTCAGGTTTAAAAACAAACTGAAGTACCTTTCATTGGGGATTGCTGGGAAAAACCCAGTCTAAATTTGAAATGAATGCTTCCCTTTATCACCCGTAGCTCTGGTTTTGTTTTCACAGTCATTTATCTGTGTCTATCTTTTGCTTTGATTTCGTTTTTGCTCTTGAGTTACATCTCGTTTCTCTGTTTTCTCCGTCTTTTCTTTTGCCCACCCCAGCTGCTGTAGGCTTCCTAACTGTCTCCAGTGCAGTAACCATGTCAGCGCCGTTCCTCCTGGGCAAAGTGATCGACACCATCTACACCACTGGAACAGACACAGAGACAATGACAGCCTCCCTTACGTCCTTGTGTATCATGCTGACAGGAGTGTTTCTGTGTGGTGGGGCAGCCAATGCCGCCAGAGTCTACCTCATGCAGATCTCAGGTGAGAGGAGGAGAGAGGTTAATACTGCACAGGCACAGGCACAGGCACATTCAGGCGAATGGTCAGAAAAACACTTCACTACGTGGTGAATTTTCTTCTGATTAACTAATCAATCAGTTGTTTTATTGCAACAATCTCTGGTCTCCTAGCCTTCCTTACTAACGTACTTGGTCCTCTCTCTTCAGGTCAGCAGATTGTTCGTAATCTGCGTGCCTCCGTCTTCTCCTCCGTCCTCAGACAGGAAGTAGCATTTTTTGACAGGAACAGGACCGGTGAGCTTATCAACCGCCTCTCCGCCGACACAACCGTGGTGGGCCGCTCAGTTACAGACAACCTGTCAGATGGGCTGAGAGCTGTCGCCCAGGCAGCTGCTGGTGTCAGTATGATGGTGAGTATGTCTTTCAGAGTGGTCCACTGTGGTTTGGACCGGTTTGAACGGGAAATTAACGGACATCATTTAGTGTCCGTTAAACCTGATCATGAGAAATGTAATCTCAACCTAAAATGTAATTTTTCCAGTTATAAAAGTCTTAGTTGGACGATATATGAGTGCTCATAACGCTCATTTAACAGCAGAAAGGAAGTACACGACAGTAGACATGTATTTCTGGGCATCTGCTCTTTAAGTATTTCCAGTCAGAGCTGAGAGTTTCCCTTCACATCACTGTTCGTAGACTGTAGGATTGTTGGAAAACAGGTTTGCAAAAATGGCTGTTTGGAGAGTGCCACGCCCCAGCCACACTCTGCTAAGTACTGGAGCCAGAAAACAATGTGTGTGTGTGTGTGTGTGTGTGTGTGTGTGTGTGTGTGGATACATACAGTTGAGACCAGCGGGTTCAGCAGAAGTGATATTTGCTTACAGAGGTATTAAGATAAATGACTCGCATTTGATTCTGTTCCGTCGTCATTATCAACAGTTTTATGTTTGCCTTTCTTCCCAGTTTAGCATTTATGGATTAGATTTGTTGACCAACTGCGAAACTGATGCTTTTTCTTCCACTACAGGGGAACTTCCTCTGCAGATCTCTTTCTGTTTTCATCTTTGACAACTGTATTTTCCCAGACAGAAAGATGATAATAAACACAATGCAAGCTCATGACAGACAGTTTGCTTTCCTTACAAGAAAGTAAAATTATTTCCTGGTTGTTAATTTACATTCAAGGGAATGAATGGAAATAATTACTGTAATTACTGATCAGAGCCATTTGGTGTGAACCTCCTCCCTCTCCTTTCTTTTCTTTTTGTTTCTCCCCTTTTATTTCCATTAACTTCTGTATTTTTCTCTCTGCTCTTCCAGTTCTATGTCTCCCCCAGTCTTGCAAGCTTTGTGTTGCTGATTGTTCCTCCCATGGCCGGTCTTGCTGTAGGCTATGGCAGATATCTTCGCTCCATCTCCAAACGCACACAAGACGCACTTGCACAGGCCACACAGGTACAGTGCACAGATACGCTGAGACCGAGGACACACTAGTTAACTGGGAATGGAGAGATACGAAGGAAATATGAGCAAGAGTTAAATGGTGTGAACATTGCGCTTTTTTATTGTTTGGGTTTTTTTTTAATTATTTTATTTTATAATCACATTCATGTTGAGGGGATTAACAAGACATTATTTGAGGATGTGGTAGTAGAAAATAAGGAAGCTGTGACAAAATATGATTGCAAAGTTGTTTTGTCAATAAACCCAGTGCTTTTGCTTTTACAGTCTATGATTTTAATGAAGCTCTTTTCTGAAAATAGCCGTTCACATTAATGCTTACTGAAGCCATACTGTTTATGTCTATCCCTAAGTTTTTTGGTGTATCTTATGTAAATGATGCACTGCCCGTCATAACTTTATTAAATTTGCAGACAGCATATATTTGCCATGTCGATAATCTAATTTCCTGTAGATAATAAAGTAATGAAACTGTGTGTGTGTGTGTGTGCGCGCGTGTGTGTGTAGTTGGCAGAGGAGCGTATCAGTAACATGCGGACTGTCAGGGCCTTTGGTAAAGAGCTGTCGGAGGTCAGCGCATACACACAGAAGACAGACCAGGTGCTCAGCCTGGCCAGGAAGGAAGCTGTGTTACGAGCCGGTTTCTTTGGAGTGGTAAGTTTGTGTGTGTGTCTGTGTCTTTGCGTGTTTGTGTGTTTTGTTCCCTCAGTGATGCAAACCAAATCCACAGTTAGCAAATGCGGTGTTGCACACAGACTTCTGCATTTTCTCCACCGTATTTCATGGTTGCTGCAATACCACAGTACCTGACATGTCCGTATATGTGGGATGTTTCACCATTAACAAAGTATTTTCCAATCCTCCTGCATGGTCAGAGAAGAGATAAGCCCACATGTACACTTTAAACGGTACTATTTTAAGTGGTAAAACAGCTTAATGGCATGATTTAGCAAGCTTTGTAGCACTTTAAAGACCACTTCATGTTCTTTATCATTTGGACGTCGATATGTAGTATTCATATGTCAAGGTGTTCAACAGGCAGAATAAGATTAAACTCACCACCTATTTATGTCAGTAAGACAGAATGTGACAAGAAAAACACCTCTGAGTGTAACGCAGATTAATTCATTAGCACCACTGACTACAACCTTCAAAGTGAACATGAGATTTAATGGACACCTAACCCTGACACAGCGTGAACAAAATCCACATACTGTACGATAAGGTAACATTTATTTTTGGTCTATTGCATTTGATTAGATTTAGCTAAGAGGATCTAATAAACTAGCAGCTCAGTCTGTAGATGGAACAATAAGCTCTTTATGGATCTCTTACTTGAACATCATTGAAAATGTTGTTGTCTCCATGAATGTGTGCAGTCTTTCGTGCGTCTCCTGCCTCAGGTTGTTATCAAGAAAATGAAATTAATGTGTGCTCTTGTGACACTAAGAATAGCTTATCCAGCAAGGGCCCAGACGGGCTATAATCAGTGTAATCATGGCTGTGTCAGGGAGTAGCAGTGATGCCAGATGTTAAAGTAATCAAATAACCAAAGGTGTGGGGGTATGTGTGTGTGTGTTTCAGACTGGTCTCAGTGGTAACATCATGATCCTGTCAGTCCTCTACAAAGGAGGCCTTCTGATGGCCAGCCAGCACATGACTGTGGGAGAGCTCTCGTCATTCCTCATGTACACCTTCTGGGTGGGCATCAGTATCGCAGGTAACACCCACACATGTACTTAACATGCATGTGCACTTTCCCATTACATGATTTTGTTTTCTTTTTCAGTCTTTACCGTGCAAATCTGTGTGCATAGCCCCTATGCTGTTGCTAATAGCATGGCATTCTTCTGTTTGACGCGTAGGACTGAGTTCATTCTACTCTGAGCTGATGAAGGGTTTTGGAGCAGGAGCTCGACTGTGGGAGCTGTTGGACAGAAAGCCGGAGTTTCCTTTAAATGGTCAGTAAACATACACACACTCACACAGGCAGGAGACTATTGCCTCGCTACATCAACGAGCGCCCACTTCATCATTAACATCTTAGAAATATTTATGTATCTGGGAAACTACGTGTATTTTGTGTGGAACCTTTTCAGCATTGTAGATAAGTGCATTTTCCTTGAATCATTACCGCTAACAGAAAGTGTATGCTGGTCTTAACCTTCTCTCTGTGTAACCACATGTATATTCACTGTCAGCGCTTATATCTGTATTTGTATACAACTTTCAAAGATTCACTGCATGCTTCTGAAAATGTAAAGATGATATTATTATTATTATTATAAAAACAGAAGTTAATGGAAGGCATCAAACATCTCTCATTTATGTTTCTGCCTATTGTGTGAATTGAAATGAATAGTGAATTAATATTATGTACAATTTTAGGGTGTAATGGCCTTTGTGTCTAGTACTGTTCTTTTGCTTTATTTCCATGATTATTTGTTTTATTTCTACTTATTTGATTCTTATGTTTAATTACTGGTTTAAATTAGCCAAAGGATTGGCAAGTTCAACGACATAAACATTTTATTTTTGTGTCCCTCGTCCTCCGTTCCTCCACAGAAGGCTTAGTGCTCCCTCCAGACCAGCTGAAGGGCCGGATTGAGTTCCGTGATGTCTCCTTTGCCTACCCGACCCGCAAGGAGGCTGCTATTTTCCAGAACCTCAGTCTGCTGGTCCCGGCAGGTACCATCATGGCTGTGGTGGGATCTAGTGGGTCTGGAAAATCGACCCTGGTCTCGCTGCTGCTCAGGCTGTATGATCCTGATGCTGGTGAGAGCAAGAACTTGTTCAGCTTATGCTCAGTTGTTAGATGCTTAAAATCTGACGAGATACTATACATATATATATATATATATATATATATATGTGTGTAACCTCTTCTCTCCAGGCATCATCACCATAGATGGTCATGACATCAGGGATCTAAATCCCAACTGGCTCAGGAGTCACATTGGAACTGTCAGCCAGGTATTAAATTAATGTTTAACTCGTCAAAAATATCCAACATCTTTGACTGAAGAGCATCTCACTCTTTCTCACATTCTCCCTCTCCTCCTCTCACCTCTCTCCCAGGAGCCTGTGCTGTTTTCGTGTTCTGTCAGGGATAATATTGCATACGGTGCAGTCGACCCAGACGCCGTGACCACAGAGGACATCTACAGGGCAGCCAGAGTGGCCAACGCCTATGATTTCATCCAGGCTTTTCCTAATGGCTTTGACACTATAGTCGGGGAGAAAGGAGTGCTGCTGTCAGGTGAGGAGCTGAGGCAGAGACACAACTGAATTATGACTAAGAACATCTACTTCACTGTTGATGTGTGAAGTGTGTTTCCAGTCGTTAATTTTGTGATTTACTTTGTCTTGGTTGACAAATGGTAATCTGAACATGTCTGACAAAATGGGAAATTTCCAAGTTCAGAAAATTGTGTTTCTTCACTAAAAGCCTAGAAATTCTGATTCAGTTCAGATAGTTCTTACTATATACTGCATATTAAACAATCTATGTATGTATTTTATATGACAAAGAATTCAAGTCAGTCATATTTCTAATTAAGAAAATAAAACCCCAGTGCAGCTTTTCTATATTTACCTGGCCGTACGGTACACACTGAGCATCCAGGGAAACAATACACACATACTGTGTGTACTTATAAACGTAACGAATTTGGCTTGTGTGTTTGTTTCTCAGGTGGTCAGAAGCAGAGGATAGCCATAGCCAGAGCTCTGCTCAAGGTAAGTACCACAGCACAGCTTCTGTCACACCTCTCATCTGCACATAACTTTTGTCGTGCATTTACCTGGTCACGGTAAATAACAGGTGGGTTCATGTGCGCTTTACTGAAACACAACAATAGCTTTAATATAACAGTTGGAACCAGGATCCATACTCTGTCCCCAGCTTTCCTTTTTTTCCTGTGAAACCTGAGTCAGTATGTATAACGCTATTTTTGTTTTCTCTCCACAGAATCCTAAGATCCTGCTTTTAGACGAGGCCACCAGGTGAGAAAGAGTCATGCCTGATTATAAAGAATCACAGCAGAATCAGTTACAGTACTTAAAATACTTTCACTGTCTTAATCCCTTTTTGACTACAACACTGTAAATCTGTTTAAAAAATTATGACAATAGCACCTGGTTTCTTTTGTGCACGTAAGGTCAGTCATTTAAAAAAAAAAAAAAAAAAAATCTTAAATCTTTCCTCAGTGCATTGGACGCTGAGAATGAGTTCCTGGTCCAGGAGGCCTTGGAGCGCCTGATGGAAGGTAAATCTTACTGTATTTTTCATATTGCATCTACTTATTAAGAATAAAACTAACACTCAATACACATTACTGTTTTTTTCCCTTGTGAGACATATTGTTCCTTATTATGTCCTACCCTTCTTACCCAATCAACAGGGAGGACAGTCATAATCATTGCTCACCGTCTGTCCACCATCCAGAATGCGAACGCCGTGGCCGTACTAGACCAGCACCGCATAGCCGAGTGTGGCCAGCACACAGAGCTGCTAGGCAACAGGCAAGGGCTGTTCAGAAAACTGATGGAGAAACAGGCGTTTCTACAGGAAGAACAGAAACGAGCCCTGAGCTGAGAGGACAGGGAGTATAGATAAGGAGTAGGAGGAGGCGAGGTCAATGGCTGGAAAAAATTGGCTTTTCTCTAGAATGGGTTGAAGTGAGTGGGACAAAGCATATATATTTTGCCTGGAATGGGGAGAGATGGAAAGAGGAATGCTGAATGTTCCATAGGAGGACTACAGAATGGAGATAATGGCCACTGAGAAATATAAAGGGATTTTCTCCAATCCTTTGAGTGTCCCTTCACCACTGGAATGATTATGTAGCATCACACAAAGAGCTGTTTGGAAAGGAAACACAGGGTAATCCACAGTGAAAACCTGAGAACTGAAACTCGGATCAGTGACGTACTGGAGATGCTTTATTTTGAAAATATCTAATTCTACACTGAAGAAATAAGACAGACAGAGAGACTGAGGAAGAAGAGGAGTCAGGATGAAGACAGACACTCATGCTCAGGCTCATGGCCAACATGTGAATTAAATCACTGTCACTAACGTAGCTTTGGGGAAAAGACCACCAATCAAGTTTTAAATATTCAGACATCTGACAGATACATGCAGAAATGTAAACATGGCGGCATGAATCGGGTGCAAATAACAAACCTCTCTTTCATTCTCTGCTGTGGGAGACTTTAGTTTGTGATCATTTTCAGGATTTTCATGACTAAACCAAAAATAATCCAGTAATATGTATTTGTGTCGTTGCGTAATTGATTTTTTTTAACTTGAAACTTACATGCAGAGCTTTTTTCTGTCACTGTAGAGTTTAAACAAACCAAACGAAGCAGCTATTCGTCATGTTTACACTGTGCTGTAAAACAGGACTGAACACTTTTCTGACATATCTTGTTTTATGTATGCACATTTGTCATGGGAAATATACGCAGTAGTACGGAAAGTCAAAGCTAAGGTGCTACACATCTAAAAAAAATATATATATAGAATTTCTCTTAAGAGATTTGGTGAAATTGGATTCAGACTCTCTTTAGTTTTTCTTTCTTTGGATATAACTGACAGCTCTGAAACTGCTAAACAGGACCTTTCTTTAACTTAAAGAAAGTTGACTGAGGCCTGGTAAGCAGCATCTTTTTTCTTTTTTCTGTGAAATGTTCTGGAGACATCTTCAAAGTCAGAGGCGGTCTGTGTGTCATGTTCACCTCAACTCTTAACATCTCACTTTCTAAAATTTTACTCCTTCGTCTTTTTTTTTTTTTTTTTTTTTTAATCTTTCTGCAAACAGCCACTTTCTTGCTCTAAACTATAAATTGAGAAAAAAAACTGAAACCAACATTGGAGTGTACAACATTTCTGACCGTTTACCACAGTGTGTCTCTAGTGTCCTCCACTCCTTTCTCTGTTCACTGCTAAGCGTGTACAGGATATCCACTTGGCCTACATTAAGTTCTATGTAAACAGCTCTAAAACCATGGATATGTTAGCCTTTGCACTGCCAGCTAAATATTATAGCTGGCTTGGAGAGCCTGACTAAGATGTAGTGATTCTCTTCAGTAAATATTTGGCTTGTAAATGCCCACTGCACCGCTTAGAGAGAGTCTAGAGCGGACTGAGGATCTCTTGGGGTTTTTTTCTTGTTACAGCAGACTTGCAAATGCCTTAAACTTTACTTCTCCATAAGCCTGAAGGGATTTGGTTGTTTCTAGACATGCACATCAGAAATAATGATATGCTGAACATTCTTTGTGTATTGATCTCAGATCTGTACCACGTAGCTGGGAACAGTTTTGATCCGGTGCCAGCCCAAGTGGATTTAACAGATCGTTTTACCACAGGAACTGCTCAAACGCTGTAACACTGATTTTTAAAAACAGGGGTTAGTACAGTGGAAAAACTGTCACATCAGTTAGTTCTAATGATGAAGTTTTCCCTGTAACATTTATCTTCTTTGACCATTTGACTGCAGTGAGAGGACAGCAAATCTGGACATGTATCTGAAGGTTTTATGCCAAGTAGAAAGTTTGTTTTTTGTTATTTATGTTTGGGAGAAGAAACTTGAATCACTCTGGATGTAACCTTCCATTCACAATTTGAAGGCAGTGATGTGTGGAGTGTCAGGATAAATTAATACAACACTGATCAATGGCAATCAGTCATTTCAGTAGTCTCATACTATTGTCTGTACACTCCTGTTCTCACTTATTGGTTTTATAGATCTATTTATTACAGTGTATAGACTGTATATCAGATAACATAATCATTACAAGAGGAATTGTTATGGACAATGTTCTTTTTGTTTTGCTTTCTTTATTTGTACTTATTTCACCTAAAAGGCAAATAGTTTTTACTCAAATCAGAATATATTTTCGTGCCATCACAACATGTTAGTCTAACTTTCACTTCGAATGATGCCATGAACGTCGTCTCTGAACATCAAATGTGCAGATTTGTTGTATGCCTAGTCTCCAGCGGTGATGTTGCCAAACCCTCAATCCACTGAAATTAAATAGGAAGAATTTCTGTTTTGTTGAAGATGAAATATGCCCGTCGCCTCACTTCACCTCTCACTCCAGTCTATAGTAACAGCTGAAGTTGTTTGAAAGTTTGTGATAATGGATCTATGTCTGATTATAAATCACAGACGACAGAAACCTGTTGTTGTTGTTGTTATGATTTATAATTAATATGACCTAAATGATGTACATGTATGATAGATTTTTAATTATTTTTGTGTTTGCTAAATTATTATACTTCTATGTAAACATTAATAAAGTGAAATATTGGAAGTTTTTTTTTTGTAGCTGTTATGTTGTTGTTGTTTTTTTTTAAGTTTTGGATGTTTAGTCTTTTTAGGCACTAACACTGCCACACTAACCTTAAATGAGCACATTAGAGAATGGATTGAAACATGGATTTACATGGACCCTACTCTATAATCCAAAATTTGAAAAACTTATCACATTTTTTTTATATAGTACTTTTTTTTTTTAATCTTATAAGGAGTGGTTATAAATCACCATTCCTCTGCAGAGCTGCTAAAATGATGAGATAGGAGCCACAGAGTCAATAATTCCTTCTCATTCAACATAACATATTGACATTTTAATAATACCCTCACTCTAACACTGGTTTTCTTAAATTGCATCTTCAGTGCAGTGTGTCAGGCCTGTCAGTAGGTGGGGCTGTTGCTTCATGCTTTGAGCTGCTGCCCGGCTTAGGACAAGTCCCGCTGCTCACTGCGGGTCTGTGGTATCAGTGTTCATTCAGTCCTTCATACCAAAATAAAACTGTGTGGTAATGATGTGAGTAATGTGTATTCAGCTGTCGGTGGCTTGTGTTGACAGTGTCCTGAACGTCTCATGCACATTGTTCCATCAGCTGCCTGATAGATGAGGCCTGTGAAACCAGTGCCTCAATGCAATCGATTGATTTATCCTCTGTTGTAAGTGTGCGGTACAACTGTGGGGCAGGAAGAGATTGATCTGCCAGGATTGATCAATTTTACATCAACCAATTTAGATATATAAAATTGTTGTTGTTAAGATGTTGTTGTTGTCTTGTTAAGATATTTATTTAATGTGATTTCAAAAACACCTCTGAAATAAAACTGAAATATTTTACTAATTACACTCTCCCTTTAGACACATTCATGAACGTTTATTCTTCACTTCAGGTATTTGGTTAAGAGAATCATAAGCTTTAGATTCTTTTCACCACGTTCCTTTAGACAGTTTGGTCTCTGTGATCATTTACTGACGTCTCTTAACTTCTTCGCTTCAGTGGTATTCTCCCTGAAAACTCAGCAGTGGGTTGACCCCTCCTGCAGAGCATGGCTCAGCTGACCAGGTGCCGCTCAGCCCTGCGTAGGTTTCTAATTCCAGCTCCATGTGCTGCAGATCCCCTCACTTTTCTCTGTATCTACCCTGGGCTATTTGAGGAACTACAGGAAAAGGGGTTCTTACCCCTTTTGGCCCTCACAGTATTCCAAGCCACATAGAGTTTATTTATCACTTGAAAACACTATGTACAGTCTTGTTTGTTCGTAAAATGGGAACATTAAAACCAGAATAAGCAAAAAAAGCAAAAAAAAAAAAAAAAACAAGAAATCATTCATTCATTCACTGCATTGCTGCATTTTGGTTCAGCCCATCCTTGCAACACTACCATGGTTGAAAACCATACAGAGGAATATGAGGAGAACATCTCCAACCCCATAAAGCAAACCTAACTTTATACAGAATAAATCTGACATGATAATCACATCCCACCACTTTAAAACTGACCGTCCCTGATCAGGGGCCGTGCTCCCAGCTCTGTGGTATGTCAACACTCTTCACCCCTCATGTTTCCTGCCAGTTATCAAACACAAAACCAATGGACTTTACAATAGAATTATGCTTTTGGGAATGTTTGGACTGTCTTCAGACACCTCTCATTCCACTGTGGCTTGGAGTAATAAACAGCGGTGCACCCTAAGGAAGGAACCTGAGTTTTGCACCACATCAATAACAAAATAAAGGTAAAACATGAATCGATTGAACAGCTATTTAATCAATTTACTTGCTTTAAGTTTTACCTGTCCAATATTTACAATATCCACAGTATCCTCAGTCATTCTTCACTGCAACATCATAGATAACAAACTAATTAAAATCTCCAGTAAGATGCCCTGTCTGTTTTCTCTTTAAAAAATAAACAAGAAGCCCACAGCACATACTGAGCTCGCTGCCACCCTTTAAAAGGTAGAACACTGATGTACAGCTAGAGTATTGGTTCCCGCTATTGAGCGCCGCAGCTTGTGCTATTCTTACACTTTCTCTGACACTCTCACCCTCCTCTGTGCTGCTCTCATGAGAGTCACAAAAGTCCTGGCTGAAAAAAAATCTAACTCAATAGGTAGCAAGGTATGCAGCCATAAAGACTGAACAAGCTCTCTCTTTTACCAAAGTCTCTGCTTCTCCTTCAGCTGGCTTGGTTGAGGATCTTCTGAGAAACTAAACTCATGTTTTCTACCACCTGCTACACATGCCCTTTCACCTCCCTCTCTCTCCTCCCCTTTCCCCAAGTGGACTCTCTTCCAGGAGACCCTCTCGACTCTCCTCCCCTTCTGCCCCCTCTGACCTCCCCGCACCTCCTCCCTCCTTGACCCTCCCTCTTTCAGTCCGCAACAACTGCCAGCCCCTTTACATTTTAGGCGTTTCGCAGGCCCTCGGATCCAAAATGGCTCACAACAAGTGCATAAAAGTAGCTCAACCTTGTTCTGCAGGCACTCCACTTGCCCCCTCCCACATCACATACACACACACACACACACACACACACACATACACACCTCTTCATGCACACTATGACTACTTTCAGTCTGCACCCAAGAAGGCCCCTACCCATTTGCTGTCATCCTCCAAGACTTTAAAGATTTTCCACCCTCCCTCTTCTTGTCCCGTTTTTCTAGACATATTGATCAACAAGATCTCCCACCCCCTAAAAAAGGTTTTAGTGGCACACTCTTAAAACTGTATTTATAGGTGATTGGACAGTAATTAAAACCTGCAGGACCAATCAATACAACTAAGACTTTCTCTTCAGCTAACAGTGCTTGATTTAAGGTCCCTTTCCTTGAATCTGTTTTCACAGGCAGTGAATATGTCCAACCACTTGAAATCCATACTTACTCTTTCTGTTGCTGCTATAAGAAGAATCCAGGTCATGAGAGGTTATACGTACGTTAACATTTCCCTGCTCCCATGTGAATCCAGCTTTAGGTTTTGATATGAGAGTGCAACATGGTTGAGTCAGTGTTTTTGCCAACAGTAATAATGAGATGTGCTTTATTCATTCATGCATTCATTTTTCTTCTTGGTAAACAATTTAACTCTTTTTAACCAAATGCAGATGAGCCAGACACACAACCTATGTCTTGAAAGGAAAGCCTATGTTTTCAGCTCTGAATTAACACGTGTCTTCTGCTCTTTTAACTTCTCAAATATTTACCTGTTTTTCTCTCTACCTCTTTACTGTCTGTCTTTTTCCCCACACATCAACATCTGTTCCTCTGCTTTTCCTCACTTCCTTTAAGTTTATTATAAGTTCTTTAGTACCTCCTCTTCCACTCCTTCAGGCCTCTCACAGGACACAAACATATATGTGTATTCATGTACGTACACTGTACTTCTTTCTCCATCTGTCACTCCTCCATGCGCACACATGAACACATGCTCCCCTCCTCCGTTAGAGTTATAATTAATCCAACTGCTCCAGTGACAGAGCAGAGTAGCCCCTACAGATAAGGTTTCATCTGTTGGCTGTTGCTGTGGTTCTCTCCTTATGTATTCAATAAGGCTCAGACAGATCTGTGTGAATATCACACTGTGTGGTCTGCACATTACACAGATTTTTAATTCAACTACTTACTAATGTGTGGGCCTATGTGTGTAAAAATTAAATCTACTGTTGGTTGAATTGAGACTGATTCCACTTTGTAATCATTACAGCACAAGATCTTCTGTGCACATGCATCAATAATCTTTTTATTATAACACGCAGTACAGTAATAAAAGGCTGAAGGTGGGGACAAATGCACTTACAATGTATAAATGCAAAAAGACCTCCAGTTTTCTTCTCATGACTCCATGTTGGGCTCATCATCAGGCACCAAGATTTAATGCAATCAACTATGAATAGAATGTTTTATTACCAAATCTGTGTGACCGAAACAACGAAGCATACATATTTTAGTGTCTACATATAAAATGTTCCTCTTCAGCTTTTATGATGTGATTTTGTGTTATCTTGTATCGATCACGATAATGAGAATTGAGCTCTTAATTGGCTCTTCGCAGCTGCGGTACCGTTCCTGATGGACCTGTCAGTCAGTAGTTTGGGTCCTGGCTCTCACGGTGGCCTAAATCCGTTCAGATGAGGGCAGCATTTTCCCGTTTTAAGGCTGGATGAGGCCTACTTGTAGCAAATCTATAACCCTGCTTGGTTGCAACTGGCGTCTCCACTAGAAACCCCCCCAGTGGTCCGCACGCTCCTTATACGGCCCTCGAGGTGGGACCGCGAGGCTCGATGGGAGGTCAAAGCGACAGTTCCATATATGGCGCGCGCTCTCTCCTCGTCGGGGGCGCGCAGCGTCGCTTCTGATCCCCTCCTAAAGCCTGATGGATGGAGCTCCAGCTTTCCCTCTACTGCGAGGCGCGCCTCCTCCCAGCACCCCACCCACCCACTCCTCATCCTCGGCCTGTCAGCATCCTAATATGGCAGAGGGCCGGGATGGGGGCCAGTGCTGAGGTTTGTGAATGGTGGAGGTTGAGTATATAAGGTGGACGGGCAGCAGAGAGGACCGTAGCTGGTTCAGCAGCAGCACTGGTTGGGTCGTTCTCTCCGAGCCGCAGACACACTCCTAAGGTAAGACCCTGCAAGGACCTGCCACTCCAGAAGCCACTCATCCAGACCGGGGACACCAGACAGACTAGGCCATAACCAGAGCACCACTGCAACATCTACTGGAGCAGAAGTTAGACAGGTCCGCCAGGGACAGGACGCCTAGGACCAGATACTACTGGAGGCAACATGGGCAACTCCACAGGAGGATAGGCTAGACTATAGGAGAGGAGGTGTTGATAGCTGAGTCCTGAGGGAGGCCAGCAGACAGGTGTCATAGAAATACAGTGCTGGATAGGAGAAACTAATCTGAACTATCAGGTCTAGAAACTGTGAATAGACAAACTTATAGGCTAGATAAAGCAGACTGATCTGATTCAGCATCTTCACAGGTGAAGATCCTGAAAAAAGGCTGAGGCTGCAATGGGTCCTCAGACCAATTAAAATGCCAGAATAGTTTACCTGACAAAGGTGATAGTGAAACGAAGAGAATGCGTGTAGATTTATTTGAATTTCAGCACACCTTAGATCATTGATTTATTTTAGAATTTCCATTTACAAACTAGAATAATATAAATAACTGATTCTAGTCAAGAAATTCCGATAGAAATCTGAGGGAAAACTAGTTTAGCTCCATACCGTTCACTTTTAAAGTGATTTTTATATAATTATACAGGCTTGTATGTAGTAATGGTGATGGTGTGCCATAGATACATTTAGCGCAAGCCACCAGCCTGATCATGTTCATGCTCCAGTGAAATGTTACAATTATTTTTAGTCGTTTTTAGCCTGTTACAATTAAGACACCTAGTTTGAGCTTAAAAGAAACAAAGGAGTGAAGCGGAGTTTTATTTTGGAAGTGATTTCTGTCACATGCTGTGCGTGTCGCCATGTGGGTTTGATTTAGTGAGCTGAAATCTTCTTTCTCCCCTTCTCCTCTCTTGACAGAAGCCAACATGTGTGACGACGATGAGACTACCGCCCTTGTGTGCGACAACGGCTCCGGCCTGGTGAAGGCTGGCTTCGCCGGAGACGATGCCCCCAGGGCCGTGTTCCCCTCCATCGTTGGCCGCCCCCGTCACCAGGTAAACAGCGAAGAAAAGCCTCTAACAGGTTAAGAGTGTGAGGGAAGACTGACTGGCAATACTGAATAGGTTTTGAAAAAAAAAAATCACAATTACCTCAGCCAAATGTCTGTTAGAGATAAATACAATTCAGTTATGGTTTAATTTTAAAACACTCGATTTTAAAACCACAAATTGAGTATTCGTGTAGCTAGGAGGCGATAACAGCGTTCAGTAATACATCTTGAGCAATATATTTTTGGATCCTTTCACCTCCAGCAATGTGGCCTTTGCCACTTTGAGACTAAATTAGTCACAGATGAATTGACAGTCACACAATCGCTCTCTGTCTGTCTCTGTGACCCACGCTGTTATTTGGCACATTTACGCAATGGTCACCATGCCTGTCCAAAGACTTTAATCTAGCCTGAAGAAGGTCACACTTTTGTATGGATTATTTGACGTCCTCGACTAACCTTTCTATTATCTTACCCTCTCTACCCCCTTCAGGGTGTCATGGTCGGTATGGGTCAGAAGGACTCCTACGTCGGCGACGAGGCCCAGAGCAAGAGGGGTATCCTGACTCTGAAGTACCCCATCGAGCACGGTATCATCACCAACTGGGACGACATGGAGAAGATCTGGCACCACACCTTCTACAACGAGCTGAGAGTGGCCCCCGAGGAGCACCCCACCCTGCTCACTGAGGCCCCCCTGAACCCCAAGGCCAACAGAGAGAAGATGACCCAGATCATGTTTGAGACCTTCAACGTCCCCGCCATGTATGTGGCCATCCAGGCTGTGCTGTCCCTGTACGCTTCCGGCCGTACCACTGGTAAGACTGACAACAGCAAACAGCTGCCACTCACACACAGACGCAGCTTCAGACGTAACACACAGTCACCCCCTTTATCGTAGACTAGTATGGAACTTACAACTCTAACTGATAACAATACATAATTGCAACACATACTATTAACTCAGCTCCTAATGGGACATTTTCCCAACAAAGCCATTTTACGCACAACTTTTACGCACAGTCACCCAGTCTTTCTGGGACTATTTATGCCGGTTCATGGCCCTTTTTATATATACATTTCCGTGGATTTGTAAAGTCTCCTTCAAACACCTACTTCAGCCGCAGTTTTAGTCACAAAACTGAAATATTTGAGGACTCATTGTCGCCTCTCGAACTTTACTAAACTCTCCGCTTGCCTCTCTCCAGGTATTGTGCTGGATGCTGGTGATGGTGTGACCCACAACGTCCCAGTCTATGAGGGTTACGCCCTGCCCCACGCCATCATGCGTCTGGACCTGGCTGGTCGCGATCTGACCGACTACCTGATGAAGATCCTGACTGAGCGTGGTTACTCCTTCGTGACCACCGGTGAGGAACTCAGCCTGCTCCAAAAACAAAACATCCGAAAGGAAGAAACAACACGTTTTTACACACCACTTTTTAGACAGACATTATTAGGCGATGAGAAACCTAAATTGTTTTCAACACTTGAAATTATTATTATCAACCTGACTTGCAGCATCACAGATTTACATATCATGCAAAGGCAGCTGTGCACAAAGATAAAGGCTAAGGGCTTTGTGTAAATTAATATAATAATGGACACAGCTTGTGTGACCTATAACTACCCGTGTACGCGCTGTGCCCGATAATATTTAACAAGCACAGTGAAAGAGGACGAAGCTGTATGTCTAGGGAGATAAAACTAGTCATTTTTCAGCTTCAGACACTTTTGTAACTTACAGTAACGATCCTAGTTCAGGTCATTAAATCTGTTTATTATTTATTATTACGCACACGGTATTTGTTTGTCTCCGCTCTTTGACACTCTGAATAATAACTCATCAATTTGTCCCCTCACAGCTGAGCGTGAGATCGTGCGTGACATCAAGGAGAAGCTGTGCTATGTGGCTCTGGACTTCGAGAACGAGATGGCCACCGCTGCCTCCTCCTCCTCCCTGGAGAAGAGCTACGAGCTTCCCGACGGTCAGGTCATCACCATCGGTAACGAGAGGTTCCGTTGCCCCGAGACCCTCTTCCAGCCTTCCTTCATCGGTACTTAAGATAACCATTTATTTTTCTCAAAATAACCAACAATAGAAACGTGGAGCCTTGTGCCGACACCTGCCGCTCTCTTAACACTTCTCCGTCTCACCTGACCAGGTATGGAGTCTGCTGGCATCCACGAGACCGCCTACAACAGCATCATGAAGTGCGACATTGACATCCGTAAGGATCTGTACGCCAACAATGTGCTCTCCGGTGGTACCACCATGTACCCTGGTATTGCTGACCGTATGCAGAAGGAGATCACTGCTCTGGCCCCCAGCACCATGAAGATCAAGGTACTTAAAGCTTACTCAAATAGGAGAACTAAAAACAAATTAATACCCAAGTTTAAATGTTTTACGCATAAATTGATAGACGCACATGCATCTACTGACCATTTTCTTTTTATCAGGATTAGAAACTAAGACCTAACTAATTCATTCTCTCCTCCTCCTCCAGATCATTGCTCCTCCCGAGAGGAAGTACTCCGTCTGGATCGGTGGCTCTATCCTGGCTTCCCTGTCCACCTTCCAGCAGATGTGGATCTCCAAGCAGGAGTACGACGAGGCCGGCCCCAGCATTGTCCACAGGAAGTGCTTCTAAATCCTCCATCTTCTCCAGCTTCTCCATCATCTCCATTGCTTTCACCACCAGCTATCCGGAGATCAAGCGAGGAGGAGGATCAACCTCTGCGGCACAGCAACACTCTGCTGTCAATGGACTGTCTGTCTGCGCTGTTGACATTCATATGCATTTTTTATCCTTTTAAAATGTGCATATTTTGTAGCTGACTGTTGTCTGTGTTGCACGGAGAAAGGCTGTGAAAAACCACCACTGAACCATGCATCCACCCAAAAAAAACTTTAATAAAAAAAAAATAACAACAACATGTTGCCCAACACATGTGAATGTAAGTGTATATACATATTGATAATTTATTAAAGTCCATTATTTGGTATTTTTGACCCTGGCCTTGTTTTTCTATTAGAGGGAGAGTAGTTGGAAAAACAAAACCTTTGGTGAAAATTACAATAGAAACAATGATTTGTAGCAAAATGTGTCATTTAAAACTGAATTTACCTTCATAACTAGGCAGATATACGATGTAATCTTAAAATACATTATCTAGGAATAACTGCAAGAGTCGGGGAGAGAAAATGAAGCGAAATCAGCACAATAATTAGCCTAAAGAATGAGTCTAACAGTTAACCTAAGGAAAGGCTTTAATTGACTCAGCAATTAGCACATCTACTGTATGACACACACTATACATGAACCATTCAGCTGATCGGGCCAGGGGGAAGTCCATAGAGGTGGGCAGGGGTGTTGGCACGGCTCCCTGGGTCATGGTTTAGGGGGTGAGAGGGCAGGAGGGAGAGAGGATGTCTCTCACTGTCCCATCAGCCCCTGCTGACCAGGGGCCGCGAGGTGACAGAGGTTTTGAAAAGCGACGCCTTCAAGCTCCGACAGTCGGAGTGTGACTTGCCAGGAATGTGCCTAGCCAGCAGCAGCTCCGCTTTAGACCGAGCGGATCAGTAGCGTGGGACACCCGACACCCGGCCCTGAATCCCGTTGAGCTGCTTGCCCTGCACGACCATGCGCGCAGCCCCGTCCCCCAGACCATCTTTAGACATGGACAGACCTCGTATGCAGTGGTGGGGCATCTCCACAGCCCTGCCTTATATGAGTAGAAGCTCACCAGGTTATCTGGGTGTGGGTAAAGGTCTGGACTAAAACACAAAGGAGTGTGCTGGGCGCGTCTGGGGCGCGCACTGCCCTGTGTCCACATTATTTACATGACCACACGGATCTATTATGTGGTCTATGATAAGCCACTACAGAAGGCCACAGGCACAGGGAGGCCTACAAAGGGCAAATTTACCTGAATATTTATCGGGGTATGGGTATTTTCGGAGCCATCAGTGGCCAATTAAAACACCGTGAGAAACAAATTACCCAGTTAAACTCTTTTATTTCTTGAATTTGAGCAAAATATCTAAATGCAATAAAGCAAATGGCCTTTTTAAAGCTTTGTTTTTTTACTATCTGATTGAAATCATTATCAGCCAAATGGTCCATAGCCGCTCTGACCGCATTCCTGGCATCCCGGACTGGGGCCACCTGTTGCAGGGTGTGTTTGGCTTTTTAAAAACGTCTTCACGCGGGCGGAGCTTCGCTGGGAGACGCAGCCTGTGTGATTACAGCAGCGCCGTGAACGCCATCTGTTCTGCTTCGCTTCCGTGAAATCCGACTCCCGGTGTAAGTATATTTACTGTACACAAATTTAGACTCTCGCATCCCCGAATTTCTGCTGTCAAGCCTCGCACTGTTGTCGATGGATTGTCAGTGAGATTTTAGGTTTACTGAGCCAAATCTGCGAGCGCTGACAGACAGGCGATAATCGGTTCTCCATATTACCATATGCTTAGCAGACCTCTATAAATAACACGGACACATTTGTCATGAAGAGGTGATATGGAGCAATGGGCAACGGATTAAACGATACACTGTTACAGTGCAATAGCTTATATGACAGAGATTACGATTAAATATAAGCGTTTTTATAGCGTTGGAGTACAGTAGTATCTAAAGTTGGGAAATAAACCTGTACAGATTCACAGGTGAACATGTTGTAAAGCCTGTAGTGTTTGTAGTGACAGTGATTGTGGCTGACCTTTAATTTGGAGTATTCAACTGTTGTTTAGATCGTTGGAGCCAATCACAGGAGAGGCTGGCTCTTACGTAATCACGTTGAAGAAGTTTCTGCAGTTAGCGTTTTAACGGTCGATCAAATTTACACCTAACGGCTTTTTTAACATCAAAATGCCGCTTAAATTTAGATTTACAAATTATTTTTCTTAAATAATCTTAAAACTAACACTGTTTTATCTTCAAACGCAGCCATGGGAGCTGAACTAACCGCGGGTAGAGGAGGAAGTAGGCGGGTTCTTTACGCGGTCCTCCAGCTGCTCTGCCATTGGTTTTAACTGCGTACACATTATGGTTTAAATGTCTGGCGGTGGTACCAAACCTCGAAGAGCTACGTATCATCGCAGCTAGTGTTTGCCAGAGCCTTGTTTAAGCTTGTAAAGCAATGTACTAGATATTACACAACCTATTACCACAGACCTATTATGCGTGTGTAACGACGCTAGCTTTTGGAAGAGTTTTATTTTACGCCCTTTTGTTGGATTGCAAAGAATTTCCAAAGGTACAAGATGGTGACCAAGAGGATCCGCTCGGAGTACATGAAGAAATTTAAAGACCCTAAATGGGAGACCTACACTAAGTGTTACGAGGAGATGCTGAAGTACAGGCTGACCCGCAGGCTGCTGGAACACACACACAACCCCTGGTTCTGGAGTGGCTCCGACAGTGATTCAGACTCAGGAGGAAGAAGTCCACCTCCACCCAGTAAGAACCAGGTGCGGTCTGAGACCACCAGGGCCAGGACAGAGGCAGAGCCGGAGGAGAGTGGGAGGGCGAGGACGGACACACAGCAGGAGCAGCAGACTAGAGCCATAGGGCCTGTACCCGGGCTTCCTCTTCAAGAGGAGGAGGAGGAGGATGAGAATGTGTCTGCAGGTAACCAGATATAAATATGACTGAAAAGACTGCACAGGACATCGGGATGTATGCATGTTACTCTACAATATGTCTCACTCCTCAGTCTCACAGCTTGATGGTGCCAGAGAGACAGGAGTACCAGAGGAGCAGAGAGTCAGCAGCAGAGGCAGTAAACCTTTATCAGTTAACCACAGAGAGCGAGACCAAGGTAATTTGAAGTAGAAAAGTATGGTCCACGGTAATCTGCATCCTGCAGTGATTATCAGATGTACTTCAACCCAGAAACCGGGTGGCAGTAACATCAAAATGAAGGGAGAATGACATTTTTGAATCTGTAACAGACAATAGGGTGACAAGACAATAGGGTGATAACACTGAGTGTAGAGCCTGTGCTCCCCCTTTTGGAGAGAGAAAGCAAAAAGCTATTTTTGCTCATTCAGTGTTCAAAAGAATATTGCATCCTAAAAATATTTTGTAGTAGCTTTAACACATGTAGTACATGCTGTCAAGGAATTGTCTTAATTGAGGCTAGTAAACTTATCAAATGGCAATCATAAAATGGTAATAAAATTGCTTTCATTTAACCCACATATATTTTAACATTTAAGTATTAGCAGGCACACAGTTATTCTCCATACTTTTGTGGTTTCTGGTATTTTAACCTGTTAACCTGTTGTTTCTATTTGTAGAGAGAGACACTGGGCGACAACAACCACAGCAGAGTAAACCCTCCAAATCCTCAAAACAAACGTGGCGCTCTCAGAAGGTCAGGCCTGCACCATCACGTCAACTCAGGGAGGACAGTAAGGAGACTAGACATCCTTTTGCGCTGTACGGCTCAGGAGAGAAGGACGCAGATATGGCAGGTAGAAAGACACACAACGTAGGCCCTGCAGCGTCGACCAATGAGGTAATCTTTCTGTCTGATATTCCGAAGAACTGTGTGTGACAAGCTGTGTTATGACTTAGCACAAGTGTCAACAGGAACTGACATTTGTGTTTATTTTCCTGGTAGATCCATGAATCGGCTCTGCGTGCTAAGACCAGGCGGGAGGTGGAGCGCCAGATCCAGACCCAGAGGTCTGAGCGCCGGAGAGCAAAGTCTGCTGATTTGGACAAGGCCAGGAAGCTGGTTCAACCTGAATTCAACCCCTGGCTCACTGAGTACATGCGCTGTTTCTCTGCTCGCTCCCGATAGGACACACACACACACACACTCTGCAGAAATAGTTAATCAGTGTGATTCCAGACAAAAAAAAAGAAAGTAAAGCCATTATTGCCTATCACCTCTGAGGATTAAATACACATTAATGTAGAATAGACCGTGGGGCTGAAGGAGTCATACAAAGGCTCCTGAATGTGTATCAGTCTGACATTCAGGATGTGAACTGACAAAATCTTGAACATTGAAATTCACAATGTGGCTTATTCGACCAGTGGTGTACTATCATGTTTTTTAAATAAATTAATTTTAATATATACAACAGGAAACATTTTACAGGCTCAAAGTGAATCTTGAAGGAAATCATTTTAAAGTAAATGTATAATTAATGATTAGGACTACTGTATACAAATATTTAGATAAGAATGAAGACTCTAAAATGCATTTTACAGCCATACTTTGTTGCAGTCCCTTTAAACACATGCTGTACAAAACGTGTGCATATTTTTATACATGGATACCAAACCACAGTGGACTCACACAGGGGTAGTACACAGAGGTAGTAAAGGCACAGGGCAGCATGTATAAATATATTCAGTGACTGAAAATGATTATGTCAAGAAAAGACCACAGGAATGTACAATAGAGCCCGTACTGTATTCACATTTAAACAAAGCCAAAAAAAACGTAAGCAAATAGTTTGTATTCCAAAATATTGTGCACAGCTTTTATTGTGAATAGACATTCCCTCATTTGTACTGAGTACTAAGTTGGTTGACAAACATCTGTTTTAAAGGTTTTACAGTTTTTTAAATTTTCAGATCACTTAGTGTTGTAAACTGGTTTTTGTAGATTTAACGGTTTGTTTAATGATAGATTGATCTTTTCTGACTTGGTGATAGATTGTAAATCACTCACACATTGTCAAACTCTATAACATTACAGTTGCATGATGTGGCCGTTGCATTGCTTCAAGCTTATTAACACTTTTATGTGTCATTGACCTGAAATTGTTTCATGACATTTGTTTGTTCTTTCCCTGTGATAATGTTCGTATAATCTCAACCTGGTGCTAACACAGTCTGAAAACAGATATTTGTGACTTTTAAAGCCATTTGGATGGCTGTGTCCCGTGTGTGCAGTATTGTGGATACTGCAGTTTTTCTTTTATACATTTAATTGTTGTGTTCGACTGTTTTTGACCAGAAAAATGTAACATTAAAAAGATACAGCTAATTTAGGTTCTCTTGAGCACACAATAATGAATTATAATTCTTAAGTGAATATGCTTTAGAGCCAAAAGTGGAACCAAAACAAAGATGGATATAAAGCCAAAGTCTAAAGTACCTCTAATTTGAACTGTTATAAATATAATAGAAATACATGGGCATGTATTACTAATTTACTGCTTACTGGTTAAAGCAGTTTACTCTGTAAAGCACGAACAAAGCAAACAGCACTTTGATATAGGTTTTCCTGTAATTCATTCATCTTTTGACTCCCTGTATATATGTTTGTATGTTTATGTGAATGTATTGAACATTAGACAATGTTATTTATGTTTACACAAAAGGACGAAAATGTATTTTTAATCCTTGTTGAATAGATCTGGTCTTTTCATGACTGTTAAAAGACCATGAGAAATCAGATCCCACATATAGTAATCATGATAGAATCAGCTCTGTGCCATAAAGACGTGAAAAAAAGTTATTTTTCCCTTTGCAACTATAGTTACTAATGTTGCTGATTTGATTATTGTTTAGCAAAAAAGGAGATGAGGACAGAGATTCTGTGCTTTACATTCAGGCATTTAATATTTTTAAAAATCTTTGTAAAAAATGTTGTTGAAACTGAGTTCATATTACATTACTTGCTTTGCTTTGTAATGATTTAGTTTTTGTTTTTAAGTTATAGTTCAGACAACAGATGTGAAATTTTGTGCAATATTATACTTTAAAGAACTGCATTTGAGCCAGTGTTTTTTTTTTTTGTTTTGTTTTTTTTAGATGTGAACATTGACAATGTGAGATAACAGTTGTGTGAAACAAAATAGTTAATTACTTATTCACTTAGTTAATGAGACCAACCTTTATAGGTGAGATCATGTTTATACTGTAGTCATTTTAGTTTTGTTGAGGAGAAACTGGTCACGTTTTTCTGGGTTTACTTGGTAACACATACACAGAGCCTGAATCTTCCTTCCAACCAGGGTAGTGTCATCCTAAATGACCGTCCTGATACAGAACATTTAATCAGGAGTAATGAAGAAGTTCAAATTAGAGATGGTGACCAATGAGGCAACAGAAGCACTAAAGTTTCACAGTGTGGAGTCTGGTTTTAGTGAAAAAGGAAAGACAGATTTAATTCATGAGTTTCATGAGCTTCTGATTGTCCCCATGACAAATAACTAATAAAATGTAATTAATTTAATTTACTGATGATACAATGTAACAATTATAATACTGTAAATCTTCATAATTCTGCACATTTTTCTGCTTTCATGTTAGGCTTTAAACTTACTGTATGTCCCCAATTAAAATGATTTAGAAGACAACTGACAAGCTTTTAATAAATCACTTTTCCGCCTGTCTCTGCCAAATGAATTGAATCTCTTTAAATGACATTTAACATCAGTAATGTAACAGACGATCTTAAGAAATGTGGCTTAAACCCAGTTCTTGCTCTGGCATATTCTTGCCCCCCAGTGGCTCACAGAACAAAATCATTTACTGTACATACTTGTGGATTTGTGTGTGTTAAAATAAATTTGACACTGGGACAGCTTCATGTATTCTGTCCATTAGAGTTGAATGAACATCTTCAAAAACTCAGCCCCTTCAGTAGACAATTATTCCTTTGGAAATAGATAGAATAAATAGAAAATAATTTTTTCCCCCTAAGATTTAAAGAAAAGATGTGCCTTTAAAAGAAGATGCTTTATTTATAGTCATTTTTATTTTAAAAACATATGCTTTTATCATACACAATAAATTAAAAATCCATGATATTCATTATGAGGAGAGAAACAAGCATACATAAATATAAACAAAGGACTTGATGACATAAACACAAGACAGCAACCTGCTGTGGAGCAGCGAAAAACCACTATCAGATCACACACTTGAGGATACTCTAATCTGATTTCTACAGCTTGAAGTGTATTTAATTTAAAAGATTAATGCATCATTTTTGAGGGGCAAAAATGTAAAAAATAAAATAAAAACATAATTGATATGTTGTTGAAATGCTTGAATACACCTATGAAAAACACACCTCTAAATCACCATCGTCAAAAAATGTATGTGTTTTTTTGTTGAGAGCTTTATGTTGCTGAACTGTTTCAAAGTTTAAAGAGACATAAAAGCATCTTTGGAGACAAATAAAAACCAAGCACACATCAGATAACTTCATACCATTGCTAAATGCATTCAGTTAGTATTTACCAACAGCTGGCAGCAGTCAGTCAGGTATTCATGTAAACAGGCAACATTTACTGTGCAAGTGCAACTGATCAGATCATTGGTCATAACTGGAGTCCTTTGGACAAAGAAGTGTGTCACACTGTCATTTAATGGTGAATGCTGAATGTGCCACTGTGAATTAAAAGATGACACGGTTACTTTCACAGTACAAATGATTTAAATGAACTACAACAGAAAACAAGTGACTGTGCAGAACATTTCCTGTTGCCTTGGTCTGTATTTTTTTTGTCAATCTATGAGCTTCAACAAAGATAAAACAGCATTTTTCCACATAAATGTGTTAGTCCATAATGTAATCCACATCAACTTGTCCCATTTACAAACAAACAATCACTGCAAACAGTACACTGCCCATATATACTCCTTACAAGCTGCCAGTGTATTGTAGCTTGACATGATAATAATACAGTGGTGCATGAACCCTGATGCTGGATATGATATCTACTTTAATATACATATAATATCTCTTCATAATGAAATACTCTTATATTCTGTTTGAGAAAACATGCGTCAGTCTCTATGTACAGAAACACTATACAGTGTATAAGATGCTGCAGGGAAACAGGAGGAGAGAGTTATAAAGGCAGAGACCTGTGCAAAGACACAGGCAAGCAGGCAGACAGGTAAGTAGATGCGTAGGAAGGTAACAGAGAGAATGATGGGATGTTAAAAAATGTAAGAAATGTAGGGATGGTGGGTGTAATTTGGTTGCTGCTTTGCCAGGGGGCACTTTACTGGGAGTGAAAGTAAATAAGAAGGGAGTGAAATTACAGAAACAGAGTGCAAAACGTATGATTAGTCAGAAGACTGTTAGTGGTGTGTTTAAAACCAGGTGAGAAGGAAGTTGACAGGCAATCAGAACAGGTGGATGGAGAAAGAGAAGAAGTACTGTGGTAGGGAAGGGTTTTAAATAGGTATGTGGATAAGGAATAGTTCTACACTTTGGGAAATGTGTTTTCTTACCAAGACTTCAGAAACAAAGAAATCAACACTTTATATTTGGTATTATATTATAAAGCTGGAGCCAGGTGGTGATTGGCTTAGCTTAGCATAAAGACTGGAAATGGGGGGGAAGCTAGCCTAACTTGCTCCAAAATTTAAAAACCTTTAAAGCTAACTAATATACATATCAGAATTCCCCATGTATAGTCTACGTGCGCAGCCTGCCCACATAAATGTAACCTTCGGACATCTTGTTTCACTCTTTTCAAACTAATTTCTGGCCGCACACCTGCTGAACTAGCGTTTCCCCACCCATAGCCTGATACATATAGGCGTAGTCTACTGTATATGAGGCGTTTAGGGGACACTGCATACATTGTCGGTACTGATAATAACCTGGCTTATCTACTCTCTCTCTAAACTGCATGAATCTCTGCATGGACATTGGTGACATGCCATACCACCCACCACCACAAGTAAACTGACAGCCTGAAGGAAACCCTACAAGTTATATCTTGTTTATTCATTCATCCATTTATTCATCTTCTATACCGCTTGATCCGTCAGGGTCGTGGGGAGCTGGAGCCTATCCCAGCTGACTATGGGCGAAAGGCGGGGTGGTGGACTGGTCGCCAGTCAATCACAGGGCTTATCTTGTTTATTTCAAACACAAATTTTCCCAAATGTAGACTATTCCTGTAAGCAGTAGAGAAGGGCTGTAGTAGAAAGACAAAAATATGGTAAGTTGGTAGGTAAGCAGGTATGAGGGCAGATGAGTAGAAAGGCAGGAGAGAAAGAAGTTACATGTCAGTAATTCACAGCCTGATTGGAGGGCTGGGGAGGGTTTGGTCCAATATTGGAGCAGGTTGTTGAAGGTGGGTGGTCTCTGGTTACCTTGGAGATGCTCAGAGGTCTGAGAGGGGGCGTGGCTCTCTGCAGGTGCAGCCATGACAACAAAGGTTTTCTGAAGGTTCTGAAGGTTCTGAAGGTTCCGTGCGAAGGTCGAAAGATCAAAAGGTCAGGGAGGAGTCACCAGCGCCGCAACCTGAACCCAGCACTCTCTGGGTCCCCCGTGGCTGTTCGTCTCCTTGTCTTCAAAAACCTGCCTGAACCACACTAAACACATGCCAACGCACACACACACACAGATAAATAAAACACACTCAACCGCCAGTTTATGAGGTACACCTCGCTACATTAGGAAAATTATAAATAACTTATTACTTTTATTCAAATGTTAATGCACTGTCACTTCCCTCACAGTCCCCTGACCTGAACATCACTGAAAATCTGTGGGCAGATCTCAAACATACTGTGTGTGCAAGATGCTAAATATCTCAGCACCTGTGTTTAAATGAATTCATGAAGTGATCTGCACGAAGAGCAGGTGAAATCAAGAACAGAGCTGTATCCCCCCCAAAAAATACACTATTTGCTAAAAAATTACAGTGACAAGCTGTTTAAGGAAGTTATGTATAATTCACACAGTACAAATACAGTGATCTGGCCCTTTCACCTTGTCTGTGTACGTTACAGGGCACATGCACTAGCAGCCACACTCCTGGGTGCCCTGTGGCTGAGCACGACGAGGAGAACGGAGCTGTCGTAACGCGGCGTCGCCGTACTGGATACCTGACCCCATCCTCTCTGGATCCAGCTCTCCTGAAAATGAAAGAGGAAATCCGTGAGAAGACAGAAAGGTTAGAGTATAGGTTTCAGAAGCTCTGAAAAAGATGTTTGCGTGTTTTTATAGATATATATATATATATAAATTATCCATGAGAACTGCTACAGTGCAGGATCTGGAGTCACACCTAAGCCTGCCGTGTTGATCCTGTTAGGATAAGGAGGGATTTCAGAGATTCTACCTGATTCTATCTTGTTGAGGATTTTCCGAGCGCACTGGACAAAAGCCTCTTCAACGTTCTCCCCTGTTAGAGCGCTGGTCTCCAGGAACATCAGCTCTGACACACACACACACACACACACACACACACACACACACACACACACACACAGTTATCATCATATCACATAAATCCTCATGCCACATATACCACAAATGGACACAAAACACACATCATATGCAGAACTATCATGGAATATAATTGCAAATATATTTCATAAAACAGAGTTCAGTTGCAGATACGTGTAGGCGTACAGTACTTCAGTCCTTTGTAGTCTTAACAATACAGCCATTTTATTTTGAGTGACACGATTTTTTTGCAGAAAAGAGAGAGCTGCTTTTCTCTCAGGAAAGTGATGTGATAATCACTTGCCAAAAGAAATTATGTCCTTTCTCTAACAATAAGCCAAGGTGAAATTAATAAATTGAGGGTTTGTGGGAAAAGAACCAATCATTCAGTCCCACTTGATCACAGACTGTTGATCCTACCGTTCTCCTGAGCAAAGCGTGAAGCCTCAAGGAACGTGACCTCTCTGTCAGTGTCCAGGTCCTTCTTGTTTCCACACAGGATGATGACGATGTTCTGACTAGCGAGCATCCTGGCATCGCTCAACCATGTGGTCAGAGCGTTGTATGTCTCTCGACTTCAGTGTACACAGAGACAAAGAGACAGAAAGAAGACAAACAGGTTACATTTTAGACAGGAGAGGGCACTGGACACTGAGGTGATCATGTTCTGCGATTGGCTGTTTTACCTGGTGATATCATAAACCAGCAGGGCTCCTGCTGCTCCTCTGTAGTAACTTCTGGTCACAGACCTGACACACACACACACACACACACACACACACACACACACACACACACACACACACACACACACACACACACACACAGATAAATAGACACAGATAAGACAGATTATTTGTGGTGACTTACTTTCACCTGGAGACCTTAGGTGTGGATCAACCCAGTGGTTCCCAAACCTTTTCTATCATTGCTCCCTTTGGAAGCACAAAAAAACTTAATGTGACCCTGTTTTTCCAAGCATGAAATTAACACTGCCTCTGTTACAGCAATTACTGCAATGCAATGAAGCATGTTAATATAATTAGTTACACCTCTGTTTGACAAGTCACAATGTCTGCTGTCAAAAAAATACTTTAAGTTTCTCTCCACTTTTTCTCCCTAGCCAAGTGAGATTTAAGGACTAACTCTGCCAGCTGAAAACTCAACCTGAACATCTATTTGGCATTTTTTCCTACCTGAACCTTTCTTGTCCTGCAGTGTCCCAAATCTGCAGTTTGACCATTTTGTTGACCACACTGATGATCTTGGAGCCAAATTCCACTCCAATCGTGTGGTTGGACTCATCCTTAACTGGGAAGCAAAATAAAACATGAAATCTTGCCATTACTGTTACATTACTATGGTGCAAAGTGATGACCTGCAGGGTACTGTTTCATTAAAAAGCACTGCACAAGAAAATCATCTAGATATACACCGTTGTTTCCGAGCTACACTAAAAAAAAGGTAAATACAGTTTTCACGTTAATATGTGTTGATTACTCATAAACACTGGGTGCATTCATTTGAACACATTCACAGTTCTTCCTGTGTTATAGTATACAGTGCATTGTGAATTACTAAGTATTTAGGAAGTAAGCATTTATCTGACGACTTACACTATTATAGCACAGAGTTTTACTTTGTCTGTTTCGTGAGTTCAATGTGTTCTATGTTCGGTTTACTGAAAGATGAAGCTACTGAAGTGTATCATTTCAGGATATTTCAAGTGCTGCAATAAAAATACACTACTGGTAAAAACAGAAAAGAGGTTTTAGAACACCCAGTTTCCAGTTTTTACTGAAATTTCATTCAGTGAATAACCTTAAGTAGTACAAAGGTAAAGGTAAACAGTAAACTGTCCAAAGTAAGAACACTGGAACACTAGATTTAATAGAAAACAGGCCTTTTTCACCCTTAAGACAATACTGTAGTGCAGGAAGTAGTACTGTACATTACTATCAGAATGTTGAAAAAAGGGGAAGACAACCACAGTTTCGAGAACTGGACAGAAAGTGAAAGCAGAGCATATTACAAGTGGAACACATTCATGGACACTTCTGCAACGATGTCTGTTTTCCACGGCAGAAAGCACATCACAAATGTGTTCAGCTGCCAATTGAGTCCAAAATTTAGATTCAGTTTAGGATTTAAGATTCTGTGATTCCTGTTTCCAGTGTTCATAACTGTGTTGTTCTATGTTTTAATTTCAAAAACAGAGAACATACATTACATACATTATGTAAATCTCAGCAACAACCAGAAAAACTGAGGTGTTCTAAAACTTTTGACCGGTTGTGTACTTATTCTCAGACTTTTAGACGACACTACATTTCTGCACTCTACTTAGAGGTCAGAGAAACACTGAATAATGTACAAATGTCATCTTTGTGACTTACATCTCTTCTCTATGAACTGGTGCAGCAGACAGGATTTGCCTGTTCCAGCATTCCCAATCACCAGGAATTTAAACAGGAAATCTGAGGAGGGACATGGAAATTACAATACATATATTAACTAGAGCAAAATCAAGACTTGAGCTGGGCCAGTATAACTGGACATTACCTTATCACAGGCACACTGGCATCAATATACATGTGACAATGTGAGTTTATCCACAAATTATCACATACATGGATGGTGGTGGTGAGACTGTGCAGTAGTATCAGACCTGCAGTTCAAAATAATGATCATCCTAATGTAAAACGGTTAAACTAGGACAACAGCCCCTCACAAACCATGGTTACAATCTTAATAGCTAACACACACTCCTTGTATAAGGTGTAGTTTACAGGATGCACAGCTCAATTAGATTTTCATACCAGCCCCATATCATCCCCGACTGCCAGGTTAGGAAGACTGCCAGCTTCCTAACCTCTGTGGGGATTTGTAACCTTATAATGTCGATACACTTTGTCTGCACAGCCACAGTAAACTCTACTGTATAACCTCTGTGGATTTGCTTACGCTGACATGACATTTTTAAGGCCAAGAGCCTCCACCAGAGGCTCGGTTAGCCTGTCCGCTATCTGTTTACGGTGAGAAAAACCTCTCTCGGAACACCTGCCTTATCCCCATCTGTGGCTACAGGAAGATGTTAATGCTGGACACTTGTCAAAACAGCCTCCTTACCGTACGACTCCGACATCGCCAGTGTGGCGGTTTGACAGTAAAGGGGAGGGAAAGGAGAAATAGAAGTTGATCGATTGACAGCTAGCTAAGTAAAGGAAAATAGTCTTGTTGATGATTTCCGCGGATTCCAGCAAATTTTCCCCTCCGACTTCCCGTACGTGGTTTGCCATTTCAAAATAAAAGACACTCAAACGGGATAAACATTGTAATGTTTCAAGACCGCCGTCAGGTGGCGCTGTTTAATCAACTAACAGTGATTGGGCACACCTCTTTCAAATTCGTTTGAGTTTGTCGAATATTTGTGATAAGCATTTCTCTCAATTTGTGTGTGCCAAAGAATATAAGCATTGTCTATAGAATACAAATACCCACCACAATTAAAATATAGGAAGATAATACACAATTCCCCTCTACACTCCAGTCCAGAAGATGGCGGTTATGTAGTTAAACGTTTGCCAACGGCCACGCAACTTCACAAGAAGAAGAAAACGGAGAAACGGCTACTGAGCTAGCCCAACAGCAGGCTGTATTTAGCGGAATATGGCTGCTGTGCTCCCCGTCAGACCGCCCTGCGATAGCAACCCAGCTACTCCTGGAGCACAATCCATAAAGGTGACATTTATAAACTGTAAAACCACGAATCACAAATAGCTGTGTTCCCGGAGCTCTGTATGTGTGGTTGTTCAGCTAACAGCTAGCTGGCTGTCCAACGGCTGCCTCCGTCCATGATTGACAATTGGTTAGCCACATTAGCATCACTCCTTTGTTTTTAGCTGTGATGAATGATTAGTTCGCCAGGTTGGGATGGTTTGCGTTTAAAAACAAAGACCCGTATTCTTTTTGAAATGTGTGTGTCAGAAACAGTGTAACACGTTTCTATGAGTGGTTTGACTGCGACTGCACTTTTCTGTGCCCTTTCCTTATTTCAGACACTACTTTGGTAACTGTGCTTATAAACTCATGCTTTTTGTTTTTGGTTACTTCTAATCAAAGCTTCCTATATGGGTCTGCTTTGCGGCGTTGAGTGTTATTTTGTTCTGAGATGGGCCACTTTACAGACAGGACCTTATCCTCCACAACTAAACCATTTGAACCCATGAATTTAGATTAGGTAACTGATAGATCCAGTCTCTTTCTGCAGAGGAAGGCGACTTTGCAGGTCCAGATGTGTGTTTTAGACATGACAGTGTGGCCTGAAGCCTTTTGGTTCACAGAGAGGTGAAGGTGAGATCTGAGGAAGTCCAAAAATATGCATCACAGATGAGCTTCAGTCTGTGATACTTTCATCCCTCTTTGAGATGTCCACTGATGCTGGCTGCAGATCAGGAGCATGAGGATGTTTTAATACTAAGTCAGATTTTTGCGAAGAAACACATCAGAAAGTTCTATGAACTAGCCCCATCTGTGTTGTATATGTGTTGTTAGCATTGCATAATATCATTTTTATAAGTTAAACTTGTACTTTTTTCTTCTCTGTAGGAGGATGTAATAGAGGAGGAGTCTAACGATGGCAGCCAGCCTCCCAAAAGACGGAGGATGGGTTCAGGGGACAGCTCTCGAAGCTGCGACACCTCAAGCCAAGAGCTTGGGTAGGTTGTCTTGGTGCTGGGCATGAAACAAAAACTTGCAATGTACCTACTTAAAATGTTTTGCAGTATATTTTCCAACCACTTAATTACTACTAATTACTAAATGGGTCACAAGGTTTTAGTGTTACTGTATTATATATTATCATATATATTATTACCCCCCCCCCCCCCGATAAATAAAGTTCTCTGAATCTGAATGTTCCTATTTTATGAATTTATACAAATGTAAAACAATATTAAACAGAAATTACTACTAACTGTAAAATGTTAGTAAAACATAACTTGTATTTTGTTTAAACAAAGCTATTTTTCCCCCACCTCCTGTTCCAGCCCGACATATTTCCCAGCAGAGAACCTGACAGAATACAAGTGGCCACCAGATGACACAGGAGAGTATTACATGCTGCAGGAGCAGGTCAGCGAGTATCTGGGAGTCACATCTTTCAAGAGGAAGTACCCTGGTAAAAACTGGAGTTATAGAAGTACTAAATCTGTTGAATATTTACTGATTCTAAGCTATCAGTTTATTTGATTATTATAGATTATGATATTGGTGTAAAATCACAGAACAAAATATTTTAATACATAATTACATTATTATTATAACAGGGTGATGTATGGCATAATAATACCCAAATCCTTCTTTGTACTGTGTAAATTTACAGAACATGCTTATATAGGCAAGTATAGGCACTGAGAAAAGGCCTGGACTGGTCTCATTATTAGTAGTTTCTCTTTCTCTTCTCTTCTGTACTCATATTTCGTCTTCTGTCATACTGCTGTAATTATACTGTTCTCTTCACACATGTTCCAGTGTTGTTGTTTTTTTCTGTCCATCTGTAGATATGGAGAGGAGAGACTTGTCTCACAAAGAGAAGCTTTACCTGCGTGAACAGAATGTCATCACTGAGACGCAGTGCACACTGGGTAAGAGCCAAATCCCAGAACTCCAGTGAAACGCACTGTTGTTTCACTACAGTGCACAAACATAGTATTTTGTGAGGAACCTTGTTCACGTATTCTGCTCTGAGTAGTGTTTAATCATGCAGGTGTTTTTTGTTTGTTTCCAGGTCTGACAGCTCTGCGAAGTGACGAGGTGATAGATCTGATGATAAAGGAGTATCCCACCAAACACTCTGAGTATTCAGTCATACTGCAGGAGAGAGAGCGACAGAGAATAGCTAAAGAGTACTCTGTAAGTGCACAAACAGAAATATCATGTAGAACTTAGGGCTGATGATTAATTTGGCAATTTATTTTTACATTAACGCAAGTGAGGAAAATTAACTGATATATGTCCGTGTCCATTGTCTTTTCATAGCAAATGCAACAGCAGAATCCTCAGAGGGTGGAGGCCAGTAAGGTTCCTGAGTACATTAAGAAGGCAGCGAAAAAAGCTGCAGAGTTCAATAGTAATTTCAACAGGGAACGTATGGAAGAGAGGAGAGCTTACTTTGACCTCCAGACACATGTAAGTCCAACCTGGGATATGGATGATCTGTGATTTTGCAGGGATTTGTTAAGAGACAAGAGTTTTTTTGTTTTTTTTACAATAGAGATCTCAAATTTTTGAGCTGCATGGTATGCTTTTTATATTGTCTCAGATTATCCAGGTGCCTCAGGGCAGGTTCAAAGTGCTGGCACCAGAGCTCACCAGGACAGGGCCCTACCCAGTGGCTCTAATACCAGGACAGTTCCAAGACTACTACAAAAGGTACATTACACACCTAGATGAATGCTTTTGCCTAGTTAAGTTAGCCAAGTCAAAGCCTATGGCTATCCTTTCCTCCGTGAAATTGTGTTTTGTGAATAGGCTCTCAGGCTGTGTTACCTCTTACCGTTCTCAATGTTTTGTTCCTATGCATCTTTGTGTTGTGCATAACAGGTACTCTCCCAATGAGTTGCGATACCTGCCGCTGAACACAGCTCTGTTTGAACCTCCACTTGATCCAGAGCTCCCTGCACTGGACTCTGAGCCCGACTCCGACGATGCTGAGGATGGCAAAGATGACAAAAAGAACAAAAACTCATCTGTAAGGCATTAAGCATCCATCATTAACCTCATCTATACATGTTTCTGTGTTAAAATATAGTGTACGTTACTCTTAAACCCCTTATCCTTCACTCTACAGGACAGTTCTTCAGGCAACACTTCAGACGTGGAGAGCCAGGAGGGAGGAGGTGGACAGGGCCAAAAGTCCAAGGCCAAAGACAGGACATCTACCCCGGCCAAAGACGGCAGCATGCGCCACTCAGCCTCCCACAAAGCCACCCCAGGGTACAAGGTAGAGGACAAAACCACCTGAACTCTTGTCCAACAACAACAACAGCACTTTTCTACCCCCTCCTCCTCTTTCTACTACTACTACTACTCCCTTACTCCATCCATCCCGCCACCCCTCCCTAGCTTTCTTCACTTTGTTCTCCGGCTTCTACAGTTTGTCAGCAATTCAACTGGGACAGCCTGGTCCAGGCAGACACACATGCACACAGACACACACTGGGGGTCCTGGCTTCAGTTTTTTGTTTTTATGCCACTTGCCCCCCTCCTCCCCCCTTCGTACCAGACTGTGAGCAATAAGAACATTTTAAAGGAACAGTTCACTTGTTTCTTTTTCAGTGCACTTTCACTCTTTGGTTTTTCGGCGAAGACAGATTTGAACTTTAAAAGTTTTTTCCTTTTGAGTGTCTTCAATATACCTCTTGTCTGTCCTCACTTGTCAAAACAAAAAGATACTTCCAAGACAAGTAAGTGGATGTTTTGGCTGCTAGTTTTCTTTTTTCATTTTTGAAAAGTCTTTTTGTTACTCTGATATAGAAAATATAAACCACATAGATTTTGTGGTTGCTTTTAAAGTAGTTGATGTTAACACTAGAGAATTTTAACATTTATATCTGAAGTGAAGAATGCACTTAACCTTAATGTTTTAAGTGTGTATTGGTATAATAATATGCTTTGTTTATACACCATGTGATGTACTGTTAATCTTTTAATAAGTATCAGACAGCTGTTTGACATGGGTCTTACCAGACCCTGAGGGATGAGGACTTGCTGACCTTGTTCACACTGTTGCTGAGCTGAGCGAGGAGTAGTCTGCATGCTACCTGGTCTCTGATAGACAAGCCCCACCCCAGCGTACATTTTATTTAACATCCTGTCATGGCATATCTTCGGTAGTCACTTTAAATAAAATGTCTTGAATTTCATCTAAACGTTTGAGGCACTGTAGATGGGAAAAGAGTATTATGAGTCTACCACTTGCTTCCTACATCCCACTGTGCTATGCACTTTAATTTTTGTTTATTTTTTCAATCCTCAACCTCGCAGAGTAAAATTTCCAGCACCTTAAAATATGCTGGTGTATTAACATTAATAAGAGTATAATGGACCTGGGTAAGTCCAGTTGTGTTCGGCTCAGCTTTGTGGTGTGGGCATGGTCCTTTTTTTAATGTCTCTTTACCAGTTTGAGTGTGCTTAAGATTGATTTATTTAATTTAAATTTAACTTTGACTTGACCTTTATTCATCAGATCATTTTGCATATGCTTTTGAGCCTACAGACACAGCATGGCATGTTGGTAGCCAGAAATAACTAGAATTAGTCAATAGACTAATATCTCCGTACTTTATGAATTTGTGATGAGTACAAAAGGACCTACAGATGTAATAACTTCCAGGCATATTCTGTATTTGAAAAAAATACAGTATACTAGAGGAGTCAGGTATGATTTATAATTTTGCAACTCATAAATTGGCCAAAGTATAATGCCTGTAGAGTTGAAATGTGCCAGCCCCCTTTTCTGTAATAGATTTTTTCCTATATTTTCCACAATCTTCAGAAAATCCCAGTAGGTGAAAGATTTACTGATTTCTAATGATTTGTCTCCACAAAAGACACAGCAAAACTTTCAGTCAGTGACGCCGACTGCTAGCTGATTAACGTTACTTCGCTCTGGTCTGGCCACCATCTACAGTATGTGCAGTGGTTAATGGTGACCTCATGATTGGTGAAAAGTCACTAAACCTTTTGAGTAGTGTGGTGTTTCACTGACAGCTTATGAATAAAAAAACAATTATGAACAACAAGGTTGGGATTAGATCGACTGATTGACTCTAAAGCAGTGTTTTTTTTTTAAAGATATTATACATGTTGCATGTTACATACGTGTTAAATCTATGTTGCACAATCAACATGTTCAGGTTAACGGTTTGAATTTGAGTTGCCATGAAAGCTGCGGCTCCACAGCCTTTCTGAAGCTTACACATAGACAGGACATTGTGGAGATGGAAACATTGTGTTCACTGTGATGCAGTTTCATACAGTAATATAACATTAATTATATTAGTTTGCCAACTGCTACAAATTTTATCACTTTAATTACAGAAATGTCTTGACAGCAGGGACATGATTACTTAGGTGTCAATAAAAGTCAAAAACAGATGTTGCTACCATGTGGTCCACTGATCTAAAATCAGACCAGCCTGTTCGGGTCAGGTCAGCCAGGATAAAGCTCCCGCTTAACTTTCCCTCTGTATGTATGCTGCTTTCTCTGAAATTATGCATGACGTTTAAGGTCTGTTGTCTTTTATGTGCATTCAGTACGGTATTCCTTTTAGTTAGTAAATTTAGTTCATTTACAATAAAACTTGTTCAAACTAGCTGGATTTAGCCTCATAAATTGCTCATTTTCAGTTTCCACTGAGGAGACGTTTTGACTGTACAGGCATGAAGCAGACTTACTGGACTTAATCTCGTGTCGACAGGGCACTGTTAGTAACGTAAGCGTTTCATGTGCCCACAGATACATTATTTTAGTTGTGAAGGGTCAGTTCAGTGATCCAGCCCTGCCAAAGCTATGATCTGAATTTTAAATTTCAGCTGAACTTTGTAGGAGAATTGGTGGCGATATATTTATGTACACAACTCATAGTAAATATGTATGAAAATATGCATGAGTGGTTCAGGGGACTGTGTCCAGTTCGTCCTTTTTCTTACTTCTCTTTCCTGCTGCTGTCTTTCTCTTCGTGTCGTCCTGTGCTTTGTTTCTTGGATTTCATCGTTATCAGCTCCTTTATTGACCCATAGTTTTGTACCTTTGACTGTTTTTTTTTCCATCAGGGGACATTTTAATGAAGCATGTCTCACCGTATCTTGAAGTAACTGGACATGATACATGCTAATCAGGCTAAACACATGCTTTGCCCATGAATAAGAGGAAAACTTAGATGAGTGCAGATTTTGGACGTTTTGGGGATACTATGGTGTCCTGATAGTTGCCATAGCAACACAGGCTCATCTTAATACATAATAATTCATAATCTTCAGGTTAATACTGTTGCACAGGTTGTAGTTGTATATAAAGATTGCTCCTGCTTCCTTAAACTTTATACCTCTGACAGTAATAATCATCTATTCATATTTTCAGCCTGTGGCCTAATAGTGTTCTGTGCCTTCCTTTAGAGACATTACATTTTTAAATAGTTCCTTCTTTACCTGTTTTAAATCATCCTGATTTAAATGTCCCAGAGACTCCTCTTTACCTTCCTGCTCTGGTTCTTACCTTTCTGTCCTACGTTAAATTCGGCAACTTTAATGTAGGGAAATAATGGTTTCAAACCTGTAGTGGGGGCTGAGCTGGCACTTGTGCCTGACAGCATATTGATTCATATTTGCAGTCGATAGATGCTTGTCAAATAGCATTGAATATAACATTTTTACATGATAATAGAAGATGTTTTTTTCTTAAAAACAAAAAAAACTGCAGTATCCTTAAAGTCAGTCTGCTATCAAGGATGCCAAAAATACAAATTAAAAATAAATCTGCCGCAGATTTCAGGTGCCCCATGCTTGCAAGAAGATTCTGTTAGACACCATACACCTTTCTTGTATTTGTATCCTGAGCTATATTTTAAGTTCTTAGTATAATGTCATAAAACTTGGTTAGCTTTGACACCAGGTGATGCTGTTTGTGTTTTAAGTGTCAACATATGATTCATGTAGTGTGCCCCAAAAGTAGAAAAAGCTCTCATTAGTCAAGATAAACTGGTATTTTTGTTTTTCTTCTTGAGACATTAAACATTTGTTGAACTACTTTGTTGTCCATGACTACAGGATACCCATGTATGATTGGTTTTTATAGCATTATTCTGCCCTTGCAGCCTAAGGTCATTCCCAATGCTATATGTGGCATTTGCCAGAAGGGTAAAGAGGCCAACAAGAAAGGCAAACCAGAGGCTCTCATTCACTGCTCCCAATGTGATAACAGTGGTAAGTTCATACACTTAATTTTAAAGGACAGTTTCCTGCTTTTCATTCTAATGCATTTTGTTTAACTGTAGTTAAGTCCCCGAAACAATCTCCAGAATTTTCTGCACATCACCAGCAGAATGTAACACTTAATTGTGTTGTGTTATTTTGTGCAAATTCTGTTTAGTTTAGAGTCACACATGGTGTATAAGTATATTTTATATTTTCAGGAAAATGTTTGTGCTGTCTTGTTTTGCTTGCATTTAGACAGTTAAGTGTGTGTAATTTCAGCTTATGTGTATAATTCACTTTTCAAATGATTTACAGTGACTGTACAACTACAGACACGTGGTTCAAACAAATGTCAGTACAGTTATTCTTCTGCAGCTTGTTTCAAACGTGGGGAAATTTTGTATTTTATGTATTTTTATCAGACAAATGCATCACAAATGCTTGCCAGTTGCTGTTTATTTATCTTAAACTTTTCTGAAGCAACAGGACAGCATATTCACTGTGTGGATGTGGATGGATGGGCCTGTTCACATTAAGTCTGTTTTTGTGTCTTTGTCTCCGGGCTTGCCTGTGTCTGTCTGTGCATGTGTTGTGTATTTATTTCTGTCCTCGGTTACGTGTGTGTCTCCGGCTCTGTGCATGCACGTATGCTTCTGTGCACGTGTCTCTGTGTCCATAAACTTTAGGCCACCCGTCCTGCTTGGACATGAGCGAGGAGCTGGTGTGTGTGATCCAGACGTACCGTTGGCAGTGTATGGAATGTAAGACCTGCACCGTCTGCCAGCAGCCACACCACGAGGACGAGATGATGTTCTGTGACAAATGTGATCGAGGATACCACACATTCTGCGTGGGCATGAACTCTATACCTACTGGTGAGTGGATGGATATGCATACAGTGGATGGTACTGGCAGATACACAACCACTTACTTGACCTGAACTACAGTCTTGATTGACATCTCTTTCTGTGACTGGCCCACAAACAGTACGAGAGAGAGAAGACTTTTCCACATGTATTTTAGATTGGAGTCATTCATTTAGTTTGCTTGCTTTATAAAAAGTTTGTTTTTGTATTTGTAGTTTCCTCTGCTATAGTTATTAATTCAGTGTGTCTGTCTCCTCAGGGCTTTGGGTATGTGAAGTGTGCGACAAAGATTTCACCACACCCAAGAAGAAGGGAGGAGCCAAAACACCTAAGAAGTCCAAGTCAGCGCACAAATAATCAACAACACCTTAAACCACAAAAAGTCATTAGTTCAGTGATTTGCAGAAGCTGTACAATTTTTTAAAAGACCATTTCATTGTTTATCTCAAAAGTTCTTGGAGAATGATTTAAAGGCCCAGATTGTGATCGAAAAATAAACAAAAGTGTAGCCCTACTACCAAATACCAACAATCAAACTTAAGATCTCAACAGTCTTTTAAGAGTAACAACTCTTAAATGATCGACAGGTCTTTTAAAACTGAGGCTAACACTAGAAAACGCTAGAAAAATGACCCATTTTCATGCCAAACTTAAATTATATTTTGTGATTACACCTCAAAAGTATGTGCCCAAAACAAACCATATTAGGCATTAACCTTAGCATAGCAACTCTGTTCTGTAATGGTAGAGACTAACTGAACCTCAGACACCATAGGTATGTAATATTAACAGCTAAACTGTAAACCAGATCTATCCAGATTCCTGTAATAAATCCTGCAAACTGCTAACCACTAACAGTATCAGTGTCGTCCTACTTCATTGAACCAACGAATCTTTTCGTTTCTTAACTTTTCTGCAGTGATAAACTGTTTGATGGGAAATTGTTTCAGTTGAACAAATGGTGCTTTTGATCCTGTACTACTGATACAATCAGGGTTATCGAGAACTCGCTCATATAATTCAGTTTCTTTCAAAGGTATGTTTTTGTATCTTATAAACTACAGTTGAATAAACTTTTATTTAATGATACAGGCCAGTAAGGAGCAATTGTATTTCAACAAAGTCTTGTCTTACATAATGACATGGTGCTTGTGATCCTGTGTAATGAAATGTAATAGACACTGGCTGTGGTCGACCTCGTGGCTGCAGCAGTTTTCAGGTATTCTTGTGCGAATCTCGTTTATCAAGACAAAGTCAATCCTTCTTTGTCTATTATTGTACAAAAATGTAACCACTCATTGTAATTACTTAGCATTGTAATTCAATTGGCATCCATCAGTTACGATTATTCAACTGGTGTTTTTGCTATCACCTTAAAGACATTGTTTTTGTTATTATTATTATTTTTTATCTATTTTGTATTGTCCTGGAATGAGCAGGTTGTTTAAGGAATATTTGTTGCTAATTATGTCATAGTCACTGAATTCTGAAGTGTTTTTTTTTCAATAAAAGCTACTTTAAAAAAAAAAAAAGACTCATTCATCCATAACTTGCTGTGTACCATATTCAGTGGAATCCCAGTCAGTTCAATCATCATTTATATGTGTTCACTTTAATTGTGTTTTTCTGCACTTTTTTTTATCTTATAAAAATAATAAGAGACCTAACTTTGCCTCTTTTCCATTGTTCAGTCTGAGAGTTTAGTAGAGATGACTATCACCACATATGTGTGTGAAGTATGTATTGATGTTTAACTGTCTATAAATGTGACTTAACTATGAAGTTTAAATAAATGAACCTTCAAATAATAATTCAGTGTGAAAACAAAGGCAGGACTGGAAAAATTCTAACATAAAAATGCAAAAAGATCTTTAGTGCATTGAAAAGGAAGATTCATGCTAGCTGTATGAATATATATAATATAACTTTTCAATAAAGCTTTCAAACAGTCACCATCACAACAAGGTGGACTAGCTGCTGTGTTTAGCTGTCTTTAATGGTGGCTGTCTTTAATGGTGTATGGGTGAAGAATTAACAGGAAATTGACTACTATTTTAATTATTTTTGTCACCCAAATTTTGGTTTTGATACCTTCAGTTGTGCAGATATCAGAACTCACTTAATCTGTCCTTTAGATCTTTTTGCATCTGTATGCAGTTTGAATTTGGATTATACAATTATGTGGCTTCGGGTTTTGATTTTGTTTGTTTTGTTGATTTTATGTTCTCATTTCTTTAACTGGAACATATCAGAAAGAATGACCCAGTTCTGCACGGTGAAACGTTTAATTCTGGTCCTGATGAAAGTCTTTGAAACTCGAAGCTCATTCTGAGAGCACCTGCTCTACATGAAACAGCCTGTGGGGGGCGCTCTGGCACAGAGTCCAGCTGATGTGCAGACAGTAAAAGAAGAGGCTGCCATATTGCAGTGATACAGCGACTTTACCTGATCGAGGACTGAACACCGTTGTCTTTCTGGCACAAAGATGCTTTCAGCGCATACTTTTGGAGACTCTGGGAAGATGAAAGAATATCATTATACTGGTCCAGTAGAGCACCGGTTCTCACCATACGCTTTCAACGGAGGGTGAGTTTGGTTTTTACATCTGCTGGCTAGTTAGCCTGCTAGCTAACATGTACATTCACTTGGACTGTTCTAACAAGCTCACCATCTTAGCCGACGGAAACAAAACAAAGGTAAAGTTAATGAAAAGTTTGTGAAGAGAGCAAGGTTTCTTCGTCTAAACCATATCGTACTCCTGGTTTTACTTTGATGTGCAACTTAACGTTATAGGCCACGGATGTGTAAAAGGAAGGTTTAATTAACTAATACCACAGTTTCAGTTTCGAATCAGTAGCTTAGCTTCCATTAGCAAGTGTCGGGGACAGCAGAGCATTTTTACTGTTTGCTGAGGTGGTTTATAAATGAATAAACTAAACTGTGTTGTGTCATTTATTTCTTTATTTTATTTTATTTTATTTTCAGAACTGTACTAGCTGTCGCCGGGGAAGACTTCGCCATCGTAGCCTCAGACACCAGGCTAAGTGAAGGCTATTCAATCCACAGCCGGGACTCACCAAAATGCTACAAGCTGTAAGTGTGCACAGTCACCTCCCTGTGCTGTCAGCGAAGGGCGGAAGAAATAATAAGACAGCACATAATCTCTAATTAATCTGAAATGGGTCCTCCTATCGATGTCTGACTGCAGCTTCAATACTGCAAAATAGGACAAAATAGTTTTCCCGTGACTAGTAATGAAATTTACTTTCTCCTCAGTTACGGGCCAGTAACTGAAGAATATGCTGCTCTGACTATGTTTAATCGTTGTTTGTTTCTTGCCTTACAGGACAGACACAACTGTCATAGGATGTAGTGGTTTCCATGGCGACTGCCTGACTCTGACTAAAATCATTGACGCCAGACTAAAGGTGAGCTGGTACTGGTTGTCTTTTTGGTTTTACTCTCTCTTTAATCTCATTCTGAAAAAAGATCCAACTCTGATGCCTCTGCTGTCCTGTCCCTGCTTGTACATCAGCGCTGTACAATCGCTCACTGTTGTTTAGGTTTGTGTCTTGTTGTCTTGTAATGAAGACTAAAAACATCTTCATTACAGTACTACTAGAAATATCCAGAGGACTGTGTACCATTATGGATGTTTGTTCTTCGAGCTCTCCTCCTAATTTTTCCTCTCCTCTCCCAGATGTACAAACACTCAAACAATAAGACAATGACCAGCGGAGCCATCGCAGCCATGTTGTCTACCATCCTGTACAGCAGGAGGTTCTTCCCCTACTACGTCTACAACATCATTGGAGGACTGGATGAGGAGGGTGGGTATTAAAACACATCAGCTAGTAAGATAAGAAACGTAATGGTTAAGTGATTCTCTGTAAATATGTATAGTGTATCATTGTATTGTCTCTGTTCTTGGAAACAGTAAAGCTTTTACTATGTACTTGTATTAATTGTTCTTAATTAATTAACATCTGTAATATAGGCAGGGGAGCAGTTTACAGTTTTGATCCGGTGGGGTCCTACCAGAGAGACACCTACAAGGCCGGAGGATCGGCGAGTGCCATGCTACAGCCGCTCCTTGACAACCAGGTAGATAAGACAAACATGCATACTCACCTGTAGTCGCCATAATCCTACAATTGTTTTGCCATCAAGTGTGCAGACAAACAAATATGCAGTCCTGCTGCTAAGTTTCCTTGGCATGGACAAGGTAGATCAATGTCTGACTCTTTCCAACACATTCTGCCCCCAGATTGGTTTTAAGAACATGGAGGGTGTGCAGCATGTCCCTCTGACTAAGGACAAGGCGATTCAGCTGGTCAAAGATGTCTTCATATCGGCCGCAGAGAGAGATGTCTACACTGGAGATGCCCTTCGGATCTGCGTCATCACAAAGGAGGGCATTAATGAGCAGACTGTACCTCTGAGGAAGGATTGAGGAGTAAAAATGATGTTTCCATCTGCCTCTGCTTTCTTCTTGGTCTGTTCTTTCTACATACACCCTGTTGGTTTGGCCCTTTTACATCAAGTTTCTTAAAGCAGGAGTTTTGATCCATAGGTTGCTTCGAGTAGCCTCTTATGATGCTTTTACTGGGGAGCAGTCAGTCTACAGTTATTTCAAATGTATGCTGTTCTCCAGCTTTCCACTTCTATCCCCCTAATATTTTCACTGTTGGCACATCCATGTAATTGCGGATAGGTAGCCTGGTTCTAGATCAGCACTCCTGCTCTGAGAAGCAAGTTCTTCGCCCCCCTTTGCCTAGATTCTGCCTCCGGATTTTTCATTATGTTTTGGAAGGATACATACTCTGCTATTCTTTTTACATTCTTAATAAATGTAAAGAACGGAAAAGTCTGCTGCTCTTGTTCACTGCATGTGTCCACACACGTACACTCCACCTTAGACTTAGCACCGTTACAGTAAGTTTTGCCCTAATTAACAAAAAGGATCATAAGAAATGAGCAAATGTGGTATTTTTCCACATTGACAGGCCAGATTATGTTCCGGGGGACCACTCTATTCCTCTCTGAAGTTCACAACAATGAGGAAAACCTATTGTTGAAGGTGGCAGATGGACAGTGCCTCTGTGCCATTAGGATTTGTTGGATATGGTTTTATTGGCAATATATTTAGTTTTCTTCTTTAAAATGCAATGTTGCCATAGTTCGTGCTGCAGAGTTCTTTCCTGCTCCTTTTTTCACCAATTAGCACAATCTGGACCTCAATGAGTTTCCTTATTTCTCAGATGGGGTCCAAGATCTCAAAAAAACGTCAGGGCCTGTGAATATTACAGTGACATGTACCTACCTCTTCCTTCTTGTACTTACCTGTCCATGCTCCACATCTATCACTTAATCTATTAACAGGATGGTGTTTCCTGTAGCTGTAGATTGTTCTTTAATTTCCAACCTTCCTAGAGTTGGGTGTCTTTACATAAATAGTAACTGACTCATCAAAGTTTTGTCAGTATACTGGGAAACACATTCTATTTTGCCAGTAAAATAAAATATTTTATTAACCTCAGTGGTAAATTGCACAAGGTGGACTACAAGGCATTGTTGGACAATGGCAAACTGTTGCTATTAGGTGAAACCAGCCACTTAAACTCTGAACCTAACAAAGAATGAGAAGAGTAGGATGAGTTCAGTACTTCTTAGCAGCAGAGGGCTACAACATACAGGATAAGTAATTCACTGCATGTTGAATCTGAAAAACTCCCAATTACAATGAGTGAAGAAGGAAAAAAAATATTTTTATTGTATTTGTTTATGGAGAATAAAAGGGGCTGATCATTTCATCTGTCGGACATTTGCCTCACTCATGCCACAATCTAAAATGTAAGTGTATAAACCTTTTTTTATTCTGATGAGCAACTTATTTCCAAAACCGCAAGAGGGATGCTGCAAAGTGTAGGTGACCTCTGTTCTTGCGTATATTTTTTCTCACACTGTTTTGTTAATATTGTGCTCAGTGCACTGTGACTCACATAAGATTTAAGGTTAAGTCACTCTGGATAAAAACATGAGAGAGAGACAAGGGTGGGTAACATTTCTGTTTGCGCTGTCTTCTGTTTTAAGTCAGGAGTTTAGATGGAGATATTTTTTTCTCAGTAGTTATCAGTTGTTTTTTTCAGTTTAGGGTTAGAGTCAAATTGCTGTAACCCACCCTGAAGCCAAAATGTCCCAAAACTTCTGTGTGAAGCTTTTTTCCAACTTTTTAGCTTTCTTCTAAAAAGTGCAGTTTCTAAACATCTTAGTAGGGAGAATAGTGTTTCTGTTTTGTTTTTTTTAATTGTGAAATTACTTCCTTCGTTCATCTCCATGGTCACGTTTACACCAAGGACCAGCTGATCGTGCTGAAGCCATCCCAGCAGAAATCCAGAGGAGTCGAGGAGTCCAATAACATACTGAAGATACTCTGGATCCCATAGCTACCATCAAAGATTTCATGGCCTCATTGATGGCCTCATTTTCAAGTTGCAAGTTTCCCCAAGTTTTTAAATTAAAGTTGCACATGAAAGGGAACTTCTCAGGACCAGAATGGAGAAGAGAAATGATGATAATGATCAGTAACTCTTTAAAAGTACATATTAGCAACTGTGTGATTACTCTGCACCACCTGAAACCAGGAAAATATTTTCACACAGAATCCACCCTCCTTTGTTTAACTGGAAGAAACACAACAAGACTTAGTTATGGCATTTTATTTATTTTTTTATTAACTCAGGTTAATCAACAATTGTAACAAGTGTTTACCCAACCACTGTTTTAATAATCAAAAGACTCTCTCACACACAAACACAGACACAGGGAGTGTCCTCAGGCGTAGTACTGAAGGTTCGCCTTCTTCTTGGCCTGAACCTCCAGGATTCCCTCCATGTAATCCTCATGGTTCAGCTCTGTGGCTCCACGACGCAGCGCGATCATACCGGCCTCCACACACACGGCTTTGCACTGGGCTCCGTTGAAGTCGTCTGTGCAGCGGGCCAACTCCTCGTAGTTGACGTCAGGACTGACGTTCATCTTGCGGGAGTGAATCTGCATGATGCGAGCTCTGGCCTCTTCGTTTGGCATGGGGAACTCAATCTTCCTGTCCAGACGACCTGAACGGAGCAGAGCAGGGTCCAAGATGTCCACTCTGTTGGTGGCAGCAATCACCTAAAAAACATGCACAATATTACTGTAGTATTACTATGGTAATCATACTGTAGATCTAAAGCTAGATGCCAGAAAAGGCAGTAAAGCAGACTAGAAAGTCAGTGCTTTACTTTTCTTTTTCTTTTAATTATTATAAACTTTGGGGTAATTTTGAATGGTTCATGCCCCCTTTGTCTGGTAGTTTTCAAAAGTGCATGAACTTTGAAATCCAGTATAGACTGGATTTCGAGTCACCAGTGCAAACAGTGCAACACTTTGTTTATTAAGTGTTTTAATTGTTTTTCTGTTTTAGGAGTTGTGTCTAGTGTTATTATGATGTTAAGGTGAGAAAAGATTGTTTAATGTTTATCATACAAGAGGAAGCTATATTAATATTAAAGCCATATGTTTGTAGGTGAGATTAGATATTTTGCACTATTTTTTTAGCTGGTTTTGAATACAGGATTACAGTAAAGTGATACAGTTCTGAACTCATCTGTATATGATGTTACTTTCTTGACTTTAGGTACAAATTTTTGGAATCTGATATAACAAGAAATTACAGAGTGAGATTTCTGTCAGAATGACCTCTGAAGTATGATTTTGTAAATATGTGAAAATATCATCTGATATCTGGCTGCAGTTTGACTTTCACCGGCCAATGTGATGAACATCAACCAGGCAACATAGTATATGGACTGCATATCAATATTTTAGGAGTTGTGCACATTTTTTTGTGGCAGCATCTTTACCTTGACCTGCATGTTGGGCTGAAATCCATCCAGCTGGTTGAGCAGCTCCAGCATGGTCCTCTGCACCTCTCTGTCTCCCGCCTTCTCACTGTCAAACCTCTTGGTCCCAATGGCGTCCAGCTCATCGATGAAGATGATGGATGGGGCTTTCTCTTTGGCCAAGGCGAAGGCGTCTCTCACCAGCTTGGCTCCATCTCCGATGAACATCTGGACCAGCTGTGGACCGGCCAGCTTCAAGAAGGTAGCCTTGGTCTGAGCGGCGCAGGCCCTGGCCAGGAGGGTCTTCCCTGTGCCAGGTGGTCCATACATCAGTACCCCTTTGGGTGGCTGGATGCCCAGGTTTTCAAACTTCTCTTTGTGGTTCATGGGCAGGACTATAGCCTCCACGAGCTCCTGGATCTGCTTGTCCAGCCCTCCTATGTCGCTGTACTGCTCTGTGGGACGCTCGTCCACCTCCATGGCCTTCACCCTGGAGTCGTACTCGGTGGGTAAGGTCTCCAGGATCAGGTAGGAGTCTTTGTTGACACCTACCAGGTCCCCGGGCTTCAACTTCTCGGCGTCCACCAGCCCGATCACCGGCAGGAAGTAGGTCTGTCGAGTGGAGGTCTTAATGACTGCGCATTTTCCTTTTCTCTGTGAATCCAGATCCACATTAGCCCCGTCCTCCTCTTGGTCGTTGGGGTCCACATCTAGCAGCTCGATCACATTAGACACTAGGTACGGCAGGGTTTTGTTCACCTTTATCTTCTCCGTGTTTTCCTTGATTTTATCTTTCATGGCCTGCAGCTCGTGGGTCACCCTCAACACCTCGCTCTTCATGATCTTTATCTCGCTGTCCAGGAGCCGAGTTCGCTGAACTATCTCCTCTGTGGACATTTTTAACACTTCTTCACCGATGCCATCCTCCACCTCGTCCCAAACTGATTTGTCACTCAGCGACGCCATCTTCACTCTGTCTGTTCTGAACTGTGACACAGCGGAAAATAAAGGTTCCGCTTCCGGAAGCAGCCGGAGACTCTCATGAGCGCCGAAGAAGAAGTCCAAGGATGTTAGGAACCCGAGACTGAATTAAATCTGTTTCTGTGCTGGTTTCAACAACGAGAGGTCGACTGTAAGTTGACGCGCAACGTGCTGTGGCGTACAGGCAAATGGCAGAATTACTTCTGACTGTTTTTAGCGCATACAGTCGCTGCTTTCACTGCATCTACAGCACGTTTGACTTACGGCTTCATGTTAGCTGGGGTAGCTAACGTTAGCTGTGCGGCTAATTTCAGCTAGCCAGTGTGTTGATGTGTCTAATTTTGGAGTCTCACAAGACTCTTGGAAGACTGTTATTGTTAGTACAGATAGGTTCGTCACCCTTGTTTTGCACATTAAACCCTTTTCAGGGCATAGCACGGACAGGGGGTCAAAATGAACGAACGGGCTGAAGTAACGTGAACAAACATTAAAGCTAAATGTGGGAACTTTGTTAGCAAGCCGTCAATGTGTTGGCGCCACAGCTGCGGCTTCGTGTCATTTGCAAAGTCTTTCACTCAGCTTTGATGATGCATAATGAAGACAGTGTTTGCGTGAGTAAATCTTGGTTTTGTCCTTCTTTTCAGGGACGACATAGCTGTCAGAGAAGAAGAAACGATAAGAGAGTGTTCCTGCAGAGTCCAGTCCACTCTGGTTGTTTCTGTTTTTCTATTGCGCAGCTTTTCGGCACCTGCTGTGAGAAGTTATCTCAGCCTGTGTTACTGCCTGCTCTTGGTTGGCAGTGAGCTAACGTGAGGAGCAGAAGGGATGGACCAGAACAACAGTATTCCAGCCTTCCAGGGGCTGGCCTCCCCTCAGGTAACACCACTTTGGTTAAGACACATAAGAAGAATTCATCCTTTCACTAGCACTAGCTCCCACCTTGCCCTCAACATGGGGTCAGATTTTCCACCTTGGCTGGCTGTCCCTTACCAGCACACCCACATCTCTCTAAGGATTCAAGATACCAGCGTGGAACTGCTTCACATGAGCTTCCATCCTGCAGCTTCAGTATTGTGGCTTATTTGTGCAAATTATGTTAACAAGCAACCACTTGCAGTAGTGACAAAATTTACTTCTAATATCGTTGCACAATCCGTGGCTGCAAATGTCACCAAGCCAACATTTTAAACCTGAAAATTATTAATGGGCTTTAAAATCAACTGATATATTAATTGCATTTAGACTTTAATTTTATTTATGTAAAGAAGAGAGCAAACTGAAAAACACTGACATTTTTTTATTTATTTATTTTTTTTTTTTTTGCATTACCTTTTGTAGCAGTTTTGTCCATTCTGTCAGATCCCAACTTCATGTTGTTTTGGTGGTGTCTTCTTGTGCAGGGTGCCATGACCCCGATCTTCAGTCCCATGATGCCATTTGGCTCAGGACTGACGCCCCAGCCAGTCCAGAACACTAACAGTCTGTCTATACTGGAGGAACAGCAGAGGCAACAACAACAACAGCAGCAGCAGCAGCAGCAACAACAACAACAGGCACAGCAGGCTAACACAGGTACAAACACACACTACTATCATATTCCTGTCTGTCTTCTCTGGCCTTATGACTTTAGATCATAATCCCATTTACTTGAAACTAGTTTCTTCCCAATTTATTCATGTAGAATAGTCTGTGTATTTTCACCTAAGTCTGAAACACAGTGGACCTTTACCATTAGCTCATATTACAGAAAAAAACCTTCTTTCATCTCCAGGCCTTCCTGGTACGTCGGGACAGACGCCTCAGCTGTTCCATTCCCAGACAGTAGCAGGCACGACTACCACAGCACTACCAGGGAATACTCCGCTTTACAGCACCCCACTGACTCCCATGACCCCTATCACACCAGCCACACCAGCCTCAGAGAGCTCTGGGATAGTGCCACAACTACAGTATGTTTCATATGCACTGGAAAGAATTGTTAGAGCATCTTTTTATGCCAGTTGTGTTCAGCACGTCTGAAAATTGTCTACTTGAGATACACATCTTTTCCATAATGTTATGTCACCTCAGTCAGTGATAACTGTTTCAGTTTAGCTTACTTCTACCTATTCCAATAGGGAAACATAAGCAATGATCAAAATTATGCTCAAGGTGATTTAAAATGTATTTAGACCCCAAATATAAATGTAGCTGTCATTTCAGAGACTACCCGAAGGTTGTCTCCTTGTGCCATTTCTTAGATATTCATGTCTTTTTAATCACCAAAATGAACTACATTGCTGTTATTTCCATGCAGTTGAACTTGATTCTGAGCTACTGATTGAACAGTTTTCCTTTTATGTCTTTTAGTCACTTCTCTGTGCTTGTCTTACTGTCCCTACTATCAGAAACATCGTGTCTACCGTAAATCTGGGCTGTAAACTGGACTTGAAGACCATCGCCCTGAGAGCCAGGAATGCAGAGTACAACCCAAAGGTGAGGTTGCCAACAATGACATGACATGTCACTACTTAATACTGGATATTTTTGTGCTAAAATTACAGTAATAAATACAGTGATAGGGAAGTACTGTTGTAACAATGGGAATCCCCTTTCTCTTACTTTCTTTCAGCGTTTTGCTGCCGTCATCATGAGAATACGAGAACCCAGGACCACTGCCCTTATCTTCAGCTCTGGGAAGATGGTCTGCACTGGAGCCAAGAGGTCAGAATAAAGCTTGTTTGTTGAAACCTCTTGTGCAGAGCCAGATTCTCACTACTGTGTTGTCTTAGGGGCAATAAATCTTTTTGTTATTGGTATGAGTTACAAGACACATGTTGCGGCTACACTGTAATTTCCCAGCTTGGGATCAATAAAGTATATCTATCTATCTACATATCTATCTATCTATCTATCTATCTATCTATCTATCTATCTAGCTATCTAGCTATCTAGCTATCTATCTATCTATCTATCTATCTACATATCTATCTACATATCTATCTACATATTAGCCTCACCTGTCCCTCACCTTAATACTCATCTAATTTTCCATATAATTTTCCTCTCATGGACTCTCCGTCTCTCCAGTGAGGAGCAGTCGAGGTTAGCAGCCAGAAAATACGCCCGTGTGGTGCAGAAGCTCGGTTTTCCTGCCAAGTTCCTGGACTTCAAGATTCAGAACATGGTGGGCAGCTGCGACGTGAAGTTCCCCATCCGACTAGAGGGATTAGTCCTCACACATCAACAGTTCAGCAGGTAATTTCTGTTGTTTGTTTTATGTCCTAAAACCCATGGTCACTCATTTCAGCTTTTTTCAAACTACCGGCATATGGCTATGTTGTGAGAATTTCATATACGTGGCCAAGAGATGTGCCACTGAAGGAAGGGATAGCTGTCACTAATTCTACATGTATTTTGCTCAGACCGAAGTTTGTGAAGACTTTACACCCTCTGAAAACCCTGGTTTTGGGATTGGTTGAAATTAAAATGACCTTCAACATAAAGTCTACCATCACTATGCAGATACCCATGAGGCCGGCATGCAGGGTTTTTCCTGACTTAAAATTATTTCTTAATGGATAAGATTGTTCTTGCAGTGACTAAATTAAAGTGACTTGTCTGTTGCAGTTATGAGCCTGAGCTGTTTCCAGGACTGATTTACAGAATGATCAAACCCAGAATCGTCCTGCTCATCTTTGTTTCTGGGAAAGTTGTACTCACAGGTAAGACCTGCTCCACTTTGCTCGTTATTAGTTATATATCAGAACTAGAGCTAGTGATATTAGGTTACTGCACATGTATTAGTATTAGTAGATGTTTGTGTAACAAGAAACTGACGTACAAAAATGCCAAACTAGGCTTGAGGCCTAATTTACAAACCAAAAAAGACCATACCAAAATTGTTGCTCATGCATGTATAAAATAGAACTTAAAATAGAAATGGACAATAGAATCCAGAACATGTCCTTATTGAATATAGAAACTCACTGAGTTAACAATATCTGTGTTGTTTGTTGTTAAGGTGCCAAAGTCAGAGCAGAGATCTACGAAGCTTTTGAAAACATCTACCCCATCCTGAAAGGCTTCCGCAAAACAACGTAGGCCCTGTAGCTTCTTCTTTTACCATCTCCCCAACCCCACCACTTTTTACTTTTGTTTTTTTTTTTAAATCCCATGGAACCATCATCTGTATGTTGACCTCTGCAAGTGGACTGCTGTAAGGGCTGTTGTACAGGGATGTGATTTAGTCCATTTTTACTTTTTGTCCCTGCGATGTTTCAGACTTTATTTTTGGAAAAACAAGCTTTTTAAAGGTGTTTTTTTTTTCTCAGTATTCTGATCACATGATATTTAAAACTCAATTCTTTCCATTTATTCCCAGTTGCTTTCAGTTTATGCCCAGTTTTTCAGATTTTTTTTTTTTTTTGTCCCAATCACGTCCCTGATTGTAAATAAGACTGTAAGAAAATGTAAAAAATTGCTGACTGGAAGAGAGGCTCTGGATTGGTTCTGTTTTTATTTTACGCAGTTTTAAATAGTTTTGTACATTGCATTTTTAGTAATTGCGCGCTCAATCTCCCAGTTATATAAAGATGGGTTCAGGCCTGCTAGCCCCACATTCCTGTTTTAGTATTTGCTAAGATTTGTTTATCTCAAACAGAATGAGTCTGCTTTTCGAGATCCTTACTTCTTTGAGATCCATTTATCATTACATGTACATTTAAATCACTTGGATCTGCTTTCAGCGTAATCCTAATTTCATAAACTCTGGAAGTAGATTTGTTTTTAAATTTAAAAAATTTAAACATGAGACATAGCATAGTCCAGTCTGTAAAACAGTATGCAGTCACAAGTTAGATGCTCTTAAGTTTTGAATCGGCAGAAGTTAAACTGAACTGATCCAAGTCATGCTGCTGAAGTTGCCATGAAATTGTTGGTTGGTTCTTCAAGGTTTGTGTCATGTGGTTTTGGTTTCTGATACATTTGTACTTAAATCTCTGGCAGGGGTGGAGTCAGTGTAAAAAATTTTTTCTATAGAAATAATTTACATTTTGTAATATCTGAAAGAAGTCTTTCAATGGTTAAACTTATATATATATATATGTTTTTATTTTGAACTGTAATGACATGAGTTCAAATTTAAAGTGAACGATGTTTGGCAACTTTTTTGAGCTAACGGGGCGGCTTCTCGGTAAGAGCCATCAGGATCAGCAATTTAGACAAAGGACTAAGATGGGAAGAAACGACATGGTTAGTCTTAGGTGGAAGAAGAGGCTGACTACTTTTATTTTTAATTCACATTCTGCATCTTAAAACCATTAGCACTAAAAGACTGTGATGGCGGATAAACTATGTATCATGTCACGTTTATGTATTGTTTTAAAGTTTTCCTATGTGGTTTTTGGCCATTGGAAACTATATTGAAAAGTTTTCTTTTGAGGCATTTCTTTTGAGCATAGGCAAATAGGAGTCCGTCTTTGTTGTCCATGCTGTTTGCTGAGCCGCACACTTTGGTCAAAAATCTACATTTGAAATGAGTTTAAATTTTGGGCACTTGTCACACAGGCAGTTTCAGCTGGATACATCCTTGATAACAATGTAAAAGTTTAGCAATTAAATTAAAAACTGTGGATTCACAATGCATTTGGTTTCACCATCTGTGTGTTTGCACCTGATGTCTGTATGGCCCACACAGTTATAGAAGAGATGAGGTTAAATACTACTCTACTTTTAGTGTTCACTCACTTCTCCTCTGTGATTCTGAGCTTAGCAGCAGCCAGCTCTGCTTCTTCTGAAATTGTTAATGTGCTGCACTGTGCATTAATAAACATGTACATACTGACTCTGGTTAAAACTGCTTCTTTCACTACAGTAACATTTTGACGTGGATGGATTATTGGACTAACGGACCTACTGGGCACAGGGGGGTTCTGGTTTGTAGTCATTTTATGTTTACGTTAGTCTAGGTGTCTTGCTCCAGTGCAGGAGGGATGGGGGCTTTTATGTGCCCAGGGACCCTTTGCATCATAATCCACCCGTGTATTTTAGTGCTGTTTTTCTTTGTGGTGAAGTGAGCACACTGTCTCTGCACTGGATCTGCTGTCCTAAGTGATGTATGTACCTAAACCAGTAGGCCACCAGATGCTCCTCACATCTGGGTTCCCTGTTTTTGGTAACACTGAATTTAATTTATATGCATTAGTTGACACTGAAATTGTCTCAGTGTGTAAAAAAAAAAAAAAAAAAGTATCTAGACTTTAACTGTGATTGATATTGTATACTGAAAAATGCAGAAAATCAGATGAATGCATGTTTTAGATAAATGTTAAAATCTTTATTATGTGGTGATGAGGAACAAGCTCATGTTTTGTTTTGCTCATTATCAACTCTAGTAAACCCACCTCTATAAACAGTATGTGGCACTGAAAATGAACATTTAATCCACCTAGGTCAGAAATACAAGGGGTGATAAGTTGATACATTGGTGGCCTAAGGTAGAAGGATATGAGCTCTTTCCTTATAAATGTGGTTCAAATCCAGACAGTGTATATCTGCCTCCCAACCATCTTCATTCTTCTTGATACAGTCTCAGAGGAGTGTGATTCCTCAGTTGGTTGAATTGCACAGATTTTACACATCTGATCTGTGTATAATCGGTTACGTAACAAACAGCGGCACATGTCCAGTCTGCTAAATGGGAAGTGACGTCACTACAAGTGTAACTGAACCGGTTTCCTCACTGCTCCGTCTGAACTGTCACATGCAATGAGTGTGTCCAGCTGCAGGTGTCACACATCATGAGTGTTTAATCTGTGTATGTTGATCCAAGGTGTAGTCCTGTTTCCAGATGAACTCGGGGCAGTACTGGTCATCACGGTCACAGCTGGCCGAGCAGGTGTAGACAGCCAGCGTCCCCCAGTCAATACTGGCTCCTGTCGAGTCCACGCGGAGACTGTTTAACAGCTGGGGCATCACCTGAAGACACATACAATTATGACATGTATCAGGCTACAGCAGATGTAAGCTCTGTTCAAAAGCTGGACTTTTACCTGTGTGGAGAGACACAGAGACGCATGTAATTCAGAACTCTGATTTGTTCAAACAAGAATGATGAACTTTTCCAACTTCTTTGCATGTTTTTCATCCTCTTTTGTATTTGTATTGTAGTAGGTTTTAGTTTTTTTTAATCCTTCTGTCCATTTTTACTGAATCCCACAGTAACAGGTACTGTATGTAATCATATTGGAAAATCATGTAAACAAGTAATAATCAGAAACAATTTCTTCAAACGTAGCCACACAATAGCACACTGACATTCAAGACTGGTGAATGAGAAAATGAAGGAAGGAGAAGAAAGGAAACAACAGCACTGAGATGAAAGAAAAAAAAACTTTCTTTAATATGTGAGATTACTGAGCATTTGACAAGCAGTGGCTACCTGAAACTCAAAGGTCCTTTTGGCACCACAGATGCATGGTGGGATGTCCTGATCTGAAGGGATGTGCTGAGAGGAGACCCACAACGGAGAGCCGCCTCGGCTGTAACGCACCACCTAAACATAACACAACAGACAAAACACTGTGAGATGGACGCAGAGGAAAACATCTTTTTAACTCCACAACATCAGTGTCAGCAGTGTCTCTGCTTGTTTCAGACTTTTTTTTTTATTTACCTGATGCGGTTCTTGTGCGATCTTCTTTTTAAACCTCTGGAACACCTTGATGTCTTCAGTCTCACTCATAGCCATCTCCTCCAGGTCTGTCTCTGTCAGCGCTGAAGAGAAAACAGAAAGTCACGTTAACTTAAGAATAATATTAAATCATTTTTCATACAGATGAACAACTGAATAGAAGAGTTAGTGCTAAAACTTGGCATTTTTTGATCATGTTTCTCTATGATACCATAAATAACTTACTGTCTGCTAAAGACGGACAGTCTACACCCCTCTGAGCAGCGACCCCCTCCTCTTCTCCTTCAGCCTCCTTTGTGTCTTCTTCTTTCCCCTCGTCCTCCTCCTCCTCTGGCTCAGTGACCAGCTCAGACTCAGGGAAGAGGAAGGGAGAGGTTGTGACAATGGATGCTTCTACACAGACAGAGAGAGACAGACAAAAGGCACAAGCAGAGATATTGAGTCTCCCTTGTGTCAGGAAATTACAAACTCTGTGACTCAAGCTGAAATACTGTAAATGAATGGCTCCTCGGGGCCAAATGCTATTCAGATGCTTTTTGATCCCTTAACTGAAGACACGTGACTGATCAGTGGATGGAATGGAGATAAACACAAGCAAACATACCTTGGTTGCAACACTCTTTCTTGTGTGTGTGTTTCCAGTGCAGGGTCTGGTGGTGTTTTCCACAGTAGGTCACGGTATGACAACGAGAGCAGGCTTTATTGCCGGGGCAACCACACACCCAACACAGTTTAATTCCAGAGACTGGCAACACACTGTGGTCATATTCAGGATCACTGAGGGGTTCATCCTCTGAAAGAAAATGAAGAGAAAGGAAAAGAAAAAAAAAACATGTCAATACATCGATCAATAAGATGTCAACACAAAACAAGTTTTTGCTGACATGGTTTAAACTGGATTACGCTTTCTACTGACACTCTGGCCAATGCACAAACCTGGTGGAGGGTCGAAAGGGTAGAACTCATTCCTCCTAGGAAGCTGATTTCTGAAAACTGAATGGAAAGGTAGAAAAAACAGAATCTGTCAGAAAACTTGATGAAGGTGCGAGTGTTTAAATGTGCAAAGAGGAGAAATGTAGGGAAGGGAGGAGATGAAAACAAAGCCGAGTAAAGAAAAAGACTGAAAAGAAGATATTAAGTGGGGATGCAAGTAATGGTTATTTTCATCATTGATTCATCTGGTGATTATTTTCTCGATTAATTGATTAATGTGTGGCTTATAAAATGTTTACTCTAACAATTTTAAAATCAGCATACACCAAAAAAGTAGAACATATTCACACTTGAGGCCCTAGGAATGAATGTTTACCAGTAGTTTAACTGATTAATGGTTCATTAATTCAGCTCTTTACTTAGGTAAGCCATCACTTCTACTATCGTGTAAGAACAAAGATGACAAATGGTACAGGTACCTTTCATACAGCGGCTGTCATTGTGTGTGTAGCACTCGGGGGTTCTGCAGCAGAACAGAAAGAGCGTTCTGTGGAAACTCCTGTCGTGACCAGAAACTGGTGCGTACACCTGCAGCAGAGATGGAGAGGGCTGACTGCACAGAACATAGTCAGGGGCAGTTTAGAGGAGTCTGAGTCTGTTTGGATGAGGAAGTGTGCCATCACAACAGAACTCAGAAACATCTCACCCATGCTCTTTATCTGGTTATATAACAAATATAACGGCTGGAGATGGGTGACACAGGTATAAGTGAGTACAATTGTCATTATTAGGTTTAACTATTTCATGGGACAATTCCACAAGTCATCTATATATCTAAAAAGTATTTTATTATGTTGTTCTCTGTCTTTATTTTACTTCTATCGTGACTTGAGTCGATGTCAATCAGCTGACGCCCTGTTGGGAGGCGGGGCACTGTCACTGAACCATCAACACCAATTGTAAATTATCATTTACATGAATGAGGGTATTTTAGCTCCGAAGTCTGTGCTCCACACTAACCCACAACTAAGCATTATTTATTGTGGATTGCACCTTTAAGTGCGTCCACAGGACTAGCTGTTCACTAACCTGCAGCAGAAAGGCCATGGGCAAGCGGCATGTCTCACACTCCAGCCCGGTCAGCGAGGGCAGGTCTCTCTGGCTGAGCCACGCCGGCTTCCCACCGACTTTACTGGGGAACTGTGGGGACCGAAGTCGCCACGGCTCTGCCTCCTCCAGGAAACCCAGATCTACCTCCGCCGGGGACACATTTGTATCGCTGGACATATTATAACGTAAGTGATCAGTCTGTTGCGTGAATAGGATATATTAATATATTAATAAAGTATAAAAGTCTCTTAGCCCTGTCACAACACATGCAGCGCTGGTACACTTCTAAAAAGGCTCCGTGAGGAAACAAACACAGACGAGCCGGAGTTTTGTTCCGCTTTCCTCGCAGCTCTGTCTCACTGAATCATTAGGACTCATCTACATTTATATGATGCATGATACAATACCAAACATTCAGTACATTCAACAACTTGTCTGAAACCCTGAGGCCCTTAAAACGTTGTTAGCTTTTTTAAAATAAGGTTTTACGAATATTTTGTTATAAAGTGTCGTTTTTCCTTTTCGCTCACTAGATGGCGCAGACGTCCTGTCTGTAGTCTGTGTAAAAGTTAAGTTAAATGTGTAAAGTTAAAAGTTAAATCTAGTGGTATTGTGGTGGAAAGTAACACAGTGCATTTAGTCAAGTGCTTGTGAGGTGCTTGTGTGTTGTCTTAATATTTACATTGTATGATACATTTCAGAGGAATTTATTGTATTTTCTACTCCACCGCATTTATTCAAGGCTGGATTACCTTCAGGTCTGGGGGCCTAAAAGGCCCTACGTTTACTAAATATCATGTGGGTCTACATAATTTGACACTTTGGTTAGAAACCTGAACAACTTTAAGTACAATATGAACTATTACAGGTCCCCCCAAAAAAGTGTGGGAAACTTGAGGAAAATTAAATCTGATCAACACTGCGCACACACACACACGTTGGTCGAGGTTACTTTTGGGGACATCACATTGACTTGCATTTATTTCCTAAAGATCTACCCTAACCATAATCACTGCTTGCCTAAACTTTAACTAACCCGAAAAATTAACCATTGACCCAAAAATCTGCTTTTTTCCAATGGGGACGAAAGCTGTGTGCCACATTGGACAAGCTGTCCCCAATTTACTGGTCCATAGTCTGAAATTTGTCCTCAAAAGTTGCTCATTTTTTAGTCGGTGCCTATTACATAATCTTGTACTCACACATACATTCCTGTCTTACTTAAATTGTGAGGACACACGTGGACATAATGCATTTCCTAGCCCCTCACCCTATAAACCTAAACTAAACCTTATCCCTAAACCTGAAACAGCGCATCAAAGTTGTGAGGACCAACCATAATGTCCACACAACCACAGAAAGACATGTACACACACACACACACACACACACACACACACACACACACACACACACACACACACA